>JAAGEH010000417.1:15837611-15896563 GCA_011751065.1 Lasiurus cinereus | reverse complement strand
GGGGATGGGGCAGGAGGCGGGGAGGGGGCAGGTGGGGAGGGGGCAGGAGGCGGGCCGCCGCCGCTGGGGGAGGAGGAGAGGCTGCGGTGGAGTCAGAGGCGGGTGGCTCTGAGGGCAGCGGGGGGCGGGGGGCGGGGGGCACCTGCAGGACTCCGCTCTGCTCCTGGAAGCTGGCCCACGCCTCCTCGGTCCGCTGTGCGCCCTGGGGTTCGAGGAGCCTCGATTAGATTGGGGTGGGAGTGGGGAATACACCCCCCCACCTCCACTTTCCGGCCCAGCCCAGCCTCCGCCCACACGCCCGAAGCCGACCGTCCCCTGCAGACCCTCCGCCCTCACCTGGCGCAGGCCCTCCGCCTGCATCGCGTGCTTGGCCTCCAGTAACTCCAGTTGTTTCTTCATTGAATACAAGGAAGGTCAGGAGCCGCCGCCGGCATCCCGCTGCGCCTCGGGGCCGCGTCCCGGGTCCCCAGGACCCCCCCGCCCCAACTTCTCCCGTGGCCAGGGCCCGCCACGCCGCCGCTCCCGCCGCGGGCCGCGCGCACCTGCAGCGCCAGCAGTTGCGTCTCGAGTTGCTGCTCCTCGTGCTGCAGGCTCTGCTGCTCGCCTCCGTAGTAAAACAGCTGGGGGGGGGGGGGGTTGTGAGGGCGGGGCTGGCAGGCTGGGGGGGGTATCCTGGGCGGCGGGGATGGGGCTGATTTGGGCGCGGGAACTAGAGCGGGACCTCCTAGGGGGAGCAGGAAACGGCATTTCCTGCTCGTACCTGACTCGACAGCTCTTCCCACTGCTCCTGCAGCTGCCGGTTGTGCTGCTCCTGCGGGGACGGAGGCGGCGAAGGGAGCCTCGCTGAGGTCCTGCCCGCGCCGCCTTCCCTGCCCTCTCCACGGGCACCCCCGCCCACATCGGGGCTCCGCCTCCGGGAGGCACTGCCCCACCCGGGACCCAGTCCGCACCAGTTCCCGTTGGCGCTGCTCCGCAGCCTCCAGCAGCCCGCGCGCCCGCTCCGCACGCTCCCGCGCCGCCTCGCGCGCCTCCCCGCCCATGGCGCCCTCCGCCTGGCTTTGCCTCCGCTGCAGGCTGCGGAGCAAGAGCAGACGGCGCTGGGGACGGCGGACGCTCGGGTTCCCGCGGCACAGGGCACCCAGCCGCCGGGGGGGGGGCCGACGAAGCCCTCGTCCCGGTCGCCGTGCGCCAGACCCTCCCCTCGCCTTCGTGGGTCCCCTGAGTAAAACGCCCCGGTCCCGACGGCCTAGAGCAGAGAGGTTCGGGGCTGGCAGGGCAGAATAACTGGTGGGTCGGCCGGACGATCTGCGAAGCCCCGCGTGCCACCGACCGCGTGACCGACGGTCGCACGTCCGCCCCGCGGGCGGGGGCCGCGCACCTGCGCTCGCGCTCGCGCAGGTCCTGCAGGCGCCCGGTGAGGCTCTCGCTCTCAGCCTCGAGCCCGCGCACCAGCTCCTCCAGCTCCTGCTTCCTCAGGCGCCCGTCGCGGTTGTCCTTCTGCAGCTGCAGCAGCAGCTCCTGCGTCTCGGCCATGGCTCCCCGCGCTCTGCCCGCCGCCGCCGCCGCTGGCGCCTGTCTTAGGGGCCTGGAGCCTGCGCGCGTCACAATGGGCGGCAGGAGGGGCCCCGACGCAGGTCCCTTTGGGCAGGAAGATTCCCATCGATTTTCCCTCCTCTCTCATGGGCCAGCTCACGCGCACACTCATTCCTAAGGCAG
This sequence comes from Lasiurus cinereus, assembly GCA_011751065.1. Lineage (NCBI taxonomy): Eukaryota > Metazoa > Chordata > Mammalia > Chiroptera > Vespertilionidae > Lasiurus > Lasiurus cinereus. The sequence continues at coordinate 15,894,847 of JAAGEH010000417.1, read as the reverse complement.
CCACCAGTAAATGGGAAGGAAACCAAGATGAAGGTATGGGACGACGAGGTGGATAGGGGGGTACGGGGGAGGGGGGAGTCTCGCTACTGACAAATGGTGCTGGGAAAACTAGCTCATGATAAAAAGAAATAGAAGTACAGTACCTCTCTACTTCACGTTCTATCTAGAAAGGAACCCTAGAAGGATCAGAGACCTAGAGAAGGCTTGAGACTTTGATATGGGAAAATTTTTCTTAACCAAGACACAGCAAGCACAGTCTCTGGAGAGAAAGTTGGTGGATTTGATTCTATCAACTTGATGGATTTCTTCTTATCTAAAGATACCTTAACAGCAATGCTCTGTCCTGTTTGGAAGTTGAGTACCTTGAGGGTAGACATTGGCCAGAACTCATCCCACCCTGGCTCAGGTTAGTGTCCTCCGGGTATACCAAGATTGTGGGTTCAATCCCTGGTCAAAGCACATACAAGAATCAACCAATGAATTCATAAATAAGTGGAACAAGAAATCGATGTTTCTCTCTCTCTCCAGGCACATGCTTTTACCTATGAATCCTTCAGTCCTTACATTCTCAAGAATGTGGCATTAGGTCCTTGGTTTACAGTGGTTGCGTGCCCATACATCAGCTGGACATCTACTCTCATTCAAGGTCTCCATAGATTTAATCCCTAACAGTTTGTAATAAGGGCCACCCTCAGCAGAACAGGGTTTTGTTTGTTTGTTTGGTTGGTTAGTTGTTGTTTTTTTTGCGGGGGGGGGGGATGTTTGTTGCTGTCGGTTCTTCCTGGAAGGCAGGAAGATCCTGTTCCAACAGCACAGGGCCTGGGGAATCACCACATTTCCCTTCCGGATAATTGTAGAGCTGTCTTAAAAATTTCCCAAGTATATTTTGGGACCTATATTAGGATTGCAAACAATCCCTTACATTAAGTCAGACCATTAAAAGGGAAGAATGCCCTCGCCCGCTGGTTTGGGTCAGTGGATGAGAGTGTCAGTCAGCCTGCGGACTGAAGGGTGCAGGGTTTGATTCCAGTCAAGGGCATATGCCTGGGTTGTGGGCTTGATCCCCAGTGGGGAGTGTGCAGGAGGCAGCCAAGCAATGGTTCTCTCTCATCATTGACGTTTCTCTCTTTCCCCCTCCCTTCTTCTCTGAGGTCAATGAAAATATAGTATTTTTAAAAAAGCTGGGGCTGCGGGGGAGGGACAGATTAGCCCTAACCAGTTTGGCTCAGTGGATAGAATGTCACCCCACGGACTGAAGGGTCCCAGGTTGGATTCTGGTCAAGGGCATGTACCTTGGTTGCAAGCAAATCCCTGATGTTTCTAACTCTCTATCCTTCTCCCTCTCTATAAAAAAAAAATCAATAAAATATATATAAAAAAGGAGGGAGAAGAGATTGGACACAGAGACACATGAGAATGAATGCTGAGTGAAGACTAAAGCTCTGCTGGAACCCCCAGGCCCAGGAGAGAGGTGGGGACAGATCCGACAGGTCCATGGGAGGCACTGAGTAGGTTGTGTGGGCACTTCCTGTTGGCTGTCTACAGTGAGGTCCCTTCCGGCTTGGGGACTTGCTCCAACTGTGAGGGCAACAGTGGCAGTGGTACAGCCTTAGACCCCGTGCCTCAGTTTCCCTGTCTGTAAAGTGGGGGCTGTTACTAGACTCTCCCTCATGAGGTTGAGGGAATCTATGAATGAGGTCACATGGGTAAGGCTGAGCACTGAGCCAGCTCCAGCACTAGGACTCCCGATGGTAGCTGCCAGAGCTCCGGAAAGTAGCTGGTCCCCTCTGTAAAACAATCATCTCATTAGTAGTGTTTATATTGGCTACAGATTGGAATATTTTTAGTATATTTGATCCGACTAAAATTCTCTTGTTCTTTTCCGTTTTCCTGTGGCTGCTGGAGAATAGATGCTGACACGGTTGGGTTTGTCAGTCCTGTTGGAGGGCGCAGTGCCCCCCATGCCCTGTGGTCACTTCTCTCCCCAGGCCCAGCCCAAATGGTCTCCTCCAGCCGTGTAGTGTCCCCAAGATCCCCACCACCCACAAGCATCATGATCTCGTTGTCATAGATGGGAAAACCGAGGTTCAGGCATGACAGTGCAGCCCGATGCCCTGTCCCTGCTTGGTTCAGGAGAGAAGCTGGAAGTAGTGTCTAGCCATAATGGGCCACGATACTGCCCTACCCCTAGGTGACTTTCCTGCAGCTGTGGAGGGTGAGCTGATGGGTGCTTCTGGGCATGCCCACAGGGCAGGAGTGGCCCTCGGGCAGTCCAACCCCTCCCACCCACCCCCACACTCCTATCTGGATCAGGACAATCACTTCAGGATAAAGCCAGGAGCTAGTTATGCTGTTCTGGAAACCCAAGCTGCTTCCCCTCAGCGGCCTGGAGGTAGGGGGGATGGGGCGTGGGCCACAGTAGTCATGGAAACAAACCACCCTGACCTTGGTGCCTCTGAGACCTGCCAGGGAGCAGCTGACTGGGGTCTGATTCCTGCAGCAGCCCCGCCTTGGCATCCCCAATTCCCACCGGAAGCACCTGCCTGTCTCCCCAGTCAGCCTGTGTGGCCCAGGGCTGCCCCTTCTTCAGGACTCAGGTTCAAAGTCCTCTCGGAGAGCCACCCTCCCCCCACCCCCAGTCTGAGTTAGGCAGAGTCTTCTCCCTGGGTGGCCAAGTTAGCTTCCCAGGCATCCACTAGGGCAACACTAGCCTGAATCAGAGCAGAAGGCGGGGACAGTGCTGGCTGCACACCCTCGAGCGGTGGTCGGTAAACTGCGGCTCTCGAGCCACATGCAGCTCTTTGGCCCCTTGAGTATGGCTCTTCCACAAAATACCACGTCCAGGCGCTCACGTCCTGTGCAACTGAAACTTGTGGCCCATGCGCAGAAGTCGGTTTTCGGCTCTCAAAAGAAATTTCAATCGTTGTACTGCTGATATTTGGCTCTGCTGACTAATGAGTTTGCCAACCACTGCTCTAGAGCAAGTGCCTCATTTATTTGGCCCGTTAGCCTTTGAGTTTGACATCCTTGGCCTAGAGATTTCTTAATGTCTTGGTATTTTCAAAATTATACTCGATTACAAATGAATAGCCTAGTACATGTAGGTAGCATTTTCCCCATTTATGAATGTTAAGAATTTAAGTAATTTACGAATTTATGAAAATGTTCAAACATATAGGAAAGCTAAGAGACTTTCAGCAGTGAACCCCACTAAAGCCAGCACTTAGGTCCACAGTTGTGGGTCCCCTGCTTCTTGGCACATCCGCCCAGCTCTCCACTCCAAAGGCAGCTGTGGAGTCAATCCATGCAGGCGATCCCCTCCGCCCTCGTCTTTATGGCTCAACGCATTAATTTCATGTTTGTTGCAGTCTTGTGAGAACATCTATCTGATGCTAGGAGCTCAATAAATGTCTGTTGAATACGAAAAAGAACAATTATAAAATCTGTGTTTGAAACTTTGGTACACTAGAAATTTTCAACTATGACACGTCAAATGATGAGAGTGCTTCGACGTGAGCAACTACTTGATAAAAAAGGTGTGGCTTTAAGCAACAACAAAAACCCTCGCACTTCAAGAATAAAATAGCCCTGACCGGTATGGCTCAGTGGATAGAGCGGCGGCCTGCAAGTTTGATTCTGGTCAAGGGCATGTACATATCTTGGTTGCGGGCACATACCCAGTGAGGGGGGTGTGGTACAGGAGGCGGCTGATCAATGTTTCTGACTCTCTATCCCTCTCCCCTTCCTCTCTGTAAATAAATCAATAAAATATATTTTTTAAAAGAATAAAATAACCCCCATTGTTTGGCTCTGCCCACCTCCTAGCCTCTTGCCATTTCCCCCTACAACCAAAGTGAACTCCATTTTAATCCCCTAAGCAATCCAGCCAATTTTATGTCTCAGTACTTTTCATACACTGATCGGTATACATGGAATGGCCTTCCCTTGAATCACTGGTCAGGCATCACCTTCCCTGACCTTGCTCTTTGTGGTCCTACTTGACCCATTTCTGTCATACCTCTGGTTCAATTAGAGTTCCTGTTTGTTGTTGTTGTTAATGCTCACCCAAGGATATTTTTCCATTGGTTTTTAGGAATAGTAGAGGGAAAGACAGAAACATTTATGTGAGAGAAACACATCAACTGGTTGCCTCTGCACAGGCCCCAACCAGAGCCCAGGCCAGGGAGGAGCCTGCAAGCAAGGTATGTGCCCTTGACCAGAATCGAACTCAGGACCCTTATCCATTGAACAAAACCGACGAGGCGAGAGTCCCTGTTTTTACTATTAAAATCTAGTGACAGAGCAGGTCACTCCTGAAGATCCAATGATGAATTTTCTTCTCTTTTTTTATGTACCCGTGTTGTTTTTTAGGATCAACATTTGTAATTGGGAAAAGTTCTGCAATATATTGAGAAAGGTGAAAGTTACCCACAAGTACAGCCTCCTGACACGGTCCTAGTCAGCCGCCACTGCCCAGCAGACAGGGCTGCCCAGCTCACCTGGCCAGGAGATGCCACGAGGACTCTCCAGAAGTCAGGTTCACTTTGGGGAGAAGTGGAGGTGGCCCCTGACACCAAGGACTCATCCTTTCCCTGCACTGGGATCTCTCCTCTGCTCACAGGGGGAGGGGAGGGCAGAAACTTAGTGCAGCTCGGCTTCCTTTCACCTCAGACCCGGACAGTGGTCAATTCTTGGTTCTCTCCCCAGCAGGTGGCGCCACTCAGTCAGGTAACCCTTCCTCTCCCTACTTGCCCATCTAAGGCACGATGTCCCCACAGAGACTGTACATGCCATCTCAGCCCCAGTGACTGTCTTCCCCCAGTAAGCCAGTCAGGGCCTCGCCCTTCAACAGCCTTCCCCTTAGGTGCACAGTACCTACCAAGTCCCTGGGGTGGGGGTGGGGAGCCAGCCCCCTCCCAGCTGGCTGCTTCCTCCTCCAGGCCCAAGGCTACGGGCCCAAGGCTGGCCTATGCCAGTTGGCTGGACAGCATGGACCTGGTGCCCAGCCACTCGAACATAAGTCTCACACGTGTCCACACACTCATTCAGATTCTGGAAAGAGTCAGTGACGGTGTACATGTTACCTAACAGCCACACAGAGGCAGGGCCCACCCACAGTAACCTTTGGCAGCAGGGAGACCTTTTAATAATGTGCCGTGGCTTTACGAGGTTCGGGAGCCATTCAAAAGCTTCCTTTAGCCAAACCGGTTTGGCTCAGTGGATAGAGCATCAGCCTTCCGACTGAAAGGTCCCAGGTTCGATTCCGGTCAAGGACATGTATCTTGGTTGCAGGCACATCCCTAATGGGAGTTGTGCAGAAGGCAGCTGATCAATGTTTCTCTCTCATCGATGTTTCTAACTCTATCCCTCTCCTTTCCTCTGTAAAAAATCAACTATATATATATATATTTTTTTTTAAAGCTTCCTCTACTTCTGCTGCACGATTTAGAAAATGACCCCATAGAAGGACTGTGGCAAACATTTCTTGACCTCTCATCATTAATGTTTCTCCCCTTCTCCCTTCCTCTCTCTGAAATAAAAATCTTATTTTAAAAAAGAACCATATGAGGATTTAAACTATATCCAGGTGTTGCCTTGATAAAACACAGGTTTTAAAACAACTGAATGGCACTTACCATGGCTGAGAGCCGCAATCCCCCTGCTCTGCTGCGGTCTGGAGTCCTGACGCTCACCTGCTGTGGCCCTGGGGCCACTTGGAGGCCTACAGTCCGTGTCAGGGTCTGAGCTCGTTGACTGACCCTAGCCCCATCCCTCCTCCTCTTCCTTCATCTTCACTCATCCAGGGATTCCCACCTGGTGGTGGGAGAACAATCCCCCAGGAATCTAACTTACTGGCCCTGCCCCCAGAGACTGATTATTCTCTTTTCTTCCCTGCCCCCCTCCCGCCCCCAATCAGTGTCCTCGCCCGTCAACAGCCTCCCGGGAGGAGTAGGGTGGAGAGAGCAAAGGGGGCTGGAACGAGAGACCCTGGGCAGTCCTTCCAAGGCCAAGCAGGAAGCAACAGGAAGGAGCGAGAACATGCGAGCCCTGCCCTGCCCCAGCCCGGCACGGCGCTCCAACAGGTGGCGCGGGCAGAGCCATCCCCTCACCCAGGCCAGCAGCCACGCGCCTACCTACCCACCCACTGCCTCCTGCACTGCCTCAGCCACTGAGGCCAACGCTGCCCACGAGGATGCCAACCCCAGAGTGCTGGTCACAAAGGAAAGCAGTTGTCACTTAGTGAGAACAGCCACGGAACACACAGGCCCCACGAAAGGTAGTTTTCAATCAAGCTTTTAATGAAAAGATCATAAAATAACAGTTTCTCATCACTGTACATTAAGACTGCACACTTCTGAATGGAGAGATCAGTCGTAGGTGAATTGCTTTTTCTATGACACTTGAGGGCTGCGTACCTGCAGCTCTGACCTGAATTTATCCAAACTCTCGAGGGAAGTGAACTCAACGTGATGACTGACAGCGGCGGTGGCCAGTACAGGAGTGCGATCACAGTGTCCCTCCCCCTTTCTGGGAAGGACATAAAGTAAGGACATGATCCCTCTTCCAGTTCCAATTAAACAAAACAGCTATAACCCCATCCCTCTCCCTCCCCCTCGAGGTATTTATGAATGGGCCAGTGCCCAACCTGGGGTCCCCCAAGGGGGGAGGGGGAAAGCAAGTGATGGGTAGGGTACAGAGAGGATCCCCTCAGCACCTGGCCCCACAGGGCCCCGCCAAGTGGAGGGGGAGGCCTGGAGATCCTCCCTGTCCCAAGTGAGGTCTGTTATGCAGCATTTTTGAGGTCAATAAATTACAGCAATAAATAGCAAGGTGAGGTAGGGGGAGGAGTTCCTGGTAGAAAAAGTGGGGTGACTGAAGCTGGGGGGTCCTGGGCAGCCTCAATTCCCACAGTGCACACCCCCCCCTCATTTGGAATGTCAGACTGAGGCTCTGGTTAGGTCCCTCCATCCCCTCTCCTGGCATCGGATTCACAGGTTCAATAGCATTTGCCCCGACATGGCTCTGGGGAAGACCAAGGGCCTTGGTCCCTCAGGGGGCAGAGCCCAGATCCCTTGTTTGTTCGCCTAAGGCCTGGCTGGCGCCTCTGCTTTTGTCCCCCAAGTCGGGGAACAGGACGGATACAGTGACCTCTTCCCTGAGCCCTGCCCTTCTGGCTGCCCAGGCCTCACCCCAACTCAGGACAGTTGCAGGGATGGCGGCTGGGGTCTGCCTGCCCAGCCAGCCAGCCCAGATCGCACTCCTGCACTCGGTCAAGTCCAGTGAATACTGATGGGGTGGGGGTAGAGGACAGCCCGGTGCCAAGCAGTGACTAACAGGAAACGCACGCATGGCTGCGTGGGGTTCTGAGAGCCAGCCTGGGTCCGGATTGCTCATTCACAGGCTGAGGTGTATGGCTATGCTGCGAGTCTCTGAGATTCTTATTTGCTTAAAGGTTCATCTTTTCTTTTCTGCAACCCTGGACGAGCCCCTGCAGTGGCTCGGTCTGGCAGGAGCGTGCGGTGCAGAGCCCGGGCTGCCTCTCGCTCGCCCCAAGTCTGAGAAATAAATACATTCATTACTGCACAAACATATTGATACAAAAACAACACTGTTCAGAGTGTCTGCACCGTCTGTGTTGGTAAGGACCAGCCCAGTGAGGCCCTCCTGCTTCTGGTGGGGGCGGGGGGGTGGGTCCCCAGGGACCGGGACCAGCCAGAATCAATGGATGTGCAAAGGTCCTGGCTTTTTGGCTTGAGAGGGACCCTCACATCAACCCACCCCAGGATCTCAGGCAGAGCAGAGGTGGGGCTCACCGCCACCCCCCGGCCCAAGCCCAACCTCGGTCTTGTGGTCAGAGCCAACAGCACCCCGCTGTGCCAGCTGGCCAGGACGGCCAGCAGGCCTGGGGGCCAGTCAGCACTGGCCCAAGCTCTTTGGTGCCAGCTGGGCTTGGAGAGGCGGGGCTGGGAGGAAGGCTCAGGTGAACCCGGGCGCTCTCTGCCGGAGCTCTATCAGGGCCGACTTGAAGGGGCCTCCAGAGGTTAGGACTCACTGGACTGGCCTTCCAGCTGCTGAGGTCTGAAACTGTAAAAGTTTATGTAAACAATGAGATAAATATATTAGTATCTTTTTTTCTGAGCCGGCTGAGGTTCCATACTCATTCAAAATGTGCTTTGGTTTAAAAAATAGGTTTTGTGAATTTGGGTATGAGCTCTTTTTTTTTTTTCTTTTTTCTTTTTGTTGTTGTTTAATCCTCTCTTTCCTACATGACAACTGCTATTTTCTGTTTCCTGTTTCTCCAAAACATTCAAGAATTAAGTGACTAAAGCAGAGAACTGTAAGCCGCCCTGGGCCTCCAATGGCCTGATTTCCTTGTGAGGCTCTTAACACATTTCCACACACACAAGCACACGCCACATGAACTCAAAGGAAAAAGAAAACAAAACCAAGTGTGTGTCGATCCCACCCTGCCCCACAAACCCTTAAAATCTTAAATAGGAAACTAGTGTTTTGCTTTCTTGTTAAAATACAGAAAAGGCTTGATACAATACTCAGGTGGGTACAATACTACGTCGCACAAACGTGGTTGAGTGAGGGGCCTTTGCGCCCAGTCCCTGAAGCTCTGCAAATGAATCACCTACTTTCACGAGTCACCTCACGTTTGTGGCTGCCCACAGTGGGGGAGGCCACCCACAGGCCGGGCACGTGTGCACCTCCCAGGCAGTACAGACTTTGTGTCGTGTGGCTTAAGTGCTGACGGAATGGGGTGGGGTCTGCGGCAGGCCCTGCCCCTCACTGACCTGCTAGAACGAGAGACCCTGGGCACAGTCCTCCGTTTCCCACCCAAAGGAGGAAGAGCTGCCCATGGCCTCACCCAGGAGCCCTCAGCCCCAAAACCACCACTCACACTCGGTTCCCTGAACTCAGGCTCTGTTTTCAGCTGGAGGGTCTCTGGAAGGGGTCAGGGTAGGGATGACTCCGGAATTTTTTGGTCTGAACTTAAAATAGAAAGAAAAAAAGCAAAAGCACAAAGCAAAATGAAGAAGATAAAGCCACCGGCCTAGCCCTGTGGTTCCAGTCGGCCGAGGGCAATGGAGCCAACTTGGGCACCTTGGTCTGGTCTTGTGAGCTCCGGGCCCATGGAGGTGTCTGAAGCTGGTGGAGAAAACCAAAGTGAGGGGCGAGGGCGAAAACTAAAGAGGGCTGAGCCAATGGGTGGCAGCCAGCCCCGAGACTAAATGGCAGTGGGCCAGGACTCGCCCAAGTAGGGCCAGTCCCCTTCCTGTCCCCCAGAGGGAACACATCACTTGGGTCAGCCCTTCCCCTGCCTCCGCGCTGGCTAGCACTGCGAGGCGGGGCTGCTCCTTTCCCAGGCTCAAGCTCTTGCAGGCCCAGAGAACAGGATGGGGCTCACTTCCGCCTCATGCTAGTCCTGGCAAGGGGCTGAAAGAGCTGGCTCCCATCTCCCCGTTGCCCAATCCCTGGCTCCCCGGTGGCTGGAGCACTCACCCCTCACCTGGGCCCAGACTGGAGTTGGGTGGGCTCCCTGGCTCAGCAGACACTCAGAACGCCCTCAGGGCGGCCACGACTAGCCCAGTGCCCAGGAAAAGAGCAAGACTCCGAGGCTGCAGGGGCCTCGCTGAGAGCGTGATGCGTGGTGGGCCCGGGCTGTGCACGTCAAGGTCTCCGTGCACTAACGAGAGGAAAACACAAGTGTCACTGCCTCAACTGCCAGTCACCAACTTACTGTTCTTCGTGAATTTCAAGAGGTAGCAAAAGGTCAGAAGTCTCTCCACCTTGACAGGTAAGGAAGAAGGAAAGCGCAACATCTGTCCACACGCACTGCGCATACCACACACACAAAGAAAAGGAAAACGAGTACCGACGGCCCTGGCACCCAGTCCAGCCTCCCCCCTCCCCCCTCGAACCCCAGACCTTCCAGTTCAAACATTCACATAAACATTACACTGGTTTTTCTCTTAATAAAAAACAAGTACCTCTAAACAAAGATTCCTCAGAAACTATAGGAAAAGCACTCTCTCTCCTGAGGCAGCCGAGGTGGGCTGGGGCCCAGGGAAGCCTTTGGCCAAGAAGGGCTTCTGGGGCCTGAAGGGGTGGGCGCCCCAAAGCCTGCAGCCAGGCGGGAGGGGCGACTGCCCCATACATTCAGTCTGCAGACCCAGGCTCAGCCCCGAGGGGCCAGGAGAAAAATAAACTCTTGTTGGTTTTGGTTTAAAAAACAAAACTCACAAAGAAAAAAGGAACAGATCAGTAGGAATAACAGCAACACCGGCCCAGAGGGCTCTTTAGTTGTGGAAAGGTAGGCGGTGAGGGCCCCCTGGCTCAAGGGGGGCCTCCATCGCCTCCCATCCAGCACCGCTCCCTTAGAGCCCCGGTGGCCCACACACAGACTAGCACTCCTGCGAGAGGGACACTGCCCCGGCCACAGGCAGCCCTGATCCTCCCGGCACAGAGGGAGGTCCCCACTCCCCCTGCTCAGACCTGACCTGGAGAAAAAGGCCGAGTGCAGACCCTAAGAACCCGTGGCCCACTCCCACAGGCCCTGTGCAGCCCTGGGAGAGGGGGCAGGGGTCTGGGCGGGATCTGGAGGTAGACTGCACGCCCACAATACCGTTGGGGCTTGGGACCCGGCCTCCTTCTGCTCTCTTCCCTTGGTACAGACTGTGGATTAAAGCTCTGGGTAGGGGGTGCTGGCGAGAGGTGTCACCAGGAGCCACCCCCACTAGATTTGGGGTCCGGGCCTGCCCCCTGGGCCTCCTTACTTCTTTCTTCCATTGTTCCTGAGGGCGAGTCTGCAGAAGGCGAGTCCGCAGAGCGCGCCCCAGGCTGGAGAAGGTCTTTGGCTTCTAGGAGGGGGAAGTGTGCATGCGCAGGTGGCTGATGAGGTTGCGCTGCTGGGTGAACTTGCCCCCACAGAGCTGGCACTCGTAGGGCTTCTCACCCGAGTGCACGCGCATGTGCTCCGTCAGGCGGTACTGGCGGGTGAAGCGCATGCCACACTCACGGCAGGCGAAGGGTTTCAGGCCCAGGTGGCTGCGCATGTGGCGTGTCATGGTGCCACGCTGCGTGAACATCTTGCCGCAGATGTTGCAGGGGAAGGGCCGCGTCAGCCAGTGTGTCTTCTCATGCTGTCGCAGGGTGGCCGGGTCCTTGTAGGTCTTCTCGCAGACGGAGCACTTGAAGGGCCGGGGCTCAGCTGCGTAGGCCGCACTGGGCGTGGATAGGTCCTCCGCCTCCTCCTCGGCGCCCCCGCTGCCCGTCTCGTAGGCGCCCTCCTCCTTGATGAACAGCTCCTCCTCTGTGTGCGCCTCCACGTGGGCGTTGAGCTGCTCAGAGCTGGGGAAGCCTTTGGCGCAGGGGATGCACACATACAGGTTGTCCCCATAGGACACTGTCTCGTAGCCTTCCTGACGGTACATATAGTGGGTACTGGCGTGGCCACTGCCCCCCTCACTCTCACTCTGCCCGCTGTCCTCACTCCCGTCCTTGCCGTTCTCCTCCTCCTCCTTGCAGGGGTATGGGGGCTCCCTGTAGGGCCCACTGGGGCCGCCCACTGCTACACCGCTGGCCAGAATGCCGTTGGGAACCCTGTCCCCAAGCCCTTCACTCTCTTCCCCTGGGCAGGAGCCCTTGGGCCCCACTTCCCGCCGCTCAAAGGGGGAACCTGCCATGGGCTCCTTTTTGCTCCACTCCTTCTTGCGGGCCGAGTGCCGGAGGCTCTTCCGGGGCTGCCCGCCAGGCCCCTCCAGCAGGCTCAGGTGGCTGTCCTCGGGCCCTTCCAGATCCATGGGCTCACTGGGGGTGCCCCCCAGGTCGGCGTAAGAGGCACTGTTGGCAACGGGAGGAGCTGAGGCCGAGAGGGGTGAGCCGTGTTGACTGTCACTCAGCTGGGCGGGATCATCTGGGGTGAGGGGGGGACCAGGAGTGGCGGGGGGCAGGGGCGGACTCTTCTTGGACAGGTCCAGGCCTAGCTCCTGCTCGCAGCCCCCACTGCTCCCATTGGTGCTGCAACTGCCCAGGCCGGCCTCCCCACTGGCCGGACAGACGGCCCGGCCCAGGCTGTGTGCACTCTCCTGATTGGAGCTGCCGAGGAAGAGCTCATCATCTGAGCCTTTGGCCTGGGGGAGCTCCTGCGGGGTGTGGGCCCCCTTGCGCCCATCCATGAGCCCTGGATACCGAGCCTGGATGACAGAAGCTGTGGACAGCTGCTGGCTGCGGGGGGGCCGCCCCATGCCAGCAGCCCCCACCCGTGCAGAGCCGAAAGGCTTGCCGGCTCGCTTGAGCTTTCGCCGGCAGAGGGCTGCCAACTCGGGCAGCTGGAGGTAGCTGGCGGCAGTGAGGAGAGTGCTGAAGTTGGGCTCCGCTGGCTGGTCGCTGGGCAGCAGCTTGCCCGTGTAGATAAAGTCCAGGATCTGCTGGAACACTGTGGAGCTGACCATGTCCGTGTCCAGGTTGATGAGGTTGTCGTGCAAGACCAGGGACTTGAAGTAGATGCTGCTGGCGGCCAGGACATTCTTGTGGGCCCGGAAGATGGAGTTCTCCACCATGATGATGACATCACACAGGAAGCCCTTTGTCCTCTGCTGGTTCAGCTGCAGCAGGAGCTGCTTCGAATGGCTGGGCAGCTCCATGTCAGGCCCCATGTCCCCACGCCCTGCCCACGCGTACCACCTGCAAACAAGAACAGGTTTATGAGAGTTAGCAGACCAGGACCCTAGTGCAAGGGCTCCAGGCTGGGTGGGCCCCAGTGGCACGCAGAGAGGTCTCTAAGCTGACCTGGCCACTGGCCACCTCTTCAGGCCCAGAACACGGGAAGCAAACTCACAAGGGCCATTTAGCACTCAGACTGCCAGAAAGGGGGCAGCGGCACTGGCCCCATTTGCACTGATGAGAAAGCGAAAACAGGACAATGAAAGTCACTCCATGCCAAGTAGAGAAACTGGGACTGAACTTGACTTCACAGCCCACGGTCCAACTCCACACTAAAGGAAGTCAACCACAGGCCACAGGGACCTAAAAATGACAGCCGAGGGTTCTGGGGAGCTGGGAAGTGGCAGGGACTGAAGGGAGCAGGAGCTCTGGAAGGCCAACTTCCCATGTGAATATGCAGCTACACAGCTTTGAGGACAAGCTAAAAGCCCCAATTTTTAGGTGAAATCTCCCAATATTTTGTAATATACTTTTATTGATTTCAGAGAGGAGGGATGGGGGAGAGAGAGATAGAAACATCAATGATAAGGGAGAACCATTGATTGGCTGCCTCCTGCAGACCCCACACTGGGAATTGAGCCCGCAACCCAGGCAAAGTGCCCAGCAGGGAATTGAACTATGATCTCCTGGTTCATCGGTTAACACTCAACTGCTGAGCCATGCCCCACTGGTGAAATCTCCCAATATTAAACGAAGGTTCTTTTTCTTAAATGCCCAGTGAGCCAAAACATATGTGCAGCCTTCAGCCTTGTGACTTCCGCTTCACACTGGGTGCTCTTAAAAACCTACAGGCTTCCCCAGCTTTCAAACTTGCCAGTGTGTTACCACCACCCAAACACTGCAGCCCACAGGCAAGTCCCCCACCTGCCCCCAACTCACAAGTGCTTTGCCCCTTGGAGGCCACAGAGCACTTCCTGGTCTGGGTCTCTGGGTGCTGAGTAGAAAATGTGGCCTAGCCACACCACTGGCCCCACATGGGCCCTACCCTGGATCCTTTCTGGGTGGGGCACCACTTTCTGGGCATGAAAAAGAGCCAGCTGGCCTTGATAGACTGGCACAGTCACTAACTGATGTCATAAGTAGCAAACAGCAGAAGCCTCTGGCCTCATTAGGAACCCAACAAGCTGGGTATGTGGCAGTGTGATCACCATACTCCCACCCCAGAGTGGCAGGGTCTACAGCACAAGGTTGTGGCTCCCTGCCCCTCCAGCCGCTCAGGGAACATAAAGCCTTCCACAGGCAACTCTGCCACACAGTTGTCAAAGGTACCCTCACCCCTCTGTTCAGGCCTCAATCTCTGAAGGAACTGAGTGCTCTGAGCCTCTCCTCACCTGGAACCTCCCGCTCCTACCAAGGCACCCAGCTCCGCCTCCCTCAGGACAAAGCCTGGAGGGATCGCGCCCACCCTGCCTCCCTGTGACACAAATACCCGCCCCCCCACACACACACATGCCCTTGTTTGCAAAGATTAATAAAAAAATTAAAAAAATAAAGAGGCATCAGAGCTTTCCGTGAACACGTGGGTGCCTGGCTGCACGCAGGGCCTGACAGCAGGAGGCAGCAAACAATTGCTAGACAATAGGCCAACCTGGCCCTGCAAGGCTGCTCTGGAGCCAGGTCCTACGGGAACCAACCTTCCCCTGCTCCTGCCCCACCGCCAGCCAGGCGGGGACAAATTGCCCAAGGCATGGCCTCCACATTGGCTGGAATACCTGGCCCCAAGGAAGTACAATCAGCTCCACCAACACCCAAATGCCTGGTGCTCCAAGCCTGTCAAAGGGACTGGTGAGCCGAGACCGGTTTGGCTCAGTGGACAGAGCATTGGCCTGCAGACTGAAAGGTCCCAGGTTCGATTCCTGTCAGGGGCATGTACCTTGCTTGCGGGCACAACTCCAGTAGGGGGCGTGCAGGAGGCAGCTAGCTGATCGATGTCTCTCTCTCATCAATGTTTCTGACTTTCTATCCCTCTCCCTTCCTCTCTGTAAAAAATCAACAAAATATATTTAAAAAAAAGGGGGGGTGGTGGCTGGTGAGGGCAGGGGGTCCCATCCTCCAGAGCCTGTGAGTCCACAGTGAGCCCCTTCTCCCCAAACAAAGGACAGCGGGCCCAACCTCCCCTCTGAGCTGCCCGTTGCTGACTGCACACAAAGGACTGCAGCCAGGATACAGGCTGAGAGCTGCAGGGCTGTGCGGGCCTCCCAGGAACCCCCCAGCAGGAGCAGGTAGATGATGCCCTCCCTCTCGAAAGTCTCCCTCCCACTCCCCCACCCTGCCAGCTCCCTGTCCCCAGCCTACCGGAGTGCCAGGGGCCCAGAAACCATGTGAGCAGCAGCAAGTAGGGGTGGCCTCCTTGAGCGCGTGGCCTCCCTTGGGGGTGCATCAATGCCCGGTCACCTGGAGAGAAGATGGATATGGTCACCCAAACAGTCAACATGGGGGGGGGGGGCAATGAAGTAGAAGGTGCGTGGTAGTCCTTGAGCCCTTGTTCCCAAGAAGGTCAGGAGTTTTCTCTGGCTGGAATGATAGGGGGAGCCAGCTGGGAAGGAGACAGTGGCCATAGTGCCCTGCCAACAGGCCCAGTGACAGGTTAAGATGGCAAGTCTAGGGAGCTCAAAGGCATTGCACCCGCTTCCCACCCAGGAGCTTTAGGGTACTCCAAGGACCACCTCAGCCTCAGGAGCTGGGAGCAGGCATGATGACAGGAGGCCTGGGCAAGGCCCTTCCCAGGCCGGCCACATTTACATGACAAAAGGTCAAAATTGGAGGCATAGTGCAATGGGCTATTTATAAGAACCAGTCTCAACCGCTTCAGGCTTTCCTGCCTCCTTCCCTTCCAAATCTGCTCTTGCCCCCTCCCTGCCCAGAGGGCCCAGCCCCTCCTGCCCAGCCCAGCCTGACCACATGGCCTCCCCTTATAGTTTTCGAAAGCTTGGCCTTTCAATAACACCCTGCCAAAGCCACTGGCAACAGCTACCAGATGCAGGTGGGCTGCTTCTGCCCCCAACTTTGCAGGTCCCACAAGAGGGGGGTCCCGAGGTTCTGGCTCCTGGTACACCACTCCAGTGGGCAGACCAGGGCTCCCTTGGAATGGAGCCAGGGTGGGGGAGGAGGCCTGCAGCAGCTTGGAGCCCATCCCTGCCTGCCCTTCCCCCACCCCTAGGGCCAGGGAGGCTCAGCAGGTCCCTCAGGAATGTGACCAGACCCGGGGGTGCGGGTGGCTGGGAGGCCTCAACTCCAACCTGCCAGCTGTCTCTCTGGCCCCTAGCGCAACTGCCTTCTCACAGAGGTGGCCCAGGGGGAGGGGGACGCGGCTGGTCAAGGTGGTTGATCTGGGATCTCTGAAGACCCAGAGATCAGCAGAACCAGCTCTGTGGTTAGAGCTGCCTGTGTGGAGCCCAGGATCCTCCAACCCCCATGAGGCCAGAGTTGGATCAGTGGGACAGAGCCTGAGGCCAGAGACAACCGGGAGACAGAGCTGAGCCCAGCCTTGGGAAGAAGAGCAGGGATCGCTGCAACACTGAATGGGAAGCCAGAGCCAACCAGATGCTCACTACACTGCCCTGTGCCACTCTGCCCAGACCGAGCATCCTACCCAGTGGTTTCCACCCCAGCATGTGCCAGACCCCCTGCAACTAGGCCAAACTACTGGGCAGCTCAGAGAGTGGGTGGCAGAACAGGACTTGGGCTCTCCGTGAGTCCCCGCTGCCCAGCTCCAGGCACTGCACTAGCCGGGGACAGCTGAATGACTTGAGCAAGGTTTCCTGGGCTGGGATAGACTCCTCTGGTGCCCGACCTCACCCCAGGCACGCTCTGCAGAAAGGAGCTGAGCCAACTTGCTGCACCCTCCACTAGGTGGAGCCCAGCAGAGTTGGCTGCATGATGCTGTCCTGCCACCTAGCCTGGGCGAAGTGTGGGCCACCACTGTCTACAAACAGCAAAGCAACATCACCTAAGAGGCAGTGCCTCCCGCTGCAGGGCCAGGTCCCCTATGAACCACTGCTCTCCTCTTCCCAGCAAAATGACCACAGCCAGAGACCTCTGCCCTCCCACATACCTTCGGTGAGGGGACAGGGAGCACCCACCCTAGAGAGGCCACAGCCTGGGGAGCGGAGGTTGCCAGGTTAGTAGAAGCAAGACTGAGGGCTGGATCGCAAGCTGGCAGCACAATGGCCCCCTGGATCGAGGGGCTGATGCCCAGCCTGGCGGGAACCCACTATAGGCTAGGATGAGGACACTTCCTGGCCCCCAGCGCCCCCCAGGGAGCAGGCCCATGCAGTGTCTATCTGCCCCAGGTCAGGCCAGCTGCCCAACCAGGTGACTGGCTCCGGGAAACTAGAATCTGGGGGAGGGAGGGGTCAGTCAGGTTCTCCTCTATGGCCTACACCTGGACCATTCCAGGTGGGTGAATAGGTGTCGCCAGGTGGGCTGACCCTGGTAGGGAAGGGCAGGGACAGAAGTCCCTGGGGGCCAGCTCTGCCCCCTTGTGAACAAAAAGGGTGTGTGGGAATGCACAGACCTGCCTGAAGGCCTGGATCACCTTCCCCAGGTCCTTGTTTACAGAATGGTCACTACTCACCTACTCAACAGGGCAGTTACACCAGGAACTGGGACAGGCCCCTGCTACATTCTCATTTCCTTTCCTCCCCGTCCAGGCCCGTGCCACAGAAAAGTCAGGGAGGCATTCGACCCCCTCATCACTATCACCCCCGTAACACACGCGTGCGCACGCACGCACACACATGCACACACGCTCACAGCAGGCACAGGACGTAGACACCACTGACACCTGAGAGAAGGCTGGGCCTTTCTAGTTGATCCAGAGAGAGGGCAGAGCTCCTCACACCCTATTTGCTGCCCCTTGCCTGCCCACTCTCCTCAACCAACAGCCTGGAAGGCCCCACAAGGCAATGTCACCCTGCGGAAAGCAGCACCTTGGGGCACACCCAGCCAATGCTAAATGAGGCTGTACCGGGGGATGGAATTACACATTTATGTCAAGTTCTAGGGTGGGCAGAGCTAATCTGTGGTGGAAACAAAAGCAGGAAGCCTGAGGAGGGTGAGCTGAGCCTTGTCTGGGAAGGGCATGAGGAACTTTCCAGGGTGAGATTCACTCTTGGAAGGAGTCTAAAATTTGGGTACCAGGTTATATGTAAATTTCCCCTCACACAGGAGAAATAAACTCGAATAAAAGGAGAGAAAGAACAGAGGCTTTCACAGAACAGGCCTGTGTCAGGCGCTCAGCATTTACACGTGCTGCCCTACGCCAACTGCCGTGCCTCTGCCTCCGCCTCCATGTCTACAGGAAGGCAGCTGGAAGGCAGCAGACACTGCCCAGAAGGTACCAGCAGCCCAGGGTCCAGAGGAGCCTAAGGCCCAGCCTTACCCCCTACCAAACCTGCACACCCCCCAGCCCAGGACTCCGCGCATCCCATCTCCGTGGCCTCCTCTCTACTTAACCGAGGCCTCCTCCGTGAAGCCTTTCCCATCCCAAAGGAAGGAGCCTCTCCTGTTCACCACTGCAGATGCTGCACCTCAAACTGCACCGTCTGCCCTGTGAGAGGGCAGCCTGCCTGCTGGGAAGGCTCGGAAGTGCTACCTCTGCCTCCAGGGACAGATAAGACAAGGGTCTGGGGGGTAAGCAACTTTCAAGGTCACAAGAGCAAGTGAGTGGCCAAGTGAGGACCAAGGGTGACTCAGAGCTGCAGTCAGGCTCTCCCTGCCCAGGGACAGACGCAGCACTCCCTTTCCCAGGCAGGAGCGGGGTGCCCCTCACGGCAGACCTGCCCTCCCATACAGCCACGGAGGGGAGCCTTGGTCAGCACCTCCACCCTGATTCCCCACCTCCACAACCTGCCTTTCACAGCAGAGCCTCACCTGGCTGTGTCCTTCCACTCAGTGTTAGGGCCCATGGATGGCCCAGCAACCCTACCATCTGGGGCAGTGAGGAGTTTCAGGCTAGAGCCTCAGGTAGGTTCCATCACTCAGCCTGCTTTGGGGGTGGGGAGCAGGCTGCTGGGGCTGCTCCTCTGGGAACAGATCTGGCCTCCGTGACCTCTCTAGCCAGGCCCTCCAGGCAGGGCTGGTGATGGGTGGGACTCGCAGCTCTGGGCAAGCCCAGCCGTGTAATCCAGCCCAGATCTGGAGGCCGGCCAGCAGCTCCTGGCTCTTCTCCCAGACCATCGTCCTGGAAAGCAATAAGCTCCACAAATGCCAGGAGACCAGCGCTCCCTCCAACGCAGTTTCTAAGACATAAACACTTGGGTTTTACTCAGCACATTGGTGACGTGGTGATGGGGTCCCTGGGCCAGTCTTGACACCCACCCCCTGGCTCACCCTGCCCCCTTGCGAACAAGAGGGAGTCTGGAGGAGAACTTGTGACTTGTGGTCAATGAGGGAGGTGGCGTCCACCTAGCCTGACCACCCTGAGTCTATCCTGAAATCCTATGGGTCCCACCGAAGACCCCAAGCTGCCCATGCGGTCCAAGTGTCACATGGGCCCCAACCCGATCTGTGCCACTCCCGTCTGAAAGGTGGGAAAGCTCGTGGGCACCTCACCACCAGGAGAAAGTGCTGCTCTGAGGGGAAGATCTGGCAGGAGGCTCCACCCACATCACCCCAGGCCCCTTGACCCGCAAAGCCCTGCTTCTCCAGAGGGCCCTGGGTCCTCGCCTCCCCCCATGAGGCCCACAGCGCTCACATCACTTGGGGCTTTGGTGCCATCAAGGAGAAATGAAGCCAAACGACCTGGGGGATCTGCAGATGGATTTCCCTTCCTGGAGCCGGCACCACTGGCTGGCTAGCGCCAGGAAAGCTGAAGGGCAGGTCCTGCCAGAAGCGCCCCAGGCTTGATACAAGTTAGCCAAAAGTTTTGAGTGGGCCCAAGACCATGAGTACTACTGGGAAGAGGCAGGTGAGCGTGGCTCAAAGGGGAATAATAATCACTTAAGATTATAATTATTACTTTAAAACTATGTTCTCCTCCACACTCTGTCCCCCACGTGGCACTGCCTCTTCAGGGGCCTGAGCTGTTGGCAAAAGACTTGCGGGCAGTGACAGAAACAGGAGCTGGGAGCCGGAGAGCCTGTCGGAGGCCGGCAGGGTGGGCCTGCCAATAGGACAGCACAGCAGGGGAAACTGGTCATCCTGTCAGTCCAGGAACAAGTGAAAATCCAGGAACCACGTCAGCAAGGAGGCAGACAGGCCCGGGACGCTGGTTCCTATGCCCCAGTCCACTTCCTGCTAGTTTTTGTTGTCAAAGGATGAGGTACAAGTACCAGCAGTAGCACCTGGGACTCTTTAAAATGCAGATGCTCAGAACCAGAACCCACATTTTAACCAGGGGACACACACACTTAAGTATGGGAATAGCTAGGGTAGGTGGTATGCTTTCTAATGCCCAGAACAGACTATGCTCTGCAAGCAATAAATGCTCTGATGGGTGTCATGAGGAAGGAGACAGTTCCAAAAAAGGATGACACAGTTCCTCACAGAAACAAGCCCAAGGGGTAAAATCAGGGGGCCTGGAATGTGAGACAGAGAGGCTGAGCCCGGTTACCGCCAGCATCTGGGAGCCAGGATGGTGGGCAGGGGGTTCTGGGTGTGGGCAGCAAGCAGAGGACACAAGGAAGGGGATGAAGGACAAGCAGGGACGGCGGGATGGTTAGGTAGGTGGAAATTCCACACACAAGGAGCTACAAGGACACGGCTAAAAGGGCACTGGTGAAGGGAGGTCTGCCCCCTGAAGGGCTATCTCGATCATCTCACCTGCCCCAGGACACCCTTCAGATGAGATAACTGAGCCCCAGAGGGAGATACAGTCAGGGCTGAGTCATAGAACTGCAGCTGCCCAGCCCAGGGATCTGGGAAAGAGACTCTTTGTAACTTCAAAAACAACCCTAATAGCCAACAATTTCTTATGAAACTGCAGGAAGAACCACCTCTCAATGTGGATGAGTCCTTCCCAAGAAAGGATGGTTGACAACCCTCACCCACATCATTGTCACAGACTGGTAAAAACTGAGGCAGCCGGGCATTAAGGAACTCCTGCCCTGCCCCACAGCATGACATGACCCTCTTGGCTGGGAGGAAAGCGAGCTGGCATGCTAAAGGGGAATTAGAAAAACAAAACAAAACAAAACTGATGCCAGATAGCAATGACGGGTTTTAGTTGGCTGGACAAAGACTACAAGAATTATCTCCCAGGGAGGAAAGAGAAAGGTCACATTTTAAAATAAGACAAGACTGAAAGCATACAAACCTTGTGGGCCAAAAAGCACACTCCAGGTGACCAGCACCGGAAACCCACTCAGGCGAGCACTTGCCAGCCCTGCTCCCCTGGGGGAGGCAGCAGAAGGTATGGAGACTCTTACCCCCCATCAGTGAGCAGGACTGAACATTTACATGAAAACATAAGTATTTGCCTTTTATAGGTCAAAAATAGTTGATTTTGGCAATGTCACAGTTGACTTACACATACATGAATCTCTCAAGTATACTTTGACCAAAGAAGTCAGACCCAAGAAAACTATGAGGTGCAATTCCGTTCATGTAAGTTCAAATTGGAAAGCAAGAATCCAGGGGCTAGGGGTGAGAGAAGACAGTTGGGGGTGGAAGAGATGTGATGACTCAAACAACAAACAAGAGGCTTCTGGGGTCTGTTTCTTAATCTGGATGTTGGTTACACAAGCATGTCCATCTGTGAAGAATCTCGAAGCTGTCACTCGTGACTCTGCACACTTTTTAAGGGATTTAATATAGTGCACAAATACCTTTAAGAGAGGAAGCAGGGTCCGGTCTTGGGTCTGATTAGCAAGTAGGTCAGAGCCAAGCAATAACCCTCCCTGAACCCCCAACTAATAGCAATCACAAGACAAAAAAGAAAAAGAGGGAGGTGACCAAATCCAGGATGGAATATCTGTCTTGGGAGAGGGAATTCTATGGACAGGCCAGGAACCTACAGACCACCTTCAATTCCCTTAGTAGAGGCAGACCAATGTCTGCCATGCAAAGAAAACAGCAACCCAATGATGTTTTTTAATCATCCTAGTGTCTGACACTTAAGAGAGAAAAGGACTTTTCAGATGCTGGCAGGCAAGCTAGTCCCAAAGAACTCACAGCAAGGTCTGAGCTGGTCCTGGGTACAACCAACTGGGCATATCAAAGGGAAGAAGCCAGGAAGAAATGGATGAGGGAGGCCCTCAGGGACTGGGGTCAAAGAACACTACTGCAGGGCAGGACAAAGGAAAGCCCCCTAGCTCCCTCCTGGACAATCAACCCCTCCAAGTCCCCAGAGGTTCAAACAAAGAGCTTAAAGAGCTCAAGCCTATGGCAAGGCCCTAGCTGGTTTGGCTCAGTGGACAGAGAATTAGCTTGAGGATTAAAGGGTCCTGGATTCGATTCTGGTCAAGGACACATGCCCAGGTTTCGGGCTCAATCCCCAGTAGGGGCCATGCAGAAAGCAGCTGATCAGTGATTCTCTCTCATCACTGATGTTACTATCTTTCTCTCCCTCTCCCTTCCTTTCTGAAATCAATAAAAATATATTTAAATAAATAAAGCCAATGGCAAGGATCAGGTTGTTGTAATCCAAAGGAGGTGGGGGAATAGACACACCTGGGGCATCATCCACTAGAGTTTTTAAAAAGCTGTTTTTTGTTGTTGTTTTATTTTGTTTTTTTAAATATATTTTATTGATTTTTTTACAGAGAGGAAGGGAGAGGGATAGAGAGTTAGAAAAATATTGATGAGAGAGAGACATCGATCAGCCACCTCCTGCACACCCCCTACTAGGGATGTGCCTGCAACCAGGATACATACCCTTGACAGGAATCGAACCTGGGACCTTACAGTCCACAGGCCGACGCTCTATCCACTGAGCCAAACCGGTTTCGGCTAAAAAGCTGTTTTTAAAGATAAAATTAAGGAACTGCTATGGAAAATAATATGATCTGTGGCACTGTGCCTGAAAAGCCTCTAGGTACAGCGCTTGACAGAAGAGGTCTCACTTGTCTAGCGTTAACTTGAAGGATCCAACAGAGAGGCCAAGAGCTCAGAAAGATCAGACAGAGGGCTGCACTCAGATTGGGGGTGGGGGGAGGAGGAGATGCTCACAGGGTTTCACTCTACTTTTGACATGGAGTCTTAGAGGTGCTAGAAGAATTGTTTAGCATTAAGGAGCTGGATTTAGAGACAAAACAAAATAAACAGGCACTTCTCTACCTGGAGTAGTAGAGCAGAGGGTGTGTGAAAACTGGGGAGGCATAAAAAACCCCAAACCCTGAAAGCAACTCAGAAGCTCCTCTCCTGTGGATGCTCCCCTCCTGCTGGACCACCTGGTACAGTGTGGGACAGGGCCACCTTGGAACACTCCAAGTGGGGAACAGGAATGGCAACAGCACTTTAGTGAATCAAAAATAGAGATTCCTGCCGAGACCGGTTTGACTCAGTGGATAGAGCATCGGCTTTCGAACTGAAAGGTCCCAGGTTCGATTCCAGTCAAGGGCATGTACCTTGCTTTCAGGCACATCTCCATTGTGGGGCGTGCAGGAGGCAGCTAATCGGTGTCTCTCTTCCTCATCGATGTTTCTGACTTTCTATCCCTCTCCCTTCCTCTCTCTGTAAAAAAAAATCAATAAAATATATATTTTTTTAAAAACAGAGATTTGTGTCCAGCTCTGTGCATGCTAAGTGACAAGCCACATTTCAAGAATCCAGTCAGCCCCAAATTCAGAAGAGCAGTGACTTCTGAGGGAGGCAGGGATGAGCACAGGTGGGTCTCCAGGGCTGGAGGCCTGTTTCTTACACGGGGTGGGGGAGCCAAGAGGTGTTTTTCCACTAGTTATGCATGTCATTTACACTCCCTGGGTAACACTTCTGTAAATATCCTGGAGCACAATCTACTGAGAAGCTAGCATGCTCTGTGCAGAAGTTCCACAAGAAAGAGGGGAGAGACACAAAATTTCTATATCTAGGGAGCCCAGATCAGGCTGTGTGACATTTGCTGAGCATCCTCTCATATCGCCTGACCCAGGCACCCAATAAAACCAGCAGAGCCACACAGCTGGGCAAATACCACAACAATAAATAAACAAGGACTTCAGAAGGTCAGTCCCCCAGGAGATACCCAGAAAATATCACTGTCCTAATGAACAGAAAGCCTCAGAAGCCAGGGGAGGGCCTCCATACCTGGGAGGGCCAGCACGTCTCCAACAAGAAGGAATCCCAGGGCTCGTCCCAAGAACTGGAGAGTAAGAAGGGCAGTTAAAGCCATTCCAGCCTTATCCAGGTTGGCTCAGTGGACAGAGTGTCAGCCTGTGGACTAAAGGGTCCCAGGTTCAATTTCAGTCAAGGGCACATATATCAGTTGCAGATTCGATTCTTGACCCTAGACAGGCCCATGCAGGAGGCAACCGATCAATATGTCTCTCACAGATGTTTCTAGCTCTCTGTCTTTCCCTCTCCCTTCCTCTCTCTAAAAATCAATGGAAAATGCCTGGCCGGTTTGGCTCAGTGGATAGAGTATTGGCCTGTGGATTGAAAGGTCACGGGTTCCATTCCGGTCAAGGGCATGTACCTTGGTTGAGGGCACATCCCCAGTAGAAGGTGTGCAGGAGGCAGCTGATCGATATTTCTCTCTCATCGATGTTTCTAACTCTCTATCCCTCTCCCTTCCTCTCTGTAAAAAAATCAATAAAATACATATTTAAAAAATAAATAAAAATAAAAGTCAATGGAAAAATATCCTCAGGTGAGGATTAACAACAACAAAAAAACATTCCAAGTGAAAATATCAAAGTCTAACACAAACCTCCCCTCTGCAACTCCCGCCCACTCCAATTCCAAGTCCAATCGACCCTGGGTTATCTTCTTTCTTAAACACCAATCTCATCAAGTCACTCCCCTACTTACAAGTTTTCAATGGATTCCTAATACCTGAATAAAGTCCACACTCGGGTCTGGCCTTCACAGTGCTTCCCAGAGGGGTCCCCAGCCCCCCTCTCAGCTGGCCCCTTCCAGTCACACCTGAGTGCCCCCTCCTCTACTAAGGCTCTTCTGCATTTCCCTCCTTCCAGCCAGTGTTAGCAATAGCTACCCCACTGCTTCCCACTATGCACCTCATCTTCTGCCCATACTCTGCTCCCTGGCTCCCCAACCGGGCTCCCAAGGTTAGAGACCCTGAGTCCCACCAGCCCAGTAGTCACAGCTGCACCTGTCATGAGCAGGCTCTCAAAAATGTTTATTAGGTGAACAAATGCCAGTCAGAAAGAAGCAGTGCTGAGAAGAGACAGGGTGAAATAATACATGAGAGAAGATAAGGTGGAGGTGGTGAGGGGGGATGATAAAGGAGAGTAGCCCAGAGCCCTTCCTCATCAACAGTTCCAAAACTGTTGTTTACATTCTTAAAAATCAGTTAGGACTCCCAAAGAACTTTTATGAGGCTTATATGTTACTGTCTAGTAGATGCTACTGTGTGATTACACTTACTATTCTATTTACTGTATTAGAAAATTTGGCAATATAAAAATGAAAAATTTAATTGATCTCAAATATCAAAACAACCCATTTTATATTAACTAGAGGTATGCAGGAGGCAGTTGATTGATGTTTCTAACTCTCTATCCTTCTCCCTTCCTCTTTGTAAAAAATCAGTAAAATCTATTAAAAAATAAAAATAAAAAAACACACAACAAACTCTTCCAGCTCTGCCTGGTATGGCTTAGTCGAGTTGTGTCCATGCACCAAAGGGTAGTGGGTTCAATTCCCAGTCAGGGTACATGCCCAGGTTTTGAGTTTGACACCTGGTTGGGGCTTGTCCAGGAGCCAACTGATGTCTCTCTCTCTCTCTCTCTCTCTCTCTCTCTCTCGCCTCTCCCCCCCCCCCCCATCTCCCCCATCTCCCTCCCTCCTTCCCTCTCTTCCTCTCCTTTCCTCTAAGTCAATAAAAATATAATAACGATTTTTTAAACTACTCCAAATGAAAAAAATATTAGTGAGAAGAGTAGCATTGTTTTACATTTTTGCAAATCTCTCTAATGTTTGGTTTCATAGAAGTAACTGGATTCCCATATCTGCTTCTGTGTTCAGTCTGTTAGGCTATGTGGGGTTTTTGTTTTGTTTTGTTTTGTTTTTTAATATATATTTTATTGATTTTTTACAGAGAGGAAGGGAGAGAGATAGAAAGTCAGAAACATTGATGAGAGAGAAACATCGATCAGCCACCTCCTGCACGCCCCACAGTGGAGATGTGCCTGCAAGCAAGGTACATGCCCTTGACTGGAATCGAACCTGGGACCTTTCAGTCCGCAAGCCGACGACGCTCTATCCACTGAGCCAAACCGGTCTCGGCTAGGCTATGTGGTTTTGATTAAAGTCTACGAAGTCATTTGACCTTACACAGATAGAAGGGAGAAGTATTTAATAATCTTTTCGGATATGTGGCTCTTCTTCATAGATATACACTAAAACTTGACAAGGGGTAGTTTCTTAAAAGTTGCAATGTAGAATCTGAAACTGTGGTCAGTGACTTATTCATATTTAGTTATAACAAAAATCCACTGGTCTACCCTGCGCTCATATTCACCTAGGATTTTGTAACATCAACCATTGGTCATTTGGAAATACTGGTTTACTGAGTTAATCACATCTCCTAAATATTTCCACATACCATTACACAACACTAAAAAACTCCATATTAAGACCACCACTTAATTTAAGACAGGCTCCTGGTGACAGTTTTCCAAAATTCTATTTTCTCCTGACAGCAACAAATATTTTCAGTTGTGACAAGGCTCACCTTGCTCATTTAAGAAAATGTCTGACAAATTCTGAGTCTGAATAACCACACCTTGTCTGTCAGTTGTTCATTCAAGTAAAAATAATGTGGCATGAAAAGCAGCTGATTCAGCACTTAGCCCAAACAAACTCAAAGTGCTTTGCCTGCAGACAGCCATCACAGTCTGAGACAGAAAAGCCTCACGTGCACTCGCACCCCCATTTTGTCAAACAGAATACGAGAGACATGTATTCCAGGATCTACGTACCTCGCCATGGCACTAGGGGAAGGTAGGCACCCACTATGCAAGTGTCAACATGGAACAAAGACCAACAACTTCTAAATGTTATGTAAAGGGTCTTGGGGACTCCCAGGGATCTGCAAAATACTCTGAGAATAGCTGACAACAATTATCTGAAATATTTATACCAACCCATTTTACAGACATGGAGAAAAATAACTTCACCTCAGAATCTTCTTTTTTTTAAATATATATTTCTTTATTGATTTCAGAGAGGAAGGAAGAGGGAGAGAGATAGAAACATCAATGATGAGCCCTAGCCGGCTTGGCTCAGTGCATAGAGCGTCAGCCTGTGGACTGAAAGGGTCCCAGGTTTGATTCTAGCTAAGGGCACATGCCTGGGTTGCGGGCTCAATCCCCAGTAGGGGGTGTGCAGGAGGCAGCCGATCAATGATTCTCTCTCATCATAGATGTTTCTATCTCTCTTTCCTTCTCCCTTCCTCTCTAAAATCAATAAAGAAATATATTTTTATTAAATCTTTATATGTATTTTTTATTGATTTTTTACAGAGAGGAAGGGAAAGGGACAGAGAGACAGAAACATCTATGAGAGAGACATTGATCAGCTGCCTCCTGCACGCCCCCCACCAGAGATGTACCCGCAACCAAGGTACATGCCCTTGACCAGAATCGAACCCGGGACCTTTCAGTCCGCAGACCGACGCTCTATCCACTGAGCCAAACTGGTTTCGGCAAGAAATATATATATTTATTTTAATATATTTTATTGATTTTTTACAGAGAGATGGGGAGAGGGATAGAGAGTTAGAAACATCGATGAGAGAGAGAGATCAATCAGCAGCCAAGATACATGCCCTTGACCGGAATCAAGCCTGGGACTTTTCAGTCCGCAGGCCAACGTTCTATCCACTGAGCCAAACCAGTTTTGGCTTTTTTTTTTTTTTTTTAAAGAAACATCAATGATGAGAGAGAATCATTGATCAGCTGCTTCCTGCATGCCCCCTACTGGGGATGGAGCCCCGGCCAGAATCAAACTGGGACTCTTCAGTCCACAGGCCGGCGCTCTATCCACTGAGCAAAACTATCTAGGGCCAGAATCCTCTTTACCAAACAGTAAAATCCTTGATGAGACTCCTGCCAAATGTAGGAGTAACACATTTCTAACAAATAAAAAGGAAGTGCCATTTCAAATGGCATTCTCAAATACTCTTAGAAGCAGGTGGGCACAAACTATTAAAGGATCCCCCAAGACCTATTAACTCACAGAGCAGGTAATACGTCAAGAGGCAAGCTGTGCCTCTGTAGGCTGTGGGACCAGAGGTAGAGGTGGTCGGTGGGGGAGGGGTGTTACAGGAAGCAGGATGTGCGTTCTGCCTGCTGGGGGCATGAAGTCAAAGTCCCCTCCTGTCCAAAGCGGCTAAGCCAGCCCTGCTGCCCTTATCAGCGTCAACACATGCATGGAATGTGGGACTTTGGAAACAATCCTCTCCACTAGGCCTGCACCCCTCCGGCGCTCAGGTTGACCTACCACCACCAAAGGACGACCCAAGCCCAGTGCTCAAGCCACCCACTCCTGGAGAAAGGCACCTGTCGGTGGGGCCCAGGGCACCTCAGGAGGTTGTTGGTGGGCCCCTCCCTTGTTGCCAGGATTGCCAGACTCTCTGGGCCCTTCTGCCAAGAGACAGCCTCACATTGCCGAGAAGCCACCCTGCCTGCATCCCCAACACCATCACCGGCAATGCTTGAGCACCTCCTATTTGCCCATACTGAGAGAATCCCCAGAGAAGAAAAGGAACCCAGCTGAGTTTCCGGGGACACCGTCCCCCACATGCTCTCCTGGAGGGAGTTTTCACAGGCCAGAGGCTTCTAACAGGCCAGAAGGGAAGGAAGGAGTTGTGTGACTAAAAGGATAAGAATGGCCAGAGAGTCCTCTCTGCCCTGCAGGTCCTGGGAGAAGGGGGAGGGCACTTGCTCAACAGGCTTGTAATGGTCCTTCCCAGCTTACCAGGGCCTACCCTTCAGCTCCACCTCCAGTTCCAGGAACTGGACTCCTTGGCTTTGTCCAGGCAGCCAGCTCACCACCCCACTCAAATGAAAACCTGGGCTGTCTTCTGGCCCAAGCACTGCCCACAGGAAGAGCCCCACACACATGTTCAGTGTTTCTCACACTCTTAGAACTTATCTAACCACTTCCTAGCTGTACCTCAGATGTAAGGAGCCCCCCCACAAGGCCCAGCACGGGGTAAGAGTTCAACAATGAGCTCCGGGGACCTCCCCTGCCACCCTTTTCTTAGCATTCTGCAGGAACTCTGCAAGAACCATCCTCCTCCGTTTTCAAAAAAGTCATGTTTAGCACCTGCCAGACAAAAAACCACCAGCTGCCTCCAACCAAAGAGCACGGGAGGGATGGGGTAGAGAGGCAAAAGCCCTAAAGTAGGCAGCCACCTAACCCCAAGACCACTGCCTGTCAACACAGCCCCCTGGGTCCACCTCCCTACCAGGATGTGTGCAGGCAGGGAAGGAACGGAGGGAGGACACTCGGACTAGACCTCACACCACCCGCTTCCTACCTGACCCCCCAGCCAAGATCCCTCTCAGTCCCATCTCCTTCACTGCCCCAGCCCAGGCTGCTCTTCCTTCTCTAGAGGACACTGCCCACCCAGGACACCAACCAGGGCCACAGCAGACCGCCCCACACCCAGGGGCCCTTGCCACTCACCTCCCACGGCAGGCTGCTGGGAACAGGCAGGATTGTCCTGTGTCCTGTCAGCCCTCAGATATGAACTAAACCTCAGGAAAGCCCATTGTTCTGTCCCAACAAAGGGGGCTGGGCTGGGCAAGCAGGCCTTACCTGAAGCTCTGCCTCCAAGTGCCCCTCCCACTCTGCCTCCTGGCCCCTGGTTAGCAGCCTGCTCACACACCTTACCCAGGTAACAGCCCAAGAAACTAACCTCAGGGACCAACCTCCCTCTCTCCCAGGGACCCTGAGGTGAAAGAGAAGGGACACAAGCCCCAAGAGTCTCCAGCAGTGGCCACAGCCAGCTTGTTAGGAAGCCACAGGGAGCCCAAATGCCGCTGTGTCCGGTCCTGGTAGGACATACAGAGGCTAACCAGGTCCCAAGAGTGCAACCAAAACACCAGGACAGGCAGACTCTGAAGGACAAGCAGGACCAAGAGTCCTGGAGTCCCTCCCACTGCCACCCAGATCAGAGGGAGCATGAAGAGTGAGCCCCCTCTGTACCTGGTGCTTCTCCAAGACCCTGGTAACGAACAAAGCATCAGCCTGTCTTGTTACAGGACTCGGATCCTAGGAGGCCACCAGAGTAAAGCAGTTTGTGACCACCCTAGATCACACCTACTGGTCTATTTGGACTCACCACTTGCTTGATTCTATTATTGACAAAGACTAAACACCTGCTAAAGTAGTGGTTCTCCAATTTGGCTGCACATCGGATTCATTTCAAAAGCTTTAGGACACGTGTATGCCTGGGCCCACCCCAGAAATGGGCTGAGCCAGCCTCTGCCAGCTCCTAGGCGATCCTGATATGCAGAACTGAGAACCCGGGCACCTGCGAGCAGGCCTCAGCCAGGTAGCACAGGTAACAACACAAACTCACTGGCACAAGGTGTAGCCGTACTCATCACTAAGGAAAGTTCCACCATGTCCTTACAGAGGCAGGCCACTAAAGCCCTTCTGCCCACTCTCCCAGCCATCAACCCTACTCTCCCTTCCCATTCATTTCATGAACAAGAACTCACCAACAGCTGCTTAGCTTGCAAAGCAATGAGGGAACGGCAAGGAGGGGACAGGCCTCTCCCTTAAAGGGCCTGCAACAAGCTGATGAAGGCCAAGGGGCTCAGACCTGTGTGGTGATGGGATCAGCACTTCCACCCATGTGGGGGGAGGGGGGATGGTGCTGCTCTCAAGGCACTGAGTGGCCCCACACCTGCCAGAGGGAACCCACCCACCCAGAGGTGCTGCAGGCAAAGCAGCCTGAGGCCTTGGGAGCAGCCTTGAAGGCAAGGGAGGAGCCTGCCCATGGGCCACGCCCATGCCACAGCCGGCAGTCCCGCCATCTCCACAACAGGCCAACTCCCCAAGCTAGGAGCTCCCCCTAAGCCAAGCCCAAGCCCCACCTTTCTTTAGTTGCCCTTGGAATTGCCCTGTGAGGGATGCAAAGACTAGGCCACTTGCCTTTCCAAAACCCACCCTCCCTTCTCACCCACACTGCTCCAGTAGATTACCTTCAAACAGGGATAATCTCACAAGCAGCAGCAAGGCCCTTTGGCCAAGAGGCAGCTGGCTGTCCCTTCTAGCAGGACCTGCTCTAACCCTAAAGAGACCCTTCCCTCCGCCCCTCCACCCACATGGGACATTACCATGAAAAACCTGAAAACTGAAGTCAGAAGGAGGGGCTCTCAACTCCTTCCAAACTGTCCCCGGCAGTTTCTTAGGGTCACTCTCTCCATTCCGTCGAGGTGCCCATGCCTTGGCCCTTTCCTCCTGGACTGTGGTGAAGTCTGGAGTCAGCTCCTAGCTTTCTCTCCCTTATCAAACTTACTGGGGGGGGGGGGGGACCGCGCCACACACAACTCCCATCCCCACCCGCTTTCCTTGCTTAGCCATTCCTGGCTCAAACTGGGCTCCTGGCTGAGCCTGCAGTCCCTCTCAAAGCCCGGCCCCAGCACAGGTCCCTAACCCTTAGGGCAAGGCCCCTCCCAGGAGGAAGCACAGCGTGGTGGTGCCAGGCAGAGTCAAACTGGCCGGGCTTGTTTACAAGTCCCTAACGGAGCCCCTTAACCTGGAGTCAGGATCGTCGTGGGGAAGGGGCTCTCTGTCCTGCCCCTCCCTGCTGGGTCTCAGACGGCTCCAGATTCCACACTACATGGGCCCTCACAGGCTCTGGAGTCAAAGGCATTTAACCTCCAGCCCCAGCTTACTTACAACTTCAGCAAGTTATTTAACCTCCACATTTCATGTTCCCCTTTGTAAGAGGGCACTATGGGCAATTCAGGTGGGAGACTTGTTGGGAGACTTGTGAGCACCAGACAGCAGAGACTCTGGTAAGTCAGGCCATACATAGGGGCTGGGCACTGCATTTGTTCTCAGAAAACTTTGTGGAATGAATAAAAAGCTCGTGAAAAGCCTCAGGTGCCTGGCACACAGTGGGTGCTCCTGTGCTAACTTCTCGTATCAGCATCTGCTTGCCAATGCTCTCCTGTCTCCCCAGCCACACTCCATACTGCCACTGCTTTCCTGCAACTGAATACACTCCCCATTAAAACCCCTCTCTGCCCAAGCTGGTGCTCAGTAGTTAGTGCATCGACCTGCAGACTGAAGGGTCACAGGTTCTATTTCGGTCAAGGACATGCACCTAGGTTGCAGGCTCTATTCCTGGCCCCATCAATGTTTCTCTTTTCTCTCTCTTTCTCTCTCCCCCTTCCTTTCACTCTCTCTCTCTCTTAAAAAAAAAAAAAAGGAAAAATATCATCTGTTGAGGATTAACAAAAGCAACAACAAAAACACCTCTCCTCAAGGCAGCCTGAACTCAGCCTGGCATCCATGGCTCTCCTCCAGCCCAGAGCCAGCCTGGCCCCTCCCTCCATGCCTCACAGCCACTATCCCTGTGGTGCCCTGTGAGCTCCATTTGTCACTGTGCCAGTCCTTATCACCCCATCTTACAAATCATTTGTTTGCTTGTCTGTCTTCCCCAGGCTGAGCTCTGGAGGGCAGCGATACGTGAATGTAAACTCAAGTTCTGTTTCCATTTTAGAAACAGGGACACTAAGGCTCAGTTAATCACTGTCCAAGGTCACAGGGAGAATAAATGGCAAAGCCAGTGTCACCCTTCAGACTTTCTAAGCCCAGTTCCCTTCTCACTGCCCTCCAGGAGTCTCTCCTCAGTCAGGCTCCAAGAGCCAGGATGGCAGGAACCTGATTTGTCCGGTGAAAGCTGCCTCCCAGGTATCAGGCAGGAAGAAGAGCCCCCATCCTCCTAGTGAGCACTTCCCGGGGGGCAGTGGCCCTCAGACCCAGTGGGCCAGGCAAGCAAGCTACAGGGTGGGGCTGACTGCTAGAGGCCAACAGGCCAAGCAAAAGGGCAGAGCCACAGGTCCCCTGGGTAAACTGAACTTTATTCCTTCCTCACTCCTCTGATTCTCCAGAACTGCCCAGCAGGCCCTTCTCCAGGAGTTAGCTGCTGATTAAAAGGCACTGAACCCACCCCCAGATCTGACCCTGGCAGACAATAAGGACTCCGGGAAGGCAGCAGGCCTGTCAGCTCAATAATGCAAAACCCTGTTGCTCTGAGTCCACAACAGCTGACTTCAAGTGGATCGGAGGCTGCGTGCTTATTAACAAAATTAGAAATCTGATCTATGGAAAGAAAACACTACGTGAGGATTAATCCAGGACTGCAGCTTGTGGAGAAGGCTGGGCCGCTGGCCAAGACCAGGGAGCAAGCACAGGATCATGCCTACCTGTCCCCAGAGCAGGTACCAAATGCAGGAGAGGAGCATCACCTCTGCCCCACCTGCGCCTCCTCCAACTTCCAGCAGCAGCAGCAATCATTTCGGTTTTGCTTTAATTAAAGGCCTTGCTCCCTCGGGCTGCTTCTTCCTCTACACAGAGCCAGCAACCAGAGGGAGATTTTTTCTTTTCAGGAATCGCTTGTAAAAGCTGAGTGACTAATCTACAAGTCCTAACAACTGGCAGGAAAACACTGCAGGGAGGGATTCTGGGCACACAGCAGCACTTGAGTCAAACAGCCAGAGAAGCTGGGCCACAGGCTCTCAGTGACACCCCAAAACAGACTTGCAGGAAGGCAGGAGCCAAAGGAAAGCGGACCAACGTGGGAGCTCTGAATCCCCAGGCAGGCAGGCATGTGGGAGCCTCCTCCCGGCCTCGGAGTCTATGCCCTGCCCATGGCACATAGACATCTTCATAATTAGCCCAACCGCGCAGCACGGAAGGGTCACTCAAAGGCACGGAAGGTGATCTCCGCTGGAACCGAAGGACTCGGTTCAACCCTCAAGTATCAACCTCCCACCCACCCTCCCACTCCCACCCATGAGCTAAGAGCCCTCTAAACCAGCAATCTCACCACACAGCTTTGTCTCTGGACGCCAGCCTGAGGCCGCCCATCTGCTTTTTTTCAGACCACTCAAACAACCCTGCCCTGCTGAGTACTCGCTCCTCGAGCCGGGGCTACAGACCGGCCACATGGCCCGTGCTCCTGAAAATGTCTGCTGGAAGGCCCAGGGAGGCCAGACACTGGCAGATGGGAACAGAGAGGAAGACGGAGAGCCAGAAGCCAGGAAGTAATAAATGCTCGCTCCAGAAAGGTGCTGGGTTTGGGTGACCCAACTCCATCCCTCCACCCAGGGGGTCCCTGGAAGTCTCCCCCCCTGCAAGATCAGCCGAGAAGCCGTGGAGGCCCCTCCACTACCTGCCAGCTCCTCCCTCGGTGCAAGAGGCACAGCAATCCCCACATCAGTCAGCAAGCCCCTGCCACAGGATTCCTATGGGCAAGGCGCTGCCCCTCCCCCCACCACATATGTCAGAGGGGTGGCCTCCCTGGGTTACACCCCTCCTGCTATTGGGGGTGGGGTGGGGTGGGCCAGGAACCTAGCTTTCCAGATGTGCTTGGCAACTCCTACTTTAGAAGAGACACTGGAGGTGGAGGGGACAGGAGAAGGCGTATAGATAAACAACTTCAGAACCGCTCCAACCCATCCGAACCCGCACCGGGTCCCCTTCCCCCGGGCAGTCCCACGCCGTTCTTCTGGGTGGGGCCGCTGGCAGCATTATCAGGCCAGGTTCCCTCCTCTCCCTAAGTCATTGCCCAACCTCCCTCCCCCCCCCCACCCCAGGGAGAGGCATCCCCCACCCTGCCGCCACCCCCCACCAGCGAGGCCTGTGCGAATATGAACCATCTCGGCAGATACACAGAGAGTGACAAGCTGGGGCCCTTCAGTCCCCTCCCTCTGCCAGCCGACCCCCCTCCCCCAAGCCCATCTCTCTTCCTGCCAAGCGGCTGCCTTAACAGAGCCGAGATCTGGGGGCAGGGCAGCGAGCCTCCCCGCGTCAGGCAGGGGACCCGGCGTTCCGGGGGCGCCCCTCCACGCCGCGCTTGCCCCTGCCCTTGCCAGTCTTCCTGAGGGAGGGGGCCAAAGAGGGTCGGAGAACGGCAAGGCCGCCGTTCCAGAAACAGCAGAATCTCCCCCCCCCCCGTGAGGGGCGGCCGCCGGCGCCGGGCCCTTTGCATAATGGGAGCCCGCCCGCCTGTCAGGCAGCGCAGCGCAGCTCGCCCGACGCGGTTCGGATTAGGTCGCTAATGAAAAGGCACAAAGAGCCGGCGCCCGCTCGCCCGCGGACCCTCGCTCCGGAGACCTGCGCCCCAGCCTGGCGCGGCCCCGGGGGCTTTTGTGCCCGGGGTCCCCCGCCGCCCGCGCCCCAGCCGACACCCGAGCCACAAAGCCCGGGCAGGCTGGGGCCGGCCCGGGGGTCCGCGTGCGCCCCGCCCAGGCCCGGCGGACACTCGCGCCCCTCCCACGCGCGCAGCCCCACGTCGGCCGGGCGCGCGCCCGCCCACGCCCCTGTCCCCGGGGGCGCGCCCCGCCGGGGCCCCCGCCCGCCCGCGCCCCCCGCCACCCCGGACCGTCCCTCACCTTATGTGCGTCGGCGGCGGCGTTCCGCCCGCCGGCCGGCCGGCCCTGCTTACGACTCCTCGTCCTCGGCGCCAGGCCCGCGCCGCCCTGTCCTCCCGCCGCCGGCCCGGCTCCCCCGCCCAGCGCGCCCGGAGCGCTGCTCACAGCCGCCCGCCCGGCGCCATCTTGGAAGCTTGTGACGTCGGTGCCGCCCGCTCACCCCTGACCCACAACTGAATGGGCGAGCGGCGGGGCGGGGCGGGGCGGAGCCTGGCTGGGGGCGGGGCCTTCGGGGGCGGGGCCGGCGGGCGAGCGGTCCGAGGGCTGGGCGGGGTGGGCGGCCGCCGCACAGCGCCGTGGGGGAGGGGCGCGCGGGAGGAGCCCGGACCCCAACCTTGGGCGCCTCGCCTGACCTGGACTCCAGGTGCGGAGGCTGGGCTCCTATCTCGCCTCCGAAACACCCGGACCGCCCCACGGAGAAGGGGACTCTGAGCCCGCCCCGGCCCAGCTCCCACCCCCACATTCAGAGCTGAGCCCCTTTGAGCCTGACCCTGACCCCTCGGAGCCCCCTTACCCACTGAGGGACCCCTAACTCCTGCGCCCCACTGCCAGGACATCTCACCCCCGTTGCATGTCTCCTGCAGAGACCCCCCCCTTCAAAGCGCAGCCCCCGGGACTGCAGGCTGCGCAGTGTGGGCTCCGGGGGAAACCGGGCTGTTCGGATCCCGAAGAGAGCATAGCTCCCAACGCTGAGCCCAGCGTTTCCTCGGACCTGTGCCCACAGCCCCGCAGCATGGCCCTCTACCTGCTCCGAGTTCGCGATCATGCGGTGCTCAGCCAGCCCCTTCCGGTGACCGCAGCCCCTCGAAGGCCCCTGGGGTCAGGCACCGCGCCCAAGGTGGCCCGCCCGGACCCGGGCTCGTGGCGGTCATTCAGATGGCCTGGGAAGGGGCCGAGCGGGCCCTGAGCCGCAGCCACTGCTCTGTGGGATCTCTTTCTCCTTCCAACACCGAACAAAGGGACACACTACTGTCAAAGTCTGAGAGGAACCCCGATTTGCCATGTAGAGAAATATTACAGCGCTAGTCAAGATTGAAAGCCGATTCAGTTAACCCCTCGGGAAGGCTGATTATGTGACTGTTCTTTCCAAATTAATGTAAAAGTTTCATGTAATCCTAACAGTAGGACATTTCTTAGTCCTAACAAAATTCTAAATTCACTTGGGAGAATAAATAGCCAAGAAACAGCTATGGTTTTCCCTTTGGGGAACAAAAAAAAGCAATGAGGGTGGACTTGCCATAACAGATATTAAAACAAATTATGGCCCTGACCAGTTTTGTTCAGTGGTTAGAGTGTTGGCGGGTGGATGGAAGGGCTGCATATTGGATCCCCAGTCAAGGGGCGATTCCTGGGTTACAGGTTCCATCCCCCACCCCGTAGGTGTGCAGTGCAGTAGGGATGTGTGTATGGCAGACACAGCCAATCAATATGTCTCTCTCACACCGATGTCTCTCTCTCTCTCTCTCTCTCTCTCTCTCTCTCTCTCTCTCTCTCTTCCCCTCCCTCTCTCCCACTCTCTAAAAATCAATGGAGAAAATGTTCTTGGGTGAGGATTAACAACAAATTATAAAGCAACTGCAGTTATGCAGACTAAGAAAGAAAATGGATCTCCCAATTTTTTTTGGGGGGGGAGGCAACAAAAAAAAAAGAAAATGGAAAGCCTAGGAACAGATCCTAGAAATAATAAATGAAAAAGGAGATATCCAACATCCACGAAGAAGGAGATATCAAATATGTCGAAGAAATAAAAAGAGTAGTCCATGAAAAGAGCTTGGTAGAGCACTTGCTATTGGAAGAAACTACTGAAAGAAAAATGTCAATGCTCTACTAACAAAAGGCATGCAAATTAAAACCACAAGATGCCAGCTTTTTTTTTTTATTTGCACCAAATTAGAAATCAGTTTCCAAACCTTTAAATATAGGCAAAGGTCTGAAGGGTAATCACTCTCACCTACTGTTGGAAGCATATAAATTGCGTCAAAATTCCTGAACATGAATTTAGCAGTAGGAGTCAAAAATTAAACCTTTTTAAAATGCTCATACTCCCTTTGACCACTAGTAATTCCTCTTTCAGGATTCTACTCTGAAGAAATTAACCACATTTACAGATCATGTGCTTGATTATCTGTCTCTCCCAGTGGTCGGCAAACTCATTAGTCAACAGAGCCAAATATCAACAGTACAATGATTGAAATTTCTTTTGCGAGCCAAACTTTTTAAACTTAAACCTCTTCTAACGTCACTTCTTCAAAATAGACTTGCCCAGGTCATGGTATTTTGTGGAAAAGCCACACTCAAGGGGCCAAAGAGTGTGGCACCGGAGTTACAAGCTTTGGTCTGGTTAGAGCCGTGGTTGGCAAACTGCAGCTCTCGAGCCACATGCGACTCTTTGTGCCAAGAGCACAGCTGAGACTTCAAAGGCATCAATAGTCATTTGTTTTCATTTACATTTAAAAATTAATGTATAATCGTTTTTCCAAGTATTTATAATAATGGAAAAGTCATACACAAGTGAAAGTCTGACAATAGGGGATTGATTAAATAGTCCACATGATGGACTGTTAAGCAGCCACTACAAATGGTGTTTATAAAGATGTTTTATAATCCAGAAATGTGAAAATGATTTTAAGAAAAATAAAGCAAACTATTAAACTGTATGTAACAGCCCTGGCCAGTGTGCTTCAGTGGGTTGAGTGATGTCCCATGTACTGAGGTCCATTCAATTTCTGGTCAGGGCACATACACGAATCAACCAATGGATGCATAAATAAGTGGAACAACAAATGGGTGTTTCTCTCTCTAAAACACATCAATTAAAATTTTAACATTATAGGTGACAAATGCATGCAAAATATTGATCTATAGGGAAACAAATGAAAATACATACATCAAAATATCTACAGAAGTTCTCTCTAGAGATTGGGATTTTTTTACACACACATATTTCAGTGTGCTTTACTACAACAGTAACATTTCTTTTTTAAATTAAATTGATTGGGGTAGCATTGGAAATAATATTATATAATTTCAGGTGTACCTTATAATTTGACATCTGTGTACTCTATTGCATGCTCACAACCTAAAGTGTAATTTCTTTTCATTACCATATATTTGACCCCCTTTTCCCACTTTGCAGCCCCCCCAAAAAAGCAACATTTCTAATTAGAACAATTCTGCTAATATGAAATACATTTTTATAAGTTATTGATTCTTCTCCCTCCTAAACTCCCATCTGTCCCCTGAACAGTTTGATCTGTATCTCTTTTTTTAACAGGCTTTATTGGTTTTTATCTTTTTAACAAATTTTTATTTATTGATTTTAGAGAGAGAAGAGAGGGAGAGTGACAGAAACATCTATTTGTTGTTCCACTTATCTATGCATTCATTGGTTGATTCTTATATGTGCCCTGACCAGGGATCAAACTTGCAGCCGTGGATATCAGGATGATGTGCAAACCAAATGAGCTACCCGGCCAGGACCTGATCTGTATCTTCACCTTCTTCTCTGGCATCAACATGTGTTTGTTCACATATTACAAAAAAGCTTCTACTGTTTTCAAACTATAAAATATGATACTATATAAACTGTAAGCCATTATATAATTTACACTAGACTTGCTCTTTTTCACCTATGTACCTATCACAGACAACTTTCCAGTTTGAGCCACATCCAGAATTTATTCTTTTTTAAAAATATATATTTTATTTATTTTTTACAGAGAGGAAGGGAGAGGAATAGAGAGTTAGAAACATCGATGAGAGAGAGACATCGACCAGCCACCTCCCATACGCTCCCCACTGGGAATGTGCCCGCAACAAGGATACATGCCCTTGGCCAGAATCGAACCTGGGACCCTTCAGTCCGCAGGCTGCCGCTCTATCCACTGAGCCAAACCGGTTTCGGCTATTCTTTTTTTTAAAACATATTTTATTGATTTTTTTACAGAGAGGGAGGGAGAGGGATAGAGAGCCAGAAACATCGATGGTAGAGAAACATCCATCAGCTGCCTCCTGCACACCTCCTACTGGGAATGTGCCCACAATCGAGGTGCATACCCTTGACCGGAATCGAACCTGAGACCCTTCAGTCTGCAGGTCGATGCTCTATCCACTGAGCCAAACCGGTTACCGCTCATTCTTTTTTAATAGCTGACTGATTCCAGAGTATGAGGGTTCCAAAAACACTGTCCTTATTTATGAGTATTCAGGTTATTTATAGTTTAATGCTATTAAAATTATTTTTAAGCCCCTGGATACATATATTTATATAACCTGCCCTTATGTATGCAGAATAGTGTACTCAAAGTAAAATCTCTGGGTTGAATGATATGCGGCCATTTTCCATTTCAGTAGATCCTGCCTCCTATAGATCCCCAAGAATATGTAGCATTCATATGCTTCGAGTGAGTTTGTATTTTTTTAAATATATTTTTATTGATTTCAGAGAGAAAGGAAGAGGGAGAGAGAGAACCTTCAATGATGAGAGAGAACCATCAATCAGATGCTTCCCCCATGTCCTCTACTGGGGATCGAGCCTGCAACCCACACGTGTGCCCTGACAGGAATCAAACCGTGACCTCCTGGTTCATGTGTCAACCATGCTGGCCAGGCAGTGAGTTTATATTTTTCCTGCTCCTATAACTTTCCCAAACCTTCCAAATTTTACATTCTTAGTGCATATTTCTGTTAAATTCACAGGGAAAGTTCAAGAAGGAAGAAAATATTTCTTTATCTCAGTGAGCTAGACTCACAACATCTTTTCTGGTTCCTGGGCAGCCTTCCACGATCTCCCCACCTCCAGTGCCTATCCAAGTCCATTTCTTGGGAAAGCATTTGATAAAATTCAAGCCAGTTTACTCCCCCTCTTCCAGTGAAGTTTTACTTTATTTTTATTTTTTTAGAATATATTTTATTGATTTTTTACAGAGAGGAAGAGAGAGGGATAGAGAGCTAGAAGCATCAATAAGAGCAAAACATCATCAGCTGCCTCCTGCACACCTCCCACTGGGGTTGTGCCCACAATCAAGGTACATGCCCCTGACCAGAATCGAACCTGCGACCTTTCAGTCCACAGGTTGATGCTCTATCCACTGAGCCAAACTGGTTTTGGCTATTTTAAAAAAATTTTTTTATTGCTTTCAGAGAGGAAGAGAGAGAGAGAGATAGAAATATCAATGATGAGAGAGAATCATTGATTGGCTGCCTCCCGCATGCTGAGGTGGAGCCTGCATGTGCCTGCCCTGACTCTGAATAGAACTGTGAACCTCCTGGTTCATAGGTCGGCCCGGGCTGTGCAATTATACATACGTATTTAAAGTTCAAAAGTTGCCAAAACCGGTTTGGCTCAGTGGATAGAGCATGGGCCTGCGGACTGAAAGGTCCTGGGTTCGATTCCGGTCAAGGGCACGTATCTTGGTTGCGGGCACGTACCCAGTGGGAGCGTGCAGAAGGCGGCTAATTGATGTCTCTCTCTCTCATCGATGTTTCTAACTCTCTATCCCTCTCCCTTACTCTCTGTAAAAAAATCAATAAAATATATTAAAAAAAATAAAGTTCAAAAGTTGGTGAAAAGCCCTGGCCAGTGTGGCTTTCCAGCTGGAGCATCCTGCCATACATACTGAGAAAACTGAGGCTCAAGTTCACACAGCTAAACTCCAACTTGGGCCCCTCTGACAGCAAGAGTTCAGTGTAGCCTCTTCACATAGCACATCGTCTGAAGAAAAGACCCACAGCATGCATGGTCCCTAGAATGAAGGCTTTATCAATTGACCAGGCCCCCTCCCTTAGTACCTACCTCCTCGCTCTATGCCATCCCATAGCCCCGGACCGAGCTAACTTGAGTCCAAGAGAGGATGCACGGGCTATTGAGTCAATAATTACTGACAAAGATGAAGAGGTGGCACAAGGCTAGAGAATAGCACAGCAGTGGCCCCAGGGACGGCTTCAGGGAACCCAGCTTCTGGTGGCAGCACTGTCATCAGGCAGACAGGTGAAGAAGGGTGAATGGTTTACTATTAAATCATCAAATCAAGACATTCTGCTAAATGGAAGAAGCAAGATGCAGAATATTATGTACGATGTAATGTATTTATGGTGTTTAGAAATTATATATCTGTTTCCATTCCTATATCTGCTTATATCTATATATATATAAAAGCCTAATATGAAAATAGTCCCCACAAGAGTTCCACCAGGAGACCCATCGTTTGTTATGATATGCACTAACCACGGGAGAAAGTGTGATTTGAAGGAAGGCCCCAGCCAACAACCAGAAGGAAGGCTCTGGCCTGCAGCTGAAAGGCTCCAATTGTCCCTGATTGCTGACCAGGCCTAGGAACCCTACCTGTGCATGAATTTCATGCACCAGGCTTCTAATATTCCTATAAAAAGCTGGGACAGAACCTTGGTCACTGTGGATTACTTGGTTGGAGCATCAGCCCACCCACCAAAGAATCTCAGGTTCAATTCCCAGTTGGGGCACATGCCTGAGTTGCTGGTTTGGTGCCTGAAAGGCAACTGATTGATGTTTCTCTCTCTCTCTCTCCCCCCTCTCTGAAATCAATAAAATTATTCCAGGTGAGGATTAAGATAGATAGATAGATAGATAGATAGATAGATAGATAGATAGATGATAGATAGACAGCTCTTGGCTATGCCACTGACCAGTCAGCTGACCCAGAACTGACCTCTGTCAGCCTTAGTTTTCCCACCCGCAAAATGGGGCTGACAGCCATATCTGCAGACCCCTCCTCATTTCTGTTTGGGGGACAGGATGGTGGGGCAGGGAGAAGCTCTTGGTGGCTCTGCTTCTCTGTGAGAGGGTGAGGGTGAGAAGGTGAGAGTGGCCCCTGTACAGCCTCCTATTTTCCAAATTCCAGCTTTCCAGTGTTCTTCCTGTGGCGATGGGGGAGGAGGCCAGCTCTCTCACGGCAGGACACCAGGAAGCCCCTGGGCTGGGACAGAAGCTTCTGGCCACAGTCACGAGGGAGGCTGAGCCCAGCGGCCCTTATCTTGCCTGACCTTGTGGAGGCTGACCACTCCCTCCTTCTGGAAAATGTGACCCCCTGTCCTTTCTAAGG
Source organism: Lasiurus cinereus (assembly GCA_011751065.1). Lineage (NCBI taxonomy): Eukaryota > Metazoa > Chordata > Mammalia > Chiroptera > Vespertilionidae > Lasiurus > Lasiurus cinereus. The sequence continues at coordinate 15,852,294 of JAAGEH010000417.1, read as the reverse complement.
CCTCTTTCTCCTCAAATCCCCAGGGTCCTGGGTGGGGCCTCAGTACCCAATTCATCCCCTTGGTGCACTGCCCTGAGCTGCTTTCCCGGCCCCAGCCCAGGGCCGCTTTCCCAGGCCCCCGCTGGAGACCCTGAGGCATCTCTGATTCAGCAGATCGGTGCCTGCCCGGAGGCCCCCTCCAACCAGTGAAGCTTCACAGAGCACCCTGTTGCCCAAGTCCTAACTACTGGCCACTCCCAAACTTCCCATCCTCCCCCTGCCAGCTCTCCCAATTCAAATTCCTTACTCTCCCTCCCTCTGGCCTCCTCCCCAGACCCAGGCCCTGCCCCAGGCTGGGGCAGGAATCCTTCAGATAAGGACTAGGGGCAAAGGGACACACCTGGGTTCCAACCCTACTCTGCCACCAACTTGGCTGAACGACCTTGAATAACCTCCCCTCTCGGAGCCTGAGTTTCCCCATCTGTACAAGGGGGAAATAATGACACCATCTGGGTTGGGCAGTGTGTGAGCTAAGGCGCATGCTGAGGGCTGACAAAGGCCGGTTCTCTGTGTGAAATGCAGCCACCGAGAGCCCCAGGCCAACCCTTCCTTGGGGGTCTGGGTCACCAGCCAGTTGGTGCCTTTCCTAAATTAGGAACAAATGTGCCGGGGACACAGACGCCAATGCCTGCTCTCACAGGGTCCACACCAGCTCCGGAGGCCTGCGCTGAGGGGGCGACGTGGAGGAAGAACCGGTCGGTTGGGGGAGGCACGGGGATAAATGCGTAATTCCAAGGCACTGGGACAATGCCCGGGGGCTGTCCGTGCACACGGGAGGGGTGGCTAAATCCGGTAAGGGTGACCGGATTGGGGAAGGCTGCCAAGATAGAAGGAGAGCACTTCTGAAGGACACCTTGGCGTGAACTGGCTGGAGGGGCAGGGCAGCCAGAAGGCAAATTTTTGGGAAAAAGGAATTGGGACTGAGAGTCAGGCAACCGGCTGAGATTGCCCAATCAGGAAGTGGGTGATCCAGGATTTAGATCCAGCCCCACCCCACTCAGGCTGAGCCGGAGGGGCCAAACCCCGAGAAGGGCAACCTCTAGCCAAAGACCCTAACCAAGGGGCTTTGGCCAAGGGGGTTCCCCAAGCTCAAGTCCATGTCCTGGGGTGTAAGTGGTGCCACCATGGCCCCAGGCAGCCTCGGTGCCCAGGTTCCCAGCGAGGCTCCACCTGGCATTACATTGGTTTTTACAAGCCCAGGGGTGGCCCCGTGTGTTCTGCCTTGGGCGGAACCCCTGACTTCCCACACACGTCCACCCCGCCTTCAAATCCGACCTCCCTGGGGCCGGGACAGGGAGAAGTGGTGTGATCAAAAGGTGGAATCTGCGCTTTTTATTTATTTGTTATTTTTAAAAATATATTTTTGCCGAAACCAGTTTGGCTGAGTGGATGGAGCGTCGGTCTGCGGACAGAGCTCCCAGGTTCGATTCTGGTCAAGGGCATGTGTCTTGGTTGCGGGCACATCCCCAGTGGGGGGCGTGCAGGAGGCGGCTGATCTATGTCTCTCATCGATGTTTCTGGCTCTCTATACCTGTCCTTTTCTCTCTGTAAAAAAATCAATAATAATAATAATTATTATTATATATATATATATATTTTTTAATTGATTTCAGAGAGGAAGGGAGAGGGAGACATAGAAACATCAATGATGAGAGAACCATTGATCGACTGCTTCTTACATGCCCCCCACTGGGGTTGGAGCCCACAACCCAGGCATGTGCCCCAACCCGGAACCAAACCATGATTCCCTAGTTCATAGGTCCACGCTCAACCACTGCGCCACGCCGGCTGAGCCTGAGCTTTTCATTTATTGTCTCTCAGGTTGTGTTCTTGTGAACCCATGTCACACAATGACTGACACTGATCAGCTAACCTCACGTTTTGAAAAATGCACATTGGCAGAGACAGAAGGGGATGGATGGACTGGTCCCAGGGGGAGGTGGCTTTGCAAGATGGGGGCTCCCACAGCAGGTGGGCCATGGGAAAGGCAAAAAGGAGCCATTTCTGTGGCAGCTATTTAGGGTCCTGGTTGGTGAAACCCGATAATGCCTCCGATGACGACGTGTGGGGAGTGCGAACAGAAAACGGTGAGAAAAGCCGAAACCGGTTTGGCTTAGTGGATAGTGCGTCGGCCTGCAGACTAAGAGGTCCCACGTTCGATTCCAGTCAAGGGCATGTACCTTGGTTGCAGGCACATCTCTGGCGGGGGGGCATGCAGGAGGCAGCTGATCAATGTCTCTCTCTCATCGATGTTTCTAACTCTCTGTCCCTCTCCCTTCCTCTCTGTAAAAAAATCAATAAAATATATTTTTTTAAAAAAACAAAAAACGGTGAGAAAAGCTTGAAAGCCTCTCCTCTGTCGGGGGAGGGCTGGCGAGGTACAGAGACCCGCCCTGACCGGAGGCCCCTGGGCAGCAGTGGACAGTGTCAGGCCGGGCTCGGTGGTGACCCTCTCTCCAGAACTCTCCATTCTCGTCAGACACTGCCTCTCTCACCACCCTCCAGCCTCCTCTGCCCTCTGGCCAGCTGGGCTTCCCACCCCCTTTCTCCTCCTGGGCAGGCCTGGGCAGGCTTGGGGCCTCCGGGTCATCTGGTCAGTTGGGGAGAGGCCCAGTGCAGGGCCTGACTAGGCATTCACTCCTCCCCAGCCTGCCCACCTCACCAGACCTGCATGGCCTCCCCCTGCCCCTGATCAGAGCCTTCAGCTCTCAAGGCCCTGGAGGGAGGCCACCGGACCCAGAGCCATCTGCTCCCGCCCCGGACTCCCGCATCTGTGCCCTCAGCAGCTTTCTTAGTCTTTCTTTGGGTCCTGACCCTGGGCCAAGTGCTCTGCACCCAGAATCTGCTCAAAACACCCCCTCCCCGCCACAGACAAGGAAACTGAGGCTCAGGGAGGCCTCCTAACTGTCTACCGGCAGGCTGGGTTCCAGAGCCCAGTTGCTCTACCACTCAGTGGTACTGCCTTCCTTAGCCCACCTGACCTTGTGTTTCTTCTTCTTTTTTTAAAAAACATATTTTTATTGATTTCAGAGAGGAAGGGAGAAGGAGAGAGAGATAGAAACATCAATGATGAGAGAGAATCATTGATTAGCTGCCTTCTGCATGCTCCACATGGGGGACTGAGCCCACAACCCAGGCAAATGCCCTTGACCAGAATCGAACCCGGGACCTTTCAGTCTGTAGGCCAGTGCTCTATCCACGGAGCCAAGCTGGCTAGGGCGGCCTTGTGCTTCTTGATTCACTCACTAACATTTCCCATGGCCACAGGGAAACTTGGATTTGCAGGCGTGGGGCTGTAAGAAAAATGAAAAGGGAGGACTTCTCGTGGATTTGCCAGGCCTGACACTGGTCCTGGATTCTCTGGAAGAATATCCTTTATGGGTCCATGTGTTGGGGAGATTCCCCAGGGTTCTCTGGGGAGAGAACAGAGCTGGGTAGGGCTTGAATCCTAGGCTTGCAAGGTCAGAGACAATTCCAGCTCACCTTGACACTGCTCAAGGCCTGAGCAGGCAGGTATGGGCCCAGGTGCAGTCCCTAGAGAGCAACCCCGTGGTGTGTCCAGACTGCCCCCTAGTGGCAGTATGAGGAAGCTCCAGAGGACTTTGAAACCCTTAGGGTGGACACCTGTCCTCAATCCATTTCTCTCTTCCTGTGCCTTTGCTCCCTGAGTTTTCCCAAATGTGGAATCACTCATTCTCACATCCTGGGGTATTGACTTCTGCTATTCCCACCGCTAGGATGCCCTCCTCCCTACCTACCCCCGTGCCCATGGTCAGAATTAGCGAAGTCTTCCTCTGCTTTACGGGGTTCATGTCTTATTCTATGCCAGAGGGTAGAGCAGCCCAAGCATGGTGTGAACGCCTGGAGCACAGGTCAGTGTCTGGGCCCAGCACAGGGGCCACATACAGGGGATGGTCAAAATCTACTTGTTCCTTCATCCAGCACTTACTTACTTGCTTATAGAAGAGAACATTTGTTTGGAAAATGAATGGGCTTAGTGAACAAGTTATAGAGATAAAGGAAGGACCCTGGGAGCTTGGGAGTGAAGTCAGCTCCCGTTTATTGAGGACCTACTATATCCTGGGCAATGAACAAGCCAGGGAAGACTTTTCCTTTGTGGGGCTCACATTCTGATGAGGGAATGGCTGTGGGGGTGGACACCGAAATAGAAAACACGAGGCGTGTGCCCTAACCGGTTTGGCTCAGTGGATGGAGCATTGGCCAGCAGACTCAGGGGTCTCAGGTTCGATTCTGGCCAAGGGCATGTGACTTGCTCGCGGGCACATTCCCAGTGGGGAGTGTGCAGGAGGCAGCTGATCGATTTTTCTCTCTCATCGATGTTTCTGACTCTCTGTCCCTCTCCCTTCCTCTCTGTGAAAGGTCAGTAAAATATATTTAAAAAGAAAAAGGAAACATGGGATGTGGATGAGGACTATGGAGAAAAATAAAGCAGGGTGGGGACTGAATTGAGGGGTGGAGGTGCCACTGTCTAGCCTATATCTGGATGGTCCTGCAGCTGTTGGGAAAAAAGGAGAGTGATCTTGGCCGATGGTGAGGGAAGGATGCAAGTTTTAAAAGGTGATGGAATAATGTGGCTGGCGTAATTCGTGTTGGGTTGCATTTGTGGTTCTCATGGAATTAGTTATTGCATTTAATTTTAAAAATGTGTGGATTAAAGTTTCTCTTCTCTAAACTGCTGTTGCTCTTCCAGTGTGTGGGAATCATGTTTGCCTCTACCCCTCAGCCCGGGCGCCAAGGTCTCCAGCCCAGAGCTCAGGAGGGCTGGGCTGTCCTCTCCGGCAGGAGCAGCTGTCTCATTGCTCATCATCCTCAGGTTCCATTCTGGGCTGTGAGCTCCCAGGGATCTGATTGTTGGAAACATGTGAAAGCTGAGAAGAGCAGCACTATTCACAGTAGCCAACAAAGTTGAAATAAACCAAGTGTCTACTGATGGATGAATGGGTAAACATCACTTAGTACCCTCATACAAAGGAATATTATTGAACCTTAAAAAGATATGGAATTCTTAAAAAAATATATGAAATCCTGGCTAGCCAGCATGGCTCAGTGGTTGAGTGTTGACCTATGAACCAGGAGGTCAGGGTTCGAGACCTGATCAGGGCACATGCCCGGGTTGCAGGCTCAATCCCCAGTATGCAGAAGGCAGCCAATGGATGATTCTCTCCCCTCATTGATGTTTCTCTCTCTCTCATTCTCTCCCTTCTTCTCTAGAATTTAAAAAATAAAAAATAAAATTCTGAGAGGTGCTACAACATGGGTGAAACTTGAGTACATTATGCTACGTGAAATAAGCCCAACATAAAAGGACAAATTTATCATACCCAGTCCACTTACATGAGGTTCCTAGAGCAGTCAAATCCATAGAGATAGAAAAGAGGTTAAAAGTTACCAGGGACGGAGGAGAGAGGGGAATGGACTGTTGTGGTTTAATGGGGACAGAGTTTCAGCTTTATAAGATGCAAAGAATTCTGGAGATGGCTTGCACAACCATGTAAATTACTGAGTTGCACACAAAAATGGCTCAAATGGTAAATTTTATGTTATGTATATTTTATCACAATTTTTTTTTTTTAAGTGTGAGCTGGTCTGGGCTGCCTCCGTAGGCTTTTTGAGGCCATTTTTTCACTGGAAAAAAAAAAAAAGTGGCCGAGACCGGTTGGCTCAGTGGATAGAGTGTCGGCCTGTGGACTGAAGGGTCCCAGGTTCGATTCCGGTCGGGGGCATGTACCTTGGTTGCGGGCACATCTCCAGTGTGTGGTGTGCAGGAGGCGTCTGATCGATGTCTCTCTCTCATCGATGTTTCTGACTTTCTATCCCTCTCCCTTCCTCTCTGTAAAAAAATCAATAAAATATGTTAATTTAAAAAAATGGTGGTTGTAAACCTGAGGGATGATCATGGCCCTTAATGGTTGGGGCCCAGGGTTTCCTCCGCAGGCCCAGCCCCGCAGCACTTCGCCATGAAGATAAGTGCGTGTGTGCACATCACAGCTGCCTCGTGGGTTCCTGAGCTCTTTGCAGATAAGGCAGCAGTGAGTGTGTCAGGCTGAGACAGCCCCTGGGCCTGCCTCTTACCTGTTCCCACCTTCAGCCCAGGGACAGCCTGGTGGGACCTTCTGAACCTCATTCACCAACTCCCCGAAGCACCTGCCCGTGGCTCCAGACCTCCTGCCCGGGAATGCTTCCAGTCATTTCCTCCTGCACCGGGGAAGGCAGTGCCCTTCCTCTGACACCACAGTGGGACTTAGGGGAACAAAGGGACATGGGGACAGAAGCAGAGGATGCAGACCACCCCTAGTTTCCAGTCTCCTTGAGGGGGAGCCCCAGAAGACCACGGGAGGAAGCAGTTCTGGAACTGTGGGACCTGCGGGGAACCCCTGAGCCTCAGCATCTCTTTGTAAAATGCAGTAAATGGGGACATGCTCTCTCAGGGAGGTTCCCAGGGAAGCAACTGGAAGACCCTGACCTCTTCCTCCACACAGGCTCTCACTGCCCCTGGACGGGGATCCCCATGGGAAAGGGGGACTGTGCTAAGCTTTGGGGGCCTTGCTCCTTAGCCCTCGCTCCTGGCTGTCCCCTTGGCGACCCTGCCAGCAAGCAGACCCTGAGCTGTCCCCCATGCAGATCAAGGGAGTGCCCTCCCTTCCCTGCAGCTGGGAAACCGTGTGTGCATCCCTTTGGGCCCCCTGGACAGAACAGAGGGAGGAGAAGCAGTTTGTGTTCCTTTGGTTGTGCTTTCACTTCTATTTTTTTAAGTATATTTTTTATTGATTTCAGAGAAAGAGAGAGAGACATCAATGATGAGAGAGAATCATTGATCGGCTGCCTCCTTCATGCCCCACACTGGGGATCAAGCCCGCAAACCAGGCATGTGCCCCTGACTGGGAAATCGAACCGTGACTTCCTGGTTCATAGGTCAACGCTCAACCACTGAGCCATGCCAGCCAGGCTTCCTTCCTCTTCTAAATTATTCTTTTTCGGCCCTGGCCCATAGCTCAGTTGGTTAGAGTATCGTCCTGATATGCCAAGAGTGAGGGTTCCCTCAACCAATGATTGCATGAATAAGTGGAGCAACAAATCGATGTTTCTCTCTCTCCCTTCCTCTCTCTCTGAAATCAATAAAAGAGGAATAAAATAAAATATTCTTTTTCTTTTTCTTTTTCTACTTTAATGCGGGGTGGAACATAAGACAGAAAAAAATAACATTTTGGTCACTTTTTTTTTAAGAGGCAAGTTTTCCTTGAGACTTTCATACATAACCATGGATGGATGATGTTCACCTCTTAAAGAAATCGCTGAATCAACTCAGAAAGGCACTTCTCCAAATACCTGTCGTAGTTACTGACAACTCCAAACCAGCCTGTCACACGCTAGGGGCTGCTTGTCCTGTTTTCTTTTGCGAACAGCTGAGTTCAGACGGAACCCCGGCTGCTCTGAGAGGCTAGGGATGCGGAAGGCTGCCGAGGGTTTCACACGCTGTGTTCTAGGAGGCGAGGAGGGATGCTGGTGAAAGGGTCTGCGTGCTGCTTCTCCTCTGGCGGGGCGTGGGCGGCCAGAGGCCACTACCCCCTGGGAAAGCCTTGCTCACTCGTCCTGGAGGGACATGTAATCCAGCAGGTGGGCTGGGACAAGACCTCTGCGGCCGCCCGACTCCCCGTAATAGAACCCCCTGTCATCCACAGGCCCGTAGACTGTGACCAGGTCCCCAGCCTTCAGTGACAGCTTGCCCTTCACCTGGCCCCCTGCCCACCCGTCCTTGGGGTCATAGTCCAGGGCTGCCATCATGGTCATTTGAGTGCACAGTAGAGGCCTCCTGGGGTTCCCTTGGGGCAGGGGAGGGGAATCCTGGGGGATGGGGAGCCCCCCCATTTCATCTAGAAGGGCCACAGAGGGCAGGTGCCCTTGCTCTGGCAAATGCCACCTCCGATCAGTCCTCTCCAGACCTTCCTCCACCTCAGCCACCAGGTGCCCAGGGATGTTGCCCACTTGACCGTTGCATTCCCCACGGTAGAAGCCTCGGGAGTCCTGAGAGCCCCACACTCTCAGCAGCTGCCCTTTCTGGAAGGCCAGCTCCTCGTCTGCAGCCTCGGGGTTGGCAGACATCACCAGGGGCTCATAATCAAAGAGCGCCACGAAGACCCTGACGGAGTTGTCCGGGCCCGCCTCCAGCAGTGGGGGGCCTCCGCCGGACAGCGCGATGACTTTGCTGGACGAAGCTGGGCAGAGTGCAGAGCTGGGCTCATGGAGCCGGCTCTCTCTCTTGTCCCACAGAGCCTGACCTCGCCTGCTCTGCGTCCTAAGCTCCCTTCTCTGCTCTTGCCTCTCTGTGGCCCCTGGGCCGAAGCCCAGGGCCTCCTCCTCCTGCTGCAAAATGTCATGGAAGTCAGACACATATCGTTGGTGGGTGCCTATCTGGGGAGGTGTGACCACCTGGGCGTCTTGCTTCTGCCTAAGGACCTTCTCAAGGGCCGCCTTTTCCTGATGGGCCTCTTTCCTGGGCGCACACTTGGGAGACAGATGGAGGACTCCCAGGGCAGGGCTTTGGCTGGTGTCCACGTGCCAGTCCCGGTCTTCCGCCCCGTGAGACTGGCCACTGGGCAGAGGTGGCCTGTGGTTGTGAGGACTCTTCCCAAAGAGTAGGTCGTTTCTGCAGACCTCCCAGGCCTCTGCAGGCCCCTGGGCTTGGCCGCCCGCCCCTGCACTTGGACATTCTCCTTCTGAACTCAGGTTGGGCATCGGGGGGTGCTTCCTCAGGGGTTCTTCAGGGAATGCTTCTAGGGACTCCCCACAGCTTCTGGGGCTGAGGGAATGAGCCTTGGCGCTCGGTGGATCCAGCGCCAACCTCTGCGGGCAGACGGGGAAGGTGATTCTGCACGGGGGCTGGTCGCCACAGGTGTCAGTGAAGGGAGAGGTCTCTGGCAATCTGTCACAGTTCAAACAGTCCTGAGGGATCTGAGCCGGCACCGAATCCAGTGACTCGCCACAAAGCGAAACGGTTCTCACCGAGACCTTCTGGCACAGCAGGGGCAGCTGGAGCTGGGACAGTTCCAACAGGGTGCTGCCGGCGGTGGCATCAGTGACCTCCGTCACCTTGAGCCCATCAGCATACACGGCGTAGCCAGTGACCCGGACTCCATTGGAGAACCCGGCCAAGTCGATCGTCACCGGGAGCCAGCTGACCACCAGGAGGCCCGGTAAGGTGTGACGCTCTACCAGCACGTCCAGCGGAGGGTCGGGGGGTCCTGCCAAGGGCGTGTCAAAGGTGAGAGTGGAGGACATGGTCTCCCAGCGCACCTGCATGGAGTCCCCGGGCAGCTGCACCTCCACCTGCACCTGGTACCGGGTGCTGGGGTGCAGGTTGTGGAAGGTGTAGCTGCTCACACCTGCTGGGGTCAGGGCATGCTTCTGCTCGTTGAGATACACCACGTGCGGCCGGCGGCTGCTGCTGTAGACCCAGATGATCTTGGCCGACGTGGCCGCAACATTGTGCAGGCATAGTTGTTTGGGGGCTACACAAGGGACCCCTTTGGGCCCTAGAAGGGTTCTGGAGAACACCGGCTCCTCCACGCTCTGCAGTGAGCCCAGCCAGCCATCTTCTGTCTTGGCATCTGACATCTCCGTGGCCACGTCTGTCTTGGAGGCCGCCCTCGCCGTCTGGCAGGTCTCCCCGGCCACGGCTCCCTGAGCTTCCCCAGGCAACAAGCTGTGACTAAGGTCTTCCTTTGAAGCTTTGCCCTGTCCAGCGAGGAGCTGAGTGGGGCCAGGGTCAGAGGACTCTGGGGGCAGGCAGCTGAGGATGTCGCTGTCTGGCATCTGCACCACCATGTTGGAGGGCACCAGGCCCCGCCGGCCATCCTCAAGCTCCCCTTCATAGAAGCCGTCCTCATCCATCTCGCCGAAAACATACACGTAATCGCCAGCTGTGAGGGGCAGTTCGCTCTCAGGGTGCTCGTTGGGGCCCTCGAACGGGTTGTAGCTGTACCGGACCAGGAAGATCTTGAGCTTGGGGGCGGCGGGGGCCTCTGCGTCCCCCACTTCCAGGGTCAAGGACGCACTGTCAGGGTCCAGGTCCTCCACCTCACTGGCTGTGTCCATGTCCAGGGTAAGGCAAGATGGCACGGTGGCCCACATAGATTCCACCTCAGAGGAGGAGTTGGACTGGGAGCTGGTTTTCTTGGCCTGGGGTCTGCCGTCCAGAGGCTGGCTGGCCGGGACTCTGTCTGGCACTTGAGGGGCGCTGGCTGGCTCCCTGAGGGCAACAGGGCTCTCTAGCAGAGAGGCGTCCTCCTCCTGTTTGACTCTGCTGGACTGTGGAGATGCCTGGTCTTCTGGCTGGAACCTGGTCCTTCTGCTCTTCCTGCTTTGGGAATCCGGGGCTTGGGAGGTCTCCGGGGGTTCCTGGGGATGGTGACCGGGCTGACACTGCAGCACCCGCCTTTCCTCCGGGGCAGCCTGGAGACCACGCCAGGCCTTCTGCAGGTCACGCTGCAGCTGTTGCTGCTTGTCCTGCTCGCGCGCCGCCTGCTGCAGCAGCTGCTCCACCAACAAGCCCGTGGCGTCGCGCTCCTGGCACGCGCGACCCAGCTGCTGGCGCACGTCGTTGTTCTCGGCGGCCAGCTTCCGCGTCCAGTCGGCTTGTGCCTGCAGCCGCGCGTTCTCCTTGGCCAGCCAGGCGGCCTCGCAAAGCAAGGTCTGCAGCTGTGCCTCCGCCTCCTCGCCGCGCCGCTGAGCCGCCGCCGCCCGGGCCCCCAGCTCCTGGCACTCCTGCCGCCGCGCGGACAGCTCGCGCTCCAGCGCCTGCACCTGGCACCGCGCCTCCGCGCCGGGGGCGCTCTTGCCGCTCGGCTCCGCCCGGGCGCTGCGGGTGGCCTCCTGCAGCGTCAGCTGCCTCTGCAGGCGCAGCACCTCGCGCTGGGACTCACGCTGTAGCCGGTCCAAGTCGCTGACTCTGAGCCACTGGGCGCTGGCCGCGCCGCCGCGAGGGTGCGGGGCGCTGCTGAGGTCCGAAGCGACGTGCGCCTGCAGCAAGTGACACTCGTGCTGCAGCTCTTCTATCCGCTTGTCCTTAGCCAGCAGCGCGCTCGCCTGCTCCGACAAGTCCCGGGCGCGCTGGCGGGCGAAGGCTTGGCACAGCTCCAGGCCCACGCGGCTCTCGCCGGGCACGGGCGCGCTCAGGGTCCGCAGGTTGGTTTCTTGCAGTTTGCGGGCCCGGTCCTCCAGGCGGCGGGCCAGGCCTGCGAGCTCTGCGTGCTTCACCTTGAGCCGCTTCACCTTCTCCGCCTCCTGGGCCGGGAGACGGGCGCGCCGCAGCTGCGCGTTCTCTTCCCGCAGGTCCGAGCAGCGGCGCGCCAGCACCTGCAACGCCTCGGACAGTTCCGAGTTGTGCTTCGCCAGCTCTTGGGGATCCAGGCTCCGCGGCGAGAGGGCCAGGGCCGCGCAGGGCTGGCTCCTGGAGTCTTCTCCTGTCCGGTCGCCAGGACCCCTGTGCTGCGATGGAGGTAAGGGTGGCGACGGCAGCGGCGGCGACGGCGACGGCGGCGGCGGGGGACTCGGGAAGCCCAGGATGAAAGTGTCTGCCGAGGAAGCCCGCTCCTCGGATTCGGGGGCCTTGGGGCGACTCAGAATGCTGTCGAGCGAGTGGGAACGCGCTGGTGCCAAGAGATCGAAGGAGCCGGAGCGCGTGGGGAGCAGGCTGTCACAGGAGTTGGAGCACGCTGCGGGCACCACTTCGAGGGAGCGGGAGCGAACGCTGGCGCTCAGGCCTTCCAGCGATTCGAGTCGGACTTTGGGAGACTTGAGGGGGCAGGGAGAGTCGCTGGCGGTCTCGGGGTGCAGTTCTTCCGAAGAATGCACAGCCTGGGGATCTAGGGTGCCGGGCAAAACCGGGTGCCAGCGGAAGTGCTCCAGGACGTACTTGAGGAAGAGCTGCCGCTCCATGTCGAGCGCCGTCTGCAGGTGGCGGATGCGCGAGGCCTGGTCGCCATCGGTCTCCCAGCGAAGCTGCGCCAGCACTTCCTGCAGGCGACAGCGACACTGCGCGGCGGCGGCGGCTTTGGGCGCCCCCGCGCGGCCGCAGTAGCCGCGGTTCACCAGCTCCGCGGCCAGCTGGCGCTGCAGCTCCCGCGCCTGGCGCACCACGCCGTCGCGCTCGCGGTGCAGCAGCTGCTGCAACTGCCGCATCTCGGCCTCCTTCCAACGCAGCAGCTGCCGGATCTCGGCCTCGCGCTCCCGCAGCATCTTCTCCTGCAGCTGCCGCAGCTCCCGACAGCGCTGTGCCTCCCACTTGGAGCGCAGATGGTCCACCAGCTGCTGCCGCTCCCGCTCCTCCGCCTCCCGCAGCTGGCGCTCCTGGGCCGCGAAGCGCCGCCGCTCCGCCCTCCCGCGCGCTCGCTCCTCCTCCAGCTCGGCCCGCAGCTTCTCCAGCTCCCGCTTCTGCTCCTCCAGCACCGCTGCCGTTGGGCCCGGACTAGCCAGCTTCTTGGGTGTCGCGCGGCTGCCACCGGAAGGGTTAGGCGAGTCCTTGGTCATGGTGGCTGCTGTCCGGCCAGGTGCCTGACGTCTCCTGGCCCAGGGCTCCGGTCGCCAACGGCTGCCGCCCCCGCCGGCCAACCGCCCCGCGCGCCCCTTCCGGCGTCCCCGGGGGTCTCCGCGCGCCCCTTCCGCCTCTGGGCGTGTTCTCTGACCTCCCACCCGCCGCGCTCGCCTCCCTTCGCCGCCCCCCGCCCCGCCGCTATGGGTGCACAAGCCCTCACTCCTCTCCCAGCTGCCTAGGCCGGGGAGGGGCTCTCGACACTCTTGCTCAACCCACTTATGTCCTTCCCAGGATGTTCCAGGGGTCTCTCCGGCTCCAGGCTTTCCTGTCCTTGGCACCCTGTCCCTTACGACTGACCCGGACCCTCTCCCAGGCACTGCACCATTTCTGCTGGGCCTAGCGAGAAAGGCTCCGCGTGTGGGTCAACATCGCAGAGGGGTGAGCCCACACCACCTGGCCCTGTCTCGGATTAGGGGGCTGAAAACCTGCAACAGGATATGCCCCAAACTTGGGGGTGGGTCCTGGGCCCCCCATCTAGGGGAGGGTACATCTGCTGCCTGCACCCCGACTGTGCCTACCCTTTCAAGGCCTCCTGTGGTGCTAAGCACTTGCATACATTATCTATTTAAACCTCCTATGCTTACAGGTGAGACAGGAGAAGGCTTCTTCAAGGACCCAAGTCCTGACCTGCAAAATTCTGCTTCTAGAGTCCATGGGCACTCTCACTCCATCCACCCGTTCTCAGGGTTGCAGCTTTGAGGGCCCCTCCCCAGTCTTGATCCCAGCGGGAGTCACATTCTGCATCTGCAGAAAGAAGGCAGGCCAAGTAGAACCAAGAGTGTTGTGCTGGCCCGTTCAAGAGGCAGGGTGGGAAGTGAGGGAATGAGGCTGCATGGGGGCCTGTCTGCCCTTTGGGTGGCCCAGGAGTGCCGGGGTTGCCTGCTTCTAGAAAGGGTAAAGCTGGGAGCCCCTCTAGGCCCAGCTTGGGCCCCATACCACCTCCCTGGAAACAGCCAGACCAGAGAACTTTCCATGGTTCTCCAAGGGTAGTGTGCTTAGCTGGTTAAGGCTGGAGGACCCCTGGAGTCAAACAGTTCTTCAGCTCCATTAAAAAAATATATATATATATATATATTATTGATTTTTCACAGAGAGGAAGGGAGAGGGATAGAGAGTTAGGAGCATCGATGAGAGAGAGACATCCATCACCTGCATCCTGCACACCCTCTACTTGGATGTGCCAGCAACCAAGGTACATGCCCTTGACCAGAATGGAACCTAGGACCCGCTCTATCCACTGAGCCAAACTGGTTTCAGCAGTTCTTCAGCTTCTTCTTCTTTTTAAAAAAAAAATATATTTTTTAAATATATTTTATTGATTTTTTACAGAGAGGAAGGGAGAGGGATAGAAAGTCAGAAACATCGATGAGAGAGAGACATCGATCAGCCACCTCCTGCACGCCCCACACTGGGGATGTGCCTGCAACCAAGATACGTGCCCTTGCCAAAATCAAACCTGTGACCTTTCAGTCCGCAAGCTGACGCTCTATCCACTGAGCCAAACCGGTCTCGGCTAAAATATATTTTGATTTTTTTACAGAGAGGAAGGGAGAAGGGATAGAGAGTTAGAAACATCAATGAGAGAGACATTGATCAGCTGCCTCTTGCACACCCCCTACTGGGGATGTGCCCGCAACCAAGGTATATGCCCTTGACCGGAATCGAACCTGGGACCTTTCAGTCCGCAGACCAACACTCTACCCACTGAGCCAAACTGGTTTTGGCAATTCTTCAGCTTCTTGTGCCACTTTAATGTCCCCATCTATAAAATGGGGAAATAATGCAGCAACTTTCTGGGCTGTGTGACCTCCCAGAGTGCCCTGACCTCTCTGAGCACCCATTTCCTCTGTTTGTGAGGGTTCCATGAGGTGAGAGCACAAAGTGCCCAGAACAGAGCAAAGCTCTGGTTGGCAACTCACTAGTTTTTATCCAGATCCTTTTGGCAGGTAAAGCAACCGAGGACTGCAGGGTAGGGGTCTGGCTGGGACTGGGCAGGGCTGCCATGTAGAGGCCCTGCCTTCTCTGTGCTCCCTG
>JAAGEH010000417.1:15797788-15837211 GCA_011751065.1 Lasiurus cinereus | reverse complement strand
GTGGGCGTTTAGGCTGTTTCCAAATCTTAGCTAAATTGTGCTGCTATGAACATAGGGGTGCATATAGCCTTTCTGATTGGTGTTTCTGTTTTCTTGGGATATATTCCTAGAAGTGGGATCACTGGGTCAAATAGGGACTGCCACTTTAAAAAACAAAACAAAACATATATTTTATTGATTTTTTTACAGAGAGGAATAGAGAGTTAGAAACATTGATGAGAGAGAAATATTGATCAGCTGCCTCCTGCACACCTCCTATTGGGGATGTGCCTGCAACCAAGGTATGTGCTTTCAACTGGAATTGAACCTGGGACCTTTCAGTCCACAGACTGACGCTCTATCCACTGAGCCAAACCAGTTTCAGTGGGACTGCCACTTTTTGACTGAGGCACCTTGGCTGGTTACTTCACCTCTCCCAGCTCCCACACAATGTGTGTGTGTGTGCATAGCACCAGCCTTCCAGAGTTGGAGGGACACCAGGGCTCTCGCAGCTGAGGGCTAGGTGTACAGTAGGAGCAGCACCAAACTTGGGGTAAGTTCTTATCTTCCCCCTGGACCCTCACCTGCTCCTTCCAGAAGTTTAAAGAATACTCGTGGCTCAAAGGCCTCTGTTGTTCCCCCTGCCTGGGATGCCAACCATGCCTGATACTAAATTAACAAGCCCAGCGGGCGTGGCTCAGTGGTTGAGTGTTCACCTACGAACCAGGAGGTCATGGCTCGATTACCTGTCAGAGCACATGCCCAGATTGAAGGCTCCATTCCCCATGGGGGGCGTGCAGGAGGCAGGTGATCAATGATTCTCTTTCTTTTTTTTTTATTAATTTTTTATACATATCTCCCCAGTGCCCCCCCTCCCTCCCAGCAATGATTCTCTTTCATCATGGATGTTTCTATCTCTCTATGCCTCTCCCTTCCTCTTTGAAATCAATAAAAATCTATTTTTAAAAAATAACAACATTGTTCAGGGCAGATCAAGGACCTGCTAGCTATCATAGAACTTACCATACATTATTTAAAGACATTTTTTTTATTGATTTCAAAGAGGAAGGGAGAGGGGGAGAGAGAGAGAAACATCAATGATGAGAGAGAGCCATTGATGGACTGCCTCCTGCATACCATACACTGGGGATTGAGCCCACAACCCCGGCATGTGCCCTGACCGGGAACTGAACCATGACCTCCTGGTTCATAAGTCGACACTCAATCACTGAGCTATCATGGCCGGGCTGTCCCCAGATTTTCAAACCAGATTCCCTTGAACCACTGCTGTGCTTCAGGAAAGGCCGTTGGGCAGCAGTGGATCACGAGAATGCAGGAATTACAGCGCGAGGTGCTCTTTTGGAGAGGTGAATGTGTGTGTGGTGTGTGGTAAGCAAAATGGCAGGAGGGCCTTAGGTTTGAACTGGTGCTGGACCACTTCCCGTGGAAGCTACGGGGAGGCTTTCTTCACAGCTCTGACAGAGGAGAAGTGGGGCTCGGTGGGGGCAGGTGGCTTGCCGGGGCACATGGGCAGCCGTGGCAGAGCTGGGTTGTCACTTCAGGGAGGTGGGCAGAGCTCCATAACCCGATGTCCCGCTGCAGCCTAGAGGGAGCCTCCAGCAGGTCAGCAGGATGCACTGCCACCAAACAAGAGGACTCTGGGGTGAGCCTCTGGGAACCCCACAGTCACCACGCAGCAGCTGCCCCTGCTAGCACCATCCAGGGGGTAACAGAGGTTTCTGAATATGGCTGAGTGGATGAGCAAACCAAGGCTTCCCAGTGCCAGCTGCTGCCATCCCCACACTCATCATGTTCTACGGTGATGATCCGCTGAGCTGCCTGTCTCCGCATGGGCTCTGAGCTGGCGAGAACAGAGACTGGCATTAGTTCACCCGTCTTGCTGCATTCTCTGGCTCTTGGCTTTCTTGCCTATGATGTGACAGGATTGTTTTACATGGGTGGTTTTCAAACTGGGTTTCTTGGGGCTCCAGGTTCCTAGGAAATAGCGTGAGACTGTCAGGGTTGGACATGATATGCCAGGAGTTGAAGGGGAAACACTGTCCCTATAGCTTCAGTGGTGTCCTTCAGATTCTAAGGAGGACGTTGGCTTAGCAGTGTGTTTTTAAATTTTTTTCTCTTTTATTATTTTTAATTTATAATATTTTTAAATTATATATGTATTATTTTATTGATTTCAGAAGGAGAGAGAGATAGAAACATCAATGAGAGAGAATCATTGATCAGCTGCCTCTTGCACGCCCTCTACTGGGGATAAGCCTGCAACCCAGGCATGTGCCCTTGGTGGAAATTGAATCAGGGATTCTTCCTTGCGCAGGCTGATGCTCTATCCACTGAGCAAACCGGCTAGGGCTAATTTTTTATTATTATTTTTTATTTTGTTAATCCTCACCCAAGAATATTTTTCCATTGAGTTTTTAGAGAAGGTGGAAGAAAGAGGTGAAAAACAGAGAGAAAAAAATCAATGTAAGAGAAACACATAGATGAGTTGCTTCCTGCTCCCACCCCCACCAGGGCTCCTGGCTTGCCTGGCCTTGATGAGGGTTGTGGGCTCCATTCTGAGGACCCACAAAAAGGTTGTTGTTGTTTTTTATGCTGAGACCGGTTTGGCTCAGTGGATAGAGCATCGGCCTGCGGACTGAGGGGTCCCAGGTTCGATTCCGGTCAAGGGCATGTACATTGGTTGCGGGCGCATCCCCAGTGGGGGGTGTGCAGGAGGCGGCTAATCGATGTCTCTTTCTCATCGATGTTTCTAACTTTCTATCCCTCTCCCTTCCTCTCTGTGAAAAATCAATGGAATATATTTAAAAAAAAAAGGTTGTTGTCTATATATATATATAGTTGATTTTTTTACAGAGAGGAAGGGAGAAGAATAGAAAGTTAGAAACATCAATGAGAAACATTGATCAGCTGCCTCCTGCACACTTCCTACTGGGTATGCCCGTAACCAAGGTACATGCCCTTGACCGGAATCGAACCTGGGACCCTTGAGTCCTCAGGTTGATGCTCTATCCACTAAGCCAAACTGTTTAGGGCAGTTTTTGTTTTTTAAAAAATGTATATTCTTATTGATTTCAGAAAGGATGGGAGAGAGAGAGAAAGAAACATCTGTGATGCTGAAACCGGTTTGGCTCAGTAGATAGAGCGTCAGCCTGTGGACTGAAAGGTCCCAGGTTCGATTCCGGTTGCGGGCACATCCCCAGTGGGGGTTGTGCAGGAGGCAGCTGATCGATGTTTCTCTCTCATCAATGTTTCTAACTCTCTATCTCTCTCCCTTCCTCTCTAAAAAATCAATAAAATATATATTTAAAAAAAAGAAACATCAGTGATGAGAGAGAAACATCGATTGGCTTCTTCCTGCATGCCCCCTACTAGGGATTGAGCTCTTAGTTCATAGGTCAACATTCAACCACTGAGCCATGGGCACAGAAAAAGGTCTTAAGTTTCCTAACCTCTATAGCTACAGTAGCCTCAGCGTTTTATTCCACTTCCCTTATTTTTGGGTCAATATGTTCTTTTGTCTGTTCTCTGAGCTGGCCTCAGCATCTGGAACAGTGCCTGGCACATACATACTCAATGAATACATGATCAGCCCTAGGTGGTTTGGTTCAGTGGCTAGAGCATTGACCTGTGGACCAAAGAGTCCCAGGTTCAATTCCGGTCAAGGGCACATGTCCAGGTTGTGGCTTTCATCCCCAGAAGGGGGCATCCAGGAGGCAGCTCATCAATGATTCTCTCTCATCATTGATGGCCTATCCTCTCTCCCTCTTTTTTTTTTTTAAATAAATTTTATTGATTTTTTACAGAGAGGAAGAGAGAGGGATAGAAAGCCAGAAACATCGATGAGAGAGAGACATCAATCAGCTGCCTCCTGCACACCCCCTACTGGGGATGTGCCTGCCATCAAGATACATGCCCTTGACCGGAATTGAACCTGGGACCTTTCAGTCCGCAGGCCGACGCTCTATCCACTGAGGCACACCGGTTTCAGCTCTCCCTCTTCCTTGCTCTGTGAAATCAATAAAAATATATTTTAAATAAATAAATACATGACCAAAACAAGACAGAGGTGGAGCCCTGATTGGTTTGGTTCAGTGGATAGAGAGTCAGCCTGTGGACTGAAGGGTTTCAAGTTCGATTCTGGTCAAGGGCATGTACCTGGGTTGTGGGCACATCCCAGCAGGAGGTGTGCAGGAGGCAGCTGATTGATGTTTCTCTCTCATCGATGTTTCTAACTCTCTATCCCTCTCCCTTCTTCTCTGTAAAAAAAATAAAAAATATATATTTTTAAAAAGACAGAGGTGGAGAGGCCAGATGTGACCTCTGTCCTCATGGAGTTTGCAGTCTGAGGGGGGACACGGGTTAAGCACCAATATGGCAAAGGGATGTGGTGCAGTCGAGCTTGGGCAAGTGCTGTGAGCGAGGGGTGTGGTGCTAATGGGGAGAATAAGCTCATCAGAGCAGGCTCCTGAGAACTGAGGTAGGAGAGTGTGTGAAGTCGGCCTAGACTTGAGGTTTCAGGCAGAGGGACCTGCAAAGACCCACTGGCTGCCAGCACTGGCCCTCCCCCCTGCCCACCCTGCTCAGGGCAGGCCCACACTCCTCTGGCATTGACTCTTCACAGTTCTGCCACGGTTCTCCATTGCCTACGTGAAATTGGAGCTTGAAGAGGAAGAGTCACTTAGCAGGATCCCAATCAAACCTTAACACCCAGGGTCATGGGGGGGACTGGCACTCCCAGCATGCCCCTTCCTGGATGGGGCTGGGTGTGGAGAAGGACCTTGCTGCTCTCTGCCTCCACTTCGTGGGCCCTGCAGCCTGCTCTAGACCGCCCATGTCCTCTGGGGCAGGGGATGGCACTGTGTGCCAGCTTTCAGCAGTCTGGCTGGCGCCCCTGGCCTGCTGGGCTGCCCTCTTGCCCTGGCAGCCCTGGCCTAGCTCCTCAGGCATGTACCTCTGTGGGTGGCCAGCCTGCCCCCTCCTGTACTTTCTGTGCCTTGTCCCTGTGTCCTTACTACAGCCACGGAGGCTGCTACTGTCCTCTACAGACAAGGAAACTGCCCAAGGTCACACAAGGACTCATGCCCAGGCCCGTGTGACCCACGTCTGGGGTCTGAACTGGTGCCACATGCCACATAACCTGGCCCACTGGCTCTGGCAGCTGGAGGGTAATTGTAATCCCCAAGCTCTCGGACAAATGGCTACTACGTCCTGAGGACCCTGTTGCTGTTGAGAGCATCACAGTTTTCCAGCTACCTAGGGGTGCCAGGACAGACCTAGCTTCCATCTTCTGCCATCTCCACTTCTCTCCCCCCCTGGCCCTATTCCAATCACCCTCCTTTCTCTGCCGCCTGAAGCATTAGGCCTTGCCTACCTCCCACTAACATCAGTGGCAATATCTATTGTTTGTACAGTCATTTACTTCATTATTTAAAAAATATTTTTATTGATTTCAGAGAGGAAGGGAGAGGGAGAGAGAGAGAGAAACATCAATGATGAGAATCATGAATCCTGGGAATCAAACCATGACCTCTTGGTTTCTAGGTTGATGCTCAACCACTGAGCTGGTGTGAGTCACGCTGGACAGGCTGCCCAGTCATTTAGCTGTTGCTATGGGTCAGGGGGATAGTCCTTTATCAACTGTTTGTTGAGTGCCCAACCTGGTCAGGGTGGGGTGGGACCAGGCATCGAGTTAATTTCTTCATTCTTCAAACACAGAGAACCTCCAATGGCGGTTTGCTGAAGGGAGGAAGGAATGAGGGAGCAAGGAAGATAGAACAGAAGGAGCGAGAACGTGAGGGAAAGAGGGAGAGAGGGAAAGAGAGGGGTGAGTGGGAGGGAAGGAGGGAGCCCTTAGGTTAGTTGAGTCTCCCAGATCTTGGCTTACCACCCCCAGACCAGCTGCAGACTTGGGCTCCAGTCTCTGACTAGCTTGGTCTCTCTCTCTCTCTCTCTCTCTCTCTCTCTCTCTCTCTCTCAAAGTCTTTTTTTAAAAATATATATTTTGATTTTTTACAGAGAGGAAGGGAGAGGGATAGAGAGTTAGAAACACTGATGAGAGAGAGACATTGATTAGCTGCCTCCTGCACACCTCATACTGGAGATGTGGCCGAAACCAAGGTACATGCCCCCAACTGGAATCGAACCTGGGACCTTTCAGTCCGGAGGCCGACGCTCTATCCACTGAGCCAAACTGGTTTTGTTTGATTGGTCTCTTGAGCCTCAGTGTCTTCCTCTGTAAATGGGACTGATCACATTCTGAATTCAGAGGGTGGTCAAGGTAGGCGATACTCGTGCGTTTGCACTCAGCTCAGCACACAGCAAGCTGTCAAGTTCTCTCAGCAAGTGTGATAAGGTGAGTCCTGAAGAATGACTAGCACTTGGCAGATGGGTAAGGAGGTGTTAGGGGGAGGGAATGGCAAAGGCGTCACAGGCGAGGGAGCAGCATGCTCAGAGGCAGGGGTGTGGTGAGGAGGGAGCACGGGCTCCTGGGAGGGATACAGGACATAGAGCTTTAGGCCAGCAGAGGGAGGATAAGACAGAACCTCACCAGCGTGGGCCAGATAGGGGTCTACCTCGTGGAACCTCACTTCCACGCTGGGTGATGCCAGGCAAGCCACTTCCTCAGGCCTGTTTCTTCATCTTAGCATCGCTCTGTGGTATTAATGCACCCAGTGATGGGTCCAAATGTCCAGTGCCCACTGGCAAGCACACAGTCAGACTTACAGAGTGTGAGTGCCCATTGCCAATTTCGTCTCGTTTTTTTTCTTTTTGAATACATTTTTATTGATTTTACAGAGAGGAAGGGAGAGGGGTAGAGAGTTAGAACAGTGGTCGGCAAACTCCTTTGTCAACAGAGCCAAATATCAACAGGACAACAATTGAAATTTCTTTTGAGAGCCAAATATTTTAAACTTAAACTTCTAACGCCACTTCTTCAAAATAGACTCACTTAGGCCGTGGTATTTTGTGGAAGAGCCACACCCAAGGGGCCAAAGAACCGCATGTGGCTCGGGAGCCGTGGTTTGCTGACCACTGAGTTAGAAACACCCATCAGCTGCCTCCTATACGCCCCCTACTGGGGATTGAGCTCACAACTCTTGACCAGAATTGAACCCAGGATGGGTCCCTTCAGTCTGTGGGCTAAGGCTCTATCCACTGAGCCAAACCGTTAAGGTGCCGATTTCCTTTCTTTACAGAGTCACCCTTTCTTTCCCTGCAGTGTCTCCTGTCCTCTCTTGTGCTGCAGAACCCCTTCATCCCTGGCCCCTCCACCAGCCTCTGTCAGGCCTCTCCTCTGAGCCTACACAACTCATGAAGCCTTCGACTTTGACCTTCTGTTATTTTCTTTGGTGCTGTCAGACCCTTGAGGGAAGGTGCCACCTCCCTCTCCGAACCCAGCTATGAGCACCTAGGACTCTGCTGACAGGAGAAAGGAGCAGCCTGTGGTAAGTTTGGGCGGAAGGGCCTGGAATCCAGAAAGAGGAGGAAGAAGCCACTGAAAAAAATTTCTTTTTCCAGCCCAGTGTGCCTTCGTGGCTGAGTGTCGACCTGTAAACCAAGATGTTATGTTTCAATTCCTGGTCAGGGCACATGCCTGGATTGTGGGCCCAATCCCCAGCGAGGGGTGTGCAGGAGGCAGCCGATCAATGATTCTTTCTTATCATTGATGTTTCTCTCTCACTCTCTCTCCCTTCCTCTCTGAAATCAATAAAAAAATATTTAAAAAATGTTTTTTTTTTTTTGCTCCTCACTGGAGGATATGGTGGTTTTTTTAAATTGATTTTTTTAGGAAGGGAGGAAGGAAAAGAGACAGAGAGACAGAGATAGAGATAGAGATATATATAGAGAGAAGCATGGATATGAGAGAGGAACATGTAACATGTATCAGCTGCTCCTATAACTACCCAACCAGGGATAGAACCTGCAACTTACACATGTGTCCTGACTGGGAATCAAACCTTCAATCTCTGGTGCACGGGACAATGTTCCAACCAACTGAGCCACCCAGCCAGGGAAGAGGCCACTTCTTTGTTGTTAATCTTCACTCAGGGATATTTTCCCATTGAGTTTCAGAGAGAGTAGAAGGGAGGGAGAGAGACACATAGAAAGGAACACTGATGTGAGAGGCACATCACATCCATTGGTTGCCTCCTACATGAGCCTGGACCAGAGTTGGGGATCAAACCTGCAAGAACCTGCAACCCAGGTACCTGCCCTTGAACAGAATCAAACTTAGGATCTTTTTAGACTGTGAGCTGATGCTTTATCCACTGAGTAAAACCAGCTAGGAATTTTTACAATAATTAATCCTTGCCCTAACGAGTTTGACTTGATGGATAGAGCGTTGGCATGCAGAATGAAGGGTCCCAGGTTTGATTCTGGTCAAGGGCATATACCCTGGGTTGTGGGCACATTCCCAGGGGGAGTTGTGCAGGAGGCAGCTGATCGATGTCTCTCTCTCATCAATATTTCTAACTCTCTATTCCTCTCCCTTCTTCTCTGTAAAAAAATCAATAAAATATATTAAAAGAAATTAATTCTCACCTGAGAGGATATTTTTTCCATTGCTATTTATTTATTACTAGAGGCCCAGTGCATTAAATTCATGCACTCAGGGGTCCCTCAGCCTGGCCTGCACCCTCTCATAGTCCAGGAGTCCTCAGGGGATATCTAACTGATAGTGGGGAGCAGGCCTAAGCCGTCAGTCAGACATCCTTAGCACTGCTGCAGAGGTGGGAGAGGCTCCCGCCACCCCCACTGTGCTCACCAGCGGTGAGCCCAGCTTCTGGCTGAGTAGAGCTTCTGTGTTGAGCATCTGGTTCACAGGGTGATGCTCAACCACTGATCCACACCAACTAGGCTCCATTTCTTTGTAGAAAGAGTGGAAAAGAGGGGGATAGGAGGAGAAAGTGATATAGAGAAACATCATGATGAAAGAGAGATTGGTTGCCTCCCGCATGCACCCTAACAGGGGCCGGAGATCGAACCTGCAACCAAAGCACATGCCCTTGACCGGGAATCTAACCCGAGACCCTTTGATGAACGGGCCAACACTCCAACCATGGAGCCACACTGTTTTTTGGGGGGAGGGCGGCTCTAGAGGTAACCCTAGAGGTCTGGCCCTGGCCGGGTGGCTCAGTTGGAAAATCATTATGCACACCAAAAGATTGCAGGTTTGATTTTGGTCAGAGCACATACCTAGATTGTAGGTTCAATCTCTGTTTGGAGAGTCGATGGTAGGCAACCAATTGATGCTTCTCTCTCACATAGATGTTTCTCTCTTCCTCTTTCCCTTCCTCTCCCTCTAAAATGAATGAACATATCCGCACGTGAGGGTAAAATTTAGAAAGTCAGGTCTGAATGACCAGGGTTAGCTCAGTGAAGGGTGGAGCTGGTGTGACCAGAAACCAGAGCAGGAGAGGGACCCCAAAGACCAGGCAGCTTTTCACCGGGACTGGGTATATTTACCGCGTGCTTATTTAACCCTGGGCTCAAGGCCTTGGTTCCCCACCTGCAAAGTGTGTGAGCAAGGGAGCCATCTTACAGGGCAGTGGTGAGGATACAGGATGATGCCACAGCAAAGGTTAGTTCTTTTTTTTATGAAAAATAGATTTTATTGATTTTTTACAGAGAGGAAGGGAGAGGGATAGAGAGCTAGAAACATCGATGAGAGAGAGACATCAATCAGCTGCCTCCTGCACGCTCCCTACTGGATATGTGCCCACAACCAAGATACATGCCCTTGACAGAAATCGAACCTGGGACCCTTCAGTCTGCAGGACTCACTGAGCCAAACCGGTTCCCGCAAAGGTTAGTTCTTGGCACTTGACCTCTCCAGATCCCAGCCTCTGTTCCAGTTTAGCTTGTTGAGGTCAAGAGTATGCATTGTGCCCGGCCTGTGTGGCTCAGGGGTTAAGTGTCAACCCATTAACCAAGAGGCCACAGGTTTAACTCCCAGCCAGAGCACATGCTTGTGTTTCAGGTTTGATCCCCAGTGGGGGCATGCAGGAGACAGTCAATGGATATTTCTCTCTCATCAGTGTATCTATCTCTCTATCCCTCTGCCTTCCTCTTTCTATAAAATCAATAAAAACATTTTTGTAAAAACAGAGTATGCATTGTGCTTCCTCAACTGCTTGGAATTCTTCAGAGCAGGATCCCTTTCCCTCTTTGGTTCTCCATAGGGGAAGCAGTTCCTAATAAAGCTGTGTTCTTTCTTCGATCTGAACCCACTAGGTTCCAGGCCCAGTGCACACAATAGGATCATGGAGTCAGTCCTCAGGCCAGAATTTCAAGATCCCCATAACTCTAGGGAGGTAGATGAAGGAGTCCCTCAGACAACTGCAAAATGTTTATTGAGCACCCACTGTGTGCTGGCTCTGGGGGGAAGATAAAAGCATGAGGCTTGCCATCTAGTCTCTCCCACACTCAGTCCTAGGGTCAAGGCTGGGCTTCCAAGACGCTGTGTAGGAGGCCAGTTCTATTCCAGCCCATCTATTTCCAGTGCCCTCTCTCCTTTCCTGGGAAACGTATTGCTCTTAGAATGGAGAAGGATGGGAGGGCTCCTTTACAAGGCCTACACGTGTTCTGAAGCTGTAACCTTCTCGTTGCCTGCACTGCCACCTGAGTCCAAGCCACCATCACCTCTTTGCCTGATGGCTGCAACAGGCTTCCAAAGGCCTCCTCATCCCCTTCTTATCCTCCTCCCTACTTCCATTCTCCAATCAGAATACACTCCTTAAACACCTGCGTCTGACTATTTGCTTGCTACCCACATCCCTCAAGGGGCTCTCACAGCACACAGAAGAATAGTCAAATCCTTCCTGTTCCTACAAGACCCTCCATAGTCTATCACTTGCCTCCCTCACACTCTCTAATCCTTCTTCTTCTTCTTCTTTTTTTTTTAATATATCTTATTGATTTTTTACAGAGAGGAAGGGAGAGGGATAGAGAGTTAGAAACATCAATGAGAGAGAAACATCGATCAACTGCCTCCAGCACGCCCCCTACTGGGGATGTGCCCGAAACCAAGGTACATGCCCTTGACCGGAATCAAACCTGAGACCTTTCAGTCCGCAGACAACACTCTGTCCACTAAGCCCAACCGGTTTCGGATCTCTAATCCTTCTTACTCCATTTTGGCCAACTACCACCCAGACAGCCTCACGGTCCTGGCCAGTGTCATTGCTCCTGCTTGAAACAGTTTCCTCCAAACCTCCCAGGGGCTCCCTCCCGTCCTTCTGGTCCCACAGTTGGCTGTGGACAGGACTGCACTCCTAGCCTGCTGCATGACCTTGGGCAGATCGTGGGGCTTCTTCATGCTTCTGTTTCCCACTAATGGGGCTCTTCATGGTAACCAGTGTTAACTATTACTGTTTATACTCTTTCCTCAGTGAGGTTTTCCTTCCTTCCCAATGAAAAGTAGATCCTCACCGTCCCTTTCCTATCACCCGGTTTCCTTTTCTTCAAAGCGCTTAGCAGTGCCTGAAATAATTCTCATTATTTAATGATATTTTGCAAACCACTCTTTACTGTGCACCTACTATATGCCAGGGACTGTGTGTAATTGCCATCGGACGGGGCACCCCACAAAGACAAGGGTCGTCTGCCCGCTCCCGCTCACCCAGGCCTCCCAGAGGCCGGCACACAGTAGGCGGTTTGCACATCCGGCGCCCCGCCCCGCCCCGCCCGCCCCTCCCCCGCTCCAGGAAGTGCCCGGGCCCCAGCCGCCCGGCCGGCCGCGATGCACTTTGGGAAAGCAGCAGCACCAGATCCAAGATGGCGGCCAGCAGGAGGCTGATGAAGGTAAAAGCCATTCTCCGGCGCCGGCCGGGCGAGGGGCGGCGTCGCGGGCTCGGGACCCCGGCAGCGGGCCGGGGCTCCTCGGGGCACCGCCGCCTGGCCTCCCACGCTGCGTGGCCGCGCCGCCCCCCCGGGCCGTGCGCGGGCTGAAGGAGCTAACGGGGCCGCTTAGGCCTCAGCCTGGGCTCGAGCGCCAGGCCGCGCTCCGAGCCACCGTCCGCCCCTCAGACCGGCCCGGGGGGGTGTCCACTCTGCCCAGAGCCTCACCGGGTGGCCCCGCCTCGCGGCGGTCGCCTCCCAGGCCGGGAGTGGCGTTGATGTGGGGGCTCGGCCGGGAGGAGGCCCCAAACCGGGCGCCTGCGGGTGAGGCCCGAGCGCTGAGCCCGGCCGGGAGCCCGCGCGCCGCGGAGCCGCCCCGCCCTTGGCCTCAGCTGGCCGGCCTCGGACCCCCCACTTCTCTGGGCCGCAGCTCGGGACGGCGGGGCGGCTGCGGCTGGGGACGGGAGGAGGATGCCGGGGGAGGAAAGTTGGGCCAGTTTTTGGTGGGCCGTTTGAAACTGCGCTGGGTTTCGGCAAACTGTCGCCCTGTGACTGCAGAGTCACACGGCGGTTGGTTCCAACTCCAGGAAGGCGTGGGGTCGGCCCCGATCGCGGCGCGGTTCTCCTTCCCGGCTCCTTGCCTGCCCACCACTTAGTCATCCCGATCTCCTTTTCCCTGATGCAGCCAAGTACCATTTTTTTGGGGGGGGACGGAGGCGGGCGGAGGGAGAGTTGGCTTCAGTCGTTAGAATCAAAACCAGCCAAAGTTTACAAAAATAACTTGGTCCTTGGTGTCTTGAAGGCAGCGGGGGTGCTTTCTGGCTAATTGGCTTCTCCGGTGAGAAACGCTGATGCTGAACGGGCTTAATGCTTTCGCGAGTTGTGTTTGCCGGCGTCCGCGAGAGCCGACCTCGCCAGCGCTGGATGGATGAGTCGGCTGCCGGTCGTGTGGTGGAGCTGCACTGGATCGAAAAAAATAAAAATAAAAAAGGTCCCAGAGGCTGGCTTCCTGAGGGGAGGGAAAGAGCTGGGGTTCGTTCCTTCTGGACCGAGCAGTGCTTGGCAGAACTGGACATGGAACTTGGAGGCACAGCCTCTGGGCCCTCCCTCCCTGAGAACATTTCCTCTCTTTTGTTCCCTAAGGGCTGGAGACGATATTTAACTTCATAAAACGCGATCATTGGAAGTGGCCACAAAAGAATAGCCTTCATCTCTTCTCTGTCAGTGGTACCACCTTTCACCCAGTCATCCAGATGAGAGGGCTGTTGTTATTCACTTACTTCCCTCCTCTACTCCCCAAATACGGTCAGCCGCTAAAGCCTCCGTGAGTTTTACTGTAGAGAGATTTGAGTGCGTGCCTCCTTTCCTAATCTTAATGAAATTGCTTGAATTCGTACCCTTATCTCTCTGGTGCCTCCCTGAGTGCTCTCCCCTGATTCTCCTTCAGGGATACCAGAGTTCTTTTTCTAAAGCAAGTATTTAATCCTTTCATTTCTTTGAAAACCTCTGTGGTCTCCATGTCTTCAGCAGTCAATCCTAACTTCTTACTTGGCATGCAAGGCCCTTCTTAGGTTGACCGAAAGTTACCTGTTTAGTCTCCCCTCTTATCCCTTGGTTTCCTACTACCCTTTCACCTTCACAGTAGCTACCATTGGTTTGTTTACGTGTTCACTGATTTCAGAGAGGAGGAAAGAGAGATCTAGAAATATCAATGATGAGAGAGTCATTGATCGGCTGCCTCCTGCACGATGAGCCGGAAACCAGGGCAATCAAACCGTGATTTGGTTCAGAGGTCCATGTTCAACTACTGAGCCACGCTGGCTGGCAGCTACCATAAAAAAAAAGAAGAAAAGCTTTTACTCTGTACTTCCCATTCATGATCATGTTTAATCCCTAGTTAAATAAACACTGTATTCCATTCTGTAGGTGAGAAAATGGAATGCAGAGAGATTCATCGGCAGTTTTTCTGTTAGGGAGAGAGAGTTGTGATCTCAAATCTGACTGCAGAGCCCCCTGCTCTTACTCGCTTGTTATGTGGTCTCCCTTGCACACCTGTTTGCTCTACCTGTTCGCCTGGTTAGTTCCAGGTTCAACTCCAGCGCCAGTTCTTCTGTGAAGTGTGTGTGGTCCTCCTCCTGATCAAATTGTTTCCTTGTCTGTGTGACTACAGCATTTCCTCCCCCCCTTTTTTTTTTTATTAATTTGAAAAATTTTTATAAGTTTATTTGAGCCAAAAGTGACAGTTGCCAGGAAGCAAGATCTCAAATGCTACTGCAGCACTTTCTTTGTTTCTTTTTGAGCACTTGTCACAATCTGATTTGTGTTAGACTTGTCTTTCCTACTGCGCCTGACTTCCTCAAGGGCAGGGATCTTGACCTAATTCATCATGGTATCCCTTAATCTAGCCCAGTTGACCCAATTTGGGGTTCTCAAAGGGGAGTTACTATGGTCTTTGAAAATTTTTTGTGTTTAAATAAATCAGAGCTTAGAAAAAATATGTAATACTAGAGGCTCTGCCAGCCTGTCTGATTGCTCCTAACCACTTCTGCCTGTCAGCCTGATCACCCCCTAACCACTCTACTAACAGCCTGATTGATGCCTAACTGCTCCCCTGCTGGCCCGATTGCCCCTGACTGCCCTCCCTTGCCGGCCCGGTCACCCCTAACTGTCCTCCTGTGCAGGCCTGGTCTTCCCAACTGCCCTCCTCTGTCAGCCTGGTCACCCTTAATTGTCCTCTCCTGCAGGTCTAATTGCCCCCAACTGCCCTCCCTTGCAGGCCTGGTCCCTCCCAACTGCCCTTTCTGCTGGCCTGATCACCCATAACTGCCCTCCCCTGCTGGCGATCTTGTGGCAGCCATCTTTGACCACATGGGGGCAGCCATCTTATATGTTGGAGTGATGGTCAATTTGCATATTACCTCTTTATTATATAGGATTAGCTGAGTACCAATAAGTGCCATTTTGTAGGTGAGAAAATGGAATACCAGGAGATTTGTTGGCTTTCTTTTTAGTAACACTTTATGTAGTTCTTTCTTTTTAGTAACACTTAAAGTTAGTGCATTGCCATCTTTATTCTAGAAATGAGATAATTGTGAGGCTTAGATATAGGTTGAGTGTTGCTCAAGGTGGAGTAGCAAAACTGAGTGGGGAGAGATGAGATGCTAAGTTTGATTGGCTCCAAAACCCAAATTCCATGCACCTTGTCATACTTTCCTATTCCAAGGATGCATGGAGGGTATGCATTTTCTTGAGTTATGGATGGAAATTCTTTAATTTCTTTTTTTTAAAATATATTTTATTGATTTTAGAGAGCAAGGGAGAGGGAAAGATAGAAACATCAACGATGAGAGAGAATCATTGATTGCCTCCCGCATGCCCCCCACTGGGGACCGAGCTCACAACCCAGGCATGTGCACTTGGCCGGAATCGAACCTGTGACCCTTCAGTCCGCAGGACATTTTTATCAATTGAGACAAAACAGCTAGGGTGGGATGGAAATTTCAATTCAGTGGGGGGAATGATGGTTTCTTGGTGTTGATCATTGTTTCTGAGAGGCAGTGTTTAAGCTTCTTTAACTTAGAAGACAGGTTGGTGCAGTTTGGTCAATATATGGGTGGAAATAAAAGGGATTTTCAGTGGTAAAAGGTAAACATGTTGAGCCGAAACCGGTTTGGCTCAGTGGATAGAGCATCGGCCTGTGGACTGAAAGGTCCCAGGTTCGATTCTGGTTGGGAGCATGTATCCTGGTTGCGGGCACATCCCCAGTGGCGGGTGTGCAGGAGGCGGCTGATCGATGTCTCTCATCGATGTTTCTGGCTCTCTATCTCTCTCCCTTCCTCTCTGTAAAAAATCAATAAAATACATATTTTTAAAAAAGGTAAACATGTTGAATAATTAAATGGATTACATCTCTAGATTTCCTCAAAAACTATTTTCCAGGACACACAGATTCAGAGATTTCTTTGTAACAATTATTGTCTGCAGATAGTGTAAAACAAATTACTAAACAAGTTTTTTAAAAATATATCTTACTGATTTTTTTTTTACAGAGAGGAAGGGAAAGGGATAGTTGATGAGAGAGAAACATTGATCAGCTGCCTCCTGCACACACACACCCCCCCCCCACTGGGGATGTGCCCACAACCAAGGTACATGCCCTTAACTGGAATTGAACCTGGGACCTTTCAGTCCACAGACCGACACTCTATCCACTGAGCCAAACCAGTTAGGGCGTAAAACACATTATTAAAGGTAGAGTGATTTGCACATATTGGGCTGAGAAATTATTTTAGGCAAAGTGAGTATAATAAAGAATTAATTTAAAAAAACATTTGCTAAAAGCAGCATTTTTCAATAAGAGGCACACTTAGTGTGCTGCAAGAATCAGGTAAAGCATGCAATACCTGATTATTTAGTCAGGGACACTGACCTCTTTTTTGTTTGTTTGTTTTTAGCTTTTTCCAGGACCCTTTTTAGGAATTACAATGTTAATAAGATATTAAATACATTTTAATGTGCAGGCAGTGAGTTCAGCATTGATGGCAACAACCAGATAGTTACTATTATTGCAATCAGGAGGGAAATAGCTACAAAAGTGAAACTTAAGGTGTGGCTAAGGAAATTGATTGCAGTTTGCTTATTTATCTTCAGCTCTCAATTGCACACATCTCCCCTATGGGCCCTCTAGCTGAGTATTTTCCCAGAAGGACTTTCTCAGTAGGAAAATTTGTGAATTTAAGAGAGGAGTGACATTTTATCGTACACAGGGGTGGGGTGGCGGCGGGTAATCCTTCAGCCCACCCTGCACCCTCTCCAATCTGGGATCCCTCGGGAGATGTCCGACTGCAGGTTTAGAGCCTAAACCGGCAGTCAGACATCCTTCTCGCAATCTGGGACCACTGGCTCTTAACTGCTCAACTGTCTGCCTGCCTCATTGCCCCTAACCACTCTGCCTGCTTACCTGCTCACCCCAACTGTCCCCTTCTTGCCCTCCTCTCCTGGCCTGATAGCCCCTAACTGCCTCTTCCTCGGCCCCACCACCAGGCTTCATCTGGAAGGACATCCGGAAGGTCTCCCCGTCTAATTAGCATATTACCCTTTTATTAGTATAGATAGATGAGGTTGGGTAACTAACACAGTAGAGCAGTGAGTGTGTCTGGTACTGGTGTTTTATATGTCAGGAGGTGAAGGGAGTTTTATAAATGATGCTTTGCCAGTGTAAGTGTTCTGAATCCACTAGGTTTTAGGGAATTGAGAAAAGCATTGTATTTTTTTTTATCCTGAATTCATGCTTCCCAGAAAGTTGGGACAATTTCAGCCTTCTTTAACCATATACTTTGTAAATGTGTCTCTGTTAAAATACGAGATGCCTGATGCACAAAGATTCGTGCAGAATGGGCCTTCCTTACCCTGGCTGCCAGCACACAGCCTTTGCTCTGGTTTGGAGCTACCTTTCCGCCTTCCCACACTGCCCAGAGGCCTGCTGCCCAGAGGCCTACTGTCCAGAGGCCTAGAGTGGCTGGGGTGGTGTGAAACACCTGTGTCATCACCATGGTGACGATGAAAGCATCCCACCTCCAGCTACTGGGTGCCTGTGTATGCAAATTACCCTGTCATCTTTGTTGGGTTAATTTGCGTACACACTCCTGATTGGCTGGTGAGTGTCACGAAGGTATGGTCGATTTGTATCTTTCTCTCTTTTTTAAATATATTTCTTTATTGATTTCAGAGAGGAAAAGAGAAGGAGAGAGAGATAGAAACATCAATGATGACAGAGAATCATTGATTGGCTGCCTCCTGCATGCCAACTGGGGATCGAGCCTGCAACTAGGCATGGCCCGTGGCTGGGATCGAACCTGGGACCCTTCATTCAGTCCGCAGGCTGATGCTCTATCCTCTGAGCCAAGCCAGCTAGGGCTGCATCTTTCTCTTTTATTAGTGTAGACTAGTGGCCCAGTGCACAAAATTCATGCACTGGGGATTTTCATTAGAGGAAATAATATTGCTATTTGCCCTTTCTTTATAATAGAAGTGTCAGAGATGAAAGAAAATTAATAAAATGTCAGAGTCTGGGGTGCACCATGGGACCCAGAGCCAAGTCCTCGCCCACCTCAAAATTGCTTGAGACCCAGACCCAGCTGTCACACCCCCATTGGGCTAGATCTAGACCCAGCCAGTCCCACCCTTGTGAAGCCCTGCCGGGCAGAGGGCATAGCCTCAGGTTCCCTGGCCTGGCACTAAGATGGGGGCCATGGCCAGACTGGGGTGGGGGGTATGCCTTGAGGTCCTCCATTAAGCCCCACCCTGGCAGGGGGCACAGCCTCAGGTCCTGCTGGGCGGGGGAGCAGCCTGTGTTCCCCTGACCCAGCACTGGGGGTGTACCTTGAGGTCCCCTGTCAACCCCTGCTGGGCAGGGGATGCGGTCTGAGGTCCCCCAGCCTTGTGCTGGGATGGGGTCGTGGCCTGAAGTCCCCTGACAAGCCCGACCTGGTGTGGGGCATGGCCTGAGGTCCCCCAGCCTGGTGCTGGGGCAGGGTGAGCAGCCTGAGGTCCCCTAGCCCAGTACCAGGACGGGAAGCGCACCTTGAAGTCCCCCATGAAGCCCTGTTGGGCAGGAGGCATGGCCTCAGGTCTCCTGGCCTGGCACTGGGGTAGGAGGTCGGGCCTCAGTTCCCGAGCCTGATGCTAGGGTGGGGGCGTGGTCTGAGGTCTCTTGTTAAGCTCAGCCAGGCAGGGGTGTGCAGCCTGAGGTCCCCAGTCAAGCCCTGCTGGGCGGGGGTCATGGCCTGAGGTCCCCCAGCCTGGTACTGGGGCAGGGGAGCAACCTGAGGTTTCCTAGCTCAGCACCAGAATGGGAAGCGTACCTTGAGGTCTCCCATCAAGCAAGACCTGCTGGGCAGGGGGCATGGCCTCAGGTCTCCTGGCCTGGCACTGAGCAGCGGGTGCATCCTGAGGTCCCCAGCCCAATACCAGGGTGGCGGCTTGGCCTGAGGTCCCCTGTCAAGCCCCAGGGCGGGGGGCAGGAGAGGTTATAGCCTCAGGTCTCTGCTGATTGCTTGTTAAGGTTCTTTATAGGAACTTGGCCTAAGCTGTGGGTGCAGCCATCTTTGTGATGGAGTGATGGTCAATTAACATATTCACTCTTTATTAGATAGGATAATTGGCCCAGCCAGCGTGGCTCAGTTGTCAACCTATGAATCAGGAGGTCACTGTTGGATTCTAGGTCAGGGCACATACCCGGGTTGCAGGCTCAAACCCCAGTGTGGGTGTGCAGGAGGCAACCAATCAATGATTCTCATCATTGATGTTCCTATCTCTTTCTTCCTCTCCCTTCCTCTCTGAAATCAATAAAAATATACTTTATATATAAATTATATATATATGTTACATATATATATATGTATATAATTGGAACTTTTTAATGGGAAAGAGTATACTAAGTTATTGCAACATTTGGGACCTTTTAAGGTTTTTACTAGAACAAAAACATTTGTCTTAGTGCTTGAACCTTTTCTGATCTTATTACTACTCTAAAGTTGACTTCCGAGTTTTATTTTACTAGCATACTTGAAAATATTCTCGTTCCATTTAAGAAGTATCACTGAATGCTTAAATATTTCTGTTTTCTTTGCTGCAGTAGTCAAAGCTTATAGAACCATGAAGACATCTCTTCTGAGCACAGACTCTTTATCAAACCATCTTGAGAGTTTCCCTTTGAATGGCACATAGACCTGTAAGCGGTTAAATCTAAGCTCATCCTGTGCCCTGCTTCTGTCTTGATTTATTTAGGTATTGGTCCACTTGTCTACTCTGTTGCCAGGGAAATACCTGGGAGAGCCTGGCTCGCCTTTTCTCCCACATCTAGCTATTTGCCAGATGCTGCTGAACTATATGTGCCTTTATCCCTGTTCACTGCCTGTCTTTTCTCCATCCCCACTGCCACTCCCTTAGTTCAAGCTATCCATCCCCATTTGTGGTGGGACACCTGCATC
Source organism: Lasiurus cinereus (assembly GCA_011751065.1). NCBI lineage: Eukaryota > Metazoa > Chordata > Mammalia > Chiroptera > Vespertilionidae > Lasiurus > Lasiurus cinereus. Next base: position 15,817,379 of record JAAGEH010000417.1, on the reverse strand, counting down.
AGATTCCTAGTGGTTTCTTTTCACTCCTTACCAGTCATTCGGTCCTCAGTCTCACACGATCCCTAATCAGCAGTGCGTCTAAGAGAAGTACATATGTCTAGGCCCTATTCAGAGATTGGAACCAAATTGAGTAGGTCAGGACTCTGTATTTAAAATCCACATTCCTTACCATATTTCTTCAAGGTCTGGTCTTTCCATGGAATCCCATTTTGCACCGTGGGTCTCTTGAAGGTGTCACTGTCTCTTTTCTGCACCAAGGTAACTTCTTGTCTTTCAAGACTCAGCTTCAAGGAACACCTCCTCCTTGAGCTCAGTAAAGGAGAAGGGCAGGTACCCAGAACAAAGAAATCCTGGTCTGTCCACTGTATGCTGGTTGCATGTGCCCACTGAATAATGGACCTTCAGAGGAGGGAAAGACCCTCTGACATGGAGAAGGAGATGGGACTTAGTCTGGCTTTTCACAGTGAGTAGGGTTTTGGTAATTGAAGAGGAAAGGAGTCTGCCAGTCAGTGAGATTGAAAATAACTTTCATTCCTGAGAATGAATATTGGCCATGGTGATGAGAGATGCCCTGAGGAACCGCAGTCACAATCTAACTATCCCCCAATATGGCTGCATGCTTCTGACCTTGTGCTGTCCCTCCTTGGGTTTTAGTTAGGCAAGCCTCTGAGGTGCTCTCCAGAGCATTGGGGAACTGGCCTGGTTTTGCTCTACACTGGCATGTCCAGCACACTTGGCCCTCCAGAACTAGGGGCCGTCCCTCCCTCTGCCTTGGCAGGGCTAAGTTCTTCAGCCAGCCACTGGAAGAACGGCCTCTACCTCTACATGAAGGGGTATCATGAAGGGCGATGTTGATGGGTTTAAGGACAGGTGGCAGAGGCCATAGCTTTTCAGTTGAGGGATCCGGTGTGTCCCCTCTGCAGTATCCATGACAAGCGGCAGACCTCTCACTTGTGAGGGCTTTTGCCTGTGTGTGTCTCCTCTGGCCAGGCTCCTCATATCTGTTCTCGAGGGCATAGATAATCTTAATACTCTTCCCAATTAAAAAAAGGGGGTGGGAGGAAAGGGTCTTTTATTAGGGGCAAAGCTATTGAGCGAGAATACAGCTTAGCGGTTAAGAGCTCAGGTTCTGGAGTTTGAGTCCTGGGTCTGCAGTGTCTTAACTGAGTGAACCTGGGCAAGTTACTTAACCTCTTTGCACATTAGTTACTTCATCTGTGTGTGAAGGTTAGAGTTAATATGCATCGAGTGCTTAGAAGAATGCTTGGCACAAATTTAGTGCGAGTTACACTAGATATTGGGAGTGAGGAAAACATATTCCAGGGCAGTGAAAAGAGCAGCCTGGCAAGAGAGGAGGTTTGGAGGGTTGATAGGAATGGTGCTGAGGCCAGGTAGGGGCAGGCTTGCCTACATGACCTCACCACCGTTCTCTTAACCTGCAGTGCTCTCCTATCATGTATTGAAGTAACCTGTTCACTGAGACAGCTGTGTGCATGTCTTTGCTTATAAAACATTTACTTTTCCAACAAAATCAAAATTTGTCTTCCCAGTATCTTGGAAACTCTTCCTGTGTATTTGTTCTTCCTGTTCTGAATGTACATACAATGTAGTGACAGTTGCTGTGTCCATAGATGAGCCCAGGTGCTACCATGTTTCCTCAAAAATAAGACTGTGTCTTATGTTAATTTTGTTCCCAAAGATGCGCTAGGTCTCATTTTCAGGAGATGTCTTATTTTTCCATGAAGAAGAATACGGTACACATTTATTGTTGAACAACAAAAAAAAGAAATTTATTACCTGTATACAGTACGTTAGTAGTTGTTACCACAAACCAGCTCACTGATTGGCTGCAGTGCAGCCGGAGCTGGTCAGGCAGTATGAGGTCTCTTTAAATCAGGAGTCAGACGCCTTACAGTAGCTTCGGGGGCCTTATATTCCAGGGAGGCTTTATGTTCGGGGGAGGTCTTATTTTCAGGGGGATGCCTTACATTACAGCGAGAGGCAAAACTGGAAGTTGGTCTTATTTTCGGGGGATGTCTTACTTTCGGGGAAACAGGGTATGGAAGGCAGCAAAAGGTGCTGAGCTGGGAGGGTGGGGCGGTGTTTGAAGGCAACTCTTGAATGAGTACATAGTTGCAGTTCCAGAAATAATAGTTGTGTCTTTTCTTGAGCCTTGAAGCAGAAAAGGTAAAAGGTAGCTTCTGATGGCTGTCCCATTTCTCCTCCTGCCGCTCCAAGTCTCAAAATTCCAGAGCTTCTAGAGGCCCCTGACAGGAGGTTGAGGCTTATAGAGTGCCATCCACAGGCCAGAGTGAGCCAGGTGCTCTCACTGACTGTCCTGCTCTTCCTTGCTTTCAGGGTCTTACTCCTGCTTTTCACATGATTGCTTTGGTTTTTAAGGAGTGACAGGGTGGAGAGTCAGATTCATTTTGGGTAAGATGGTTGTTTGGTGGGTTTTGTTCTATTTTTAACAGTTCCAGGTCTGAGTTGATTATAGTTTTCTGTATTTCATTATCTTGTCAGATTTTTAAAATGTTTTTATTGATTTTAGTGAGAGAGGAAGGGGAGAGAGAGAGAATCATTGATGAGAGAGAAACTTCAATCAGCTGCCTCCTCCACGGCCCCCTATTGGGTGCATGCCCTGACTGGTGACCTCTTGATTCATGGGTCTGCGTTCAACTGCTGAGCCATACAGGGTGGGCTATTTTGCAGATTTTGCTTGTACTTCTTACTAGCATAGTTCAGCAGAGAGGTGAAATACTGTTTTGACAAGTCCTAGCCCAAGAGGTACATTTGCCACCAAAGTAGTCACTAATGTCAAAGCCAATGCTCATGGCGCTGCTCTCTGTCTTTCTAAGAGGGGATGCTACCTGACTGTTATGGGGTAATGGAGAGATTGTATATAACTCAGAAGTTGAACAGCCTCTGAGCCCTTTCTGAGATGGTTTGTAATGTCTGCTTCATACTAGTGTATCTGTTGTTAAGAAAAATCAGCACAACTAAACTTCCAGAAGGATCCATCACATGTTTACACAAGCGGTCGCCATTTTCCCTTGTCTTGTTTGAGGCTCTGTGTCATTGGCTCTAGTGTGGACAGACTTGAAGAGGTTGTGTCCCAGCCCCAGAGGAGCTCTCAGTCTGGTGAGCAGTGCTAGACTTGAGTGTATGATGTAGGTCAAGAATGCCAGGCACACCCATGTTCAGATGGAGACAAATACATTCCAGGAGTGAGGCTGCTGGCTGGAAGCTGACTGTATGGAACTGGCATGACAGCTCGCTCAGCTGGGGCAAGCCCCACTTGTCCAGAGGTGTGTAGGTAGTGCATTCCTTAAAACCTGTGCTGGATGTTTTCAGTCATGTCTTCTTAGAATGACTTTTTTTGTTGTTGTTAATCCTCATCCGAAGATATTTTTTCCATTGATTTTTAGGGAGAGTAGAAAAGAGAGAGAGGAAAAGACAGAGAAACATTGATGTCAGTGGAACACATCCATTGGTTGCCTCCTGCATGAACCCCAACCAGGACCTGGGCTAGGGAGAAGCCTGCATGTAACCAAAGGTACATGCCTTTGACTGAAATTGAACCTTGGACCCTTTGGTCTGCAGGCTGACACTCTACTGAGCCAAGCCAGTTAGGGCTAGAATGACTTCTTGACAAGTGGCCCGCCTCTCTGGAGTAGTGTGCTGTGGTCAGGTAACAGGGAACCAAGGTCAGATCTTGATTTCTGCCTTGGACTTGTTTGTGTCTTCACCTTCAGCCTCAGAATTCTGATTTCTCCAAAAGGGATAATGAAATCTTCAAGGAGTTAGGAGAATAGTTAGTGTATTAGTTGTGATAATAAGTAAGTGTAAGATAGCTAACATACTGCTGCCCCATGGAAGGGGTAATGTGTTAGTGTAGGCCCCCCCTCCCTTTGCTGAGTATTAATTGAAATAAGAGAATTGTGTTTGGGGCTCTGAAGCTTTATGTTTAGACTTACAATATTTAGTTATATTGAAATAATGATTTATTGTCTTTGCCACTGGTTGCGTGATGCAATCTTGGAAAGTGCATTTCTGTCAAAATTTGTTACTTTTCTACTGTCACACAAAAACAAAGAGTAGGTCTTTTACATTACTAAATCTGCTACCAGTTGTGTAACTGGTATTTTGAGAGTGATCTTGTACTTAGTTAGATTTAAGGCAGATTTGTGTTATTTTCTCTCAGACACCTGGCTCCATCTGCCAGGTTTCATTTTGCCTGGCTAGGAGGAGCCTAGAGACATTCCTTGGACATCATAAACATTTAATAAGTAGCTGTGAAGAGGTAGTGTAAATACTGTATAAGTTCTTGCTTTTTGTCATTATAAATCTATAAGTGCTATTCCAGAACAAGCTAAGCCCACCCAGGATCCTGCTCCAAAAATAGGAGCCTCAACACTGCCTATTGCCATTGTAAGCGTTCACTACCCTAATTGCTTTGTATAGCTGATATGATTATGAAGGGAATGATTTCTGGCTCTAGTCTGGCCCTGCCCTATACAAGATCTGTAACTTAGGCCTTGGCTTTATCATCTTTAAAATGAAGCCAATATGTCTGATTTGCCTATCTCGGATGTTGTGACCTTTCAGTCATATCATATGATCTGTAAATATTGCAAGGTGTCATTACAACCAACCATTTCTTCTCACCCTTTCTCAGTATCTTGTTCCTGCTTTGTGGCTGCATGTGGTGCATGCTCCTTGCACCAAAGGCATGGACTTAAACTAGCATCTCTCCATTCTTGTTCTTTGTTAGGATTTTGAAGGTGATGCCCTCCAGAGGCAATTGTGGTGATGTGCTATTAGCAAGCCCCTGCCTTACTTTTTGTTTATTTTAAAATTGAGATATAATCAATCAGGGCATTTCTGAAAACTTTATGCTACTACCATAAACATTTAATTTAAGACTCTATGAGTTCTGGTCATAGGCCACTTTTGTTTTGTTGACCTCCCCTCTCCTGCCTTCACCCTGTTGTCTGTGTCCTTAGTCTTTTCCCATGATTTTGCTTTCCCATTGATTTAAAAAATAATGTATGGCCCTAACCGGTTTGGCTCAGTGGATAGAGCGTCAGCCTGCGGACTGAAGGGTCCCAGGTTTGATTCCGGTCAAGGGCATGTACATTGGTTGTGGGCACATCTCCATTAGGGGGTGTGCATCAATGTCTCTCATCGATGTTTCTAATTTCTATCCCTCTCCCTTCCTCTCTGTGAAAAATCAGTAAAATATATTAAAAAAATAAAAAATGTATATTTTTGTTAATTTCATAGATGAAGAGAGAGGGAAAGAGAGAAATATCAATGATGAGAGAGAATCATTGATTGGCTTTTTCCTTTATGCCCCCCTACTGGGGATCGAGCCTGCAACCCTGGCCTGTACCTTGAACCTGGAACCCTTCAGTCTGCAGGCCAGTGCTCTATTCATTGAGCCAAACTAATTAGAGCTCCCATTGATTTTTTAAAAAATATATTTTATTGATTTTTTTTACAGAGGAAAGGAGCGTGATAGAGAGTTAGAAACATCTATAAGAGACATCGATCAGCTGCCTCTTGCACGACCCCTACTGGGGATGTGCCAGCAACCAAGGTACATGCCCTTGACCGGAATCAAACCCGGGATCTTTCAGTCCGCAAGCCGACACTCTATCCACTGAGCCAAACCGGTTTTGGCTCCCATTGATTTTTTAAAAAATCTTTATTGTTGAAAGTATTACATTTGTCCTCCTTTCCCCACATTGACCTCTTCTAGCTCCTCTCCTCTCCCCTGCCTTCACCCTGTTGTCTGTCCTTAGTCTTTTCCCATGATTTTTTAGAGAGAGTGGAAGAGAGGGTTAGAGACAGAAAAAGAAACATCAGCCGAAACTGGTTTGACTCAGTGGATGGAGCATCGGCCTTCCGACTGAAAGGTGCCAGGTTCAATTCTGGTCAAGGGCATGTACCTTGGTTGTGGGCACATCCCCAGTAGGGGGTGTGCAAGAGGCAGCTGATCTATGTTTCTCAACGATGTTTCTAACTCTCTATCCCTCTCCCTTTCTCTCTGTAAAAAAATCAATAAAAATATATTTTTTTAAAAAAGAAAAGAAACATCACTGTGAGAGAGACACATCTATTGATTGCCTTCCCCCATGTGCCCCTACCAGGGATCCAGCCTGCAACTGAGATATGTTCCCTCGCCCCAGACCTTCCAGACTGCAGCTCAATGCTCTATCCGCTTGAGCCAAACCAACTAGGGCAGAATTTTATTTATTTATATAGATAGATAGATTTTTTTTTTTTTACTTTTTAAGAAATATGGTGAGCCGAAACCAGTATAGCTCAGTGGATAGAGCGTTGGCCTGTGGACTGAAAGGTCCCGGGTTCGATTCCGGTCAAGGGCATGTATCTTGGTTGCGGGCATATTCTCATTGGGGGTTGTGCAGGAGGCGACTGATCAATTTTTCTCTCATCGATGTTTCTGACTATCTCTCTCCCTCTCTGTAAAAAATCAGTAAAATATATTAAAAACAAAAGAAATATGGTGATATAATTTTGGAAGGGAGTAAAACTACCATTAATTGAGTGCTTACAGAGGTGTTGTGTTAAGCACCATATAACATTTTTTTGTAATTCTCATTAGGGCCCTGTGAAATAGGTTTCTTAACTTTTTTTTTTTTTAGGTAAGATGGTAGACTTTTTGAACTTCAGGTTGGTGTGGAGCAGCAGTTCTCAACCTGTGGGTCACGACCTCTTTGAGGGTCGAACGACCCTTTCACAGGGGTCGCCTAAGACTATTGGAAAACACCTATTTCCCATGGTCTTAGGAACCAACACACAGCTCCTCGGTGTAGCAAAATGTAGCAATGTAGTTTACAGTTGTCATATTAAGACTGTTACCCATGCTACACCATGATTCAAGACAAAATTTCATTTATTTGTAATTAGAAATAAATATTTCACAATATATAATTACATATTGTTTTTGTGATTAATCACTATGCTTTAATTATGTTCAATTTGTAACAATGAAAATACATCCTGCATATCAGATATTTACATTACAGTTCATAATAGTAGCAAAATTACAGTTATGAAGTAGCAACGGAAATAATTTTATGGTTGGGGGTCACCCCCAAGTGAAGAGCTGTCTTAAAGGGTCGCGGCATTAGGAAGGTTGAGAACCACTGGTGTGGAGGGTGGAGCTGCTAGGATTGAGCCCAGGCCTGCCTGGCCCAGAAGCTTCTGCTCTTTCTAGTTTACTGATTATTTGGTAGCTGTTGAAGCAACCATCGGCCAAATGAAATAGTATTTCTATGTATAAGTTGTAAAATAAATGTTGAAGAGTATGGTTGGAAATTGGGATATCTGATCCTATTATCTGTAGGGAACTTCAGAATAGAGAACAATAAAATAAGCACTGTAAGCTGCAATCAGCATTCACTTCTTAAAGTTGTTTTTATTGATTTTTACAGAGAAAAGAGAAAAACATAATGTGAGGAGACATTCATTGGCTGCCTCCTGCACACTTCCTACCTGAGATTGAGCTCACAATAAGGCCTATGCCCTGACCAAACCAGCAACCTTTTGGTATACAAGACAAGGCCCAACCAACTGAACCACACACTGGCCAGGGCAACATTCACTTTTAAAAAAGAGTTCAGAACTTATGTAGTTTCCATGTACCTGGCCCAGTGATAGATGTTAATCCTTTTATGTATGTATGTATGTATGTATTTAAATATATTTTTTATTGATTTCAGAGAGTAAGGGAGAGGGGGAGAGTGACAGAAACATCAATGATGAAAGAGAATCATTGATTGGCTAATTCCTGCACACCCCCTACTAGGGATCAAGCCCGAAACCCCAGTATGTGTCCTTGGCCGGAATCAAACCTGAGACCTTTTAGTCCATAGGTCAATGCTCTATCCACTGAGCCAAACTGGCTAGGGCAATGTTAGCTCTTTCAGAAGCTTATTTCTAACTGTGAAAATGGCACTAAATCAGGGCCTCAGTATCTTTCTTGCCCAGTTGGATGAGTGCAGTGGTGCATGTCATTGTCATCTGAGGATCCCTAGGCACAAGTGCCCAGCTGAACTCAGGAGGTTCTGATTCTGCAGATCTTTTTTTTATTTTTATTGATTTTTCACAGAGAGGAAGGGAAAGGGATAGAAAGCCAGAAACATCGATCAGCCGCCTCCTGCATACCCCCTACTGGGGATGTGCCCGCAACCAATGTACATGCCCTTGAACGGAATCGAACCTGGGACCTTTCAGTCCCCAGGCCGATGCTCTATCCACTGAGCCAAACCGGTTTCGGCTGATTCTGCAGATCTTTAGTGGGGCCTGTGCATGAGTCCATTTTTCTTTTCCCTTCTCTACCTCCTCTGCTCCTAACCCGCCCCCACCTCTCCATGAGTGTTGAATAACTTTCCCAGGGGCTTGAGCATATACCCTGGAGGAATCCCCAAAGTTAATACTCACTGTAGCCAAACCCTAAAACTTCCCCCTGTGATTTCTTCTATGTCTTTGAGTACATTTACCACACACAAATGCCTGTTCTTTTCTCTCTAGAAGTTCGGCTTCCCCCATCATTCAAGGCCCATCTCAGAGCTTCTCTTCCATGAAGCTGTTACCCTCTGCTGTTTGCTGGGCCTCCCGTGCTCTTACCTGCAGGCTTCTAGAGAGCAGCGCTTCTTTCAGTCCAGCCTCAACAGCCAAGAAGATGGCATTCAGCTTTACTTCCTGTAGTTCTTTTGGGGCACAGAGCACCTTTTCCTACTTTGCAAATAAAAGTTACAGGATGATAAGGAATATGCTTTTGAAAACTACAAGCACCCCCTACCTTGAGACTTGCTGGTCCAGATAGTGATATGACATCTGAAACAGCCCTGACTTGCACAGTTGATTTTTTTCCTCTGTCTGTCTTTCTTAAAGAGGACTGCAGCCACAAGCTAGTTGAGAATTACTGGCTCCTGAGGGGTTCTCCATCAGGTCATGTGTGAGGATCACTCTGGGAGATTTTGGACAGTTTTCCAAGTCCCATCATAGACCTCCAAAGAAGAAAAAAAAGAGATTTTATTCAATACTTTGCCCAAACTTCAACGCACACATTTGAGCTGTGTGATAGAGTGTTTACTGTGTACTACTGTATCCTGTCTTGCACTGTTGAGCTGAGCCTTTTGTGCAGGACTTGAAGCAGTGTGCTTCTGCTGGGTCCAAGGCCACCTCCTGTTGGTGCCTGCAGAGCTGTTAGGCAGTGGCTTGTCTCTGCTGCATGCCACACTTTGACTGGAGTGAGCATCAAGCTCTCTGAGCTGCAGTTTGGGGGAAATGAGCTTCTCCCCCTTTGAAGAGCTGATAAGCACATCCAGGCTCTTTCATGTCCTGCAATACACTAAGATCCACTTCTGGACTCAGAAATGGACCTCATTGTGAGAAGCATTGCTCTCTCTCCCTCATCGCTTACCCTGGCTGGGCAGCTCCCACCGGGAGGAGGAACATGTGAGTTGGCTGGTTCTGCTTCCCTTTGAGCTCTTGGTTTGTCAGCCCGGAGCAGCTGACAGAGGACTGCTGCTTGCTCTGAGCAGAACTGAAACAAATCTTGGTGGGCATATTTTGTCAAGTTTCTGACGTTCTTGGCTATAGCTTTCCTGACTTTGTTGTTCTAGAGTGGGGCCTCACACTTTTTCTTTGTTGGGTCCTTTCATCCATCATTTGGAATTTGAACTCTGAGTTTGCATTGTTTTCATTATATTCCTTCCTCAGCTCTTCATTCTCGGGCTCATTCTCAGTTACAGGGTACAGTTTTGCTTGCGGGTTTGTCAGTACTCTTGAGTCATCTTGCCTTTTCGAGTTTCGTACCTTCAGATGAATCTTTCTTTTCTCTGAATGACTTGAACATCTTTTCTAAGTTGTTCTTCTCAGTGGAGGTGTAATTGGCATTTTGGGTTGAATAGTTCTTGTCTGCATGGCCATCTTGTGCAATGCAGGACTATTAGTATCCTGGCTCCAGGTAGTGCCAATGGTTCTCAGCAACTGGGCTCTTCAGGGCATTGGGAAATCAGGGTGGGGTGGTATCACAATGTCTGGCTTCTAATGGGCAAGGCTGGGATGCTCAAGTGCTGAGTCCTGCTGGATGCTGGCACCACCCTACTGAGAAACACTGTCTTGGGGGCTGCCCACTTTTCCCTGGAGATGAGGGTCGGGCTTGCTTGTTTGTTTGTCTTGGTTTCTTTCACTTCTGTCTTATAATTAGTACTTCCTTGTTGGTTAGAATTATGCAAAGGATGTTGCCTCTTCTGTCTTTGGTGAGGTTAACTTGAGAGCTAGGTAAGCTGAATGTTTTTCTGAGAGTTGCACTTTGGATTCCCTGAGCCTCCCAGTCCTGCCACCATTAGTGCTGCCTTTTCTTTGGCTGGGAGGTGTGTGACCTCCTCCCCCCACAGTATGACTTTGTCTTTGTTCATGTATCTCTTGCTATCAAAGCTCTAGTGGGTGCTTTTCCTCACCCGTATGCACAGTGCTCACTTGTTCCTCCCTTTCTCTTGAACAAGATGCAATATTTCTTTTGTGTTTTTTTCTCTCCTTTTTTTTATGATTCAGTTTTTCACTGCTATATTACAGTTGACCTTCATCTTGACATATTTTTGTGATTCTTTTGAAATTTTCATTCTTGTATTTATCATCCATACTTCATGTTGTTAGTATATGGATTTCTGAAGCCATAAAATATTTTAAAATGTGTCTTGTCCCATGGCTATTGAATATAGTCTCCTGTTTCTTCTTTTTTGAAAATCTGATTTTGAAGTTCTATCTGAAATTTTTTCCTGTCTGCATTTTTGATAGCTGGGTAGGACGTGGCCCTTAAGGACACAATATCTTTTGTCTCTAGCCAGGCATCTTAACTCAAATATCTTGAGCCACGTACCAGAAAATCAAAATACGTAGAGATCCCTTCCCATTTCCAGTTCCCCTTTCCTTCCCCAAGCCCCAGCTTCCCATTTATTCACTAACCTGATCATTAGGAAGTGTTTGGCAGAGCGTGATCATAAGTTCCTGAGGTTTCCTGATGCCTGCCCTCACACCTGCCCTCTTGGAGCTTACATTCTGTTTGGAGAGGAGTGGGCCAAGGTGGTCGTATGGGTGTGCAGCCTTTTTCCCTTCCCTCATCTGCCCAGACTGCATAATTCCCAGGCAAGCATTTCTGATGAGTCCCAGGCATTAGTAGGAGGACCAGTTAGCAGGTTGAATGGTCTGTCAGGTTCCATGCTTTCCCTCCTGCAGGCTCAGGAAAAGGGCCAGCCCACCCCTTCCCCTACTGCAGGGGTCATAGCCATTGCTGCTAGCTAGCATCTTTCCTCGCTGAAGCTGCACATGCTTAGAAATTAAATTCAATCTCTCAGTGGTAGTGGCTCTCATCCCACTGTAGCTTGTTTAAAATCCCTGATTCAAATTTCACCACCCTATACTTGCTGGACCAGAATTGGGGCCCAGACCTAGACAGTTGTAGTCGGTAGCTAAGGTTGACAAGCAGCAGGACCCTGTGGGAAGAAATTTGGGCTTGTCGTCTGCCCTGAAGTGTCATTTGGCCCACCTGTCTCTTGCATGTTCGTTCACCATGCTGTCTTTCTCATCCCACTCCATGTCAGGCATCGCACATCCTCCAACCTAGAACCTGTAGCACTGGCTCAGTTGCCCTTCTTTGGGAATTGTGTCCCTAGGGTGCCTTGTAAACTGTCAGCTGTGTGATGGGAATAGAGGGCATATCTATTGGATTTGATGTGGGGACTGATTCAGAGCCTCCATGCCATTGTGAGCCAGAGCACCAAAACAAGGAGGATCCTTTCAAGTTTGATGGGGTTCATGGGTTGGACCACCAGGGAGGGAAACCAGACCAGTGAGTAGGCTGTCCTTCCCGTGAAGCAGAGGAGGCGGGGCTCAGCTGGGAGGTGCCCTGGGGTTGCAGAAGGGAAGGCACTTAAGACATGTAGAGGAGGCTGTTGTGCCATGGGTGAGTGGCCAGGTTGGGGAATTGGGGACAGCACATTACTCCAGGTATCTGAGAATGGAGGATGCTGGGCTAGAACACCTATTGGATGTTCACTTGAGTTATTGGGAAAACAGTGGGAAATGGCTCGTTGGTGCAGTTGATAGACAATTCTAGACCAAACACATCTCAGGCAGGACCTTGAATTAGTCAGGGTGATCATTCTTTCTGGATGAGATGGTGTTGGCTGCGTTGACTGTATAATAATATTCCCTTATATTTGCAAGGGGTTCTGTTGCTTACAACGTGGTTTCCCCTTCATTGTCTACAGCTCTGGGTCTTGCTATCCCTGTTTTGCAGCTGAGGAAACCGAGGCTCAGTGAAGGTTTTCTGTCCCCCTCCCATCCCAGACTGGATAGTTGTTCTCTTCGCTGTGTGCCCATGCTGAGGTGGAGTCCTGAGATCGCACTTACAGCGTTGGGTAGAAAACTTTGTGGGTATGTGTGTTCTCCTGGTCCCACTCTATTCATCTTTATCTCCTCGCCGTCTGACACCTAGTCAGTGCTTAATCAATCTCGGTTAGAGGTCAGGCCTGTAGTACCTTTCTTGTGCCCCTGTTGTGTGCTGACAGCCCAGAGAGGAGGCAGTGCTTTCATAGGAGCACAGTCACTTACCCTGATGAGTACTGTGGGTTCACCAAGGTGGGACTTGTCTTGGTCTGGGGCATGGGTTGAGGGGACCACCATGGCTCTGGGCCTCTTAACCAGACCAGGCATGATCTAGTCCACAGTGAAATTTTACCACTGGTGGTGTTGGCACTCGGTTTTTAATTTGAGGGAGCCAGGAGGGATGACATGTGGTGCTTTCCTCTGTTTGACACCCATTTGTGCTTTGTCAATCAACAGGAGCTTGAAGAAATCCGCAAATGTGGAATGAAAAACTTCCGTAACATCCAGGTTGATGAAGCTAATTTATTGACTTGGCAAGGGCTTATTGTTCCTGTGAGTATTGAACACTTCACTTCTTATCAGATTATTCTCAAGGTGATGTGTGTGCTGTTGGACTTGTCTCTCTAGCTCCTAAGGAGACTTTTTTAGTATAGGCAGCCAACAGATGCACAATGGTGGGTAAGAAGGTAGGGACTATATAGCCTTAGGTTCCTGAATAGAAGCTCAACTTTGCGCTGGTTTTGTAACATTTTGGGTGTCCCGAGCTTTCCAGGTATGTTGTTCACCAACCCGGAAAAGAAGTGGAGTGTGTGTGTCTGTGTTCCTATCTTCCCTGGCTTCTCTGGGCCTGACCTCACTTGGCTAGACAGCTACCTTCTCTGACCTCTTTTGGGAAATGGAGGGTATTCCCATCTAGATCTTCTCTTCGTTTTCCTGCCTCGGCTCTAACCTTCATCTGTGTCTCTTAACGCTCTGTTCACTTGTGTTCCAGGCTTTATTCCTGATACTCTTCATGGTGTGCCTCCCATTTGTCTCAAATCCCTTTGCTTCATGGCCCACCTGTTCCCCTCACCAGTATCTTTTAAAACAACTAGAAGTGAGGGCCCCTGGATTGGTGTGAGGAGAGTTTCAAGGACGCAATTGGCAACTGATTCCCCCAGTGTCTGCCCCCATTGATTGCAGCTCCCTGTTTCACTGACTTGTGCCTGCAGACAGGCTCCAACCTCCTCCTAAGAACAGCTTTCCTGTGACCTTACTATTTCTTCATTTAGTGTCTGCTCTTTCTCCATCCTTTCATCTCCTTAACCCTCAAGAGACTTGCTCTGTACTAACTCCATTTTGTGATCTCTTCCACCTTCCTGAAGCTGCTTCACACAAGCACACAGGCTCCCCTCAGTTTTCACACCTCTGACTCTGCAGCCCTGGAGCTGTGTGCCCTATTTGCCTCCTGAGTGTACTGTTTGCTGCTTCCTCTTAACTCTTAGACATGAATCTAATTTAGTCTCTTGCCTTTCTCTCATTCTGTGTTGTTTCTGGGGAACCCTGTTTCTTCCAGCATCGTTGGTTACTAGGTTATTAATATAAGTGAAGAAGCCCATCTCTGCTTCCATTCCTGCCTTCTCCCCAGAGCCTCACAATCTGTCCATGAAGCAGCCTAACCTGACATTGTCTGCCTCATAGTCTCCCTATTCACAACTGAGACCTTTCAGTGTGCTCCCTTTCCTTCCTGTTCTTCTGCATCCACCCACCTTCTCTTTTCTTCTCCACTGTCACCATTTAAGCCTCAGGCCCTTTCCTTGTGCCTGGATCTACCCTACATTGCTGTATAAAATCTTTCTTTATGGGCAGATTGGCTACTTTATTAAAGCGGAACATAGAGCCTACTTACTATAGATGCTTTCTTGATGCTGGTGTAGATTATGACTTCTTTTAAAAGTCCTTGGAACTTGAATGGCAAATATTGGATTTGTAATTTATTTTCATAATCATTTGGATAATTAAAGAAATATTTATGTTGTAGTCTTCTAGTATACATTCAGAAATTTTAAATCTGGGAGATTCCACTCTGGTTGGAAAGATGGAGTCTTTTACATTTCTCCAGGATTGGAGGTGATGGGGCTCAGGGTGCAGGGTATGGATAGTGGAGAAGCTCCTGAGTGGGGAGGGTCAGGTGGTAACCCCAGCCCTTCTCTGCCATGGGAACCTGGTATGTGCTGAGTGGAAGGATAGCCAGGACCATCTGACCACCTACTAATTTAAGAAGTAAACAGGTAGTCTGGATAAGAATGGGACGCCATTGGGCAGTCAAACTTAGGCAGTCTACCCTGTGAGTTCCGTGGCCTGGAAGACTGAAGGATAGCTCCAAGAGCAGATGGTTGACTCTGACCCCAGTGTACACCAAAGCCTTCCTCTGGGGTCATGTTAGCAGAGCCTGTGGAATGGGCTATAGTCTCATTATAAGCATAAGGTAGTGACTAGATGGTAGAATACCAGTGTGCTTGAGCCAAGGCTCTGGGGCCAAGCCTCGCTTTCCATTTAGGGAAGCGGTGCCCAGAGATAATAAATGATGGCCAGGCTGTCTCACCCCTGCTCAGGCTGCCTCTCCATTCCTCTTTCACTTCTTCTGTAATCATTGCCCAGGGTCCCTGGATTGGTGCTAGGAGAGTTATAAGGACACAGTTGGCAACTCATTACTCCAGGGTCCCCACTAGTACTTCATACCTGGGCCTCAGATCTTCCTACGTGGCAGGGGCTGGGTCAGTATGGGGAGTCTTCTACGAAACTCATCTGGGGTTTGTCCAGCTGGGATGAAAGCAGGGCCAGGCTGATAAAGGCATGGTACCTTAGAAGTATCCTGGGCATGTGCCCTTGACTGGATTCAAACCCAGATGCTTCTGTCTGCAGGCTGATGCTCTATCCACTGAACCAAACAAACTAGGGCCCTCCCAGCTTTTTTATGTGCATTCTTTAATGGGCCGTTAGATAATTTCATACTTTTAAAATAACTATCATATCCCATAATATTTATATGATCATCTATTTAATCATTCTTTTCATATTGGCCATTTAGATTAATGCTTCTCCATTTTGTTATTTTTAAAAAATATATTATTTTTTAAATATATTTTATTGATTTTTTTTTTCAGAGAGGCAGGGAGAGATAGAAACATAGATGAGAGAGAGACAGTGGAGATGTGCCCGCAAGCAAGGTACATGCCCCCGACCGGAATCTTTCAGTTCGCAAACCGATGCTCTATCCACTGAGCCAAACCGGTCTTGGCTTAAATATATTTTTATTGATTACAGAGAGTAAGAGAAAGGGAGAGAGATAGAAACATCAATGATGAGAGAGAATCATTGCCAGCTGCCTCCTGCACACCCCACACTGGGGATTGAGCCCACAAACTGGGCATCTGCCCTTGACTGGAATTGAACCCAGGACCCTCTGTCCAAAGGCTAATGTTCAGTCCACTGATCCAAACCGGCTAGGGCATGTTTTTTTCATTTTAAAACAAATGTGTCCAAGAACATCTTTATGTGGAAAACTCAGTGTATCTTGTTTCTTTTAAGTTCTTATCTTAAGAATTACATGTTATTCTATATTCTATATTGTATTAGGGTTAGGTTTATATATATAAGGAAGGGACCATCTGTAGGGCTTTAAGATTACCACTGAGCCACACTAGTCTGGATAAGATTACAACCTTTTCAACTTTACAATAGTGCAAAGCAACATGCATGCAGTAGAAATGTAGGCAAAGGTGGGATGTTCTGTAGGTTAAGCGCATTTTCAGTTTACAATATTTTCAACTTGTGATGGTTTATTAAAAGGTAACGCATGCCCTGGCTGGTTTGGCTCAGTGGATAGAGTGTCGGCCTGTGGACTGAAAAGTCCTGGGTTTGGTTCTGGTCAAGGGGCACATGCCCGGGTTGCAGGTTCCATCCCCAGTAGGGATTGTGCAGGAGGTAGCCGATCATTGGTGTTTCTATCTCTCTCTCCCTCTCCATTCCTTTCTGAAATAATGTGTGTGTGTGTGAAAATAAAGGGTTATATAGCCAAGTTGGTGTGGCTCAGTGGTTGAGAATTGACCCATGAACCAGGAGGTCATGGTTCGATTCCCTGTCAGGCTGGGTTGCGGTCTCAGTCCCTCAGTAGGGGGCGCACAGGAGGCAGCTGATCAATGGTTCTCTCTCATCATGATGTTTCTTTCTATCTATCCTTCTCCCTACCTCTCTGAAATCAATATATATATATTTTTTTAAATAAGGTGCCAAAACCGGTTTGGCTCAGTGGATAGAGCGTCAGCCTGTGGACTGAAAGGTTCCAGGGTCAATTCCGGTCAAGGGCATGTACCTTGGTTGCAGGCACATCCCCAGTAGGAGGTGTGCAGGAGGCAGCTGATCGATGTTTCTCCCTCATCGATGTTTCTAGCTCTATCCCTCTCCCTTCCTCTCTGTAAAAATTCAATATATATTTTTTCAAAAGAAGAAGAAGGAGGTAACCCACTATAAGTTGAGGAGCATCTCTATATATTAACAACTTATTTTCCAGAAAGACTGCCAATTTATATTCCATGGGCACTGTCTGAACAAGTTCCTATATATATCCTTGGCTATCATGAAAGTTGCTAGGCATTTTTTTAAAAATAGGTTTTTATTGCCCTCACTAGTTTGGCTCAGTGGATAGAGTGTCAGCCTGAAGGGTCCTAGGAGTGTTCAATCCCGGTCAAAGGCACATGCCCAGGTTGTGGGTTTGATCCCCAGTGAGGGGTGTGCAGGAGGTAGCTTATCAAGGATTCTCTCTCATCACTGATATTTCTCTCTCCCTTCCTCTTTGAAATCAGTACAAATATATTTTAAATGTGTGTGTGTGTGTGTGTGTGTGTGTGTGTGTGTGTGTGTATTTGATTTCAGAGAGAAGAGGGAGGGAGGAAAGAAAGGAGAGAGGGAGAGAGAGAGAAACATTGATGAGAGAGAAGCCTGCAGCCTAGGCATATTCCTTGACTACTGACCACCTGGTTCATGGATCGATGGCTGGTCATAATTGCTGGGTATTTTAAAAGAGGTTTCTGAGTGTCACTTCACCTTCTAGGCTTTGGGGTCCAGTTGACCTAGGTGAGAATCCATCCCTGCTCCTGGCTGGCTTGGTGATCTTGGACAAGTTATTCAGTTTGTCCTAATATCCTTACCTCTAGTTGTTTTAAAAGTTCAATAAGTGCATGTGTGTGAAGTGCCTAGCCTCAACTCTTATTATTAAAACCTGTCCTGTTCTCTGAAAAACTGTCAATATGTAACAAAGAACCTATGAAACAAACATACAGAAAGAAATTGTTGCCATTTTGATGTAAAAGTTCTCCATTTGATTTGTGTCTTAGTCCCATTCAGGCTGCTGCTGTATTACAAAATATTAGACTGGTTACCAAACAACAGACGTTATTTCTCACATTTCTGGACCTGGAAGTCTGAGTCAGGGCACAGTCATATGAGGGCTCTCTTTTGGTCACAGACTTCTATCCTAGCTCTCTGTGGCACTAATCCCATTCATGAGGCTCTGTCTTAATGACCTTATCACTACTCAAAGGCCTCCACCTCCTAATGCCATCACCTCGGGCATTAAGTTTCAACATATAATTTTGCCGGAGGTGGCAGGCACACAGATATTCAGACCCTAGTAATTTCCATTTTTAAGATATTGCTATTACAATTAAAGTTTCTTTTCACTTATTTATTTACTTTATATTTCTGCAGTCTGTTATCTATTAGATTTTAGAATGTGTTTTGTTGAGCTGTAGGAATTCTAGATTAATCCTTGTGTCTGGGACAAATGTTTTTCAGCTTCCTGTATATTTTTTAAAAATTTTGTTTATTCAAAAATTTCTAATTGAAAGATTTATCTTAAAATTTTTGTTAATCCTCACATGATAATATTTTTTTCATTGCTTTTTAGAGAGGGTGGAAGGGAAGGGGGCAGAGAGAGAAACACATTGATGTGAGAAAGACGCATCAATTGATCGCCTCCCGAATGTGCCCCAGTGGGTACTGGGAATCGAACCTGCAACCCAGGTATGTACCCCTGACCGGGAATTTAACCCAGTACACTTCTGTCTGTGGCATGCTAACACTCTAACCACTGAGCCAAGCAGGCCAGGGCTTTTTCTTTCTTCTCCTAAATTTTTTTTATACCCTGGCCTTTTTTTTTTAATATATTTTTATTGATTTTTTACAGAGAGGAAGGGAGAGGGATAGAAAGTTAGAAACATCGATGAGATTGAGACATCGATCAGCCGCCTCCTGCACACCCCCTACTGGAGACATGCCCGCAACCAGGATACATGCCCTTGACCGGAATCGAACCTGGGACCTTCTAGTCTGCAGGCTGACGTCTATCCACTGAGCCAAACCAGTCTTGGCAATTTTTAAAAAATATTTTTATTGATTTCAGAAAGAAAAGAAGGAGAAAAAGATAGAAACATCAGTGATGAGAGAGAATCATTGATTGGCTGCCTCCTACACGCCCCCTCACTGGAGATCGAGCCAGCAACCTGGGTGCTTTGACCGAGAATAGAACCATGATCTCCTGGTTCATAGGTCAACACTCAACCACAAAGCCATGCCGGCTGGGCTGCTTTATGGCTTCTTAACATAATATTTTCAAGGTTCGTCCATGTTGTAGCACATATCAATACTTGATCTCTTTTTATTACCAAGTAATATTCCATTGTAATAGCTATATCATAGTTTTCTTATTCACTCACCAGTTGATGGGTATTTGGATTGTTCCCACTTTCTGGATATTATGAATAATGCTGCTATTAACATTCGTGTACAAGTTTTTGTTTTTGTTTTTTAAATCTTTGTTCAGATTACTACAGTTCCCCTTTTTCCCACCCCATAACTCCCCTCCACCTGGCTCCCACCCCTCCCTCAGCCCTTACCACCCCCCCTCCCAATTGTCCTCATTCATAGATGTATGATTTTTTTTTTAATATATTTTATTGATTTTTTTACAGAGAGGAAGAGAGAGCGATAGTTAGAAATATGGATGAGAGAGAGACATCGATCAGTAGCCTCCTGCACGCCCCCCACTGGGAATGTGCCTGTAACCATACATGCCCTTGACTGGAATGGAACCTGGGACCCTTCAGTCCTTAGGCCAAAGCTCTTT
>JAAGEH010000417.1:15752322-15797688 GCA_011751065.1 Lasiurus cinereus | reverse complement strand
CTCTTTTTTTTTTTTAAATATATTTTATTGATTTTTCACAGAGAGGAAGAGAGAGGGATAGAAAGTCAGAAACATCGATGAGAGAGAGACATTGATCAGCTGCCTCCTGCACACTCCCTACTGGGGATGTGCCTGCAACCAATGTACGTGCCCTTGAATCGAACCCGGGACCTTTCAGTCCGCAGGCCAACGCTCTATCCACTGAGCCAAACCGGTTTCGGCTGTATGATTTTTTTAAAATATATTTTATTGATTTTTTTTTACAGAGAGGAAGGGAGAGGGATAGAAAATTAGAAACATTGATGAGAGAGAAACATCGATCAGCTGCCTCCTCACACCCCCAACTGGGGATGTGCCCACAACCAAGGTCTATGCCCTTGACTGGAATCAAACCTGGGTCCTTTCAGTCCGCAGGCCAATGCTCTATCCACTAAACCAAACTGGTTTCGGCTAGATGTATGATTTTTGTCCAGTCTCTCCCTGTACCCCCCGTCACCCCTTTCTCTCTGAGAATTGTCAGTCCACTCCCTTTCTATACCCTTGATTCTATTTACCAGTTTATTCTGTTCATCAGATTTTTTATTCACTTGATTTTTAGATTCACTTTTTGGGATATGTATTTGTTGTTCATAATTTTTATCTTTACCTTTTTCGTCTTCTTCTTAAAGAATACCTTTTAGCATTTCGTATAATACTGGTTTGGTGTTGATGAACTCCTTTAGTTTTTTCTTATCTGTGAAGCTCTTTATCTGAATGATAGCTTTGCTGGGTAGAGTACTCTTGGTTGTAGGTTCTTGCTTTCATCACTTTGAATATTTCTTGCCACTCCCATCTGGCTTGCATAGTTTGTTGAGAAATCAGCTGACAGTCAAATGGGTACTCCCTTGTAGGTAATTAACTGTTTTTCTCTTGCTGTTTTTAATATTCTCTCTGTCTTTTGCTCTTGGTATTTTAATTATGATGTGTCTTGGTGTGTGGTCCTCTTTGGATTCTTTTTATTTGGGGTTCTGTGTGCTTCCTGGAGTTCTATTTCTTTCACCAGGTGTGGGAAGTTTTCAGTCATCATTTCTTCAAATAAGTTTCAGTATCTTGTTCTCCCCATAATTCTGATGTTGGTATGTTTGAAGTTGTCCCAGAGGCTCCTTACACTATCTTCACATTTTTGGATTCTTTTCTCTTTGCTTTTCCAGTTGAGTGTTTTCTGCTTCTTTGTATTTCAAATCTTTGACTTGATTCTTGCATTCCTCTAGTCTGTTGTTAGGTCTCTGTATATTTTTTATTTCAGTCAGTGTATGTTTAATTTCTGTTTGGTCCTTTTTCATCTCCTCTTGGGTCTTGCTAAATTTATCCATCTTTTCTAGGAAATTCTTGAAAAACCTTATAACCGTGGTTTTGAACTCTATATCCAGTTGTTTGTTTTCCTGCATTCCTTTGTTTGTGATCTGTTCCTTTGTCTCTGCATTTTCACTTTGCTGGGAGAACTTCTGTGTTGGAATCAGCCTTATGATACAAGACTTGAAAAACTGCAAAAACCTCTCTGTTGAGCTTGGATGGGGTGGAGTCTCAGGGCTTAGCGGACTGCCTTGGCTTCCAGTCAGCCCCGCCCTATGTGGCCCCTGGGTCTCAAGTGTCTCTCGGTAATCATAGGAGCAGTCTCTGTGCGCACGCGCGTGCCTCTAGACTGCTGCCTTTCCGGCTCCGCTGTGCTCTGGGACCTGTATGAGTCTGGGTCCCCAGGGTCTCGCCCAAAACGAGTTCAGTGCAGTTAGAAGTGGCTCAGTTGGGAGGCTCTGTCTCCCGTCCACTAGAGAAAGCCAGCGGCACAATCAGCAATCTGTCTGTGCGCAGTGGTGTGCGTGCCCCCAGACATCTGCCCTTTCGTGGCTCCCCTAAATTTCCATGCACTCCTCTCTTTTCACAGTCCAGATTCCCCCCATATGAGTCTCACCCCGACCTGGGGTTCAGTGCCGTAGGATAAGGGGTTCAGTGCAATTGGGAGTCTCTGTCTCCCTCCCGCCAGAGGAAGCCTGCCAGGCACTCCGGTGCCCACTTTTCCACATGCGTGTCTCCTTACCTCAGCTTTTTGCAGCTCCTCTGAGTCTCCATGAGCCTCTCTCTTTCCTTCTAGTTGTAGAATTTCCACTCAGCCAACTTTCCTGTGGTTCTGGATGATGTCTGTTCTGTCTTTTAGTTGTAGGTTTGTTTGTTTTTTTGCTTTCGTTTTTTAAAATATATTTTATTGATTTTTTACAGAGAGGAAGGGAGAGGGATAGAAGGTTAGAAACATCGATGAGAGAGAGACATCGATCAGTCACCTCCTGCACGCCCCCTACTGGGGATGTGCTCATAACCAAGGCATGCACCCTTGACCAGAATCGAACCTGGGACCTTTCAGTCCCCAGGTTGACGCTCTATACACTGAGCCAAACCAGTTTTGGCTAGTTGTAGTTTTGAAATTGTTGTGCGAGGCAGCAGTTTAGGTGTTCACCTATGCCGCCATCTTGGTTTCTCTCCCCACTGCACCGTTAACAGGTGTGTTTGCTCTGTAGTTAAGTCTTGATTATTGTTGGTATCACCAATTGGCTGTGAGGATCAGCTGTGTCTAAGTCGGGAGAACTTCTGTGCTGGAGTCAGCCTTATGATACACGACTTGCAAAATTGCAAAAGCCTCTGTGTTTTGCTTGGATGGGGTGGAGTCTCAGGGCTGATAAGGCAGCCTTGCCTTCCTGTCAGCCCTGCCCTATGTGGTTTCTGGGTCTCAGTGTCCCTCAATAATTGCTGCAGCCCTCTCTCTGCACACTCATGCTCACGCGCCTCCAGACCTTTGCCTTTTGTGGCTCCCCTGAGGTTCCTTGCGCTCCGGGGACCCATATGAGTCTGGGCCCCCAGGTTGTTACCCAAAACGGGTTCAGTGCAGTTGGAAGTGGAGTTCAGCCCAGTTGGGGGTTCTGTCTTTCTCTCGCTAGAGCAGCAGTTCTCAACCTGTGGGTTGGGACCCCTTTGGGGGTCAAACAACACTTTCACAGGGGTTGCCTAAGCCTATTGGAAAACACAGATACAATTCATAACAGTTGCAAAATTACAGTTATGAAGTAGCAACAAAAATAATTTTATGGTTGGAGTTCACCACAACATGAGGAACTGTATTAAAGGGTCTCGGCATTAGAAAGGTTGAGAACCACTGCGCTAGAGAAAGCCAGTGGCACAATCAGCAGTCAGTCCTCTCTGCGCGTACTAGCATGTGTTCCTTCAGACCTCTGCCTTTTGCGGCTCCCCCAAGTTTCTGTGTACTCCTCCCTTTTCATGACAATCCAGACTCTCCCCATATGAGTCTCGCCTGGAACTGGGGTTCAATATAGTCAGGAGTCTGTCTCCTTCTTACTAGAGGAAACCAGCCAGTTCCTCTGCCGCCCATCCTCTCTGCTTGGGTGTCTCTGTACCTCAGCTTTTTGCAGCTTCTCTGAGTCTCCGTGAGCCCCTCTCTTTCCTTCTAGTTGTAGAATTTCCATTCAGCTAGCTTTCCTGTGGTTCTGGATGATGTCTGTTCTGTCTTTTAGGTGTAGTTTTGAAATTGTTGTGTGAGACAGCAGTTTAGGTGTTCACCTATGCCGCCATCTTGGTTTCTCCATGTACATGTTTTTTATGTGGACATACGTTTTCATTTCTTTTGGGTAATTTACTGGGTTATATGGTGGGTGGGTTTCCTGGGTCATATAGTAACCTTATGTTTATTCATTTGAGGAATTGCCAGACTATTTCCACAGTGGCTATACCATTTACATTCCTACTAGCAGTATATATGGAGTCCACTTTCTGCACATACTTGCTGACAGTTGATGTTGTCAGTCTTTTTGATTGCAGCCATCCTAATAGGTGTAGAGTGGTTTCTCATTGTGGTTTTGATTTCCATTTCCCTGATGGCTAAGGTGATGAATATCTTTTCATATGCTTATTGGCCATTTATGTCTCTTTTTTGGAGAAATGTGTATTCAAGTACTTTGCCAATTTTTAAATTGGGTTATTTTAAAAATCATTCAGTTGTAATTGCTTTTTTTTTTAAATTGATTTTAGAGAGAGAAAGGGGGGAGTGAGAGAGACAGAAACATGGATGTGAGATGAATGTGAGAGAGAAACATTGATTGGTTTTATGTGAATATCCTGGAACTGAATCCCTACCTCCTAGATTGGTGATGAGGCGCTCATACCTCTTACTTCATTAGCGGCTGTAAGCTTGTGACTGGTGACTGGGATACAGAGATGTGGAGATAATGTCTTCTATATAACACTGTTCTAAGTGCTGGGATCATTGTGTTCCAGGTATGTTAAGCCGTTATTTTGAGAGCCAACATTCTTGGATATGTTCAAAAGAATAGTATAAACCAGTGGTCGGCAAACTCATTAGTCAACAGAGCCAAATATCAACAGTACAACGATTGAAATTTCTTTTGAGAGCCAAATTTTTTAAACTTCTAATGCCACTTCAAAATAGACTCACTCAGGCCATGGTATTTTGTCAAAGAGCCACACTCAAGGGGCCAAAGAGCCGCATGTGGCCAAAACCGGTTTGGCTCAGTGGATAGAGCGTCAGCCTGCAGACTGAAAGGTCCCGGGTTCGATTCCAGTTAAGGGCATGTATCTTGGTTGCAGCCACATCCCCAGTAGGGGGTGTGCAGGAGGTGGCTGATCTATGTTTCTCTCTCATCGATGTTTCTAACTCTCTATCCCTCTCCCTTACCCTCTGTAAAAAATCAATAAAATATATTTAAAAAAACAAAAACAAAGAGCCGCATGTGGCTCACAAGCCACAGTTTGCTGACCACTGGTATAAACACTTGTGTTGATGACTTTATCATCAAGCAGAGAATTTGATCTGGTAGCAATTCAGATAGCAAATACTTGGTTGGTTCTGAGGACACCTCAGGTGCCTGCTCTCAGGCATCTCCTGGATTAATGGAGAAGACAGGTAATTAAAATGCAGTTAGGATCCCACCAGAACATGAAAAGAACTTGGCCACCACCTCACAATATATGCAAATCAAGCCGTCATGTTGTATTCCTTTAATGTATATAGTAATGTATAATAATCATGTTAATGATATGTTTGTGAATTTCACCACAGTTAAAAAACTTTCCCCCCACTTGTAACAAAAAGCTAAAAACTTGCTGAAGCTAGTCGGGTATTTGGATATCTATGAGGCAGTTTTGGTCACACCCCCCATCCTCTTTCTGTTGGCTCTGGTAATTGGTGTGGTATTCTTGACAAAAAGCACTTGGCACAGTCCTGGGCACAATATAAAAGCTTCTTCATTGTTAGAGATTTTTTTTTTTGTCAAGGAAGAAGGAATATTTCCCTCAACGTTAGCCCTGCTAGCAGGAGTGAATTTGAGGCTTTGATTTCCTTCTTTCACCTTTTGTAGCTACTCTTGTAATGCAGATCTCTCGCCTTCCTTTCTGTGTTCTTTCACATTTGTGTAGCCCATTGCACTGGAAGTTCTCACCCACCAGATTCCTTCCTTCTTTCTTTCCTACCCTCCTTCTGTATTGCCTTTCTGGCCTTAAGATGGAGTAATGACCCTCCTCCCTTAGGCCCAACACTGGCCCATGTTTCCTGGTCTTCTCTGCTGATTCTTCTGTAGCTTCTTCTCTTTCTTTAGCTGTAATGTTGAGGCAAAATAAGACACAGGGCCACACATAAAAGTAATTTTGCTGCCATTTATGCTTTCATGTTGGTGGAGGCTACTGAGCTTTGACAAGCCAGGCACAGGCTTTGTGAACAAATGTCACAAGGCAGTATGACCTAAGAAGAGGAGAACATCTACATTGCAGACGGAAAGACAATGGATAGCAGCATGAGCAAAGTTATGAAAGAATATAGAGTATGAGTTGAGTTTTATAACTTCACTAGAGGCCTGGCGCACAAAATTTGTGCATAGGTACAGTCCCTACGCCTGGCCTGCAGTCAGGGCCATCTTCTCTGGCTGCTGGCAGCTGGTCCCGCTCCCCGCTACCGCCCACCCCCAGTTCCCCATTCCCCATTGGGTGATCAAAGCCTGCCAGCAGGGGGGAGGAACTGAGAGGTTGGCCATCTCCCCCCCACCCCCATGCTGGTCGCCCTCTGTGTATGGGGCGACTGGCAGGGCAGGGGCCTTGGCTTAGGGCCACCCACATCTGCTGCCATCCACCCCTAGTTCCCCATCTCCCATTGGGCGATTGGGGCTTGCAAGCTGAAGGCAGCTCCTTTGTTTAGTGTCTGCCCCTGGTGGTCAGTGCGCATCATAGTGACCAGTTGTTCTACGGTTCAGTAAATTCACATATTACCCTTTTATTATATAGGATATGAATAGTATATACAGATATCTAGAATGAAAAGCCTTTGTGTGTACTGTATATGCACAGAGAACATACCATGGCCATGTATCCTGGGCAATGGAAGGTTTGATACTATTTTTGGCGTAGATGGTCTATTTCTATGAAAAATAACAATAAGGCTACTTTTATTCTTGAGGGGAAAGTGAATTAAGCTGTGAGAGTTAAAGTTCCTTGTTGAATTTAGTTCGTGGAGATTGTGATTTTAAATTTAGATATAATTCAGAGAGTAGTCATAAAAGATTGGTAAACCAGTTCTGCAAATACTTACTCCCACTTATATTTCTTTTCAAAGGGAATATGAAAGAATTCCTTAATGTTAAAAATGTGTTAACTGCGCTATAAAAAGTTCTATAAAAGTTTCAACAGTAGAGAGAGCCCGGCCAATGTGCTCAGTGGTTAGCATTGACATAGGAACCCGGAAGGAGGTCACGGTTCGACCCCCAGTAGGCAGCATGTAAGAGGCAGTCAATCAACGATTCTCTCATCATTGATGTTTCTGACTCCCTCTCCCTTCCTCTGAAATCAATAAAAATATATTTAAAAAAATAAAATATAGAATCTAGGTGATAATGATATGTCACTGTGAATTGATCAGTGATAACTAATATACCATATCATTGCAAGATGTTGATAGTTGGGGGAGCTGTGTGTGTGCAGGCCAGGTCAGTTTTGTTTACTGTGAAACTAAAATGACTCTTAATACATATATAAAGTCTATTTATTTAAAGAAAATAAGCCAGAATGTCAATCTCAGATCTTTTTACAGCTTAGCAAACATCTTACTCTAGAAATACTAATTGATTAATGGTTTCCCTAAAGATGATAAAGCTTCGGTTGATGTGCCACTTGAAATAAATTAACTTTCACGTTACCAGAACATTCCTGTCCCAGCTACAGATTTGTTTATCATTGTGTGTTCATTTTGATCTCTTTCTCTGCAGGACAACCCTCCATATGATAAGGGGGCCTTCAGAATCGAAATCAACTTTCCAGCAGAATATCCATTCAAACCACCGAAGATTACATTTAAAACAAAGATCTATCACCCCAACATTGATGAAAAGGGACAGGTCTGTCTGCCAGTAATTAGTGCTGAAAACTGGAAGCCAGCAACAAAAACCGACCAAGGTAAAGCATGCTCCTATGTCTTCTGATGGTGCTCTGCTGCTGGGACAGGGGCTCTGTGGTGCCTTTTAATGCCATGTCACACATAGTCCAGAGAAATCTTACTAACTCCAGGGCACACACAAGTGCAACTGAGGTCCCACCAATCCTGTGAGCATGACATGTCTTGGTCAAACTGTTGACCTAGTTTGTGGCAGGTGTTTGAGGAGGCTCTTCCTGTGCTTGCATCCCAGTGAGGATGTATGTAGACAGAGCAGCCCAGTACTTGATGCCAGTGCAGTGAGGGATGTAGGCACTGTTCCTGGGAGTTTTCATGGATTATGGGGCTGTCTCAGGGCGGGAGGTGGAGGGGTGTTTAAAGTGGCTTCACACAGCAGTTACAGTTAGCAAGTGAACTCAGACATGAAGGAAGACGGGAGGTTATAGAGGACCTTTCGGACTAAAAGAAGGATAGAAGACAAAGCACCTGGTGGGCAGCAGCAGAAAGCCAGTGGCTCAGAGTGGGTGGTGTGGGGGTGGGGGATATAGTTAGAATTGAGGGCTGTGTGCCCAAATGTGAAAGCACATAGCAGTCCTGGAACTCCTGGGAATTGGATGTGGCCGTTTGTGTCCATGTGTCTGGATGTCTCTGTGTAAGCATATATACCCAGAGGAGTAGGAAAATACTTAATTCATTAATACTGTTGCCATCTCTCTCTCTTTTTTTAATATAATTTATTGATTTTTTACAGAGAGGAAGGGAGAGAGAGTTAGAAACATGGATGAGAGAGAAACATCCATCAGCTGCCTCCTGCACACCCCCTACTGGTACGTGCCCTTGACTAGAATCGAACCTGGGACCTTTCAGTCCACAGGCTGACGCTCTATCCACTGAGCCAAACCGGTTTCGGCTCTTGGCCTCCCTCTTGTCCCCTGAAAGTTACTAGATTTTGTTATGGCCATGTCTAGTTTTTATTTCCTAATTCCAGAACTTGCTTTTGAAGTCATAATTTTATATTTTCTTGTAAGTAACCAGCCAATCACTATAAGGTCTTTTTAGATTAAAGAGAGTACATAAGCCTGGCATTTTCTAGGCTGCAGGTAGTTTTTCAGTGAGTGATATATAAATAGTCACTTTTCAGGAGAAACCTTGAAAGATGGAGTTGAGCCGAAACCGGTTTGGCTCAGTGGATAGAGCGTCGGCCTGCGGACTGAAGGGTCCCAGGTTCGATTTCAGTCAAGGGCATGTGCCTTGGTTGCGGGCACATTCCAGGTTGGGAGGGGGGGTGAGAGGCAGCTGATCGATGTTTCTCTCTCATTGATGTTTCTAACTATCTTTCTCCCTTTCCCTTCCCCTCTGTGAAAAATCAATAAAAATATATTTTAAAAAAAGAAAGAAAGATGGAGTTGAAAGTCTTTCACATGGAAAGTTCAGTCGCAGGCTAAACACAGCTGAGTAGTAGAAAGGAGTGATATTAAATGCTGATTCAGAATAGAAAGATCTCCAGTGGATTTGGCATTTGGTCATTTTGATGTTTTTAAAGCTTGACAAAATTAATACTTTTTTAAAACAATTTATTTTATAGAGAGAGAAACATCGTTATGTTGTTCCACTTATTTATGCATTCATTGGTTGATTTTGTGCCCTGAGCAGAGATCAAATCTACCACCTTGGTGTATCCATACGATGCTCTAACCAACTGAGCTACCCAGCCAGGGCTGACAAAGCTATTCTCTCTCTCTCTCTCTCTCTCTCTCTCTCTCTCTCTCTCTCTCTCTCTCTCTCTCTCAATATCTTCTATTGATTTTTTACAGAGAGGAAGGGAGAGGGATAGAGAGTTAGAAACATCGATCAGCTGCCTCCTGCACACCCCCTGCTGGGGATGTACACACAGCCAAGGTGCATGCCCCTGACCGGAATCAAACCTGGGACCTTTCAGTCCACAGACAGACGCTCTATCCACTGAGCCAAACCGGTTTCGGCCAAAGTTATTCATTTATAAAATATATTTTTATTGATTTCAGAAAGGAAGGGAGAGGGAGAGAGAGAATCATTGATCGACTGCCTCCTGCACTCCCCCCACTGAGGATCAAGCCCAAAACACGGCCATGTGCTAGGGCCAAAAAAGTTATTCTTAAGTGCAGATGCCAGATGTATATATATTTTAAACAAATTCCTAGCTCTGTGTTGGAAGGCTATAGCTGCAATTGTTTGTTAGCCCCTCATGCAACTCCCAGAGCCCTTGCCAAGTTGTGTGTATTAAACACCATGTCTGGGAAGGGGAAGTCCTTCCAGGCTAGGCTACCCAGGCAGACCCTGCACCTCAGATGGCTGGGTCACAGAGATTTACACATCTCCTCTCTTATTGAGAGCTAGGGTAGTGAGGGGATCTGCAGGTGGACTGTATAGGACAGGACGTGTTGCGACACCACAGGAGTAGAGAGCATTGCAGGAGATGAACATAAGTGCTTTGTACCTCATATAGGGGCTGGCTACCCAAGAGGGCTGTGTCAGTATTATCCCTACTTTGGGATAATAAAGATATTCTGGAGTTGAAGGGTAGTGTTAACACAATGTTTTGAATATATTAAAAACAACTGAATTGTGTACTTTAAAAAAAAAAATCCTTACCCAAGGATATATTTATTGATTTTTATAGAGAGAGAAACAATCGGTTGTCTCCCATACACACCCCAACTGAGGATCGAACCCACAACCTTTTTGGTATATGGGACAGTGCTCCAACCAACTGAGCCACCTATCTTAAGAGTTTGTTTTTTGCCCTACCTGGTTTGGCTCATTGGATAGAGTATCAGCCTGTGGACTGAAGGGCCCAGGTTTGATTCTAGTCAAGGGCACATGCCTGGGTTGTGGGCTTGATCTCCATTAGGAGATGTGCAGCAGGAGGCAGCCAACCAATGATTCTCTCTCATCGTTGATGTTTCTATCTCTCTTTCCCTCTCCCTTCCTCTCTGAAATCAATAAAGATACATTTAAAAAAAAAAGTTTGTTTTTTGATATGGGAATTATATCTCACATTTTTAAAACAAAGTAAAGAAGCATTAAAAATTCAGCAAAAATGACATGAGAAAAGTCGAGAAACAAGGCAAAAATTGTATCAAACAGGACGGTAGTAGGAATTGGCAATAATACCAGAGAATATGAAAATAAAGTTTTGTTCAGCCACGTGCCTGGTTCTAATAGATATCTTAGCAGCAGAGCAAGAGCTTAGTTGGGTACTTTAATGAGATTTACCATATAAAATACAGCCAATAACAAAGCCAGAATAATACTGAGTTTGTATGTATCAAACAATGTAACAAAAGTATGTGGTAGCACAATGGTTAGAGCATCGGCCTGTCCACTGGAAGGTCTGGATTCCTGGGCTGGGGCACATACCTGGGTTGCAGGTTTGATCTTGGCCCTCATCAGAGGATGGGGTGTGTGGGAGGCAGCCAGTCGATGTATCTCTCTCACATCATTCTTTTTCTCTTTCTCTTTCCCTTTCCTTTCCTCTTTCCCTTTCCTTCTTCCTCTCCATCTCTCTCTTTTTTTCTTTCTCTCCCCCTCTATTCCTCTCTCTTCCCCCCTCCTTCCCACCCTTCCCCTTCCATTCCACTCTCTAAAAGTCAATGGATGAGATTTAACAAAACAAAAAAATTTGTATGGAGAAAAATTAAAACAATTAAAAATGAAAGTTTAAACCACCATACACTATTATAACAAATCCAATAGATAAAATTATAAAAAGGACTCAAGGAATATAACAAACAAGATATTAACATTTTTAAAATATATTTTACTGATTTTTTACAGAGAGAAAGGGAGAGGGATAGAGAGTTAGAAACATCAGTGAGAGAGAGACATCGATCAGCTGCCTCCTGCACACACCCTACTGGGTGCCCGCAACCAAGTTATATGTCCTTGACCGGACCCTTCAGTCTGCAGCCCGATGCTCTATCCACTGAGCCAAACCAGCTAGGGCTAACATTTTTATAAAGCATTCTATGGAAGATACCATTCACATTTTACTCTTTGATAAAACATCCTAGATTGCCATAAAAAGGAAGAAATTATAGTGTTAACATCTTCTATTACAAGAAAACTGCCAATAAAAATACAGATGTTCATATGGGAAATAATACAGTAATTAATACATAATACAAGAATAAACTTTTGTGTCTTCAACTGTAAATCTACTTTTGCCCTACCATCTACAATGAGCAACTAGGAAGTAAATTTTGATTGTTTTTAAAGTCTTTCTTTTGGGAAAAAAAGTGCTTCTGGGGAGCACCTGGCTCAAGAAAGAGATCAAGAAACCAGAGCCAGACATTTATAAAATAAAATGAGTATGCTATTCTATATTTAAAAAAATAATGGGCCAAAACCATTATTTTTGGCTCAGTGGGTAGAGCATAGGCCTGCGGACTGAAAGGTCCCGGGTTTGATTCCAGTCAAGGGCACGTACCTTGGTTGCGGGCACATCTCCATTGGGGTTGTGCAGGAGGTGGCTGATCTATGTCTCTCTCATCGATGTTTCTGACTATCTCTGTCCCTCACTCTTTGTAAAAAAATCAATAAAATACATTTTTAAAAAATATTTTAAAAAATGAAATAATAATGGGATAGGGCCATAGTTGTAGTTTGACAAGCAGTCATAGATATCAATGTTCTCATTGTGAAAACAAACGAAGCTAAACTGGGTTTTATTACAGTTTAGATGAGGAGCCAGAAATGCACCCAAAGAAACAGAGAAAGAATGAAATACTCATCAGAACTACTAAATAAATTTGAAAATATTTAGACTTGGTCAAAAAGTAAAAGCAAGTTCTTGGGAAAATA
The DNA here is from genome assembly GCA_011751065.1 of Lasiurus cinereus. Taxonomy (NCBI): domain Eukaryota; kingdom Metazoa; phylum Chordata; class Mammalia; order Chiroptera; family Vespertilionidae; genus Lasiurus; species Lasiurus cinereus. The sequence continues at coordinate 15,785,372 of JAAGEH010000417.1, read as the reverse complement.
GAAAACTACAGAGTGAGTCTCTTTTGAAAAATCATGTCTTAATAATTACCAAATAATTTTATACTAATGCATTGGGTATTAAGATATAATTATAGCCAGAACCGGTTTGGCTCAATGGATAGAGCGTTGGCCTGCGGATTGAAGGTCCCAGGTTCAATTCTGGCCAAGGGCATGTGACTTGCTTTCCGGCATGTCCCCAGTGGGGGATGTGCAGGAGGAGGCAGCTGTCTCTCTCATTGATGTTTCTAACTCTATCCCTCTCCCTTCCTCTCTGAAAATTAATAAAATATATATATTTTTAAAAAGATATAATGGTAGTAAGAAACCAAGAGCCTGAGTATCTGTAACAGAGAGTGAGCAGGGGAACTCATCGAAGCAGCCATTCTGCTAGGAAACAATTTCTAATCATGAACAAAAGACTAGAAGCCACCTATTTATGCTGTTGAACTCAAAAGGAATGAAGGGACTTTGTTAGAAGATTTATTCAAGCTTAGAGTTTGTAAATTGGAAACACGGCTGGGCAAAACGTACAAGTGTTTCAAAGGAGAAAGAAAAGCTAAGCCTATGCCTTCACCTGCCCCTGCCCCTGCCCCAGGCATACTTCCATTATCTTCCTCGCTCCTAAGTTCCAGGGGCCCAGGACTCGCCTTCTAGGATTTACTGCTTTTGTAGAACCCACCCAAGCCAATCAGTGTGACTTCTTTTTCTGAAATAGTCAGTATAATGTTACCAGGGATTAATTTCCCAGTGGTTTTAACCCCTAGAGGTTAGACAGGGTGGTCCAATGAACCTTTCTAAGCTGGTTTAGAAGCTGTTTGGGATCTTCCAGTGTAAACTCATTAGGCATTTACATAGTGCAGGCTGTCTTGCACCATTCATTCTCATACTCACTTATTGAAACTACCCTGAATTGAATGTGGTTCTGGAACACATCACGTAGTCTCTGCCTTGGAGAACTTTACGCATGTACACATGAGAGAGAGAGAGAGAGCCAGGCCTGATATCTCCAGACTGTGGGGGAAGGATGCAAGTGACTAGGGGCTGAGACATCCTCCGTGTGTCAATTCAGAGGAGGAGGAGGAGGCGGCAGCAATGGCATCACTCTGAATAGTTATCCATTGTTGACTGTTGTCCATCACTTTATCTTTATTACAGAGGAAAGTTAAGTGCTTGTGGTTAGGATTTTGAATAAATCAGAGGCCGCTTTGTCTTAGAAGCACATAGATATAAATCAGTATTAGAGTCAGAGGTGCATATCTTGCCTGGGCCCTTTCTGAGACTATTGTAACCAGCAATGCCTTCTCCTTTTCTTGGCAGTAATCCAGTCTCTCATAGCACTGGTGAATGACCCCCAGCCTGAGCACCCCCTTCGGGCTGACCTAGCTGAAGAATACTCTAAGGACCGTAAAAAATTCTGTAAGAATGCTGAAGAGTTTACAAAGAAATATGGGGAAAAGCGACCTGTGGACTAAAATCTGCCACGATTGATTCCAGCAAGTGTGAGCAGAGACCCCGAGCAGTGCATTCAGACACCCCGCAAAGCAGGACTCTGTGGAAAATTGACACGGGCCACCATCTGGCGTTTGCTTGTGGCAGTTACTAACTTTCTACAGTTTTCTTAATCAAAAGTGGTCTTAGGTAACCTGTAAAGAAAGGATTAAAAATTTAAGATGTTCTAGTTCTGCTTTCTTTGTTTTAAAAATCACTGCTTCAGTCTACTCTAAAAGGAATGGTGTTTCTTTTCTTGTCCAAATTTATCCAAAATCTTCAAATTACATTTAGACCTTAAGGTTTAAAATAAAAGGTTGTGGTTCCCCTTCTTCCCATGCCCTTTCAACGCCACTCTCTTGCATTCAGTTTCTTTTTCATTCATTCACTTTTCCAGAACCAGGCCCTATCTTCTTCCATGTTGCAGTGCGTATGGGAGTTCATTCAAGTTCTCCTGATTCCAATTTATAACATACTTAAAAAAATTTTTTTTTAAGCAAGCAAACCACACCCCTCTGCTCCCCCCCAAAAAAAAAAAAAAAAACTATGAAAAGGAGGCCCACCTCTTATGTAAAAATCTTGCCAATGTTACCATAATAACTCTGATTAAATGGCATCCCTGATTTCTGTGTGTGTGACTGAACACTAGCCTGGCCCGCCTGCTGGGAGGACCCTGCAATATCAGGTCTGTGGCCAGCCAGGGAGGGCCTGCCAGCCAGAGGACTGCACTTGTGTGAGGAATTTCTCATCAGAGAGGCTCCTGAGATCAAAGGTTTACGCTCCTCCCTGCAGCCATTTTAGAAGATGTGCTGGCCGCCACAGACAACGCTAAAGCCAGAATGTCCATTTGAAATTCCACGCTCACCAGTCAGCAAGCTCCATCCGAATGTGCCACGGAGCCCGATCTCCACCTCCTCAGTGCAGCAGCCCCACCTCAGCCCTCCTTCAGCACAATTTGACCCTTTGCAGGGTTGGAATTGGCAGGACTCGGCTAGAGCCAGAACCAGTCTGGGGTCACTGAGGCCCAGCTGGCCTCTTCCTTTGAAGCAGCCAGCCAGGCCAGCCCAGGAACAAGACGGCCTTCCCTTCCTCCGGACTCACAGCCTGTGCAGAGTCAAGCTCCGCTTGAAGCTCACTGAGTAATATCCTCTACATGTGTTTTATATTGTTTTGACTGCCTTTTTTTGTAGAAATAAAAATTGACCTTAGAATTTATCCTCAGATGAACTTGTAAGGATTTGAATGTTAATGTCTTTTTCAAAGCAAGTGGGACTGTCCCTGAAATAGTAGAGAAAACATGTCATTGACACCCAGAGGAAGCTGATGGTCCAAATGCCATGCGTCACTAACTCTGCTTCAGCCACTGGCAGCTTCCCTTCTTGCCTCTCTGGGGTATTAGATTCTGTGGAGGAATGACTTAAAGAAGTTTTGCTCAATTTAGTTTTAAAACTTGAGATCCTTCCAGGGCTATGACCTCTTAAGACAGCTTGGTTTTACTGCACAGAACTGGGAGTGATGTGCAGATTAATGTCATTTAGATGTCTAAGCGCGTGGTCCCTGCAGTGTGTCACTGATTGAGCTGCTTTAGTCCAAGATATTCAAGGGGCAGGCTCTGGAGACCCCTGCCTGCTTAGGGGAGCTGGGCCAGCATTTGCACCTCTGTCTCTGGGCAGAAAGGTATTGATGGACTTTATTTCACTGACACAGATTTGTAATAAAATGCCAAATTCTGTCAGAAGCTATCCAAGTAAGCCACCATCGTTGCTTCTCTGAATCCAAAATTATTGCCATTCTTGGAAACCATCCCGTTGCTTCGTGTTTCTACCAGCATAGTTCTGCCTGCCTGTCGTCCACTTCTCTGTTCACCACAGGAGGTACCTTTTGTCAATGCCGGCAGCACCTCAGGGGACTCTTAGCCCTGGCATTGCACCCCATGGTTTGTCCAGTCAGGAGAGGCCTGGCCCTGGGAAAGTGAGGCCATGAGTGGTCCTTCCCTCCCACCTGGGTGGCTTGCTCTATCCAGCCTGCAGCAGTTCCGGGTGGTAGCTGAGCCCTCAGAGCAGGCTTTGAGCACGCTGGTGCCCTGGCAGCTCTGAAACCCAACAAGCTGGGTTCTCTGGGGGAGGGGAGAGCTGTCACCCACTGACGCAAGTCCACTCAGGAATCCACACCCACCTGAACTGAACCAAAGTGGGCCAGGTCCTCCCCCTCCTCCCTGCCCCTGCCCACTATGGCAGAGAATAGGCTTTCTAAAGATGCTGCGATCCCCTTCTGCTGCCCTTAATAAAAATGTTCTCCAACACTGCTTTGGTTGTGTGGCTTTCTTCCTTCCTGTGGTGGGCCTGCACTCAGAGGTGTGAGAGGGGTGGCTGGTGCCCAGGTCCTAGGGCCTCTGGTCTGCAGCTTTTGCCTGCTCCTATCTTCCCATGACTCAGCCTCCAAAAGGGACACAGAAAAAGCGGAAGAGTCCGATTATTGGGTCTTCCTTGGCTGTCTGGGGAGCAGACAGCACCTCTATGTATTCTATGTATCACTTCAGCCCGAACAGCCCCTAAAAAGTGATAACCACATTCAGCAGAAAAGCAAATTGCCTATCTTCTGTTTTTTGTTTGTTTTCTTTTTTCAGAGAAGAAGGGAGCAGGAGAGAGAGAGAAAAACATCAATGATGAGAGCAGTTGCCTCCTGCACACCCAACACTGGGGATCTAGCCCACAACCCAAGCATGTGCCCTTAACTGGAATTGAACCCGGGACCCCTCAATCCGCAGGTCAGTGCTCTGTCCACTGAGCCAAATCAGCCTGGGCCAAACTGGCTATCTTTTGTTGTTAATCCTCACCCAAGGATCTTTTCCCCCCACTGATTTTTAGAGTGTAAGGGAGGGGGAGAGAGAAAAACATTGAGATGAGAGAGACACATCTCAGTTGATTGCCTCCTCCCTAACCAGGGCCAGAGATTGGGCCTGCAACTGAAGTACATATCCTTTACCAGAATCAAACCCAGAACCCTTCGATCCAAGGGCCCATGCACTGAGCCAAGCCCGCTAGTGCGAGCAAACTGGCTATCTTGATCGAGGTCATGGAATTAATGCGGGTGTCCTGAGGGGTCCTTAGATCATTTCCTTGAGGAGTTAGGCCAGAAACCTCTCTGAGTCTCCAGGACAGTGGGCAGCTGGGCCACTGATTCATTCAGCGCAGAGCCCTAACCATTTGTGTATGTTAATCCTCACCTGGGGTTATTTTTTCCATTGATTTTGTTAAAAATATGTTTTTATTGCTTTCAGAGAGAGAAACATCAATGATGAGAAAATCATTGACCGGCTGCCTCCTACATGCCCCACACTGGAGATCAAGCCCACAACCCGGGCATATGCCCTGACTCAGATTCAAACTGAGTCAAACTGGGACCTCCTGGTTCATAGGTCGATGCTCAACCACTGAGCCACGCCAGCCAGGTTCCATAAATTTTTAGAGTGGAAGGAGGAGAGAGACCATCAATTGGTTGCCTCCTACATGCACCCTGACCAGGGGCCAGGGATCTAGTAAGTACATTGACCAGAATGGAACTCACAACTCTTCAATCTGAGGGCCAGTGCTCTAACCACTGAACAAGCCAGCTAGGGCTTATTTTTTTAATTTGATGTTTTTAGAGAAGGAGAAACATTGACTTGTCATTCCACTTATTTGAAGACATTGTTTCTTGTATGTGCCCTGACCGGGGATCAAACCCACAACCTTGGCACATTGGGACGCTGACCTATCTAGCAAGGACATCTGACACTATTTTGTATCAGCCTAGTTCCTTGCCAGTGGTTTTGAGACCAGGCCTCCATATTTCTGGTAGGGAACATTTTAACTGGGATTTATTTTACCAGGAAGCAAGAAGCAGTCCTTTCCTTTGATCATCGGCTGGGGTTCTCTGACAAGTCCGAGCACTTTATTCCCTTTGAAGCTCAGGACAACCCCGTGGACACCATTATTCCAATTTTTACAGAGGAAGAGATTAAGCTCCTGTGACAGCCAAGGGCACATGGCCCGTTGTTACACAGTCTAGCTCCACTACTGGTCCCTTTGAGCCCAGACACAGCCACAGTTCCCCCTTCTCCAAAGCCAGAGGCCTGCAAGACCCTCTCACTTTCTGAACCCTGGAGTTACCATTTTCTTGCCTTCATTATTGTTGTTTTTAAGTTGATTTTAGAGAGGAAGGGAGAGGGTAAGAGAGAAAAACATTGGTGAGAGAAACATGGATCAGTTGCTTCCCGAATGCATTCAGACCTGGGATCGAACCTGAAACTTGGGCATGTGCCCTGACCAGGAATCACACCCAAGACCTTTCAGTGCATAGGATGACACTCCAACCAAATCACACTAGCCAGGCCCTTCCTTTGGTTTGTTTAGTTCAAAATATGGGCCTCCTTAGTCACTCCTGTGCCCACCGCAGGCTGACTTGTCACCCTCTAGCTCCAAGGTTCCTCTGGCAAGGACCTCAGGGCTTCCTCAAGGCCAAGTCCATAGGCTGGTCGCCTCAACTCTGCTCTTGTTACTTGGCAGCATTTCAGTGCCCCACCCTGCAGGGCAGCCACCTGACCCAGTAGAAGGCAAAGTCTGAGTTGGTCTGAGTTCTTCCTGCCCCAGCACAGAATTGGCTTCTCTCCTTGCTTCCCTCATACAACGTGGAGGAATGTCACCAACCTGAGGACGAGCTAAAGGTGGGACTTTAGCATAGTGCCTGGGCCAAACAGTACTTGTTAATGGCTAACCTAGGTGATGACAAGTGTTTTGTTTTTGGAAACATTTTTTAAAGTAATCTTTTTAGTCTTTTTTAATTGACTTCAGAGAGGAAGGGATAGAGATAGAAACATCAATGAGAGAGAATCATTGATCAGCTGCCTCCTGCACACCCCCCACTGGGGATCGAGTCCACAATCTGGGCATGGGCCCTGACCAGGAATCGAAACATGATCTACTTCAAAGTTCACACTCAACCAGTGAGCCACACAAGCTGAGCGAAACATTTTTATTGATTTCAGAGAGAGTAAGGGAGAGGAGAGGGGGATAAAAACACCAATGATGAGAATTCTTTTTAATATATTTTATTGATTTTTCACAGAGAAGAAGGAAGAGGGATAGAGTTAGAAACATCGATGAGAGAGACATTGATCAGCCGCCTCCTGCACGCCCCCTACTGGAGATGTGCCCGTAACCAAAATACATGCCCTTGACCGGAATCAAACTTGGGACCTTTCAGTCCTCAGGCCGACGCTCTATCCACTGAGCCAAACTGGCAACGAATTATTAAAAAATATATATTTCCCCCAAATATATTTTTATTGATTTCAGAAAGAGAGAGAAATATCGATGAGAGAATCATTGATCAGCTGCCTGCCCACAACCTGGGCATATGCCCTGACCAGGAATCGAACCATGATCTGGTTCAAATGTCACAATCAACCACTGAGTCACACGAACTGGGTGAAAACATTTTTATTGATTTCAGAGAGAGTAAGGGAGAGGACGAGAGAGAGAGATAGAAACATCAATGATGAGAAAGAATTCTTTTTAAAAAAAAATTTTCCCCCAAATATATTTTTATTGATTTCAGAGAGGGAGAGAGAGAGAGAAATATCAATGATGAGAGAATCATTGATCGGCTGCCTCCTGAATCTAGCCCATAACCAGGGCATGTGGCTGACCTGGAATAGAACTGTGACCTCCTGGTTCATAGTTTGATGCTCAACCACTGAGCCACGCAGGTTACTTCTTTTTCAATAAAAAATTGAGATATATGATATACTTCCTAAAAAATATCCAGGTGAGACATTCTTCTCTCACACCTCCCAAAAGAAAACAAAAGCTAAGCATGAAAATGAGAGTGGAACTTGTTTTATATGTCTTTTCTGGAATAGTGACCAGGTTTGGGCCCTGGAGTTGCCTTTGTCTGCTCCTGTAAAGATTTTCTGGGCACAGGTTATAAATCATTCAAAGTTTACAAGACATATTATTTTATTAATACAATGTTCTCTCCCCACTACACCTAAACAAAGACGATGCTTACATAGCAAGGTGAAGAGCACAAAATGTTTGGCAGGCCCCGTGCCAAGTATCACCAGCTGACCCACCTGCAGCCAAGAGGGCTTGCCAAAGCGCTGGCTGTCACTCTGAGGTAAAGAGGATCTGGGCAAAGAGGTGGCATCGTTCTGCCCAGGGAAGTCACGGGACCCCCTCTAGGGTTTGGTTATGGGCTCTGCCAACGCTCAACCCTTGCCGCATTCCTGAGCACTAAGGCCTTAGTCCTTGACTGTCAGGGTCCCGGTTGGGAGGCCTCAGGAAGGTTTCTAGAGTGGCTTCACCAGGTCTCTTGGACTCTAGGTCATGGAAGGCACAGAGCTGCACGCCATCCTGGGCAAGCCGGGCCTGCAGCGTCGGCTCTGTGAGGACACGCAGCTCATGCAGCCGTTCCCAGGAGCAGGAAAAGGCGTCAGGACCCTCACCGCAGCCTCCAGCAGGAGGCACACTGGGGTAGCCTGGGTGGGCCATCAGCTCTGCTGTCAGGGAGTGACCTGTGGGTGTACCTTCCAGGGCCCGAGCCAGTGCTCCTGACACACGATGAGCAGACATGTGCCGGCCACAGGTACTCAGACCCACGAAGGCATCTGTCCACCTGTGGATACCCAGGCATCAGAGCAGGTGCGGGCAGGACAGTGATGGGCAGGGCTAGGCCGAGGGGAGATGAGAAACCATACTCAGCTGACCAATTGAACAGCCAGCTGGACCCCCTGGGACCTGAGCCAGGTAGGAAACATGATGGCACAGCGATTGGGGGGAGGGGGTCGCTCACCTTAGGCCACTGAGGGAGAAGGGGCCCACAGCAGCCCGGGCATCACGTTCCACTGCACACGCGAAGGCGCGCGCAGGGGCCTCCAGCCAAGTACAGTCACCCAAGCCTCGCTCCAGCGGCAGGCGTGTGAAGCGCACCCCATGGGCCTGCAGCGCCTCTGCGAACACCTGGCACACGCCTGAGAGGGGGCTCTGTCAGGGAGGAGCGCCTCTCCCGGCACCTGGGCACACCGCCCCCTGCCCGGGACCACCAACCTGGGAGCACGTGCACATGCTGGTGCCCGTCCACGTGAGTGGGTTTCCTGCCCACTAATTCCTGGAAGCGACTCAGCTGGGCCTCCAGCTCTTCCCGCACCTGGAAGGAGGGGACTATGGCACCTTGAGCGTCCGGTAGCAGTTACCAAAGAGAACCGCGCGCCCCTCTTCCCCCAACTCTGCACCCCCGTGCCTCCCTGGGACTGCTCCAGAGTGGGAACCAGGGAAGCATCCCCAGCCCCCTCCCGTTCCCGCCCTGAGGGCGTCAGGGTACCCTCGGGGAGGAGCCTTGGGGGCTGTCCTCCTCCTGCCGCCGCGCTTCCGCACCTGGGACAGAGCTACCTCTCTGGCCGCCACCGCCTCCCGGAATCCCATCTTGCCCAGGAAGAAGCCTTCGGGGCTGAGCAGCGACGAGGCTCCGTGGCGGGCCGGGCCCACGGGGCGGCCCTCGGACAGGTTGGCGTGGAGTCCCGTGGGGATTTGGTGCCTGAGGGTGGAACGCGAGTCGGAGCACCAGGGGCGGCCAGCGAGCGGCGCCGCCCAAATCCCACTCTGACTGCGGGGGTCACGCCTCTCACCTGCGGGCCAGCTCCGCGGCGCTCTCCGCCGCCGCGCCGTTGACCAGCAGGGACACGCTGGTCACAGCTCCGGCCAGGAAGGCCTCTACGATGCCCTCGTCCCGCCGCGGGCAGTAACCAAAGTCGTCCGCAGTCACCACCAGCCGCACGCGCGGCCAAGCCATCTCCCGGCCTGAGCGCGCGGCGGGGACCGGAGGGAGGGGCGGGGCGGCCCAGGCTCCGCCCCGAAGCGCAGCCCTCGCCCCGCCCCGACGTCCGTGCCCGGTGCGGTGCGTCCGCACTCCGCCTGCGTCCCGGCCGCCTAGCGGTCCCGCCGTAGCCCTGCAACGACTCCCCGCTGCGAGGGCGCTCCAAACCCAGCAGACCCCGGCGAGGGCGAGAGTTACCGCCCCGCGACACGTTCAGTGCCTGCAAGAGTAACGTTTAATATGGAAAATGCAGAAGAGAAAGCCATGCTGACCTCCAGGTTCATAGGTCGAGGCTCAACCACTGAGCCACACCCTTCAGGCTGTAATGTTTCCTCTTCCTGTGTAAAGTCCAAGAAACCGCTTCCCCTTCCCAGAGATTACCACGGTCCACCTTCTGGGTAGAGTGCCCTTCCAGTATTTTCGCTAAGCAAATAGACACACCTAATTCCTCTTCTCTCCCACCCCAAGGTTCGAGAAATGAGGATCAAATCAATGTTATCTCATTTTTGTAATGTTTCATTTTTTTTAAAAAAGTTTTTATTTCAGAGAGAGTAAAGAGAGAGAAGAAATCAATTATGAGAATCATCGATCAGCAGCCTCCTGCTCGCCTCCTACTTGGGGATTGAGCCCACAACCCAGGCATGTGCCCTGACCCAGAATGGAATGGTGACCTCCAGGTTCACACAGGTCAAGGCTCAACCACGGAACCACACCCTTCAGGCTGTAATGTTTCATTTTTTATAGTGACTATGAACTTTTTCATTTTTAAAAAAATATATTTTATTGACTTTTCACAGAGAGGAAGGGAGATACAGAGTTAGAAACATCGATGAGAGAGAACCATCAATCAGCTGCCTCCTGCACACCTCCTACGGGGAATGTGCCCACAACCAAGGTACATGCCCTTGACTGGAATCGAACCTGGGACCCTTCAGTCCGCAGGCTGACACTCTATCCACTGAGCCAAAAACCGGTTTCGGCTTTTTCATGTTTTTTATTAGCTCTTTATATGTCTTCTTTTTCAAACTTCCTGTTTGTCTTTTACTGACTTTTTTTTTTTAAGGAATGGTTTTATGTGTGTGTGATTTGTAAAAGCTCTAAACAACAACATGAAAGAAAACATGTAATACCAATGGTTTCATGTGAGAAAGCATTAGCCCTACTTCCGTCTCTTGAGCTCTGTGCCTGACTAATTTTTACATTCCTAGCCTCCTCTTTTTCTTTGTGGTCCAGAGAAGCTTTCCTTACCCATGACTGTACAAATAATCACATGGCTGATAACCAAGGTTTTCATGATGATGTCTTGATTTTCCCAATGGAAGTGCAGCATTTGTGTTCAGCCTATGACACTGATAATGTCATTTCTATTTACCAATCTGTTTTTTTTTTTAATATATTTTATTGATTTTTTTACAGAGAGGAAGGGAGAGGGATAGAGAGTTAGAAACATCGATGAGAGAGACATCCATCAGCCGCCTCCTGCCTGCCCCCTATGGGGGATGTGCCCGAAACCAGGATACATGCCCTTTACCGGAATCGAACCCGGGACCTTTCAGTCCGCAGGCCGACGCTCTATCCACTGAGCCAAACCGGTTTGGCTACCAATCTGTTTTATACATGAAGAAACTGGGGTTCAGAGAAGGTTAGTTTCTTCCCAAAGTGACACTGCCAGGAGTGGTGGGGCTGAGCCTGCATCTGCTCTGGTCCTTTCGGCCCTGGCTGCCCCTAGTTCAGGGGCAGAGAGGGAAGAGCTGAGCTAGAGAGTAACAAATGATCCCAGTTTCTGTGAGGGCCTCCAATGTAAGAATTGGAGGCCTCAATGAGCTCACTGGGCTCTTGGCATAAGGACTGACTATTGTGTTCAAACGTGGTTATGAAATCATCAGACCTCGCCCTAGCCAGTGTTGCTCAATTGGTTGAGCACAGAGAGGTTCCAGTTTGATTCCGGTATGGGCACATGCCTGAGTTGTGGGCTCAGTCCTCAGTAGGGGGCATGCAGGAGGCAGCCAAGTGATGTTTCTCTCTCCATTTCCCTGTAAAGTCAATAAAAACATTGTATTTTATAACAAAAAAAAATCATCAGACCTCAATCAACCAGCATTCTCCACTAGGAAGCTGATCCTGGAAAGGCCAAAGGTCCTGAGTGTCTTAAGACTAGAAGAAGGCCCTAACTGGTTTGGTTCAGTGGATAGAGTGTCAGCCTGTGGACTGAAGGGTCCCAGGTTCGATTCTGGTCAAGGACATGTACTTTGGTTGCAGGCATAACCCTAGTAGGAGGTGTGCAGGAGGCAGCTGATCGATGTTTCTCTCTCATCGATGTTTCTTTCTTTTTTAAAAAAAAGTATATTTTATTGATTTTTTTACCGAGAGAAAGTGAGAGGGATAGAGAGCAAGAAATACTCGTGCACGCCCACTACTGGGGATGTGCCCGCAACCAAGGTACCTGCCCTTGATTGGAATCGAACCTGGGACCTTTCAGTCTGCAGGCCAACACTCTGTCCACTGAGCCAAACTGGTTTCAGCTCATTGATGTTTCTAACTATCTCTCTGCCTTCCTCTCTGTAAAAAAATCAGTAAAATATATTTTTAAAAATAATTTAAAAAAAACAAAGACAAGAGGAAGGAAATTGAAATTCACTGAGCATCTATTCTAACACTACTAGTGATACTAGAAATATTAGAGCCGAAACCGGTTTGGCTCAGTGGATAGATCGTCAGCCTGCGGACTGAAAGGTCCCAGGTTCCATTCTGGTCAAAGGCAGGTATCCTGGTTGCGGACACATCCCCAGTAGGGGGCGTGCAGGAGGCGGCTGATCGATGTCTCTCTCTCATTGATGTTTCTAACTCTCTATTCCCCTCCCTTCCTCTCTGTAAAAAAAAATCAATAAAATATATTGAAAGGAAGGAAGGAAGGAAGGAAGGAAGGAAGGAAGGAAGGAAGGAAGGAAGGAAGGAAGGAAGGAAGGAAGAAAGAAAGAAAGAAAGAAAGAAAGAAAAAAGAAAGAAAGAAAGAAAAAAGAAAGAAAGAAAGATAGATTAGGGATGAGCACCTCAGTCCCTCACTCCAAGGAGTGCCATCTGGTAAAGTGTGGCAGAATCTGGAATGGGATTTGCCATCACTCTGTTGGCGAAGGAAGGGCGAGCTTTTTGGGGAGGCTTCTCTGGGAGGTGACACCTGGGAGGAGGACAGCAGAGGGGGAAAGGAGGTAAAGATATATGGGATGCCAGGTGTGTTGTATGAAAATTTAATCTCCATATTCCCTGTGGAAGGACATTCAATTCCCTTTATAGAGGAGGAGCAGAGCTCAGAGAGGCTGAGTCTACAGGCAGGAAACGACAGAGCTAGGACTGGAAGCCAGATCAGTGACTTAGGGCCGGGACTCTTTCCACCGCGCTCAGGGCGACCGCAGACGGGAGAGCGGGCTCCAGGCAGACAGACCTGGGGGTTGTTCACAATGGGGCGAGGGGAGGGTACTGGAAAGAAGAGCCGGAGGCCCGGGGCGACGCAGGGGACCAGATGGGAGCCGAGGAATGTGCCCGTGACACTAGGAACTCTGACTTTGTCCCTTAGGCTCGCTTCCCTCGGGGCAGATACAGGAGTGGGGATCGGAGCCTTTCCCTGGCGAGCAGCTCCCCGGCTCCGAATGCGGGAGTGACAGAACGGGACGAACCGGGGGGGAGGGGCCACGGAGGGCCCCGCCCACAGCCTTTGTGTGTCGGGGCGGCTGGGGAAAGAGCGCCGGGGAGAGCCAATCAAGATGCCGCATGTAAATAAGCCAGAGGGGCGTTCTGCGAGCCGCCCCAGAGCACAGTGTCGCTGCCCCGCCGCGGGCGCAGATCGCACTGGCTGGTGCCATGCGAGGCGCCAACTTTGGTGAGTCGCTGGGTCCGGCCAGGGACGGACGCCAGGGCGCCCGGGGCCTGGGAGGGGAGAGGATTGGAGATGGTCAGCGTCAGGGTGAGGACGTCCTCGGGGACCCCCGCCCCAACGATTCCGGACACGCATGTGTCTGCCGACGCCTAGGGGCGTCCGAGCCAAGGAAGAAGGGCCAGAGCCCTGGGAGACCTGGGGTGGGGGGCGCGAGGGACCCGGGGCCCCCCGGGCCACACTGACGCGGTGTCCAACAGAGGGACGGAGACTCGAACCTATGGAAGCCTGGGGAGACTCTCACGCCTTCTCCCCGCCCGACGCGGAGAGGAATCCGCGGCCGCACGGCAAAACCGACGAGAGAGGAAAGCTGGCAGCGGACAGGTGTACCCACATCATGACCAACTGCCGCCACCACTCCGGGTACCTGGCGGACGATGAGGCCGGCCACATCACGTACCGGACTCGGGTAGGTGTGCCCGGTGGGGTCTGACTCTGAGGCCCGACCCCATCATGTTCCTCACCAGCCCCAGAGCCCAGATCACAGCGCCCCTTTCTCATGTCCTGTTGACTTCCCTCTCTGGGCTCCCCCCCCCCCACTAATATTTTATTGATATTTTACAGAGAGGAAGAAAAAGGGATAGAGAGCTAGAAACATCGATGAAAGAGACATCGATCAGCTGCCTCCTGCACGCCCTCTACTGGGGATGTGCTAGCAACCAAGGTACATGCCCTTGACTGGAATCGAACCTGGGACCGCAGACCGATGCTCCATCCACTGAGCCAAACCGGTTTCAGCATCTGGGTTTCTTAATGACGTCCTTTTCTCCTTGACCCCCGCTCTGACCTCCTGCTGGGCCCTATTCACCCTCGATTTCTTTTTTAAAATAGATCAGCACATAGGTATTTTTAAACACATTTTTATTGATTTCAGAGAGGAAAGGAGAAGGAGAGAGAGAGAGAGAAACATCAATGATGAGAGAGAATCATTGATCAGCTGCCTCCTGCACGCTCCCCCCCCCCCCCCCCCAGCACTGGGGATCGAGCCCACAAGCAGGCATGTGCCCTGATGGGGAATCAAACCATGACCTCCTGCAGGTGAGGCATGACCCTCAGAATCCATGAGGATTGATAGTGTAGGTCCACGCCTAATCACTGAACCACTCTGGCCGGGCACCCTCGATTTCATCCCACGTCCCCCTGACTTCCAGTGGCCTGGGGAGCTCGGTACACTGGGCCCCAGAGTGGGAGAATGGAGTCTATTCAAGGCTTAGGACTGAAGTGGCAGAAGTAGCCACGGGTGTGCAGGGCTCAAGACCACAGGTGGTCTGTACAGCCCAGCAGTGGAGCAGGACAGACAGACGAGGAGCCCACGTGGGACTCAGAGCGGTCTTTTGATTACCCACTCGCACTCTGTGTGAGGGCAGAAGTGGGCTTCGGATTCCAGGGCTTGTGTTCATGTCAGGGAAGTTCAGAGCAATCCTAAATAGATGCCCACTTGGCAGAAGAGGAAACTGGATCTCAAGATAGACCCTTGTGCCCAGTCATACCGCTTGAAGGTGGCAGAACTACGGTCTAAACCCAAGGCTCTAAGCATCGTTCCTTCCTCTGCCCACCCAGCTCCCGGTGCCTTAGAAGGGCTCCTGGGACCCCTTCTGCTCTGGGGCATTCCTGACCACTGTGACATGCCTTTCTGCTCAGGTACAGCCGCCGCCCAGGAAGCCATCGTTCCTGAAACCGGGGCAGGCCTCCAATCTGGGCCACGTGCCACACCCACCTTCGATGTATGGTCCCTCCGGCAGCTCAGGGCTTCGCAGCCACCGTGGGAGCATGAGGGACCCTCGGCCCTTCGGGAGTTTCCTGGATTTCCTTGTGGAGGGCCAGGTGCTGGAGAGCCTGCAGCGGGTGGTGGAGGAAGCAACGGAGCGCATGGCAACCATGAAGACAGAGACTGGGGAGCCGCTGGTGGAGGTGCAGGACCCAGTGGAGGTGCCGAGGGGCGGTCGACGTGCGCGTGCCCGGCCCAGCCTCAGTACCGTGCACCGGCACCATGCCCAGCCCAGCCTCTGCATCGGGTACCCCAACAACTACCCATCCTGCTCCAGCTCCATGTCTGACTCACATAGCAACGTCACAGCCGGCTACCCAGGTTCCCACGGCCGGGACAGCGACCTGGGCTACCGAGGCTTGGGCCCACTGCCACCCATAAAGGACAAACTTCTGCAGGAGAAGAGCCTCAAACGGCTGTTGCGGCTGGAGAACAGAGGGGTGCGATGTGGGGCGGTGGCCTGGGGTGGGTAGGAGGGAGCCCAGCCCAGAGCTCAGGGTCAAGCCTGGGTTGGCTGTTCCGGGAAACCTCTGAGAACCCCACCCTCCCTCTCTCCTCAGAAACACCTGTCCTGCTCCCAGGCGGAATCCTTGCTGTGGGACTCGCTGGGCTCAAGCTTCGGGACACCGGAAGCATCAGAGCTGGGGCTTGGGGGGAGAGAGCTGAAATTTCTCAAGAAAGAGTTCAACAAGGAGATCAGGTCCTTGCTGAGCCAGTCGGAGGCCTTCAACCTGCCTGGCTACTCTTCGTTCAAGGAGCCCCATCGGACCCTAGACCTCCTGGCCAAGCACCACCTCTTCCCTGCCCTGCAGAATGTGGTCAACCAGGCGGTGGACAAGCTCAGCGGCGCCCTCCGGCCGGACGGCTGCCCTCTCTTCCCATCAGAATGGGAGCCCATCATGGAGCCCAATTTAGAAATCACACCAGGCTCCAAGGTGCCCTCACCCACCCCAGAGGAGGAGCTCTACGATGATTCCCCCCCAGCCGTGGCCTCCAGCTTCAAGATCATGGGAAGAAAGAGCAAGCCCAGAACACGGGACAAGTTGAAGGAAGGTGGTGCCACCATGCCTAGTGCCCAAGGAGCCACCAGATTTAGGCTCCAGGTGACACCCACTAAAGAGCCCAAGGGCCCCTTATCCCTCCCCAGGCAGGAAACATCTGATCAGTACCCCAAAGAACAGAGATCACCCCCATTTTCTTCTGGGCCTCTGAGCTCTAGCCGAAGGGCCCCGCCCTGGCGGAGCCTACACATCACCCTGCCTGCCCCCGGGATCAAGGTGGAAGTG
Organism: Lasiurus cinereus; assembly: GCA_011751065.1. Taxonomy (NCBI): domain Eukaryota; kingdom Metazoa; phylum Chordata; class Mammalia; order Chiroptera; family Vespertilionidae; genus Lasiurus; species Lasiurus cinereus. The sequence goes on along the minus strand of JAAGEH010000417.1, from coordinate 15,769,048 downwards.
CCCAAGCAGACTCACCTGACCCAGGTCACAGTTCCACATTCCTACCACCACCTCCCTGCATTCGTACCACTCACCTCCTTAGTCAGAAAGATCACCCCAACACTCGCTTCACTGTATTCTGAGGTGGCTTCCTCGAGGGCAAAGCTGGAGAGTTTAGGGGCAAACTGGCAGGCGAAAGGCCCTTACAGCCACCAATCCTAGAAGCCACTATCACTGGCAGGTGCTCATGGTGCAGGCCTCTTGCCCTGTACAGTGGAAACCACCTGAACAGGGGACAAGCTGATGGGGACTAGGAACCCTGGCCTAAATACTGCCAGGTGTTATGAAAAATGAATAAAGGCTATTTTTAATTCTGGGTATTTTTTTTAATATTTGCATGTGAAATTGGAGACCATCCCATGTGGAGAGGGTCCTGTCCCTTGTGGACAGCAGCCTGAGCCTGGAGTGGGACTCTGGATCCTAGGTCTCATGCTCTCCGGTCCCGCTGCCTGGGCCAGGGCTCCGGTGTACCTGCCCTGATGACAGGGAGTTGATCAGGAAGGGTGTGGAGAAGATGTAGGTGGCTTCATCCGGGTGGCTCTCCAGCACAGACCCAGACCCTCTCTCACCCATCAAGGCCCAGGCACATCTCCCTCCTCTGAACCCTGGTCTGGGCAAGAATCTGCTGGAACCTGGATTGTCCAGGCTCCGGTTTGGCCGACAATGTGACTACGGTCACCTGCCTTGTTCTGGGCCTGACTGGTGTGGGCAGTGTGCTGATAGTGTGATAAGTGTGAGGGTTGGCCAACATGCAGGACCTGCGCTCAGCGGTTGAGCGGGAAGCAGAGCAGATGTGTTGAGACCATACCCTTAGTGTGACAGGCCTGGTGTCCATGTGGGTGACATGAAGGGTGCTGTGGGCGTGAGGGGCATCCCAGGACAGCAAGAGTGGCATGACATGTCTCCCTTTCCCTCCCTGGCTGCTGCGCAGAGCCCCCATTACCACAGGAAGAAGACGGTACTGCCCTCCATCTCCTCCAAGTCCATGTCCTACATCTCCAACCCCTGGTCTGAGGAGCTTATCAACGACATGACGGAGCAGGCTGTCTCCTTGCTTGTTTGCAAGTACAAGTTTGAGAAGAACCTCACCAAGCAGCTGGGCCTCATCTCCTTCCCCATCACGGAGACCCTCGTGGACCTCTTGCTGGGCTTCAAGGAAATGAAAGGCTCCAACATCTGCCTGTCCTCGGAGGTCAACTGGAACATCCTGCTGCGAATGCTGGAGGAGGCCCAGTGGGCCCGGCAGATGTCCCTGGGGGTCTCCCAACGTGGTGCCTCTCGGCACACGGCCTCCCCCTCAGGCACCTCCCAGAACAGCATAGACTTCCCTTCCATGGTGTCTATGTCGGCCACTGCCCTGGATCAGGTGGCCAAGGAGCCGGGCCCCCAGGTACCCATCCCTCAGGAGAACAGTACAGCTGAGGAGCAAGAGCCCACGAACCCGTTGGAGCCCAAGCTCTCCACATCCCTGAGCTCTGGCATGGGCTTCAAGCAGTCTGAGCAAGTAGTGGACATGGGGGAGAGGCAGAATAGGGAGGGGAAGAAGGAGGGGGAAGCGGAGAAGGAGGAGGAGGAGGTAGAGGAGGAGGAGGTAGAGGAGGAGGAGGAGGAGGAGGAGGAGGAGAAGGAAGAGGACGAGGACGAGGAGGAGGAGGAGAACAATGACTATGAAAATTTGGGGGGATGAGAATGAGACCTAGAGCACCCCTGAGCCTCAGTGTAGGCAGAGATCAGCCATTCCTCAGACAGCCTTGGAGATTCCCCCGAGGCTCCCTAAGCCGAACCAAGTTCTGGATTCCCTACTCTTCCTCCTGCTCTAGGGAAACGCTGCCCACCCCGCTGGCCCCCGCTCTGAGCAGAGATCAGAATAGGCTAACGCCCACCAGAAGCTCTGCTCAGCCTCTCAAGAGATCCAACAGGAAAAATAAAGCTTCTGTTGATAGAGCAGTGTTCTCGTATGGAAATTTCAGTCTCCCTTTCACGCACTTGCTCTCCAGCCATTGGATAGCACGTCCAGCAGGCCAGGCCTGGCCGCAGCTGGCTTTCGGGACAGCTGGCAGTGCTCTGACCCCGTGACCTCGCCATCATGCTCTGCTGAACACAAATCGCTGTTCATGGCTTTTCTGTACTCCAGTCGGCGTCTTCCTGGCTCTTCAGGCCTCTAGGGTTCATGGTTCCCTTCCATCACGGCTTCTATACGTCATGGCTTCTGCTTCCAGAGGTGGCGGCTCTGCCAGGGCATTTCCTCCCTCCCTCTGGCGTGCCACACCCTCATATTCTGACCGATGAGCCACCTTTTCCTGCTGCTCTAATTTGTATTTCCTACCTCCACCTTCTGAATCTGGAGGTTCTATGCGAGCCACGTGGTAGTGCTGCTTGGTCAAGCTGTGGATTGGCTGCCCCAGGTTGGTCACATGACTATACTTATTTCAGTGGTGCTGGACAGGCTAACTCGCTCCAGAAAGGTCTGTGGACATGGCAGGTCTCATTTCCAACGTTCTCCGGGGGCTTCTGGCCTTCCTGTGCCACCAGTGCAGCGCCCTCCTTCCCTCTGCCTTCTCAGGGCAGCCGGTGTGCTCCCCGGTTCAGGGATCTTCGCCCAGGGGCCAGCTCAACCTCTCCCCTGACCATCCTTTTCCCATGGCTGAGAGAGCACGTGAGGATGCTTCACACTGCCTCAGCAGCCAGGTGCAGAGAGGCCAAGCCTGAGCAACCTAGCCTGGACATGCTCAGTGGCCCACGGGTAAGGACCACTGGAGCCAGGCAGGGAGAACCTTCCGCACAATACCCACACCCTACGACCCAGGGAGGAAGACTTACTACTGCACTGCGAGTCAGAGGGATCAGAGCCCTAAGGTGGAGTGGGGGGTGTCAGAGACCCACTTTACCACAGAGCTCTTTTAGTAAGGATCTTTTAGGGAACACACTCAGCCCATAAGACCATTTCCTGAGGCTACCCACTGCGGCCACCGCTATAGTGTGGAGCCACGATAGCCGTTTTCATGCACGCGGCCGCAGTTGCTTGGACCTGTTGGCACATCTCCAGCCAAGCTAGGCCACTCAGGCTCTTTCCCAGGATCCTGTAACTGGGATGCACCCCGAGATCCTGGTTCAGTGTGCACTGATCTTTGAAGGCCAGCGTGGATAGTGAAGAGCAGCCATCTTCCACCCCTCTCCAGAGAGGGCAAGAAATGCTGATGGCAGGAGGGAGCCAAGAAGGGGAGCCCCAGGATTCTGAGAGACAGCCACTTTCCAGACCCCACTGCCAAGTCCTCAGAGGAGAATTGAACATATCCTCTCCCCAGCCTCAGAAGTACGTGCCCAGGGACTGTCCCGGCATGCGAGCAGACCCTTCCCTTTGGGAACTACTGGCACATGGTACTAGAGACACCTGACGTTAGCTCCTGTTGCAGGTGTCTTGCTGTGTAAGAAACCACTGAGACTTAAGTGGCTCCAAAGGATTTGTCATGATGCTGGATTTTATTTTACATTTTTTATCCTTATCCAAGGATATGTGGTGGGGCTCGTGTGTGTGTTATTTTTAATATTTTTATTGATTTCAGAGAGGAAGGGAGAGGGAGAGATGGAAACATCAATGATGAGAGATAATCACTGATTGGTTGCCTCCTGCACACCCCCTACTGGGGATTGAGCCTGCAACACAGGCATATGCCCTCCTGGTTCATAGGTCAATGCTCAGCCACTGAGCCAAGTGGTGAGGCTGTGTGTGTGTGTGTGTGTGTGTGTGTGTGTGTGTGTGTTTAATTTATTCGGGAGGAAGAAGGAGGGAGAAGGAGAAAGATCTATGTGAGAAAGGAACACCGATTGGTTGCCTCCCAAACTCACTCTGGCCTGGATTGAACTCACAACTTCGGCACGTGCCCTAACCAGGAATGTAACCTGCAAACTTTGGTGTACAGGATGATGTTTCAACCAACTGAGACACCTGGCTAGGGCTATTTTTTTTTAAATAATCCACTTCTAGAGCAGCGTATTTATTATAAACTTGCTCAGTAGAAGAATGAGTCCGTTTTGGTTATGATATTACAAAACACTCAAGAAGCTTGAGTATTTAGACATGTACTGAATCCAGAGCCCACACAATACCAAAGAGATACAGTGTTTTGAAACAAGAAGCAATTTAAAAAAATAAAACTAGCCATATAATAGGGTGCTCATTTAGCATTTAATTGTGTTATAAAATATCTCCCCTAAAATGCTTTTTAATCTAACTAGGGGTTTGATTCATTAATAACTCTAGAAATAGTCTATTGTAGCCATAGACACCCACAAATATGCCACCAGAGAATGAAAAAGCATGTAATTTGAGGGTTGTGTTACTGGGACCATGACTTTCATCCCAGGGACCCCAAAGTTGCTTGTACTAACTCAGGAGAGGTCACCCAATTTCCAGAGAGAAACAGGAAAAGACAACAAAAAGAATGAACACTTCCCTTTCTGACAACTGTTCCTTTACGAAGGTGCCTGGCATGATCTGCTATAGAAGGCAAAGTCACTTTCCTGTGTAGAGAGTGTCTTGGAGTGGCCAGAGTATCAGAAGCAGGGAAATCAGTTAGGATGTGGTGGTAGATATCTAGAGGGAAGATGGGGTGACTTGGATTAGGGTGGTGATAAGGGATGCAGGAGTTGCCTCGAAATCTGTTTTGGAGTCAGTGTTGGATTAGATGTGAGTGCAATAAAGGGAGATATCAAAGATGAATCCTAGCCCTGACTGGTTTGGCTCAGTGGATAGACCATCGGCCTACGGACTGAAAGGTCCCAGGTTCGATTAAAGTCAAGGCATGTACCTTGGTTGCGGGCACATCTCCAGTGGTGGGTGTGCAGGAGGCAGCTGATTGATATTTCTCTCATTGATGTTTCTGATTCTCTCTTCCTCTCCCTTCCTCTCTGTAAAAAAAAAAATAAATAAATACACACAAGTTTTGGCCTTGAGCAACTCCCCCCACACCCCATGAAGACCCAAGCATGTCAGAAACCTGGGACACACAGTCGCCTACAGTCAGTCACTTTCTAACGGGCTCTGGTTTCCTAAGACAGCTTTAGATCTTTCCTGTGGGAACAGGTCATTATACTAAATACCACAGCTCCCTGCTGCCCTCTGCTGCCTAGTGGCAAGAGTGTCATGGAAAGAGTCAGAGAGAGGCATGTGAATTCAGAAACCCCAGGGTCTAGGGACTGAGGGGACCTAATGTCAGAGAGGGGGAAATGACCGAGTGACTGGGGGAGTATTTAATCCCAGAGCCCGGGAGCTGAAGGGCCAGGTGATGGATTATCTGAGGTCTGTCGACTTTGTGACCACAAAATTTCGTGGTCGAGCAACCTCAAGACCCTGCAACTTCAGACTCAGGGGCTGAGGACAGAGACCATGATTGAGGGCTCGGGGATCCAGGATGAAGAAGCTTCACGAACCGGTTCAGAAACTGCTGGTTGGACCCTCCCCTTACAGCCTCCCCTAGCAGCTCTCCCACCTCTTGGAGCCGCATCAGCCTTTCTTTGCTTCTCATTGGTGGGGGCCTCGGAAGCGTGGACCAATCAGAACTCTCCTCGTGTCTCCAGCTCCCTCCTCTGGAAGGCTGGCCGCGGCGAGCCAATGGGGGTGGGAGGGCCGGCGGAGCTCCGTCCGGATCCGCGATTGGCTGCAGCGGCGGGCTCGGTCCAAGCCCGATTGGCCGGCCGCGGAGACGGAAGCGGCTTGGGCCGGACCTGGCGGAGCCCGGCCGGGGCGATGTGGAGCGCGGGACGCGGCCGCCCTGCGGGTGCGGCGCTGCTGGGGCTACTGCTGGCGCTCTTGGTGCCGGGCAGCGGCGCCGCCAAGACCGGCACGGGAGTCGTGACCTGCGGGTCGGTGCTGAAGCTGTTCAACACGCAGCACAGGGTGCGGCTGCACTCGCACGACGTCAAATACGGATCCGGTGCGCGGGGCCTAGGACGGGGCATCGCTAGGGGGCGGGGGCCGTTGGGAGGCTGGGTGACTGTGCGAGTCCGCAGCCCAGGGTCTGGGTCGTCTGACTGGCGTGATTGGGGGACGGAGGACCACAAGGACCGGCGGTGGAGGGCGGCGTCGCTAGGTGGGGAGAGGGTCGTCGGGGAGCTGCGGGCCCAAGGACTTGGAGTTCATCCGGGGACCAGGGGTGGGAGCCGGAGGGGAGCCGTTAGGGCGTCGGGGTGGAGGTGGTCCCGGAGAAGGTATGGTGGTCGGGCCGAGGGGTCGCGAGTTCCGGGACTGACGGCGACCCTGCGGGTGGGGTGGCGTGTCGCCCGCAGGCAGCGGCCAGCAGTCGGTGACCGGCGTGGAGGCGTCTGACGACGCCAATAGCTACTGGCGGATCCGCAGCGGCTCGGAGGGCGGATGTCCGCGCGGGTCCCCGGTGCGTTGCGGGCAGGCGGTGAGGCTGACACACGTGCTCACTGGCAAGAACCTGCACACGCACCACTTCCCGTCGCCGCTCTCCAATAACCAGGTGAGCCCCTCCCCCGGCCCTCGGCTCCTCTGGGGTGTGTGTGTGTGTGTGTGTGTGTGTGTGTGTGTGTGTGTGGCTGGGGACTGAGCCTACTCTTCGTCTCACCTTCTCGGAGCCTCAGCTTCCTCTGGGAAGTAGGAATTTAAATTCAAGAAATGTTTACCGAGCGCCCCCTCCGGGGACGCACGCGACTCCTCCCAGGTCCCGCTCAGCCCAGCGGAAAAGATGGGCAAGAAAGCGTGTGATCTGAACCTGCTGGAAGCTCCACTCCTGGGGGCGAGTTGGACCCTGGAGGGGGATCCACAGGGCCCGTGGGGAGCGGGAGGACTCTAAAGGGAGGAGGAGCTCAGGTCTGGTCTGGAAGGAGGAGTAAGAGCCCTGTAGGCCATGGGCAGAGCAGAGCATCTTTCCAGGCCCGGGTAAGAGCTTGTGCGTGGAGTTCACCGGGACTGGAAGTGGGGAGGTTAGGGAGGAAAGGGGGCGGGTGGAACAGAGGGTGCTTTGGGAGAAGAGTTGTTAGAAGAAAAAAATACCAGCTAAGTAGAGACCTTGACTGTCAGCCTAAGGGACTGGACTTTATGTTGCGTTAGAGGGGTTAGGATGGTAGGTAGGGGGACATAAAGGAGGAGAGAGGAGGCCTTGGCTCTGTGGGGGGGGCAGTGGTCACCACCCAGACAGGTGGGGCGGGGTTAGCATGTGTTTGAAGAACCTGTGTTGTGAAGGCCCTACTGGGTATTGGGGCTGGGAGTGGGGGGGGTGTTGTCCCATTTTGCAGCTGTGGAAACGGAGGCTCAGAGGTACAGGGAAGAACCTGAGGCCCAGTGCCCGAGGTGTGAGTGCTGCTGCCAGGCAAGTGACCATAAGGGACTCGGTGTGCCCTCTTGTGGTGACTACTGTCCTCCCCCCTGCCCCACCCCCAATCCCTAGGAGGTGAGTGCCTTTGGGGAAGATGGTGAGGGTGACGACCTTGACCTGTGGATTGTGCGCTGCTCAGGGAAGCACTGGGAGCGGGAGGCTGCCGTGCGCTTCCAGCACGTGGGCACCTCTGTGTTCCTGTCAGTCACCGGCGAGCAGTACGGGAGCCCTATCCGTGGGCAGCATGAGGTGCACGGCATGCCCAGCGCCAACACACACAATACGTGGAAGGCCATGGAAGGCATCTTCATCAAGCCCAGCATGGATCCCTCTGCAGGTCATGATGAACTCTGAGAGCCATGGATGGGTAGATGGAGGGTGGCAGGGTTGAGGCATCTGTAGGGCCACTGTTGGTGAAGACTTTGGGTTTGTAGGGGTTCTTAAGTGCCTTTGTTAATTAAAGAATGTTGGTCTGTGATTATTTTGGAGTGAGCCTGGGTGTGACCCGGAGGTCCCAGCTCTTTCTGGCCCAGTTTACCATTTCTTCCTCCGTGCAAAACTGCTGTCTCCCCCACACAGCTGAACAACTGAACCTGTCCAAACCCTTCTGGTGCCTTTCCATGCTTCCCAACACTGCTCTGCCACCCTTAGACGGTCTGATGGCAAGTGACCCTCCGACCCCTGAGCTTCATGAATTCTCCTGTTAAGAGCTGTGGCCAGGGCCTCAGCAGGATAAGTGGAAGCCCCACTCTTCAGCAGGGGTGAGATACAAGCTCTCCAGACCCCTCACACCTTGAGGTGAGGACCCCCATTTTCCTGGCACTCCTCCCCTAGCAGTTGTGAAAGTCTTTGACATTTGTTTTAATTTTTATTTTCTTATTATACACACACACACACATAGTTGATTTCAGAGAGGAAGCGAGAGGTAGAGAGGGATAGAAATATCATGTCATGATGAGAGAGAATCATAGATCAGGTCCCACACTGGGGATCTAGCCCACAACCCAGGCATGTGCCCTTGACTGAAATAAAACCTGGGACCTTTCAGTCTGCAGGCACTATCCACTGAGCCAAACCAGCCTGGGCTTTTTAAAAAAATATATATTTTATTGATTTTTTACAGAGAGGAAGGAAGAGGGATAGTTAGAAACATCAATAAGAGAGAGACATCGATCAGCTGCCTCCTGCACGCCCCACACTGGAGATGTGCTCGCAACCAAGACACATACCCTTGACCAGAATCAAACCTGGGACCTTTCAGTCCGCAGACCAACACTCTGTCCACTGAGCCAAACCAGTTTTGGTCAGCCTGGGCTTTGACATTTTTTTTTAAGCAAGTGCTAGACCAGGATTTTGCCTGTCTGCTGGATATTAGCATCACAGGTTCTCTCACTTTCCATGCAAATAGCACCGCATGCACCTCAGCCTGTCCAGGCATGTGAAATCTCAGGTCCCCACAACAACCTTCCGAGGTCCCAAGGAGATACCAAACCTTCAAAAGATATGGCATGGAGAGAGAACCTCAAAGAACTGCTACCTGGAAGGCTTCCTGGAAGAAGAAGCACAATTTAGTCAAGCAAAGCGTTACAACTTGAAGGCAGGAATAAATAGGAGGACGCTAATAAAGGAAGGTAACAGCTAGCTCTGCTGGTGTGTGGGTGACCTCTAGCGGTTGTGGTGGAGATTACAGGCTTACTGGACTTGCTAAACACTGGGTTTGAGGGAGGATAGGGGCTTAGGGTTGCTGCTGGGGGAAGTGGGAGCTATTTTCCTGAATGAATGTAAAAGTCCCAGGAAAGGCTGGGGGTAGCAACTGGCTGGAAGAGGGCTTGGAGGAGTGTGGGCATAACACCTGGCATTTGAGAAATCAATGAGCCTTATAGGGATGGGGGAAGCTGTAGCTAATTTTGAGGCCTGAGGGGAGGAGGTCCTAGATAGGCCCATCACTCCCCACCCTCTCCCCTATGAGCTCCTGCTCTGCTCACACAGACCCCTTCCTGGCTGACCTCTCCGCTGCCAAACCTCTCAAGCACTGTCTACAAGTCTACGTTACACTTCCATCACTCTCCTGACCCGAGGCAGGATTGGAGTCCAAGCCAATTTCAGTGGGACTGTGAGAGGAGAAGGAAAGGCAGCTGGTGACGGTTGCATTGTTGAGCAAGTTACCCTTGTGGGTAACTGGAGCTTAATTCTATGCGGAGTTCTGGGACTCAGTGTGGAAAAAGCATCAAAGTTATCCAACCAAAGTATCTGCCCTCATTGGCTGAGGCTGGTGCGTGGGAGATTATTCTGCAGTACTTCCCACTTGCCCTGGACACTGGGAAGTTTACCTGAGGGCTCTATTCTACAGCCAGAATAAAGCCTCCACAAGAGTCTGATAGGGGGCGTCCTTTCTGTGGTGTTAATTGCCAAGGGGCTGTGGGACAGGCACCAATAGTGTGGACCGCACTTTGCCCATCTAAGGGGGCACTCTGGTCCATCCCTGGCCCCTCCTGGTTATAAGAGTCCCCTTCTGCCTCTGCTTATTACCTCCTTACCACCACACAGACATAAGTGCAGAATATTACTTAAGAGCAGAACCAAATAGTGCACACAACTTATAGTAATCCTTGGGAAACCAAGGTGGGAGCAGGTAAGATCACTCTGGGCAGAATTCAGGACAAGACCCAAAATTAATACTGCAGCAGCGGCAGCAGCAGGGTTCTCATTTATTGAACACCAAATGCCAGACGCTGGTCCCATGATGATTATTGTCTTAATTTTGCAGAGGAGGCAAACGAGGTTTGCAAAGTTCACACTTATCTCTAAAACATTGGCTCCCAGCCACTGGGTTGGGAAAATAAAACAGGAGGGGGTCTGAGCACCCTGCCTCCTACCTGCTGCCCCTTCCCTGCCACTGCGGCTATGTGAGGCAGTCGGTGTCGTATATCTTTCCAGGCCACCAGCCCAGGGGCGGCACTTGATGCTCATTCACAACGTGGGTTGCACTCACGCAGGGATCCAAGCCGACAACCCCTTCCCCGTACCTCCCACAGATCCAAAGGCCCCAGGGGCTCCAGGACCCGGTCTCCGCAGCCTAAGCCTACCCGGGTGGCTTCGGCCAAATTCCACTTGAGTCAAACCAGGCGATGGTGAGGGAGTGGAGGGAGGGGGCTATCCCAGCCAGAAAGACCTGCACCCCGAGTATCCCCTCTGCGAGGTGCAGAGAGCAGTGTCAGCAAGCAGAACGAAGCACACCTGCAGCTCGGCGCCACCGCAGGTATTTCCCAAAGGTATTAGCGTCACAGGTTCTCTCCCTTTCCAAAGGTAAGTCCCTCCTCCGTCCCTCCTCCGTGGGCTCAGCCGCGCGGCTGGCGCCCCCCACCGACTTCCATGCGTTCTTGTCTTCGCAGCTAGAAAACTCGCCGACGGTGGAGCTAGGAAAAGGCGGGCGAAGCTCCTTTGGATAAGTTATGAATGGGTGGGAAGTGTGCGCCGAACTCATTGTTAAAACCCCGGAGCCCCGGGCTCGCCGCCGCGCCGCCAATCCGGGCCCGGAGGCTGTTTTGAAATCGCTCCCGCGTCAGCCAATAGGTGTGCGGGAGGCGAAGCGCCGGCGCCGGCCAATGAGCGCGGCGGGAGGCTAAGAAGCTGGGGGCTCGGCCGAGACGACTGTCAGCGGGTTAAAGATGGAGCTGGTGGGCCAGAGGGCGCCACGAGGTGCGGGTCGGCCCGGGGGAGGCGACGGGGACGGACGACCGCCGGGACGCCGCTCCCGCCAACCTTCCGCGTCCTGCCCCGGCCCGGGGCGCAAGGGGTGTCCAGTGGCGTGAGTAGCAGGGTCCCAGGCGAGGGGAGCGGGCAGGGCGGCCCTACCCGGCGAAACTATGTGGGGGGGGGGGGCCACCCCGACCCGGGCGCTCTCTCCGGGCCGGGGACTCCGGGGGGCGGGAACACTCCCCTCCCACCCCCCGTCCCGCTCCTCTGCGCCGCGCTGGGTCTCCGGGCAGCGAATCTCTTAGGACGGAACGCGGAGGAGCCCAAGTTGGGGGGCCAGGGGCCAGGGATGGGGGCCTGAGCTGGCAGGGGCGTGTCGGCCCTAAGTGGGGCCGCCCTTATCCCGGGCCGCAGGCCGGTGAGGGTACAGGGTCGTCGGGCTGAACCACGCCAGTGGGCTTCGGACTGTGGTGGAGCACGGGCCCGTCTTCTTTGTGTGTAAGCCCCCTCCCCTGTCCGCTCCTGCTCCGGATTGGGAGCTATCCTTTAGTTCGGGGCTCTCTCGTCCATCCATATCTGGAGCGGGCTGAGTAAGGTCTGGGTGTCCTGGGATCCTGAGGACCCCGAGGACTGAGGACTGCAGTCCCGCTGAAATCCCCCCTCCAGCCCTGAAGATCTCTGAACCCACCCTCCCACGATGGAGCTTCCAGTCTACCCATACTGGGGGAGGGGGTCCCCCCCTGCTGGCCGCAGGTGCTCTGACGAGGTTGCACTACTGTGCTCTGAGAAGCAGTGCAATGATATTGTCAAAGCATCTGGGACCAACCTTGGGGGCCCCCATCCCCCACACCTCCACCTCCTCCTTCCTTGCCGGGCCCCTTGGGCCTGCAGGTTCTCCCCTCCCCCCTGTCCTGCTGGCTCCCTTCTCCATGGAAACTTGAGATCCTGGCCAGGCCTGGGCCTCTGGGGTCAGAGGGCACCCTTCCCCCCAGGCAGAGGCCCCGCCCCAGTGGGCCTGCATTCCTGGTCTGAGATCCCCACCGACAGACCACCGGGAGAGGCGAGGCAGGCGCTGGCAGGCCTGCCTGACACTCTTTCCCTGTTGCACTACTGTGGGCTGCTGGGAAGCAGTGCAATGATGAAAGGGCATCAGTCAGGTCTAGTCCACCACACACAGCAACTGGCGGGAGGGAGTTTTGCTGCCTCAGTCCACTTCCCAGGATTAGGTCGTGGTTCAGGCCTGGGCTGGACCCTCTCCATCACAGGATTAGGTTTAGGTGAGTGCAGAGCTGGGGAATTGCCCCACAAACTCTCCATCTGGCTGGATGGGTGCAGAGTCAGAGGCCCTGATTAAGAAAAGCCCTGGTTTGAAGAGGATCTTCCATACTAGCACCCTGGGTAAGACTTGGAACTCCAGGTTTGCTTAGGGTCTTGTAGAAACATAGAGGCCACTGCTTTGCATGGACAGCCTTTCTGGGCCTGGCTAAGACCCAGCTCACCCTTGAGCACGTGGAGGTGAACTGGAACAAGACCTCCTTGAAGGCTTGGGGAGGACCAGTCTGGGTTCTCAGCAGGAAAAGCGCTATTTGGGGTGGGTGGGTATCCTTGGGATATGAAGCCCGAAGGTGATGGCCACCAACTGCACCATCTTGTTCTCTTACAGGGAAATATGCTGCCCTGAGCCTGCAGGAGGGACTATGAGGTGCCTGGCATGCTCACCCTCACAGCTGGAATTGGGGGGATTGGAGCTGAACTGCCAAGGAACCTGGCCCTGGCATACTGGCAGGGCCATCTCCACCATCAGGACCTGACACAATGCACAATGATAGTTATGTGCCCTAGGACAGTTATTCAACCTATCTCCTTAAGAGGAAGCCCAGGTTCCAGATGGGAGTTCCTCTCAACCCTAACTGAGTACATTGGGGTACCGATTTCACCCCCGCATCGTGAGGGTAGAAGCCCTTGCATCCAGGGGGAGGATAAGGGGCTATAACACATGGAAGAAGCAAGTCGTGGAAGAAGGGAGCCAGCTGGGCTGATTGGACCCAGGAAGCAAGTTACAGAGACAAAAGGAGGATCCTTGGAGCTTAGGAGAAAGGCAAAGAAAACGCTCCTGGGGGGAGGGGAGGAGGGTGTGCTCTAGAGAGAAAGCTGGAGCTGGAGCTGGGTATTTCAGAGAAGAAGGGAGAGAGAGAAATATCAACGATGTGCCCTAACTGGAAAATGGTTCATAGGTCAACATTCCACCACATTGAGCCACACTAGCCTGGTGGGTCCTTCTAATTAAGGGCGTTTATTTGGAGGTTTCAGGGAAGGATCTCAATAGAGTACCAGGAGTGTCCTTAGCGTCCTGGTCTCCACCGATTGGTTGGCCCTCGCCATTAGTCAAATAAAGCCAGTCCTCAGCCAGGTTTGGCTGCATTTCTGGGCCTGGAACTGAAACACAACCGAGGCCTAGATTTTATCCCTAGTTGGATGGAAACTTTGTCTCTAGTCAGCAGACCCCAGGCTTTGTTCCTAAGATTATTTGATTCAGGTCTTCTCATTGTCTTGAGGGATGAATGCTTAAGGAAGTGGTCATGCAAGGCCTTGTATGGGAGTCTACTCTCCACCCTCTTCTCCTCCTCTAAGGGAGTCGACCACATGCATAACCAGGTGCATAACCAACAATACGCTAGGAGAAGAAAGGTCACCCTGGGGGTGAGGTTCCACCCTACAACTGTCTTTTCTAGGCACCCAGGACTTTTCCACTCTGGTCATCTTGTGTACCTGGCCTATCCTTCCTACTCTGCTCCTGTCCAACTGCCTACCATATAGGGTGAGAGGACAAGCCGGAGAAGGGTGGGTTTCATGCTGGAGAGGAAGAGGAGGCAGGTGAAAAGTGCGGGGCTGGCGCCGAGGCAGAGTGAAGTCCTCTGGCAGTTGTCAGCAGAGGAAGCAAGGCTCTGGCTGGCGGCTTGGGAGGCTTCACACCGAGAAGGGGGCGCAGCTGAGATGGGGTGTGGCCCTTAAAGAAGTTGGAGGGTTTCCTGCGCTTACCATGTTCTCGGTGCGGCCCCGAGGCCAGCCCTGACCAAAGCCCTGCCGCCCGCCTGGGGGATTGGGGTCTAGTCCAGCACAGTGGCGGTCGCGCCATCGAAGGTGCAAGAGCGCATGCCCAGAGCGGCGGGCATTGTCACGTGCGGCGCTCGCGCGAGTCGGCCCGGCAGCGAGCTCGGAGGGGATTGGCTGGAGGGCTGGGCGCGGCGCGGAGCCTGTCGGGAAGAGCGGGTGTGTTCGGAGGCCCCCACCGCCCACCCCAGAGACCTGAGCGCGGGCCTTGGGAGCGGCCCTTCTCCCCCAGCCTGCAGCGGGTGGGGTGGGCGTGCCTGGAGCCTCAGTGACCCCGCCCCGACGGCCGGCCGCAGGCAGCCCCGGGCCAGCCCGAGCCCCACCCGGATGGAGATCCTGGACGAGTTCGACAGCGAGTTCCCCCAGAGTGTGATCTTTTGCCAGCGCATATCCGAGGAGGCCTTCGAGAGGCAGGCCGCGACGTACACGGAGCGCGCGCTGCGCCGCCTCTTCCGCAGCCTCGACCGGAACCCGGCGCTGGCCGAGCGGGTGGTGCGAAAGGGCAAGCAGGCCGAGTGCGAGCGGCGCGGGCTCCTCTCCTTCCTCTGGGTGCGGGATGCAGGGGGGAGCTGCCGGAGGGTGGGGTGGAGGTCCCCGGGTGGGAACTCATGGGGCACGGTGGGCGGGGACGGAGGGAGGGTTGGGGCCGGAGCAGGTGTTTGCAGAATTGGGTCTTGGAGGAGCCTGAGGCAACCCAGGTTGGGGAGTGCGGCTGGCAGGCCGGCGTCTCACCGGTCCAGCTTGCTTCCTCTTGCCCTGCCTCTCCCGCTGCCGTCGCAGGCGAAGTTCTTCTGTGCTGTCCAGGGGGAGATGAACTTTTGCAACAGCATGGGCGCCCTGGAGATGCACCAGCGCCTGGAGCACCTGAAGAGGAGCATCCACCGCGTGTACCTCTATTCCCAGAGTGAGGCTCAGTCTTTGTCTGCCCCACGTAACCCAGAAAATCTGACCCAGGACCCATTGTCCCTGAAGTCTGCATGATGAAAAGGAACATATTAGAGACTACAGTGAACACTCAAGTACCCATCACCTAAGTTTCAGCAACTTCCCCTGTCTTGCCATGCTTGTTTCACCCTCTATACCCGCTTTAAGGGAAATCTCAGACATCACAGTAGTCCTGAATACTTTTTAATGTTTCTAAAAAAAAAAAAAGCTCCTGACATAATCATAATGTCAATCCGGATACAATTAACAACAGTTCCCTAATATTAGCTAATACTTCGTCCATAAGATCTCCCAAAAGGTCCATAAAAGCCTTCCCCACTTGCTCTGTCATTTTAGAACCCAAGAAGGCCCACACATTGGTTGGTAGCCCTCTTAGGTTCCTTTTCCCTAGGGTGACCATTAATTTGTGTCCACATTGGGGCACTTAGGCTGAAATTAAAGGGTACCATATTACTACACAGGGATGGCAAGTGAGGGTTAGTGGCCCAGCTGCTGAAGTCCCTTTTAAGGTGGAAGGGAAGCCCTCTCCCTCCCCTCTGGGCTATGGACTTGAAGAACAGTGTTGTCCTTTGGGGTGTCCCACATCAGGGATTTATATCTGTTGTCTTGGTCATCAGCGATGTTGTCCCCCTCTGCCTTTGTTCCTTGGACAGTCATTCTAATGCCTTGTTTGGTTTGGGTTCAGTTCTTTGGGTGCGTTTGTATTCAGCAATAAACTGTGCTGGTTGGGGGGCTCATTTCTTCGTCATCACATCGAGAGGCCCAGCTCCCCTGGGTGTTTCCCTTTCCACGATGCTGAGTGTAAGTGCTCCATGACATCATTTCATCTGACGGCAGTATGGCCAGCATGTGTACCTTTTACCACAGCCTCCTGAGGTAGCATTGATGTTACTTTATCCTTGTTTTACGGAAGTGGAAACAGGTTCAGGGAGGCTAGGCCACATAGTAAGTCATGGATCTGAACTTGAACTCAGGTCTGGATTGTTCCGGGGTACAGGCTTTTAGCCTCCAGAACAATGCTCCTTGGTATTGGTTATCCTCATTCTAGATGAGCTGATCTGATGGGCAGTCTGGAGAGCTTGTTGACATCCATTTTGCTGATAGTCTTCAACTCTGAACAGTAAATATAGCCAGACTTGTTGAAGTAGGAAGACCTAACATGGAGAGAGGAGAAGGATCAGACCCCAAGTTCCTTCCCTTTAAAGATACCCTTCCTGAGTCCCTTCTGCAAGACCTCCTCCTTGTGGGTTTTCTCATAGAAGGGTCTTGTGCACACGCTAGGACAGCCCTAGGGATGGGTAGAGTCTGTGGGCTCATTGCCCTGGGCCTGGATCCCCAAAAGTACTGGTGGATTCAAGAACTTTCCTCTTGCTCTACCTGTTGGGAGTTGGGGAAGCAGCAAACCAACCTGTCCAGGTCAAGCTCAGCCCTCCTTGGCAGTGATACTCTTACCACTTCCCATGAAATTCTGCCCTTGGAGTCAGCCTGATCGTGGATCCTGCCTGTGCCTTGTACAGTTGGAGTTTCTGGTTCCTCTTGAAGATGGAGAAAAAAGTACCCTTTCCATGAGGCAGGAAAGTACCCTTTCCATGAGGCAG
>JAAGEH010000417.1:15558176-15752312 GCA_011751065.1 Lasiurus cinereus | reverse complement strand
AAAGTACCCTTTCCATGAGGCAGGAAAGTACCCTTTCCATGAGGCAGGAAAGTATCCTTTCCATGAGGCAGTTGTGGTTTCAATGAGATGGTGCATGTTGGTGCCTGTCAACAGTAGGTCTAGGCATTGCTAGGACCCATCCTCGAGGGTCCTGCCTCTCCTCTCTGTTGGCTGTTTCTCTGATACAATTAACAGCAGTTCCCTAGGGCTGTCCTAGGGTGTGCAAAGGACCCTTCTATGAGAAAACCCACAAGGAGGAGGTCTTGCAGAAGGGGCTCAGGGAGGGAATCTTTGAGGGGAAGGAAGTTGGGGTCTGATCCCTCTCCTCTCTCCATGTTAGGTCTCCTCTCTCCATGTTAGGTCTTTCTACTTCAACAAATCTGGCTGTATTTACCGTCGTGTTTGTCCCCACTCCACCGTGTTCTGGCTGAGGGGTAGGCACCCACTGGTACCTTTTTGTCACAGATACCAAGAAGAAGAGAAGGAAGCCAAAAGCAAAGAAACTAGAACCCATCCTCTTGCACAACCGGTCAACCTCCCCCTGCCTGCCACCAACACTGCTGCCACCTCCACCACTGCCACCACCTGTTAACACCATGCCCTCTGTGGTGGTCCGGTCGTCACCCTCCGTCTACACTATGCCCAGGGTCTTTGGCCCCTTTCCTCCGCTGCCTCGCAAGTCGGTCAGTGGATGCGTTGTCCCCTCTCCCCGCCCCCTTACAACCTTGGGAGCGGCAGCCCCTCCCACAGCTCTCTCGGGCCCACAGCCGTGATTCTCAGAGCTTGGTTTTTAAGCAGCAGAGCCCTTTTAAAGACTATAGGCAAAGTCTTGGGTGAAACAGCAGTGTACAAAGCAATAAAAGGGGGGCTACTCTGATTGAATAATTGAGGTAGGGGTTGAAGGCTACCTGCTTGGCTTCAGCTGAACAAGGCAACCCCAAATGCACCGGGCAGAATCCTAGGGCTGCCAGAGGACAAGTGGAGGACCACAGGCCCCCCTGCCATGACTCTCTAAGGCTGTCATTCTCTGGTGCCCTTCCTCCCCTCCTCCTCCCCTCCTGATTCCCACTTACCCTACACACTCTCTCCAGCAAGCCCTTCCCCTGGCCGGATTAGGACATTCTCAGTTGGCTCCTAGCCCCTATTTCCTATCTCCCTAGCACCAAGTTCAAGATGAGCACAGAGGGTGAGCCTGACATATTTGCCGATTAAATGAGAGTCGCATGGTTTTCACAGTTCTCATATAGGTAATATTTTTAATTTTCACGGTGAGTCCCTCAAACTTGTCCTGACTTGCTTTTGTTTCCTGCAGACGGAGAAATTGGAAGTTTCAAGTTCTGAAGTGAAATTAAACTGGTCTGGCCTGTCACCGAACCCAAAGAGGTAAAAAGGAATTTATTTTGGGCTTGAGGTAAGTGAAAGGGAGCATTTTGGGGAGCGTGCTCAGCTATTCTTTCCTCCCCACCTCTTAGTTAACCCTCGCCACGGTCCCGGGTGGTTATTCTCATTGTTCAAGGAAGGAGTCTGGGCTCAGCAGTCCCTGTCCCCATGTCAGACAAACAAACACCAAGACTGGAGGCGCTCCACCTAGGAGGATCCCAGAGCTGACAATGCCTCTCTGCCCTGTCTTGCAGCCACATGGTTGATCTGACCCCTTTGGTCCTCAGTCCTGGAGGCTTCCATTTCTCGTACCTGCCCAGAAACAGGGTGCACAAGCTCCACTACCCTGGCTTCCCCTGGTAAGTGTGCTTCTGAGCCTCCCGGGCCAGGTACCATTCTGGCTCAGCCTCTGCTTTGCTTCTGCCTAGCATTGTGGTGGCCTGGCCAAGGGCTAGACTAATGGTCTTTTTTTTTAAAAATATATTTTATTGATTTTTTACAGAGAGGAAGGGAGAGGGATAGAGAGTTAGAAACATCGATGAGAGAGAAACATCGATCAGCTGCCTCCTGCACACCCCCTACTGGGGATGTGCCCGCAACCAAGATACATGCCCTTGACCGGAATCAAACCTGGGACCTTCCAGTCCATAGGCTGACGCTCTGTCCACTGAGCCAAACCTGCTAGACTTTATGAGGATGCCTTCCACTTCCAGGAAGGACCCTTATGTAATCTGGAATGCTGGAAAAGTCACTCCCTACTGTTTATAATGGTGTGGCATTAGAAACAGCCCAGAGGCCAACAGAAAGGGAGTGATTACATCAACCATGGGCAGCCCTATCTGTGATTTATATATGTACACACTTGTTTTGCAAAGCAGGGTTTTACTAACTATGGGATTTCAAAAATCACTCGTGTTTTCATTTATGGATATTAAGTATTTCCTATTACATTGAGTGTTATTCTAAAATATGATTTAGACTGGCTGCTTCATTGCATCAGGTAACTTTTATATATATATATATATTTTATTGATTTTTCACAGAGAGGAAGGGAGAGGGATAGAAAGTCAGAAACATTGATTAGCCGCCTCCTGCACATCCCACACTGGAGATGTGCCCGCAAGCAAGGTACATGCCCCCGACCGGAATCGAACCTGGGACCTTTCAGTCCGCAGGCCAACGCTCTATCCACTGAGCCAAACCAGTCTTGGCATCAGATAACTTTTTAAAAATATATATATTTATTGATTTTAGAGAGGAAGGAAGAGGGAGAGAGAGATAGAAACATCAATGATGAGCTGAAACCGATTTGGTTTAGTGAATAGAGCATCAGCTTGCAGACTCAAAGGTCCAGGTTTGATTCCAGTCAAGGGCACGTACCTTGGTTGCAGGCACATCCCCAGTAGGGGTATGCAGGAGGCAGCTGATTGATGTTTCTCTCTCGTTGATGTTTCTAACTCTCTATCTCTCCCTTCCTCTCTGTAAAAAAATGTATAAAATATATTTTAAAAAACAACAACAACAACGACAAATATCAATGATGAGAGAGAACCATTGATTAGCTGTCTCCTGCACACCTCCCACTGGGGATTGAGCCTACAACCCAAGCATATGCTTTTGGCCAAAATCAAACCTGGAATCCTTCAGTCCTCAGGCCGACGCTTCATCCACTGAGCCAAACCAGCTAGGGCCAGATAAACTTTTTAATAGCCTTACTTATATATTATTACTTATATATTACATAATTAACTTATATTAAAAAGTATACAATTCAGCTCTAACCATTTTGGATCAGTAGATAGAGCATCGGCCTTGGACTGAAGGGTCCCAGGTTTGATTCTGATCAAGAGCACATATCTGCCTTGCAGATTTCATCCCCACCCTGGTTGGGGCCATGCGGGAGGCAACCAATTGATGCGTCTCTCTCACATTTATGTTTCTCTCTCTGTCTTTCCCCTTTTACACTCTCTCTAAAGATCAATGCAGCTGAAACCAGATTGGTTCAGTGGATAGAGCATGTCAGCCTGCGGACTGAAAGGTCCCAGGTTCGATTCCGGTGAAGAGCATGTACCTTGGTTGCAGGCACATCCCTAGTGGGAGGCGTGCAGGAGGCAGCTGGTCAATGTTTCTCTCTCATCGATGTTTCTAGCTCTCTATCCCTCTCTCTTCCTTTCTGTAAAAAAAAAAATAAAATATATTAAAATGTATATATATATATTAAAAAAAATAAAGATCAATGCAAAAATAATATCCTTTAGTGAGAATAAAAAAACAACCCACCTTTAAATGCACCAATAATAATAGATGCAAATACTCCATTGTATGGTTGGAACATCATTTACTGAACCATTCTTTTATTTATTTTTATTTTTATTTTTTTAAATATATTTTATTGATTTTCACAGAGAGGAAGGGAGAGGGATAGAGAGCCAGAAACATTGATGAGAGAGAAACATCAATAAGCTGCCTCCTGCACAGCCCCTACTGGGGATGTGCCCGCAACCAAGGTACATGCCCTTGACCAGAATTGAACCCGGGACCCTTCAGTCCACAGGCCGATGCTCTATCTACTGAGCCAAACCAGTCAGGGCTGAACCATTCTTTAAAAAAAAAAATAAAGATTTTTATTGTATTTTAGAGAGAGAAGGAAGAAGAAGGAGAGAGAAACATCTATCTGCTACCTCCTGCACATCCCCTACTGGGGACAGAGCCTGAAACCCAGGCATGTGCCCTGAGAGTGGAATCCAACCAGCAAACTTCCAGTGCATCAGGCAACGCCCAACCAACTGGAGTCACACTGACCAGGACTCAACCATTCTTGCTTGTTGAAATATTTCACTAATAAGGACAAATTTAGGCTTTTGTCACGTATTGATTTCTGATTGAGCTGTGCTCTCATGATGCTACCACCAAAAATAAGTTATTTTTAATTGGTTTGAAAAATTTTACAAAAGTAGAACATATTGCATGGGGAAAAGTTAACAATATAGAAATGCATGCATAAAATATGAATCTCATGTTGCTAACAGTCCTGCTGCTAAGAGTTTCATGTGTATCCCTCCAACACACACACACACACACACACACACACACACACAGGTTAATTTTAAACCAAAGCAGGATCGCATTTTATATGCTTCTCAGCAACTTGCTTTTTTCCATTACTGTAGCATTGGGGTGCCTTTACTTGTTGGGATATACAGACCTACCTCATTCCTTTAACAGCCCCAGAATAGTCCACAGCATTGCTGTACCTTGTTCCCTAATGGATGTTTAGATTGTGTCCAGGTTTTCAGTCACAACATTGCTGCAGGGAGCAGTCTTGAACAAACATTCTTGGGAGAGATTTTTGGAAGTATAAATGTGTTTAGAGTCATCCTACCGCTTGGGAAGGGGCTTTGTCATGTGTACTCCTCATGGTGTTGATGTCCCATCTCATGGACATACCTTGGTTGTCTCCTGCACAGGACTTCAGCCTGTAATGACCCCCTCAACACCAAGGAGACACCATCCCCTCCTGTGGAGACCCCCGTTTTCACTCCACCTGTCCTGCTCAAGTTCCAGCCTGTGCCCAGACCTAAAGATGACTCAGAGACTGACCATGGAAGTGCAGAGTCTGTGTCCCACAAGCGGGGCCCATAACCTCTTCCCTGCAGACTGTGGCGGAGGAATGAATAAAGTTCCCATGGAGGTGCCTTTCTCATGCTGGGCCCCTCACTTGACCCCACTGACTTGCAAGTCTACCTTTTTTCTTCCCACACCTGGCCCCTAAACACAAGGTTCATCTGGGTATAAGTTTATTTATTTCATTTTTAAAATATATTTTATTGATTTTTTTTACAGAGAGGAAGGGAGAGGGATAGAGAGTTAGAAACATCTATGAGAGAGAGACATCGATCAGCTGCCTTCTGCACGCCCTCTACTGGGGATGTGCCCGCAACCAGGATACATGCCCTTGACTGGAATCGAACCTGGGACCCTTCAGTCCACAGGACAACGCTCTAGCCACTGAGCCAAACCGGTTTTCGGCTGGGTATAAGTTTAGAAACAGTGATCTCTTTCCTCCATAGAGTAAAATGAACTGGTGAGTCAGTTTCCAACTTGGTACCTTCCTAAGGAATTTCAAAGATAGTGACTGTAATTGTTGCTTCACACCCTGACTTTAGAAAGAAACCTGCATGTGAGATGTGAGCCTTCACAAAATGCTTGAGGACTGATGGACATTAGCAGATGTGCATTGAGCCTTTGTGTATGTCCCACAGCTTGCTTGGGACTGGAGATAATAAACCAAGCAGCTGAGGCCCCTTCCCTTAAGGAACTTACACCCATCCCATCCTCGAGTGTGCGTGTGTGTGTCTGTGTGTGTGTGTGAAGGGGCCAGCCATGAGATAAGGGCCAAGACAACTGAATTGGGGTAATTAAGTGGAGAGTGGTATGGTGAGGAAGAGTGGAGATGGGGTGAGGGATGGAGAATTCTGCTTTGAGGAGATGCTAAATTGGAAACCAGTGGGTACACAAGTAGAGATCAGGAGTCTGGAGCACTGGCAATTTAGTGTTGGGAGTCAGGGGTTATAAGTGGTACTTAAAACCACAAGACTGGGCAAGGTCACCCAGTATTTGAGTGTAGACAGATGTCTGGGGCTCGGAGTGGGGCACATAAATGTGATCTGGCCAAGGGAAGGGTGGGGAAGATACTCAAGAGATCAGTGAGGGCTTTGGACCTTCTGGCTTGGGCCACTCAGGAGGCCTGGAGGCTATGGAAACCAAATGGCTGGAGAGAATGGGAGGTGACCAGGTACATAGCAAATGTGGACATTGCTTTGGAGACATCTGTCATTGAGGGGAGCAAAAATGGAGCGGAGGCTCTTGGGACTTTAGGCTCCAGGCGGGCTATTTAAAAAACCTGAGGCCTGGCTGGTGTGGTTCAGTAGTTGAGTGTCCATCTATGAACCAGGAGGTCACAGTTCTATTCCTTGTAGGGGCACATGCCTGGATTGCTGGCTCCATCCCCAGTGGGGTCCTGTGGGAGGCAGCCAATTGGTGGTTAGCTCTCAGGGTTGATGTTTCTATCTCTCCTCCCTTTCTGAAATCAGTAAAAATACATTTAAAAAAAAAAAAAAAAGACCTGAGGACCCGTCAAACCAAGATGAGTTTGAGTGGGAAGAGCACTGAGTCGGGCTGAGAGGGAAGGCGAGGCGTTTGAGGGAAGGCTGGCTCCGAGTCAGAGGCAGCTCAGCTCTGACGGCACAAAAGCCCAATTGGGAAACGCGGCTCCGGCACCGGCTGCGACAGCGGATTGGCGCGCTTGCCTCCAGGGACCACATTTCCCGGCATGCTCCGCGCCCGCTTCCGTGGCGGGACCCGGAAGTACTTAAGGATCTGGGCTGGGAAGCGGCGGACGCGGCTGACCGGGTTGTGTGTTGACGATTTTCCGCGTTCGCTGGTCCCGCCGCCGCCGCCGCCGCCGCCGCCGCCGCCGCCACCGCCACCACCGCCACCGCCGCCGCCACCATGGGGAAGAGACAGCACCAGAAAGACAAGATGTAAGTAGAACCGCAGCCAGGTGTTCCTGGCTCTGCCTGAGTCCCGCTCTGCCTCCGTCCCCGCCTGTTCTGCGCTCTGCGGTGTCTCCGCTTTCAGAGTGGACCCAGAACCCGCTCAGGTGTCGCCTCCTGCCAGGAGTTGCCGTCCCCTCGGGTGGAGTAACACCTTCCCCTCCCGCAGCCGCCCAGCTCTCCCGCTTTGGCGGCGTCCGCTCTAAGAGCCCGTAAGTGCCCTCACCTGGGCGCGGCCCGGCCCGCCCACCGCCGCGGCGCTCCTCCGGCCCAGCCTGGCCCCTCGCGAGCTCCGCTCCCGAGTCAGCCCCCCTCCGGCGCCTCCTGCCACCCCCCGTGCTGGTTCCTGCCCCTCAGCTTACACACGCGAACAGCAGCTCCCCGTTTAAAGCAGACCCCCCTTCCCCACCTTCCCTCCAGCTGCCGCCGTGTGTTTTCCGTGAAAGAGCTGTGTCTACTGGGTATTTTCTGCTGTCTTTCTTTGGAAGCTGCTTCGACTTCAGTCAGGCTTTCGACCTCAGCACTACTCCTGTCAGGATCCCCGGAACTTCCATGTTGCTAAATCTGTGTTCAGTTCCGAGGCCTCGTTTTGTTTGTTGTGCTCCTCAACAGCATCCGACGCAACTGACCACCTCTCTCCTTCTAAGCTCTTGTTGGGGATCCCCCTCCCCACCTCCCAGTGGGTGATCTGTCTGGTCGTGCAGTAGTCAGCTGCTTACTGGACATCTTCACCTGGAAGTCTAGCGGAAATCTCAAATTTAATATGCTTCAAAGGGAACCTGGTTTTTCAGTGCCTGAGCCTGCTCCTCCCCCATTTTCCCTCCCTCAGTTTGCTCAGGTCAGAAGTCTGGGAGTTAGTTTGGTACCTCTTTCCCTCAGCAGTTTTTTTTTTTCTCCAGCCCATCAGCAAGTCCTGCTGGCAATTTCAGGGACTGACCACTCTCGCCCACCAGTTCCCACAAGGGGGGGGGGTTATGTCAACTCCTTGGACCTTTGCAGTTATCTCCTGATGGGATTTCGGCTGCCTCTCTTGTTTGTCCCGCTATAGGAAGCAACCAGAGCGATGCTCTGAGGACTTAGATCATGTCAGAGCTCTGCTCCAAACCTCCAGCAGCTTTCCTTCCTGTTTACAGCAAATCCGGAGTCCTCACATGGCCTGCAAGGCCCCGGTGCTTGGACCACCGTCTGTGTTTCCTTCATCTGCTGCCACATGGCCCCACGCACCATTTGTCAGTGGCTTCACCTTTTTTTTGGAGAACACAATAGCTTTTCCTGCTTCGTGGCTTTTATTATTACTTTTTTAATATTTTATTTATTTTTTAATTTTATATTTATTTTTATTTTATTGATTTTTTTTTACAGAGAGGAAGGGAGAGGGATAGAGTCAGAAACATCAATGAGAGAGAAACATCCATTAGCCACCTCCACACCCCCTACTGGGGATGTGCCTGCCACCAAGGTACATGCCCTTGACTGGAATCAAACCTGGGACCCTTCAGTTCGCAGGCCAATGCTCTATCCACTGAGCCAAGCCGGTCAGGGCTATTGATTTTTTTAAACAGAGGAAGGGGGGGTGGGGAGAGAGAGAGAGCGCGCGCTAGAAACATCGATCAGCCACCTCCTACGCCTCCTACTGGGGATGTACCTGCAACCAAGGTACATGTCCTTGACTGGAATTGAACCTGGGACCCTTCAGTCTGCAGGCTGATGCTCTATCCACTGAGCCAAACCGGTTTCGGCTTCTTATTTTTTTTGATGTCAAAATAATAATTTTAATACTTCTCTGTGTTTTTGTTCCTGGAAGTCAAGTATCTTATGTAGTCAAATTAAGAAAAAGGCAGAATGTTTCCTTTCTTTGCTTGTGGTTCTACAGAGGCTCGTTTCAGAACCACCAGGAAAGTCTAAATGTTGTCTTGGCTCTGGTAGTCAGTCCTTGTCAGCAGAGGCATCCACGTAGCTCTCTCTGGGTGGAAAACCTTCTGTGTTATGCATAGAAATGACTGAAGACTCACTGTCAGCAGTTGTTCCTTGAAGGTTTCTTCTCACTTGGGTTGAAGTTTCACTCAAAAAGCCACAGACTCAACACAGGACCTCAAAACAGCACGAGCTCCTCCTGGGAGGTGGTCAGGTTCTCTCCGGGCCAAAACGGAGCTGCGGCAAGACTCACGGGTGGAACATGCCGGATGCCCCACGCGAGTGTCCTGCTTCATGGGTTTTATTTGTGACATGCCTGCTTGGTCCTTCTGCCTGGAAAGCTCTTCCCCCAGGTCTTCACATGGCTAGCTCCTCATCATCAAGCCTCTGTTAAGTTCTTTTATTTTTCTTCAGAGCAAAGCAGGACTGTTTGTATTTGTTACTTGTTTGTGAAACCCCATGTCTATTGTGTTTATCAGTATGTGCCTTTCACATAGTAGGTATTTAATAAATATTTGCTGACTGATAAAATGATTCAGTCATCCATTACTTCCAGAGAGACTGTCCTCTTTACAAAGGGGGTGGAAGTAAGATTTCTCTTTCTCTCTTTCAGGTACATTACCTGTGCTGAATACACTCACTTCTATGGTGGCAAGAAAGCAGGTAAGGCATGAAATCCTCCTTTTTCCTTTTGTATGTGTGGGGGTGTAATTAAGGAATGATGTCTTTGCTACAATGAGCCTGTAAAAAATAATGGCCCTAGCCTGTTTGGTTCAGTGGATAGAGAGTTGGCCTGCAGACTAAAGCATCCTAGGTTCGATTCTGGTCAAGGGCACATATATGCCGGGTTGTGGGCTTGATTCCCAGCAGGGGTATGCAGGAGGCAATTGATCAATGATTCTCTCTCATCGTTGATGATTCTATCTTCTCCTCTCTCTTCCTCTCTAAAATCAATGAAAATATATTAAAAAAATAATAACAATGAACAAGAACATGGAAACTAGAGTAGACAAATGGACTGAGGACAGACAAGTCAGAAAAGAGGAAGATATATGAGAAAGTGTCTAATATTGGTGTGTGTGTGTGTGTGTGTGTGTGTGTGTGTGTTAAATATGTTTTTATTGCCTGACTGGTATAGCTCAGTAGATTGGCATGATCCCATGGAACAAGAGGTCCAGGTTGGATTCCCCATAAGGGCACATGTCCAGGTTTTGGGCTCAATCCCAGTAGCCGGCATGCAGGAGGCAGCCAATCAATGTATCTCTCTCATCAGATGTTTCTGTCTCCTCTCTTCCTTTCTGAAATCAATAAAAATATTTTTATTCTTTTATTTATTTATGTTTAAACTCTTTATTGTTGCAAGTATTACATATGTCACCCTTTTTCCCCATTGACCCCCCCCCTCCAGCCCATCCCTGTCCCAGGACCTCCCACCCCACTATCTGTGTCCTTGGGTTATGCATATATGCATACAGCATTTTTAGTTGATTACCTTCCACCCACCCTCCCCTGCCTTCCCTCTGAGATTCCGCACTCCGTTCCATGCTTCCATGTCTCTGGATCCACTCTGTTCATAAGTTTATTTTGTTAATTAGATTCCATATATGAATAAGATCATGTGATATTTGTCTTTTTCTGACTGAATTATTTCACTTAGCCTGATGCTCTCCAGGTCCCTACATGGTGTCTCAAAGGGATTCTTCTTACTGTTACAT
Source organism: Lasiurus cinereus (assembly GCA_011751065.1). Lineage (NCBI taxonomy): Eukaryota > Metazoa > Chordata > Mammalia > Chiroptera > Vespertilionidae > Lasiurus > Lasiurus cinereus. Next base: position 15,741,748 of record JAAGEH010000417.1, on the reverse strand, counting down.
AGTATTCCGTGGTGTAAATGTACCACAGCTTTTTTATCCACTCATCTACTGATGGGTATTTGGGCTGTTTCCATCTTAGCTATTGTAAATTGTGCTGCTATGATCATAGGGGTGCATACATTCTTTCTGATTGGTGTTTTGGGTTTCTTAGGATATATTCCTAGAAGTGGGGTCACCAGGTCAAATGCCAGTTCCATATTTAATTTTTTGAGAAAACATGATACTATTTTCCATATTGGCTGTACCAGTCTGCATTCCACCAGCAGTGTACTAGGATTCCCTTTTCTCCACATGTTCGCTAGCACTTGTCATTTGTTGATTTGTTGATGGCAGCCATTCTGACAGATGTGAGATAATACCTCATTGGTCGTTTTCATTTGCATCTCTATGATGATCATTGACTTTGAGCATTTTTTTTATTGATTTTTTACAGGGAGGAAGGGAGAGGAATAGAGAGTTAGAAAATCGATGAGAGAGAGACATCGATCAGCCGCCTCCTGCACGCCCCCTACTGGGGATGTGCCCGCAACCAAGGTACATGCCTTTGACTGGAATCGAACCTGGGACCTTTCAGTCCGCAGGCTGACGCTCTATCCACTGAGCCAAACCGGTTTCGGCGAGCATTGTTTTATGTTTCTTGGCCATCTGTATGTCCTCTTTGAGAAGTATCTATTTAGATCCTTTGCCCATTTTTTAATTGGATTGTTATTGTTTGTCTTCCTTTTGTTGTTCATTTCATATTTTGGATATTAATCCTTTATCAGATGTATAATTGCCAGATATATTCTCCCGTACAGTGGGCTCACTTTTCATTTTGTTGATGGTGTTTTTGGTGTGTGTGTGTTTAGAATATGTACATAGTTGTTTTTTTTTTAAATCTTTATTGTTCACATTATTAAAATTGTTCCTCTTGTTTTCCCCCCATAGCTTCCTTCCACCTGGTTCCTACCCCACTGTCAGCCCTTACCCCCTCCCCACTGTCCTCATCCATAGGTGCACGATTTTTGTCCATTCTCTTTCCTATACCCCCCACACCCCTTTCCCCCTGAGAATTGTCAGTCCACTCCCTTTCTATGCCCCTGATTCTATTATATTCACCAGTTTATTCTGTTCATCAGATTTTCAATTCACTTGATTTTTAGATTCATTTGTTGATAAATATGTACTTGTTCATAATTTCTATCTTTACCTTTTTCTTCTTCTTACTCTTCTTATAGAATATATTTCAGCATTTCATATAATACTGGTTTGGTGTTGATGAACTCCTTTAGCTTTTTCTTATCTGTGATGCTCTTCATCTCACCATCAATTCTGAATGATAGCTTTGCTGGGTAGAGCACTCTTGGTTGTAGGTTCTTGCTATTCATCACATTGAATATTTCTTGTATCTCCCATATGGGCCTGCATAGTTTCTGTTGAGAAATCAGCTGACAATCGTATGGGTGCTCCCTTGTAGGTAATTAACTGTTTTTCTCTTGCTGCTTTTAATATTCTCTCTTGTCTTTTGCCCTTGGCATTTTAATGATGATGTGTCTTGGTGTGGTCCTCTTTGGATTCTTTTTGTTTGGGGTTCTGTGTGCTTCCTGGACTTGTAAGTCTATTTCTTTCACCAGGTAGGTGAAGTTTTCAGTTATTATCTAAATAGGTTTTCAGTATCTTGCTCTCTCTCTTCTTCTGGCACCCCCATAATTCTGATGTTGGTACACTTGAAGTTGTCCCAGAGACTCCTTACACTATCTTCATATGTTTGGATTCTTTTTTCTTTTTTCTTTTCCAGTTGGGTGTTTTTTGCTTATTTGTATTTCAAATCTTTGACTTGATTCTTGTGATCCTCTAGTTTCGTGGTCGGCAAACTGCAGTTCGCAAGCCACATACAGCTCTTTGGCTCTTTGAGTGTGGCTTTTCCACAAGATATCTCGGCCTGGGCAAGTCTATTTTGAAGAAGTGGTGTTAGAAGAAGTTTAAGTTTAAAAAATTTGGCTCTAAAAAAAAAATTCAATCATTGTACTGTTGATATTTGGCTCTGTTGACTAATGAGTTTGCTGTCCACTGCAGTGTAGTCTGCTGTTGAGTTTATGTATATTATTTTTTATTTCAGTCAGTGTGTGATTAATTTCTAGTTGGTCCTTTTTTATGTCCTCAAGGATTCTCACTAAATTTATTGGCCTTTTTTAGAAAGTTCTTTTTATTTTATTTTCAAAATATATTTTTATTGATTTTTTACAGAGAGGAAGGGAGAGAGATTGTCAGAAACATTGATGAGAGATAAACATTGATCAGCTGCCTCCTGCACACCCCACACTGGAGATGTGCTCGCAAGCAAGGTACATGCCCCCGACCGGAATCGAACCTGGGACCTTTAAGTCCACAGGCCGACGCTCTATTCACTGAGCCAAACTGGTCTCGGCTATTTTTTATTTTTTTAAAAAACATATTTTATTCATTTTTTACAGAGAGGAAGGGAGAGGGATAGAAAGTCAGAAACATCTATGAGAGAGAGACCGATCAGCCGCCTCCTGCACGCCCCACACTGAAGATGTGCCCACAAGCAAGGTACATGCCCCCAACCGGAATTGAACCTGGGACCCTTCAGTCCGCAGGCCGACGCTCTATCCACTGAGCCAAACTGGTATCGGCTGCCTTTGGTATTTAAATAGGGATTACATTGAATCTGTAGATTGCCTTGGGTAGTATGGACATTTTAATGATGTTGATTTCTGTCCATCTATGAACATGGAATATTCCTTCACTTGTTTATATCTTCTCTTTTTTTTTCAACATTCTGTAGTTTTCTGAGTACAAGTCTTTCTCCTCTTTGGTTAAGTTTATTCCTAAGTATCCTAATTTTTTTGTTGCAATGGTAAATGGAATTGTTTTAGTTTCTCTTTCTGAGAATTCATTATTGGTGTTTTAAAAAAAGCCATTGATTTTTGGGTGTTGATTTTTTTTTGGGGGGGTATTGATTTTGTATCCTGCTACATTGCCAAATTGATTTATTAAATCTAGTAGTTTTTTGGTGGAGTCTTTAGAGTTTTCTGTGTACAATATCATGTCATCTGTGAATAATGAGCGTTTTACTTCCTCCTTTCTAATTTGGATTAAAAAATACATATTTTAAATATTTTATTGATTTCAGAGAGGAAGGGGGAGAGAGAAACATCAGTGACGACAGAGAATCATGGATCGGCTGCCTCCTGCATGCCCCACACTGGGGATCAAGCCTGCAACCCGGGCATGTGCCCTGACTGGGAATCAAACTGTGACCTCCTGGTTCATAGGTCAATGCTTGACCACTGAGCCACGCCAGCTGAGCGGATAAAATATTTTTTAAAAGATATATATTTTATTGATTTTTTTATAGAGAGGAAGGGAAAGAGATAGAGAGTCAAACATCGATGAGAGACAAACATTGATCAGCTGCCTCCTGCACACTCTCCTCTAGGGATGTGCCCGCAACCAAGGTACATGCCCTTGACCGGAATTGAACCTGGAATCCTCCAGTCCACAGACCTACGCTCTATCCACTGAGCCAAACCAGTTAGGGCAAAATATTTTTTTAAAAATATGTTTTTATCAATTTTTAGAGAGGAAGAGGGAGGGATAGAGAGATAGAAACATCATCGATTGGTTGCACGCCCCCTACCAGGAATTGAACCAGCAACCTTTTGGTTCTTGGTTGACACTAAATCACACCGATGGGCAAGCTTGTTTTTATTAATGTAGGTTAAAATAGCCTTATTTTCTCTATCAAAATAATAAGGTCAGGCATACTTCATTTTATTGCTCTTCACTTTATTGCACTTTGCAGACACCATTTTTTTTTAGCAAGTATGGGGGTGAGTTTTCCAGCAGCATTTGTTCACTTTGTATCTCTGGGTCCCATTTTGGTAATCCTTGCAATATTTCAGACTTTTTTTTTATTATATTTGTTATGGTGACTTGGACTTTTGTTTGTGTACTTTTTCTTTTCATAGATTGTTTTAATACATTAGCCCATCTTTTCTTTGAGAAAAATCATTGTCTTGGTTTCTATAATTGAAAACAACAATATTGGGTCAGTAATATCTTCTGAAGGCTAAGTGTGCTGAGGTCTCTGAAACTTTAATGTTTGTATGAATCACCTATAGATCTTGTTAAAATGATGCAGACTATAATTCATGTCCAACCAGCTTCCCGGTAATGGTAGTGCTATTACTTGACACACCGTACTTACATTGGAAAAATAATGCCATCTAGAACTTTAATAGGCAGAGAGGAAAAGTCAACATCTGGCTTCAAAGGACAGGCTGAGTCTGTTTTTAGGGACTAATGCAGCTGTTGACTTGAAATTGAAGCTAATGCTCATTTATCATTCTGAAAGTCCAAGGGTCCTTAAGAATTATTCCACATCTACTCTGCCTATGCTCTGTGCATGGAATCGCAAAGCCTGGATGACAGCACATCTGCTTACAACATGGTTTACTACAGATTTAAAGTCTATTGTTGAGTCCTTCTGCTCAGAAAAAAAAGGTTCCTTTCAAAATATCGGTACTCATTGAATTCACCTGGTTACCCAAGAGGTCTGATGGAGATATACAATAGAATTAATGTTGTCAATGTCTGTGAACAGAACATTCATTCTGCAGCCCATAGACCAAGAAAGTAATTTTGACTTTTAAGTCATTATTTAAGAAATACATGTCATAGGGTTATAGTGCAGTAGATAGTGATTCCTCTGATGGATTTGGGCAAAGTAAATTGAAAACCTCTGGAAAAAATTCACCATTCCAAATGCCATTAAGAACATTCATGATTCCTGGGAAGAAGCCAAAATATGAACATTAACATTTGGAAAGAGTTGATTCCAACCTCCTGATGACTTTGGGGGCCTCAGGACTTCAATAGAAGAAGTAAATGCACATGTGGTAGAGATAGCCAGAGAACTGGAATTAGAAGTGGAGCCTGGCCTTAACCAGTTTGGCTCTGTGGATGGAGCGTCGGTCTGCGGATTGAAGGATCCCAGGTTCGATCAAGGACATGTACCTTGGTTGTGGGCACATCCCATGGAGGAGTGTACAGGAGGCAGCTGATCGATGTTTCTCTCTCATTGATGTTTCGAACTCTCTATCCCTCTCCCTTCCTCTCTGTAAAAAATCAATAAAATACATTTTTTAAAAAAGAAGAGGAGCCTAAAAATGTGACTGAATTGCTGCAATCTCATAATAAGACTTTATGGATGAGGAATTGCTTCTTATGGATGAGCAAAGAAAGTGGTTTTTGAAATGACAACAGGATTTAGAATATTACATATCTTTAGTTGATAAAGTGGTGGCAGGATTTATGAGGATTAATTTCAATTTTAGAGAAATTATGTGGGTAAATGCTGTCAAATAGCATCTCAAGTTATAGAGAAAACGTTATGAAAGGAAGAGTCAGTTGATGAGGCACACTTCACTGTTGTTTTAAGAAATTGTTACTGCCACCCTAACCTTCAGCTACCACCACCCTGATCAGTCAGCAGCCATCAACATCAAGGCAAGACCCTCCACCCAGTAAAAGATTATGACACACTGAAGACTTAGATGATGGTTAATAATTTTAGCAATAAAGTATATTTTAATTAAGGTATATATAGTTACAGTACATTTTGCTATTATAGTATAGTATAAACATAACTTTTTAAAAAATATATATTATTGAGTTTTTACAGAGAAGGAAGGGAGAGGGATAGAGTTAGAAACATCGATGAGAGAACCATTGATCAGCTGCCTTCTGCACACCCTCTACTGGGATGTGCCTGCAATGAAGGTACATGCTTTTGACCAGAATCAAACCTGGGACCCTTGAGTCTGCAGGCCTACGCTCTATCCACTGAGCCAAACCAGCTAGAGCTAAACATAACTTTTATAAGCACTGGGAAACCAAAAACTTTGAATCCCTTTATTACAATATTCGCTTTATTGTGTTGGTCTGGAATCGAACTCCGAGTGTCTCTGAGGTGTATGCGGTGTGTACTTTTTTTCACTTAAGTTCTTTCCTGATGTATCCCATGTACTTTGCTTCTATCTATTGAAAGTTTTTAATCAGAAGCAATTGCTACACGAGGTAATTTACATTAACCTTTTCTTTTTTAAAAAAGATGTTTTTATTGATTTCAGAGAGGAAGGGAGGAGAGAGAGAAACATCAATGATGAGAGAAAAATCATTGATAGGCTGCCTCCTGCACACCCCACACTGGGGATTGAGCCTGCAACCTGGGCATGTGTCCTGACTGGAACTTGAACTGTGACCTCCTGATTCATAGGTTGATACCCAACCACTGAGCCACACAGGCTGGGCTACATGAACTTTTTCTTTTTTTTTCCTTTTTCTTTTCTTTTTTAATATATTTTATTGATTTTTTACAGAGAGGAAGGGAAAAGGATAGAGAGTTAGAAACATCGATGAGAGAGAGACATCGATCAGCTGCCTCTGGCACACCCCCTACTGGAGGTGTGCCTGCAACCAAGGTACATGCCCTTGACCGCAATTGATCCTGGGACCTTTCAGTCTGCAGGCCGACGCTCTATGCAAACCGGTTTTGGCTGAACTTTTTCTTAAAATGTAATTGAACTGTTGATAGGGATACATAGGTGAAATTTTTATAGAATAAATTTTCTATCTCTTATTTTTGTTTTAAACAGATATTCCACAAACAAATTTTCGTCGTTTACCTTTTGACCACTGCAGGTAAGAATTTTGAGAGTTTAATCTTTCCATTGTAATAGTTTTCCGATACTCAGTTATTTGACAGTGAATCTGATCCTTGGAGATGCAGCTGTGGGTTTTGTCCGTGTTCCTCTGCCTCCCACTTCCCAGATCTTCCCTCAACTGGGAGAAGGTGACTCAATGATGATAAAAACTAATGATTCTTTTCTGCTTATTCTGTGTCTGTGTTTACAAGTAAAATTGTCTTTTTTAAAAAAAATATATTTTATTGATTTTTTACAGAGAGGAAGGGAGAGAGGCATAGAGAGCTAGAAATATCAATGAGAGAGAAACATCGATCAGCTGCCTCCTGCACACCTCCCCCCGGGGATGTGCCTGCAACCAAGGTATGTGCCCTTGACTGGAATCGAACCTGGGACCTTTCAGTCTGCAGACTGACGCTCTGTCCACTGAGCCAAACTGGTTTTGGCAGTACATTGTCTTTTTAATCTCAGTCTTACCTTCCAAGGTAGGTAGGCTCTGTTGTTAAGTCTCTTATAGTTGAGAGAATCAGTGCTTAGAAGAGCGAAGTCTCTTGCCCAGGTGTCACATCCAGGCAGTGGTGCCACTGAGGCGTGAACTCGGTGGTCTACTCTGGACCTGTGCCTTTCACAGTTTACCTTTGGTCCAGAGTCCAAGTGGTAACAACAGCTGCAATAGTCATATGATACTGTGAGCCCTTTTCCCTTCCCTGGGGAATGCAGGTCACTGATGGGAGTGGGGAGGGACCCAGCTTTAGGGCCACTCAAATGCTTCTTCCCACCTCAGTTGGTATGTATATGAACAGAAGCTGGGTGTGCTGGAAAAAATGCGACTAGGATTGATTGAACCTCAGCACATTGGGGGCTGTGGGGTGGGCAGGTCTGGTGGTCTCCTTGGGCCTCTGTTTCCTAAATTCGAGCCATGGTCATCTCTGCTCTGTACACATGCATTCCTCTTCATCCCCTGAGTTCTGATTCCATAGGAGAGAGTGATCCTTGAGAGCTGATAAAGTTCTCCTGCTGATCCCAGTACCCCGTTGAAGCAGGTCAGCAGGTCACCACAGGGTGCCAGGAAGGCACAGGGTTGCAGCCGCTGGGTATGCTCAGGGCCCCCCAGGAGGCTCCCATGCAGTGGTGAGGGAGGGCTTTTCCCGCTCATAGCACTTACTCAGGAGGGTGAACAAATGAGACCCAGGTATCTTTGGCTGCATTTCTCTCCCAACCCACCAGATTTTGTCATCAGCCTCATGAGAATTGGGGGAGGATTGGTTTTATGGAAATGCTTTCATCCTTGGTTCCCAGTTCCTGTAAGAGGTCTCTGACCTGTATCTTGCTCATTTTTTAACTACATTGGGTTCTGGGTAAAAATGTGCTTTGAGAATGTGCCTTTAGGTTGTGTCTGGGAGAAGATGTATGTACATTTCTTGCTGCTTGGAGTTTGATTTGGTATCAGGTCCTACTCTGGTCAGCCCCTAGCAGCACTAGTAGCATATAGCTCCAATTTAGAAAACGCAGGCTCAAGGGGACCACTGGACCTGCCCACCACACAGCCCCCTATATGCTGGGGTTCAACAGTCCTAGTCCTACTAGGTTAGAGTAGACTTTTGGGCCAGAGAGAAAGCGGTAAGATTACCCCCGAGGGCAATATCCAGGGAGGAAGCTCCCATGCTGCCAGGCTGTCTAGATCCTGGGGGCTGATCTGTGCTGACCAAACTTACAAGTGACCGATGTGTAAACAAGCCAGGGCTTTTGATGGCTAGTGACAGAAATCCCATACAGGAAAAAGGGTATTGGCCCAAGGAAGTCCACCAGCTATGGTCTTTCTTCATCTGTGGGCTCTGACTTTCTTAAGGAGACCTTCTGGAGGTGGCAAATGGCCTGTGGTAGTCTGACCTTTGCAGGCCTCTCTACTCCACATCCACATATTAGAATTTACCCTGGGTTCCTGGAGCCTCAGGTCTTGCCTGAGTCATGTGAATGCCCCTAGGAATTATGAAGAGAACTGTGTTCACAGTCTGTGGTCAGGAGCAGGCAGGGCACCCCCAGATCATGAGCGCCCACCAGAGCTTCTTGGGATGGGAGAGGGCAGTTCTCAGTAGGAAAGTGTGGCCTGCCTATGGCTGCTGTTCCAGTCCCACCTCTCCCAGGCCACCTCCAGGGAGCTCCTTTGGGCTTGAACATGATCGCATGTGTATGACATATCACAGCACAGGGTGTGGAGAGGACTAAGCTGCAGTTCTCCCTAAACCCTCTGCTCAACTCCTGAAATCCTTGCTTTGTACTTATTGGTTTGTGCTGGGAGCTGCTGAGTGGCAGAGATGTGGGGGTCCCCTCTGTGCTGGCACCTATCCCAGGCTGTGCAGAGGAGCATCCGAGTTGGTGAAGGAATGACCGAAGGAAGGAGAGGCAAAGGGAGAAGTCATAGGAGCCATGTGAGAGTGGCCCGACCAGTCCATTGCATGCCCAGGAGTGACCATGTCCTTTTTCAGTCTCTCTCTGCAGCCCTTCAGCTACCCGGTCTGCACCCCTGAAGGCGTCGTCTTTGACTTGCTGTGAGTTCTCCGTTGACTTTTGAGCTAACAAATGGGGTGAGGTTGTTGATATCTGCTCAGATATGGGATGTGGGACCAGCTGGGGTGTTTATGATTCCAGGCAGTGCAAGCCAGGCCATGCTGAGGTCCTCGGGCTTTGGGGGCCCTTAGCAGGTCTATTGGGGACCCAGGAGGGACTGCCAGGGCCTCAGAGATGAAGCAGCAATGCTGCTGTGACGCCTGGCAGGCAGCTTTGTTGGCAGGTGCTACTCTCTTCCTGGAGTGGCATTGACACCCTCTCCCCCCACAAGTGAGGTCCTAGTGTTCTAGTTGCCACTCATGTACTTGTTTTCAGATATTAATGAACTAAATCCTTTTCACTTTATGAAAGTCATAATTAGGGTGCATACTTTTCAGTGCTGTGTTTTGAAGCATTATGCTCAGTCTTACTTTCTTTTTTATATATATTCTATTGATTTTTTTACAGAGAGGAAGAGAGAGAGATAGAGAGCCAGAAACATCGATGAGAGAGAGACATCGTTCAGCCACCTCCTGCACAACCCCCAGTGGGAATGTGCCTGTAACCAAGGCACATGCCCCTGACCGGAATTGAACCTGGGACCCTCCAGTCCGAAGGCTGACACTCTATCCACTGAGCCAAACCGGTTTTGGCTTATTTTCTAACATAAAACAGCTTATGTACTTTTCTCACGTTTCAGACTTACTTTAGAAAAATTGTAAAACATTTCACAGGAAAAATTTACCATAATCACACACTGTCAGTATTTATATTCATATTTTTCTTTGAGTTTATTTGTGGTAACATGGTTGAGATAATACCATGAAGATAGTTCTGGATCCATTCTTTACTTAGTCATTTCCCTCCATGTCATTAAGAATCCTCTGGAGCCGAAACCAGTTTGGCTCAGTGGATAGAGCATCGGCCTGCAGACTGAAAGATCTCAGGTTCGATTCCGGTCAAGGGCATGTACCTTGGTTGCGGGCACATCCCCGGTAGTGGGGTGTGCAGGAGGTGGCTGATCAATGTCTCTCTCTCATCGATGTTTCTAACTCTCTATCCCCCTCCTTTCCTCTCTTTAGAATATCAATAAAATATATTTTTTTAAAAAAGAAAAAGAATTCTCTGGAAGTTTTAATTAAAAAAATATATATATATTAAATATATTTTATTGACTTTTTTACAGAGAGGAAGGGAGAGGGATAGAGAGTTAGAAACATCAATGAGAGAGAAACATTGATTAGCTGCCTCCTGCACACCTCCTACTGGGGATGTGCCCACAATCAAGGTACATGCCTTTGACCGGAATTGAACCTGGGACCTTTCACTCGGCAGGCTGACGCTCTATCCAATAGGGCTGGAGATTATAATTTTGATGGTGGTCCAGTATCTCATTTTATGGACCTATCAGCATTTGTGTACATCTTGTTTGCTAGTTTGTATTGTTTCTATATAACCAGTAAAAACCCTGACTATACTCTGAACCACATTTCCAGAAATAGCCGCTATTTCCTTTAATGAGGTCTCTCCTTGGCTTCTGCTCCAGAAGTGAGTAGAGCAAAGCCCCTTTGCAGCTGTCCCCAGAAACATCCTCCTGGCTGTGCTGAACCTGCCCATCATGCTGATGCTGTCTGTTCTCTTCCCTTCAGAAACATTATTCCTTGGCTTAAGAAGTACGGGACCAACCCCAGCAATGGCGAGGTAAGGGTCATGCAATAATTTAAGTGATGCCAGTAAATGCTGTCCTATCGCCTGTCCTTTGATTCTGTGGTTTTCGTATACACACAGGCGCAGTAGAGGACATTTGATGGGGCACAGTGAGGGACTCTGCTTCTCCCTGTACACACATTCCTTTCCGGAAGTTTCCTACATGCACACATGTATTGGTGTACATCTTTCTTTGGGTCATGAGTGTGCTCACAGGCGTGAATTCCTCTATACCTTGCTTTCTCATCCTGCAGTGTGTTGGGGATCTGAGTGTGTCAGTGCATAAAGCCCTGCCTTGTTCTGTGGTGGCTGTGTTGTCCTCACATGGGGGTACTGCAGGGATTTGAGGTCACCTGCTGTTGCAAACAGTGGTCAGGGTCGCACTTGTGCGTGCTTCTTTGGGCATACACATGAGTGTTGTCCTGAGACTGCTGGCTCATGGGATAGATGCAGTTTCTGTTTTCATAGCTACTGCACCTTTTTATTTATTTATTTATTTGTTTGTTTAGTTAGTTAGTTTTTTGTTTTGTTTTTTAATGTATTTTATTGATTTTTTTTACAGAGAGAAAGGGAGAGGGATAGAGAGTTAGAAACATCGATGAGAGAGATACATCGATCAGCTGCCTCCTGCACGCCCTCACCGGGGATGTGCCCGCAACCAACGTATATGCCCTTGACCGGAATCGAACCTGGGACCTTTCAGTCCCCAGGTCGACGCTCTATCCACTGAGCCAAACCGGTTTCGGCAGTTAGTTTTTAAAAATAAATCTTTATTGTTCAGATTATTACAATTGTTCCTCTTTTTTTCCCCCATAGCATCCCTCAACCCGGCTCCCACCCCTCCCTCTGCCCTTTCCTCCCCTGCATTGTCCTCACCCATAGGTGTATGATTTTTGTCCACTGTCTCCCTGCATCCCCCTCACGCCTTTCCCCCTGAAACTTGTCAGTCCACTCCCTTTCTATGCCCCTGATTCTATTATATTCACCAGTTTATTCTGTTCATCAAATTTTTAATTCTCTTGATTTTTAGATTCACTTGATATATATGTATTTATTGTCATAATTTTTAACTTCACCTTTTTCTTCTTCCTCTTCTTAAAGGGTACCTTTCAGCATTTCATATAATACTGGTTTGGTGCTGATAAATTCCTTAAGTTTTTTCTTATCTGTGAAGCGCTTTATCTGACCTTCAATTCTAAATGATAGCTTTGCTGGGTAGAGCACTCTTGGTTGTAGGTTCTTGCTATTTATCACTTTGAATATTTTTTCCACTCCCATCTGGCCTGCATAGTTTCTGTTGAGAAATCAGCTAACAATCGTATGGGTGCTCCCTTGTAATTAACTGTTTTTCTCTTGTTGCTTTTAATATTCTCTCTTTGTCTTTTGCCCTCAGCATTTTAATGATGATGTATCTTGGTGTGGTCCTCTTTGGATTCCTTTTGTTTGGGGTTCTGTGTGCTTCCTGGACTTGTAAGTCTATTTCTTTCACCAGGTGGGGGAAGTTTTCAGTCATTATTTCTTCAAGTAGGTTTTCAGTATCTTGCTCTCTCTCTTCTTCTGGCACCCCTATAATTCGGATGTTAATATGCTTGAAGTTGTCCCAGAGGCTCCTTACACTATCTTCACATTTTTGGATTCTTTTTTCTTTTCTAGTTGAGTGTTTTCTGCTTCTTTTTGTATTTCAAATCTTTGATTTGATTCTTGCATTCCTCTAGTCTGCTGTTAGGTCTCTTTATAATATTTTTTATTTCAGTCAGTGTAGGTTTAATTTCTAGTTGGTCTTTTTTCATCTCTAGCTGGTCCTTTTTCATCTTCTCTTGGGTCTCGATAAATTTATGCATCTTTTCTAGGAAATTCTTGAAAAACCTTAATACTGTGGTTTTGAACTCTATATCCAGTCATTTGTTATCCTCCATTTCTTTTGTTTGTGATTTGTTCCTTTGTCTCTGTATTTTTGCTGCTTTTCTGAGTTGGTAGAGTAGCTTTGTATGCTAGGTGTCCTATATGGCCCAGCAGCTCCGCCTCCCCACTTACCTGAGGTGGACTCTCTTGGTGCACCCCTTTGTGAACTGAGTGTACAGCCTTGTTGTAATTAAGTCTTGCTTGTTGTTGGTATCACTGGGGGGAATTGACCTCCAAGCCCATTGGTTGTGAGGATCAGCTTTGTCTACACTGGGAGAATTTCTGTGTTGGAGTCAGCCTTATGATACAAGACTTGCAAGACTGCAAAAGCCTCTGTGTTCAGCTTGGATGGGGTGGAGTCTCAGGGCTGGGCGGAGACAGCCTTGGCTTTCTTTCAGCGCCACCCTGCACGGCCCCTGGGTCTCAATGTCTCTCGGTAATTGCTGCAGCCCTCTCTGTGTGCATGCACGCCTCCAAACCTCTGCCTTTCGCACATGCCTCCAGACCTCTGCCTTTCCGGCTCCCCTGAGTTTCCACGCACTCTGGGAACCCTTATGAGTCTGGGTCTCCAGCATCTTGCCCGAAATTGGGGTTCATTGCAGTTGGAAATGGATTTCAGCGCAGTGGGGAGGTTCTGTCTCCCTCCCATTAGAGAAAGCCAACAGCACAATCAGCAGTCAGCCGTCTGTGTACACCCTCTTGTGCCTCTAGATCTCTGCCTTTTTGCAGCTCCCCTAAGTTTCCGTCCATTCCCCCTTTTCACAACAGTCCAGACTCCCTGTATGAGCCTTGCCTGGAACTGGGGTTCAGTGCAGTTGGATCTGGGGTTCAGTGCAGTCAGGAGTTTCAGTCTCCCTCCCGCTAGAGGAAACCAGCCAGGCACTCCTCCTCCATCCATCCTCTCCACACCCATGTCTCCGTACCTCAGCTTTTTGCAGCTCCTCTGGGTCTCTGTGAGCCCCTCTCTTTTCTTCTAGTTGTAGAATTTCCACTCAACCAGCTTTCCTGTGGTTCTGGATGATGTCTGTTTTGTCTTTTAGTTGTAGTTTTGAAATTGTTGTGCAAGGCAGCAGCTTAGGTGTTCACCTATGCCGCCATCTTGGTTTTTCAATAGTCTGCACCATTTTATTTTTATCTTTTGTATTTTAATGTTTTTATTGATTTTTAAAATATATTTTTATTGATTTCAGAGAGAAAGGGAGAGGGGAGAGAGAGATAGAAAAACATCAGTGATGAGAGAGAATCATTGATTGGTTGCCTCCTTCATGTCCCCTACTGGGGATCGAGCCCATAACCCTGGCATGTGCCTTTGACCAGAATTTAACCTGGGATCCTTTAGTCCACAGGCTGACACTGTCCACTGAGCCAAACCAGTTAGGGCTCTTTTGTTAATTTTTATAGAGAGAGGAAGGGGAAGGGATAGAGGGAAAGAAACATTGATGAGAGAGGAACATCATCAAATGCTGGCTGGAGCTATGCTGGCCAAGTGAAAAGGGCTGTCTTATCTGGTGGGAGCAGCCTTGGAGCAAGCACCCCATCATCTGTCTTGGAGTCTAATGCTCACCTGCACAGGTGTGTGGGAGTCTATGTATGAATGTATGTATGTATGTGTGTGTGTATGTGCAATAAGCAAAGTGACCCCAAAGGAGTTCTAGTGACGGGGAGTTTGATCACTTGCTATGATGTGCGCTGACCACCAGGGGGTGGCATGGAACAAAGGCCCCAGGGAAGGGAGGCCCCTGCCCACAGCCGGCATCCATTAGGGAACCTACCCATGCACAAATTTCGTGCACTGGGCCTCTAGTAGTTGAATAAATGAGGAAGGTGTGAAGCCAGGTGTGGGGCTGGTGGACTGGCCACTGTAGGAGAGGGAGGTCACAGGGTTGGAGTTTGGCTCAGGGGCCCAGTCCTGGAACACCCATTCAGTATCTCGTTTGGGACCTGTGTAGCAGGGCTGGGCCTAGCCCACCTGGGTGACTGTGGCTACAAGTACATAAGCCTTGAGTTAGGTGCTCCCAAGGGGCAGCTTGGCCTGTTGGTTCCAGGGTATCTCCACCGCCCCCTTTAGGACCCCAATCTGAGTCCTACCCTCAGGGCTGCTGCTTTCCTCTGGCTGCCTGGACTTTGTTTTATTGTGAAGTTTCCTGTAAAACAAAATGTTGATACACAGAAATGTTAAAAAATGGTACATCCACCAGGCCTGGGTGGTTCAGTTGGTTGGAGTGCCAGGAAGGTTTTGGGTCAGGGCATGTATGGGAGGCAACCAGTGGATGTTTCTCTGTCTCTTGCTCTTTCTCTTTCTCATCAATAAACATCAGTGAGAATTAAATAAAAATAGAGGATCCCATCACAACTGCTCTTAGCAATTGGGTATATTTATTCCTTTTCCCCTACTTTTTAAAATATTTCATTTTTCTTAGTTACACAACAAGAGAATAAGGTAAACACCACCTAGCTGAAAACACATACACAAACATTTGTGTTGTTTTTTTTTAATCCTCACCCAAGGATATTTTTTTCTCCACTGATTATTAGAGAGACTGGAAGGGAAGAAGAGAGGAAGGGGGAGACAGAGAGAAAGAAACATCGTGAGGGAGACACAGATTGGTTGCCTCCTCGCATGCCCCAATCAGGGCCAGGGATCAAATCAACCCAGGTATGTGCTCTTTACTGGGAATGAACCCATCACCCTTTGGTACACGGGCCAACACTCTAACCACTCAGCACCACTGGCCAAGACAAAATAATTCAATTTCAGAAATAATCAGTGCTTGCCATGAAACTGTCTAAAACAGAGTATAAGGAAACCTGCCCCTCAGGTTCGGCCTTCAGGCTAAATGTCAAACCCTTTGCTTGGGACCGGTTTGCTGGCTCAAAGGCTGGACTTCCACTGTGCAGCCCCCTTCTCTAGGTTAGTCACTGTCTTGGGGTCCTACGTCAGCACCTGTGCCTTTTCCTCTTCTGAAGGCTTGGATGGTCAGACTTTTCCAGTCTGTCTGTGTCACCTAGCCTCAGCAGTGACCCCTGGCAGGCAGCTAGCTTTGTTGGCAGGTGCTGCTGTCTTCCTGGAATAGCATTCAATCAGCCACTTATTATTATTAATTATGAATTCTCCTTCTTCCAGAAACTGGACGTGCGCTCCCTGATCAAACTGAACTTTGCAAAGAACAGTGAAGGTAAGAGATCTCTTATATCCAACTCAAGGATCAGCCTGCAGAACCTGGCCGCTGCCTCACGCCAAGTTCTCTGCACAACCAGTCATTCCCTTCTGATCAGGCTAGACACTTGCTTTTAATTTCTCAAGGAGGCAACATAATTTTTTCCTTTTTATTATTAGTGTTATCCTCACCTGAGGATGTTTTTCCATTGATTTTTAGAGAGTGAGGAGGGCAGTGGAGAGAGAAAGGGAGAAAGCAACATTGATGTGAGAGAGACATAGATTGGTTGCCTCCTGCATATGCCCCGACTGGGACCAGAGATTGAACCTGCAACCAAGGTACATGCCCTTGACTGGAAATTGAACCCTCAATCATTTGGTTCAGGCTGATGCTGTAACCACTGAGAAAAACCAACCAGGGTTAACATTTTTTCTTTTTCTTTTTTTAAAATATTTTTATTGATTTCAGAGAGGAAGAGGGAGAGAGAGAGAGATAAATGTCAATAATGAGAGAGAATCATTGATCGGCTGCCTCCTGCACACTCCACAGTAGGGATTGAACCTACAACATGGGCATGTGCCCTGACTGGGAATTGATGCTCAACCATTGAGCTTCACTGGCTGGGCTAACACAATTTTTTCTTAAAGGTCCAGGTAGCTTTTAAAGCTGAGGGTGGAGGAGTGAAAGCTTGGGTTTTGTGTATTTCTTCCCATGAAGGCAGTTAGGTCATGGGAGCCTCTGGTGGCCTTTGTGAGCACAGATGGGCCCTGTGTGCCAGGTCTGCTCATGGCTGGAGGCAGAAGCTGCGCAGGCTGAGAGGCCAGGGCAGGCCGCTGGGCAGAGCTCTTCAGGTCTGAAGGATTGTTGGGTGGCTTTTAGGCTGAGCTTCTCACCACTAGTAAAGCCCAGCCCAGCCAGGCCCCTCCTGCTTTATCTTGCTACATACCCTCTCACGGGCCAGATGTTCTCGCTGAGGCAACCCCTGAGGGCACTGACTTTGCTCTCGGTTCTTGGTTGGCCTGGCATGGTTCTTTTGGCCCATGCAGATGCCATGGTCAAGGCTGGTGTCCATGCTCACTGGGTGTATACATTCTAGAGAGATGCTGAAGTAGCTGAGGCTGGGGTCCATCTGACACTCTCTCTGGCCCTAGAGCCTGGCTTATAGTAGATGCTGGTTCATAGTGTTGAATGAAAGGCCTTGGGAAAATAGAAGCTTAGCAATTCGGCACAGTCCCTGGGTCAGAGAGCTCCATTCTGATGGCGGAGTGTTGTGGGCCTCCCTGCTCAGAGATCAGCTGATCTGGGGAGGTCTACAGTGTATCTCATTCAGCAACTATTTACTGAGTGCCTGCTTAGGTGATTTTTATTTACTTATTTATTTAAAAAAATATATATATATATAATCCTCAACTGAGGATATTTCTCCATTGATTTTTATTATTTTAAAAAATATTTTTATGGATTTCAGAGAGGAAGAAGAAGAGAGAGATAGAAACATCAATGATCAAAGAGAATCATTGATAGCCCGCAACCTGATTAGTAATCAAATTGGTGACCTTTTGGTTCTTGGGTTGATGCTCAACTGCTGAGCCACACACCTAAGGCTGGTCTCCATTGATTTTTAGAAAGATTGGAAGAGAGAGAAATATATATAAATGTGAGAGAAACACACAATTGGTTGCCTCCTGCACGAGCCCCAATCTGATCCTGGGCCAGGGAGGAGCCTGCAACTGAGGTGTGTGGCCTTGACCAGAATCGAACTTGGGACTCTTCAGTCCGCAGGCCAACGCTCTATCCACTGATCCAAACCAGCAAGGGCTAGAATATATTATTGTTGATTTCAGAGAGGAAGAGAGAGGGAGAGAGAGAAATACCAGTGATCAGCTGCCTCCTACACGCTCCACACTGGGGATTGGACCTGCAACTTGGGCATGCACCCTGACTGGGAATTGAACCGTGACCTCCTAGTTGATAGGTCCATGCTAACCACTGATTAATGCTAGCCAAGGCTACTAAGGTGATTCTAAAACAAATTTGCGTCATTGTATCATTTCATGTTTAAATACTTAAGTCTGAAAGATAAGGACTTAAAAAAAATAGTTATGGGGAGAAACAAAGATGGCGGCATAGGTGAACACCTAAACTGCTGCCTAGCACAATTTCAAAACTATAACTAAAAGAATGGACACCATCCAGAACCACAGGAAAGCTGAGTGAGTGGAAATTCTACAACTAGAAGGAAAGAGGAGGGCTCATGAAGATTCAGAGGAGCTGCAAAAAGCTGAGGTACGAAGACATGCATGTGGAGAAAATGGTGGCAGAGAATCTGGCTGGCTTCCTCTAGTGGGAGGGAGACAGAAACTCCCGACTGCACTGAACCCCATTTCTGATGGCATTGAACCCAGTTCCATACGAGATTCATACAGGGGGGAGTCTGGACTATTGTGAAAAGGGAGGAATGCACAGAAACTTTAGGGGAGCCGCGAAAGGCAGAAGTCTGGAGGTGTGTGCAAAGAGGACTGACTGCTGATTGTGCTGCTGGCTTTCTCTAGCAGAAGGAAAACAGAGCATCCCAACTGCACTGAAATCCAGGTCCACCTGCACTGAACCTCAATTTTGGGTGAGACCCTGGGGACCCAGACTCATACCGGTCCCCGGAGCACATGGAAGCTCAGGGGGATCCAGAAAGGCCGAGGTCTGCAGCAATTACTGAGGGGCACTGAGACCCAGGGGCTGCCGTGTAGGGCAGGACTGATGGGAAGCCAAGGCTGTCTGCTCGGCCCTGAGACTCCGCCACATCCAAGCCGAGCACATAGGCTGTTGCAATCTTGCAAGTCTTAAGGCTGAGTCCAGCACAGTTCTCTTTGCGTTGACACAGCTGATCCTCACAACCAGTTGGCTTGGAGGTCAATTCCCCCCAGTGATACCAATAACGAGCAAGGCTTAACTACAATAAGGCTATACACACAGTCCACAGAGGGATGCACTAAGAGTATCCATCTCAGGTAACTGAGGAGGCGGAGCTACTGGCCCCTATAGAATACCTAGCACACAAAGCTACTCTACCAACTCAGGGAAGCAGTGAAAATGCGGAGACAAAGGAACAGATCACAAACGAAAGTAATGGAGGAAAACAAACAATTGGATATAGAGTTCAAAACCACGGTTATGAGGTTTTTTTTAACAATTTCTTAGAAAAGGTAGATAAATTTAGCGAGACCCAAGAGGAGATGAAAAAAGACCAACTGGAATTAAACATACACTGACTGAAATAATATTATACAGAGACCTAACAGCAGACTAGAGGAACGCAAGAATCAAGTCAAAAATTTGAAATAACAAGCAGAAAACACTCAACTGGAAAAGCAAAAGGAAAATATCCAAAAATGTGAAGATAGTATAAGGAGACAATTTCAAGCGTACCAACATCAGAATTTTGAGGGTGCCAGAAGAAGAGAGAGAGCAAGATACTGAAAACCTATTTGAAGAACTAATGATTGAAAACTTCCCCCACCTGGTGAATGAAATAAACTTGTAAGTCCGCAAAGCGCACAGAACTCCAACAAAAGGAATCCAAAGAGGACCACACCAAGACACATCAAAATTAAAATACCAAGAGCAAAAGACAAAGAGAATATTAAAAGCAGCAAGAGAAAAAGTGTTAATTATCTAAAAGGGAGTCAGCTGATTTCTCAACAAAAACTATGCAGGCCAGATGGCAGTGGCAAGAAATATTCAGTGATGAATAGCAAGAACCTACAACCCAGAGTACCCAGCAAAGCTATCATTTAGAATTGAAGGTCAGATAAAGAGCTTCACAGATAAGAAAAAACTTAAGGAATTCATCAGCACCAAACCAGTTGAAAGGTACCCTTTAAGAAGAGAAAGAAGAAGAAAAAGGTAAAGTTAAAAATTATCAACAACAAATACATATCTATCAACAGGTGAATTCAAAAATCAAATGAATTGAAAATCATGAACAGAATAAACTGGTGAATATAATAGAATCAGAGGCACAGAAAGGGAGTGGACTGATAATTCTCAGGGGGAAAGGGGTGAGGAGGATGCAGGGAGAGACTGGACAAAAATCATACACCTATGGATGAGGACAATGCAGGGGAGGTAAGAGTAGAGAGTGGGGTGGGAGCCGGGTGAAGGGGAGTTATGAGGGGAAAAATAGGAACAATTGTAATCTGGGAACAATAAAGATTTATTATAAGTTAAAAAAATAAAAGAGTAGTTAGAATAGTATTGTGATAACATCTAAAAAATTAACAAGCCCTAACTGGTTTGGCTCAGTGGATAGAGCGTCAGCCTTCAGACTGAAGGGTCCCAGGTACGATATCGGTCAAGGGCATGTACCTTGGTTGCGGGTACATCCCCAGTAAAGGGTGTGCAGAAGGCGCTGATGGATGTTTCTCATCGATGTTTCTATTCTCCCTTCCTCTCTGTAAAAAAATCAATAAAATATACTTAAAAAATAAAAAATAAGAATTCCTTAATATTATTGACTGTCTATTCAGTGATCAAATTTTCAGAATTTTCTCATAATTATTTTCATATAGCTTTCAAATCAAGATTTTTAAAAAGTTCACACAAGCCCTAACCGGTTTAGCTCAGTGGATAGAGCGTTGGCTTGCAGACTCAAGGGTCCCAGGTTCGATTCCGGTCAAGGGTATGTACCATTGTTGCAGGTACATCCCAGTGGGGAGTGTGCAGGAGGCAGCTGATTGATGGTTCTCTCCCATCGATGTCCCTAACTCACTATCCCTCTCCTCTCCTCTCTGTAAAAAGTCAATAAAAGATATTTGAAAAAAGAAAAAAGTTCACACAAACAGGGAGTTGATAATCTCTGTCTTTTAATTTAGAGACCTTTCTCCCTGCCTTTATGCAGTTTATTCGCTGGGATTTATTTGGACAGGCTCCTGGCTACCTGTAGGGAATTGGTGGGGCAGTGGAGGAGCAGCAGTTTGTTGCAGTATCACAGGCAACAGGGTGAGGGACGTGGCAGTGTCTGCAGTGGAGGAAGAGGCCAGGGCATTGTTGCCACTGGTGGCCTGGGCTGATGAGACAGATACCTATGAGGAAGGCCATGTGGGGATTGAGGAGGGGGGTGGTAAGCAGCTGGCCAGTCCTCTGGACTCCACTCTGGGCATACTGATGCAGGCTTCTGCCTTCGCCCTAGAAAAATACCACTGTCCAGTGCTGTACACCGTGTTCACCAACAACACCCATATCGTGGCCATCAGAACCACCGGAAATGTCTATGCCTATGAGGTAGGTTCTCGGGAACTGTGTCCCCTACCGGCTCTTTAGGTGTCTGCTCCTGGGAACCCTGGTCTGGGCTCGAAGATTACACAGCCTTTCCCTGTGGAGCCAACACTGTGAGAGCCTTCACTACAGCCTAGAAAAGGCAGGCCTTCCTGTGGCCTCTGGACCTGATGCTGGGACGTTCTTTTGTACCCAGGGTCTTCCCCCACAGTCGTCTTCAGAAGACTTACTGGTCAGACCCTGGGAGGGACCTTGTGCTCTGAGGACACTCCAGGGCTTCAAGGGGGTCTTGAGCCCCCACAGTTCCTAGCAGAGTCTCCAGGAAGAGCAGATGTGGCTGGTGGGCAGGTGTGGGGAGAGCAGGCCCTGTGTGCCAGCAGAGTACAGATGCCGGGCTGTGGGCTCCACATAGCAGGGAGGCCTTTCAGCTGTTTTCATGCCTGTCCCTGGCTGCTGGTGGGGTCCAGGTGGCCAGCGTGGCTCTAAGGACTCTGGGGGTGGTGACACCTTATCCAAGTGTGCTTGGATTTGAGGGGCTTAGTACAAATAGTTGGCCTTGCTGAACCTATTTGCTGATGTGTAAGACGTGTTACGAGAGAGTCCTGTGCGGAACCTTGCTCAGAGGGTAGTCTTTGAGTTTCTGAGGCTCAACAAGCTTCCCCCTCAGTGGCAGGGCCATGGCTCTGAGCCCAGGGTGGAGGGTTTGCCTGGTAGTTCTGTCCTTTTCCTCATGCTGGATGGTGCCGTCGTCCGGGCAGGCTGTAGGCTCCTGATGCCGGGCTGGGGACAGGTACAGTAACAGTCACTTCCTCTTGCTACAGGCAGTGGAGCAGCTCAATATCAAGGCCAAGAACTTCCGAGACCTGCTCACTGACGAGCCCTTCTCCCGGCAGGACATCATCACCCTCCAGGTGCGGTCCCATCCCCTGTGCTTTCAGGAGGGGCCACGAGAACCTTGGCACAGCTGCCCTCTGCCAGCCCCACCTCTCCACCCAGGTTCAGTGGCTTCCTCCTTGCTACCTGGCTGGTTGAAGTTCCCCAGCTGCCACTGACAGTGCCTCCACCTCCTGCCCTTCTTACTCTCAGTCACATGGGCCTTTGCACACACCACTTCCTCAGTCTGGTTCCCACATCTCTGATGCCTGTCCCTGCTGTTAGGGTCCCCCAGAGACATCTCGGCACAGAGTGGCCTCTTTTCAGGCCTCGCTCTCCACCTGCCCTTTTGAGAGTGGGGGCAGGTGTGTGCTTTGTACATCAGCATTGGGCAAAAGGCACCCCTGTGGTATCAGAGAATCCTGGGTGAGTTCATGAAAAACATGGACTTAGAAAATCCAGGAGTGACATAGAGGGGGACAATCCCTTCTGTGGCTTGTCCCATTCTAATTGGAGGTCAGTACACATTCCTTCCAGTGTAGCAGGCTCGCTGTCCCCAGGGCCTGAGCTCTGTGGGGTCTGTGGCTGGCCGCCAGGCTGAAGGGAGTACGGGCAGCATGTAGGAGTCCTGGAGGTGGGCACGGCATATCTGCTCACCTTCCTTTGAGAAGACCCCATCCGTCTTGTGGCTGTCCCATGGCAAGGGATGCTTGTCAGCCTTGTGACAGAGAGATGCAGATGCAGTTTGGGGAGCAACCAGCCATTTATTGCAGTTTCCACCTCACCCCTGCTCATGGTCCTGCCTGGGACAAAGCCCTCTCCCTGGCTCCCTTGTTCCCTGCTTGACCCCAGGGTTCTGGGCAGCCACAGTCCTCTTCCCTCCTGGCCCCAGGACCCTCATGCCACTCACCTGTCCTTTGCTGCCTGTGGCAGCCACATGCCCATAGCCTGGGACCCGGCTGGGCTCACTCTGCTGCATGTGTTCTTTTTGCCCTAGGACCCCACAAATTTGGACAAATTCAACGTCTCCAACTTCTTTCATGTTAAGAATAACATGAAAATAACAGACCCAGGTATGAACATCTAGGGTTGGTCTGGGTGCCAGGGGTTGGGGGAAATAGGTCCACGCTCCCTGGCCAAAGACCCTGTCCTCCTGGGGCCAGAGTCTGATTGAGCTGAGGCAAGTTGGGAATTTCTCAAGCTGGCGTTCAGCTTCTCCTGCACTGAGATGGGCAGGATCACCTTGGCCCCACGCCTGCCCACAGGGCCTGATGTGGTGGGTGCCAGCCAGGCCTTACGCCTGAGTGCCCACACCCTCCTGTGGGAGAGGCCCACATACCTGGGCCTTCCCTCTCAAGACCTCGCCCAGGCCCTCAGGTGCCTAGAAGGGGCTGTCTTTGCTCCTTAGAAGTTGTCTCTGTTCTCACTACAGGGACAGGAGGTTAGGAAGGTAGGTGGGTACTGCTGAGCTAGCTAGTCACCACCACTGTGGTGCTGTGGTTTGGGCTGTTTCTGAACACTGTTGGGACCAAGGCTGGGCCAGGGACAGAGACCATGGCCGACTCCAGCAGAAGCCTTGGCAGGTGGTGCTGCCCTTCTGGGCTGTTCCTTCACTCTCTCCCTGGGTTTGCAGCGACTGTGAGGACGTCACTGTGATGGAGGCTTGGCCTGTGTCCTGGCCCGGAACCTGCTGGGGTAGCCAGCTCTGGCCTTTTTTCCCATCACACACATCTGGGGACATTCCTGGGGGTCAGTTGCTCAGGGCCACCATGCTGTTTTGTAGATGAAGAAAAGGCCAAACAGGACCCATCTTATTATTTGAAAAATACCAATGCTGAGACCCGAGAAACTCTGCAGGAGCTCTACAAGGAGTTCAAGGGGGATGAGGTCCTGGCGGCCACCATGAAAGTCCCAGAAAAGAAGAAGGTGGACAAGCTGAATGCGGTGAGTAGGTGGCGGGGTGCGCAGCTGCCAGCTCAAGCCACCCGCCCATCAGGGCGCATAGGAGTGGTTCTGGATACAGTCGGAGGGGAAGCAGCTGGGACCCCTGAGTCAGGGCACCCTTGGAAGTCCAGAGGACAGCAGCACTGAGGAGGCTGGAGCTGATAGATGTGGGTGCTGGGAGCCGCACAGGGAAGGTGGCCCCCAACCATGTAGGGTCTATTCCTTTTTTTATATATTTATTTTTATTGACTTTAGCAAGGAAGGGAGAGAGAGAAACATCAATGATGAGAGAGAATCATTGCTCAGCTGCCTCCTGCATGCCCCCTACTGGAGACAGAGCCCACAACTAGGACATGTGCCCTTGGCTAGAATTGAACCCAAGACCCGTCAGTCCGCAGGCCCATGCTCATCCACTGAGCCAAACCAGCGAGGGCCATGTAGGGTCTGTTTCATACTCTAGCCCAAGCTGGGATCCTGGGACAGACTTGGTGGGTGGACGGTGCCTGGGGGCTTTGGTGCATGTGACACAGTAGCCTCAGGCATGCGGTCTGTGGGAGGGGATGTCTTGGGTGGTGCAGAGTCACTGCCCTACAGAGCTGGTCACTTAGTGCCCAGAGCAAACACAGGGAGAGAGGGCAGAGTGTTTCAGGGGTACCGTAGTGCTGAGGCAGGGACAAGTGGTGCGGTGCCCTTCCCTTCTGGGCAGTCAGGTTTGCTGCTGCCAATGCTCTGAGGTGCTCACTTGGCAGTGATGGTACCAAGATTTGTGTCACGGTCTGTCAGGCCCCAAAGCTGCCTCTTCCCCTCTTCATGTTGGAGAGCTGGGGCTGTGGAGGCGGGGAGGTGGGACTCTGAGACTCCCTCCTTAAAGAAGTATTTGGGAAAATTTGCAAAAGAAAAATTTGTTGTTCATAATTCCAGGACTCACACACAGGCTCTTAGCATTTTGATGTACTTCCTTCTGATGGGGAGAAATCCCTCTTTTTATTTTTCCCTTCTGCCTAGGATGAAAAAATATTTATTAGGGCTTATGTTTTCCTGATTTAAAATGTGTTTATTGAGACACTGAAAACTATTTTTTTTAAACATATTTTTTACTGAATTTAGAGAAGGGGGAGAGGGAGAGAAACATCAGTGATGTGAGAGAATCATTGTTGGCTGCTTCCTGCACGCCCCTACTGGAGATCAAGTGCACAACCCAGGCATGTGCCCTTGATCACATCAGAATCGAACCTGGGACCCTTCAGTCTGGAGGCTGATGCTCCAGCTACTGGCCAAACCGGCTAGGGCAACACTGGACACTTAAAAGGAGTAGAGTCCCTCATTCCTTGGGGCCTCAGGGAAAGGCCATTTCGGGCTGGGTCGTCCTGTCCCCAGGAGGTTCCTGTTGTATCTGGGTGGTGGCCACGGATGCCTTCCTGGAAGAGAGGCATGAGCAGGGGCTTAAGCTGCTCCCATGTCCTCGGCCTCCGGGCCTCCCAGGCGCTGCTGATGCGCCCACGTGGTTTTCTCCGCAGGCCCACTATTCCACTGGGAAGGTTAGCGCCTCCTTCACCTCTACTGCCATGGTTCCAGAGACCACCCACGAAGCAGGTAGCTACCTTCCCTCCTCTGTCACCAGTGCTGCCTCATAATGGCCGAGGGGGGTGCCCTCCCTTCCTGTCCTCAGCATTGCTCCGTGGTGTCTGGGTTTGGTGGGCTCTTAGACAGCTCAGGAATGGTCAGGGGACAGGCCCTTTTGAAGGCGTGCTTGCATCTGCAATGGGGGATGCTGTAGTAAGAGCTAGGCCTGTGGCAGGAACCCTCTCCATGCCGTGTCCTCCCTCTGAGGGAGCCCCCCACCTTTTCCTCTTCCCAGGATGCCCACGGCCTGGCTCCTAGCCCTCCACCAAGCTCTCTTCCTCTTATATTGTCAGCAGGTCAGGTCCCCAACCCTCTCGTCTCCACCCCCTCCTGTTCTCTGGGTCCTTCCCAGTGAACCTGCCTTAACTGCTCAGCTTCCCCGTGCTCAGCCAGGGCACCCCTTTGGGCTTTCCTCAGAGCTGGGCCAGTTCCAGGCCTTGGGCCTGGTGCAGGCGAGGGAAGGCACAGAGCTTGGGCCTCTGCTTGATTGCAGCCGCCATTGACGAGGACGTGTTGCGCTACCAGTTTGTGAAGAAGAAGGGCTACGTGCGGCTGCACACCAACAGGGGTGACCTCAACCTGGAGCTGCACTGCGATATGGTGGGTGTGGCAGCCGTCCCTCCCTTGCCCAGGGTTGTCCCAGGCTCTTAAGCATGGAGCTGCACTCTAGGTGTGCTCGCAGAAGATTCTGTCCTCTAGGGGTGTGTGCCTTCCCCAGAAGGGACCCTGTCAGCATGTGCTGTGTTTCCTCAGCCCCAGTCTTGAGGGTGAACACACTTGGCACCCCCCCTCCCCATCCTTGCTGCTCTGCTGGCGTCACACTCAGGGTGGGCAGCTAACATTGGGGACCCCCCATTGGCTGCTTCATGCCTCACAGAAGTATCCGGGTTATTTTGCAGACACCGAAAACCTGCGAAAACTTCATCAAGCTCTGCAAGAAGCAGTATTATGATGGCACCATTTTCCACAGGTCCATCAGGAACTTCGTGGTGAGTGACCTGGGTTAACACTGGCCTCCGAGGCCAGATGCATCCTGGAGGTGACTTCTGCCATACGTCCTTCTCAGGGGCAGGGAAACGGCAGACTCGCCCCTTAAGCACCCAGCCTGGCCATACTGGGCTTGTGCAGGGACAGGCCTGGGAGGGCCTCTGCCCTCACCCAGAACTCAGACACCTCCAAGTCCACCTGGCCGGTGGGGAGTTGCTTCCGGCTGTGGGGGCTGTGGAAGGGCCAGCAGGTCGTGGGCATGGCTTGCTCACTGGCTTTTGTTCTTGCAGATCCAGGGAGGTGATCCCACTGGCACAGGCACGGGTAGGTAGGGTGCTGGGATTCCCTGGGCAGCTTTGGCTGCCCCATTGGCCATGAGGGGGTAGGTGGGTGGGACATGCTGAATTCCAGATGTGGCCTAGGTGACCTTGGGAACATTCCTGTTTTCTCATTGAGATGGTCATAACCCTGAGTAAGAGATGGAGGGAGCATGTTGCCTTCTCCACAGGCCTCTAGACCCCTCTGTCAGTGGACCACGGGATGCTTTGGGAGGCCCACAGCAAAGGGAGGTTATCCCCCTGGTCCCCAGATGTCTGGCTGCTCTCTCAAAGGTGGCACCCCCAACCCCCGCTCTCAGCTTATCAGCTAGTGGGGCCTAGGCCCACTCCCTTGCCCGTGGCCTTTACTTCATTCTCACCCTTTGCTGGCCCTTCCACAGCCCCCACATAGGGGCTTTAAGAGCCCTGGGGGCTGGTGATGAGGGGCATCAGCGCCAGGGCTACCCTCCAAGGTGCCCCAGTCCCAGCAGTGCCTAGCACCCTTGCAGCTCAGCATAGATTTCTGGAGCTGGGCCGCATCCTGCTGGCTGCAGTCAGCTAGGCCCCAGCCGGTTGCTGCCAACCATGCTCCTTTCTCTTCCAGGGGGGGAGTCTTACTGGGGAAAACCCTTCAAAGATGAGTTCCGGCCCAACCTCTCTCACACGGGCCGGGGCATCCTCAGCATGGCCAACTCGGGGCCCAACACCAACAAATCTCAGTTGTGAGTTGCTGGGTGGCTAGTGGGTAGGGTGGGGAGGAGGCTGGGGCTCCCTGCGGCTTCCCCCCTCAGCCTTGCCCTAATCCAACCAGGAAGGTGTGCAACAGCCCACTGGGGAGATGGTGGCCTGCTCATGGGCATCGTAGCCTTCCACCGTCTGCCATTATCATTGTCCCCATGCCTCGTGTTTCCTCTGGGGAGTGGCTGCGTGCACTGTAACCAGCCTGGGAACACTTTTTCCTTCATGTCTTGTCTGATATCTTCTGTCTTTTACTTTTAACCTTTTAGCTTATTGAAGTTTTAAGGCTTTTTAACACACACACCCCCTAGATTTTGGTTTAATTCAACCTGAGGATCTTAAGTACGTAAACTTTCCAGTTACACTGCTAATATCTATGTGCTTTTTTAATATTCTTATTCCTTTCTCCTGGTTTGGAAGTTAGATGTTTTACTTCGAGCCTTAAATCAAGTACATCTGTCTAAAGTCTAAAGTTATTCATATCTCTACCTCACTGCCAGACAAGACCCTTGTAGTCACACACACACACCCCCATTCATGTTAGTGTAGTTGGGAATTCTACCCTTTAAAAAACATTTTTTAATATATATTTTATGATTTTTTTACAGAGAAGAAGGGAGAGGGATAGAGAGAAACATCGTGAGAGACATCGATCAGCCTCCTGCATGCCCGCAACCAGGATACATGCCCTTGACCGGAATCGAACCTGGGACCTTTCAGTCCGCAGGCCGATGCTCTCACCACTGAGCCAAACCGGTTTCGGCTAAACATTTTTTAAACCCATTTGTTGATTTTAGAGAGAGGAAGGGGAGGGGGGGGGAAGAGAAACATAGATTTGTTGTTCCATTTGTCTGTGCATGCATTGGTTGATTCTTTTAAGTACCCTGAGATTCAACCAGCAACCCTGACGTATCAGGATGATGCTCTAACCCAGTGGTCGGCAAACGGCGGCTCGCGAGCCATTTGGCCCCTTGAGTGTGGCTCTTCCACAAAGTATCACGGCCTGGATGAGTCTATTTTGAAGAAGTGGTATTTAAAAAATTTGGCTTTCAAAAGAAATTTCAATCATTGTACTGTTGATATTTGGCTCTGTTGACTAATGGGTTTGCCGACCACTGCTCTAACCAACTAGCAACCTGGCCAGGGCCTAATTCCACCCATTAAAAAAAAATTACCTTTATTATTGAAAGTGTTACAGATGTCTCCTTTTTAATTCCACCTATTCATATGCCAAATCGGAAGTGAAATGTTCTAGGTCATTGTTGTTTTATGTGCACTTGCGTCTCTGTCTTGACTCCCAGTCCTGCTCGTTGCCCCCCTTCCTGCTGGTTCCGAGTCCTTGGTCCTTTAGTTTCTCGGTGGATGGGCTCTGGGCTTCTACTTGCCCATCTCCAGCACAGCCTCTGCCTCTAGGCTCTGGACATAGGCCCAGCCACTGCCAGCCTCCCGCCAGGCACTGAGCCTCTCCTGCCCCTTCCTGGTGGCTGTGCACTGGGATTTCTCCCAAGTGGCCAGAGGCCCCAGTCGCCTGGTGGCACCTTGGTGGTCAGCCTGCTCTAGATAGGCAGGGAGGGGGCCGTGCACACAAGTGAGCAGCTTCCCAAAGCAGCTTGGGGCAGGGCGTTTTTGTGGGGCCTGCTTTGTGCCCAACGGCCTTGGGGACCAAGTAGGGAAGCTCTCACTCTTCCTGACTTTCCTGTCCTCTTTCCCAGCTTCATCACCTTCCGCTCCTGCGCTTACCTGGACAAGAAGCACACCATCTTCGGGCGGTAAGCGAAGTTACAGCACGAGGCTGGGGAGCGTTGGGAGGCCCAGCTCCTTCCCCAGCTGGAGCCTCTCTCACAGCCTTTTCCCAAGGCCTGGCCCTGCCAATGTCACAGCCATGCAGAACTGGGACTTGGGGCTCCTATGCTGGGCAGGGGACCTTGGCTAAGAGCACAGCTCCAGCCCTGCTGGGTGGCTGTCCTGCCCAGGCAGCCCCTCAGGTTCTCCTTTGGAGATCCCGAATCACAGGTCTGGCGCCACCTCTCTCCATCCTGGGAAGGCCCAGGTGGAATTTCCAGCTTTGTGACCTTACGGTCCCTGTCGCACTCCTCACTCAGCTTCGTGGTTGTAGCAAAGAACAGCCACAGGTGGAAGCCTCACCTCAAGGCCCCTCCTGTGCTGGCCCGCTGGGCTTCCCGAATCTGCGCCCTTGCCTGTGAGGCCGTCATGGGCCTGCAGCCCCTCTTCCTGGCATGCTGTGGGGACTTGGCCTTTGGTGGTGCCCTGAGCAGGGCCTATTCAGAGGCACCCTTCCCTCTGCTGCAGGGTTGTTGGGGGCTTTGACACACTAACAGCCATGGAAAATGTGGAGAGTGACCCCAAAACTGATCGCCCTAAGGTATGTGTGCCCCAGGAGAGAGAGAGGCTGGCTCCTCAGGCTGGGCCAGGCAGGCATGGGGTCCTGTCTCCGGCCAGCCCTGCTCACGGGTTCCCTTTGCTGTAGGAGGAGATCCGCATCGACTCCACCACGGTGTTTGTGGACCCCTACGAGGAGGCTGATGTTCAGGTGAGGAGTGTCTGGCCACAGGGGGAGGGCTTCGGGGAGCCCTATCCAGCCCGAGGGGCTCCTGGTCAGCCACACCCCTGCTCCACCACAGATCGCCGAGGAGCGGAAGAAGACACAGCTCGCGGAGGCAGCCCCCGCAAGCACAGTGAAGAAAAGCCAGTCCAAGCCAGGGAGCCAGGGCCCCCCGACCTACCGCCAAGGGGTGGGCAAGTACATCAACCCGGCAGCCACGTGAGTGGGGTGGGAGCTGGTGTCCGTTTCCAGGGTGCGTCCACGTGCTTGCTGATCTGGGGTTGAGCAGAGAGCGGGAGCTGGGAGGCCTTGGTGCAGCTGGAGAGCTCAGACTTGGGGTGGGGGTGCTGAGCAGCTGGCGCCCGGCTCTTCTCCCCAGGAAACGTGGAGCTGAGGAGGAACCATCAACCAGTGCAGCAGTCCCCGTGGCCAAGAAGAAGCCCAGTGGCGGTTTCAAGGACTTCAGCACATGGTAGCAGCAGGCCTGCTGCTCGGACCCTGGTAGGGATGCAGTGCTGGTTTCCACCCCCTGAGGTTTCTGCCCGCATACGCCGGCCCTTGCCTGTTGCTTGGGTTCCCTTTCCTGCCCCAGGGGCCCGTGGGCCTCCTCACCCCTCACCAGAGCCCACATTTGGGACCACTGTTATCTCCTGCTCCCACTTCCATCATCTTCTCGGGACTATTTTTGCTCCATGTGGTCTCCGCCAAGCGGCCTCACCCCGAACCTTGTTAGAGGCTGACCTGGAGCCGGGGCTCTGAGGTCTGTGTCCAGGGAGCTTCTGACGCCGGTGATTTGAAGACCCTGGACTAGAACCTAGATGTTAGGTCCAAAAACCTTTCTGCCCCCTCTTGCGTGGGTTTGTTGGGTCCAGCTCAGCAAGGATCATGGGCAATCACAGCCATGCCTAAGGCATGCCTACTCTGGGTTCTACCCCAGGACCGTCCACCTCTCAGGTTGGTGACAAGACCACACCTGGGTGAGGGCAGCTGGCTCCTGAAGGACATGCAGAAGACCCCAGCCAGCTGGTGTGCCCAGGCCCCCACCTCCTTCAGGGCCCATCCTTGTACTCAAACCTGGCATCGGTCCCAGCTCTTAGGAAATGCTGGTACAGCTGCCCAAAAGTCCTAACTTAAAGGTCCCTTCCCTGACCCTGTTTTTCCAAAAAGCTTCCTCTTGCCCACCCAGCCTTGTTTTCTGTTCATTCTGCAGCCTGTGCCCGCCCGGCTTCCCTTCTCCTGACCTTGACACTACCTCAGCTCCCCTGAAGTGCCTGCAGAAGCCGGGGACAGCTGCCTCCTCCCAGAGCCGTCTCCTCTACCCTGGGGCTCCGAAAGATCCCTGCCCGCCTCACACCTCTTCTCAATGCTGAGGTCCTTGGGTCGGCACAGCCCACCACCACCTCTTGCTCAGCACACTGAAATTCTAGCTCCGTTCCATCCTGGGTTTCTCACCCCAAACCTCAGTTCTGTAAGTCTCAATGGTTCTTACTTCCAGAATGCACCCTGGCTCTTCTCCGAGCTCTGATGTTGAACACCAGGCCCAAGCCCGTGTCTCACCAGCCTCCTCCTCTGGCCCTTGTACACGGCCACACCAACGCTGAGCCATCTTCCCACAGCTGCTGGCCTGACAGTGGCACTGTGCCCGTCTCCCTGCTCGTCAGCACCTTTAGTCACAGGGGTCTCGAACACACCACCCTCCAAGCTATGGACATCTGTGAACTCACTTGGGAAAGGCTGTACCAGCACGATCTCCAAGAGCCTGGCAGACCCAGGAGGTGGCAGCGGGCAGGTGGGTGTGTGACAGCACAGGGCCCGAGCTGCCTCTGGAGGAGACCCTGTGCTCCGTGGGAGCGGCGTGGCCTCAGCAGCAGAGCCAAGCACTTGCTACTTCAAAGGAGACACTGGACAGGGAAGCTTTATTTCTGACCCTCACACAGGCAGAGGGAGGCTGGTGCTCGCGCTTGGCGGTGCAGCTCCGAGGGGGGGACCTCCGGGCTAGGCCGGCTGCAGCAGCCCCCAGTTGGCCAGAGCCTTTGACAAGGGAGGTTTACATTCTGTAGGTTATTTTGGAGCTTAAATTTTAGTTTTCCAGAAATTAAAAGCACTTGGATTTTTTAAGTACCTGGTGAGGTCATCAGGTAAATTAAAAGACTTTTGAAAAATTCCCATTTCTGATCCTTGCTAATATCTGACAGATGCCATCAAGTGTTAAGGTATAAAAATATTATATATGTATATATACAATGGCAACAAGACTAAACCACGTTTCTAAAGCAAATGAACTGAGCCAGAGGACATGGCACAGTTTTAAGTTAAATGCATTTGTAATCCTGGCATCACCTCCCCATCAGGGAAAAAATACTTTAAATAAGAGTCGGGATGACATTTACTGTTGAGGCATTTGAGAAGGTGGAACATACCAGCACGTAGTTGTGGCTCGTGGATATCCTTCCCGGAAGCCAGCTCAGTTCATTTGGTTTCAAAAGGAGCTTGGGTTTTGCAGAAGACCAACAAAAAAGTGGTGAGAATATTTGTACCAATTATATTTTTAAAAAAATGAACAACAACAAAAAAAGTCTTAAGACCATGAAAAAGGTTTCAATGCCATCAAAAAGACGATACAAAACCAAAGTGCTCAAATCGAAGGAGCAGTAAAATTGCCCGGAACATATAAAAGCTTTAAATATAAGTTTCGTATATACAAAAACTGCTCAGAAGTTTAGATTCAGTTGCAGCAAAGACCTGGAGACGCGCAAGAGCCGCTGCCAGGGGTGGGGGCCCAGCGCCACTCACTTCCCTGGCCCGCGGAGCCTCGGGTGCCGCAGAGGCTTGTAGAGGAACCCCAACAAGAAGGGCGTGTCCATTTCGGCCATATTTTCACCAGGAGTACTCACTGGGAAGGCTCCCTCAGTCCCTCCACGTTCCCCTAAGGACTGAGCTGCAGGTGTTTGCGGTTTCACGTGCCAGTGCGAGAGCGAAACGTCTTCACATCTTCAGGTTTCCCACTGCTCGCTGGAGGCCTGGGGCGGCACAGCCGGACCCTCCCTCGGATACACGGCCGGGCTGGGGGGCCCAGGTCTGGACACCAGGTCGGAAGCAGCGCCAGCTGGAGCACCTGCGCGTGCAGAGGCTTCCACAGCTGTGCCAGGACCGTCCTCCAGCCGAAGACACGGCAGAGGCTCCTCGGGCATTAGCCCACCCTGCTGTCCGGCTGCCACATTCCCTGTGTCCAAGGCTTCAGACTCGGGCAGAGGTGGTGCCAAAGGGAAGCTCCAGGTGAGCAGCTGAACCAGAACTGGGCAGGGAGCCCAGCGCCTGCACGGCCAGGGCTCTGGGCTAAGGGGAGGCTGGAGTCGGGGCAGGGCTCATGCTCGCTGCCACTGGACTAGCCATGCCTACAGGCTGAGAAGCACCTGGGCACACGACTCCTCCCGGGCCCTTTTTCTGCCCTTGGCACCGGGATCCAGTGAGCCTCCTGCCACGCTGACCACACACAGGCCTCCCCGCACACCTGAGCAGCAGGCTGGCCCACAGGCTGGAGTCGGGTTTGAACATTGAAATAGAAAACGTATTTGGGAACATTTTTTTATCTAAATTCTTTACACATTGGCCAAAACCTGTGCAGTGCCCACTCCTTATAGAAGCATGGGTGGGTCAAAATTTAAAATAAGTGGCGGCTCAGGACCTAGGACACTGCCCAGGCCCTTCTGTGACAGCCCATGGGACAGAACCAGGCAAGGCAGGGGGACCCGTTGAGCAAAGCAAACATCTCATTTACAAAGTTTAAACCTGTCTTGCGACTTTAACCTTTTTTGAAAACATTAAAAACAGTCTACCAAATCTCAAGTTTGAAAGTTTATCCTGTTAGTTCTGGCCTCTTTCGTATGCAAAAATAATTATTTTTCTTCAAGTACATCAGAGTAGAAAAGGAAGTCCGATTTACTCGGTCCAGTGTGTTAAATTAGTACTCCATGGACCAGTGCTCCGTGCCTGCCTCCCACGTCAGCCCCCCCTCCGGAGCCAGGGTCCGGGACTTGGCGCTGGCACAGCTGCCCGCAGGCCCTGGGTCAGTCTTTGCTGACAACTGCTTCACTTGCTTCCTAGATAAGGAGGCTATTGGCTTAAATAAACAGGATGTTCCATTAAACACATTTCTCTATTTCTAGCTTACGTAAAATGTTATCCATGGTATCATCTGGTTTTGAGCAAGGCTAAAAAAAACACCCTCGGTGTATAGATTTGAGTGCTTCTGGAATATTCTGAAATGAGCACTGCAACTTAAGAGCTCATTTGCAGGAGAAATAACCAATTTGTAATTTTGCAGATTAGAAAAAAGTGGGCTGTAACACTGTCCTTCTAAATGACAGGGGTGAACCTGCTCTCTAAGGAGACCCTGTCCTTGTGGTCAATAGATTCGGCTTGTTTCTGTCAAATGTGAAACAGCAGCCAAACTTGATCTTAAAGTCAGAGGTTAAGGAAGGTATTAACTAGACAGATCAGCCATTGGTTGGTTAATTCTTTCTCTAGAATTTGAGACACTAGAAAAAGGTCATTAGGACATTTCTGAAACGACCACATACTTGAAGAGGACGTAGACCAAATGGAGCCTTACCCACGGGAGCGGCCGGAAGAGGCAGGCTTGCAAGGTTCAAGTTCAAGAAATAGTCATCCAGGACGCTCCTGTGTTTCCATTCCATTAAAGTCTCTCACAAAACAGGATTCGGAAGAGAACAGGAAGCCTTCGCTTTACTCCCAACCATTGTCTTTGATCATGTGGGCAAGCTCAATGATAAATTTCCCTTCCTTATACTTCTGACTGCTTTCAAAGGCGTGTTCCTTGGGGGAAAAGTAGAAACAGAAGGTTTCAGGGAAGACTTTCATTTTCAACTTCGTTGTACTCTAAGCAGAGAAAAGTCAGCACGTGTGTGGTAACATGTCTCCCCGAGTCCCCTGCACCGCTCGAAGCTGGGTTTGTCTCAGTGACAAGCCCGTTGAGGGCAGTGCAGGGCTGCCGTGCACGTGTCATCGGGTCACAGCTGAACTTGTAGGGAACTAGGAATTCCGGTTTGTTACTGGGCACCTTCCATGTGCACAGCAATTCGGAAGGAGGAAGAGGAGCAGGATGCCCCTTCCAGGGACTCCAGGTACGAGGAGGATGAAGCAATGGCACTGGAAGCCTGGGACAGTTCAGAGATGCTGTAGGGAGCGAAGACCCTTTGTTGGGGCCACAGGTGTTCAGGGATGGAATGAGCCAAGCAGGGGAAGGACGGGGGCAGGGGTAGATGGGGAGGCCTCCCTAAGCTCGTCTCTGTGAGCTGGGCACTGTCTCCTCATGTCTGATGGGGGCATGGCACACAGCAACGATGGAGAATTCCAGGAGGGAGAGCTGGTTGGAGCCCCACCAAAGAGAACCATTAGGCGCGCAGGAGGCAGCCTATCAATCATCCTCATCGTCGATGCTTCTCTCTGTCTCCCTCTCCCTTTCTCTCTGGAGTCAATAAAAATGTATTTTAAAAAATGAACTCTGATAGGATTATATAGGGAGATCTACGCCTTTGCAAATGTTGTTTCCATTTGTAAATGTATTGGTCTGCGTGTTCTCTGGAATGTCAGAACAAGGTGGTCACTCACGTATTTCCACCCGAGCGTGGTTTTGCAGTTCTCACAGTAGATGTCTGCGACAGCGTGCAGGCCGGTGAGAAGGACCCTCTCCTCCGCAGGGCCGCAGCCCACGTTCACCCTGCAGGGAGGGAGGAGCAGGGGCTGGAGACCTGCCGCTGAGGGCTGGCCGCCGGCAGCAGCCTACCACCCCCCCCCCAAGATGGTTACCAGACAGGCAGCAGCAGCTTGCGACTGCCCACCTTCCCCAGCCCTGCTCACCACCCCCTCTGTCTCCCCAGGACCGCCGGGCTCTGGGCAGTGAGCTCAGTGCTGCTGCAGCAATGCCCAATGGCTCCCCCTCCCCCCAATGGGAAGGAAGCCACAGCATGTGTGCAGCGGATCCCTCTCAGTGAGGAGCCTATGCCTTCCCAAACGCTAAGACTAGAGAGTTCCTTAAGAGCAGGTAAGAGACACCGGTCCTTCTAGACACGGGAGCACCGAATTCCAGCGCCAAGCGCTTCAGTGGGCACAGACGCAACCCCTGGGATCTGCCGCCGCTGTCTCTCCGGGCGAGTGGCCGGATACTCACACAGAATTGAAGAGGTAGGCGCGCCCCTGGCTTCCCTGAAAGGACTGAAAGAAGAGCAAAGTGTTAAAATGAGTGCAACTCGCACTTTGGAATGCAGGTGGGGTGCTGTGTTCCAGGTCCCGGGTCTGCCCAGGAGCCGCAGGGCTGCCTTGCAGAGCGTGGGGCTGCCCTCGGCCCGGAGCAGGACAAGATCTTCCCAAAAGAAGGGATGGCGTCACAGCTGGCCGCCAAGAGCCCCACGGGCACCAAGGTCCTCACTCATATACACCACGTTTGTCAGATGTGAGGGGCAAGGGGACGCTTTCGTGCTTTTCCACTGAAATAAAGTCACAAGATGGCCCCTCCCTGGGGGGAAAGGCAGCTCACCCCAGCAGGGTTACAAGCTAAGGAGCAGCTGGCAGCACCTTTATGTACCCTTACACGGAAGGGGTATCAGGTCAGTCCCAGACTTCGCTTGAGGTTCGTCTGCTCTGGTGCCAGGCTCCAATGACCAAACAAAACAGATGGACCACAAAAGCCATCAGCGAAATGCAAACCCAAGCAACAACACCGTCTTGGTTCCTTTGCCTGTCACCTGGCACTCATTCAAAAGACTGAGGAAGGCCGGTTCAGTGGATAGAGCATCGGTCTGGGGACTGAGGGGTCCCAGGTTCGATTCCGGTCAAGGGCAAGTATCCTGGTTGCGGGCACATCCCCAGTAAGGGGTGTGCAAGAGGCAGCTGATCGCTGTCTCTCTCTCATTGATGTTTCTAACCCTCTATCCCTCTCCCTTCCTCTCTGTAAAAAATCAATAAAATATATTACAAAAAAAAAAAAGTGAGGAACAAGTTGGCAATATCAAGATGTGAAAGGCACATACCGAATGGCCCAGCAATCCCCTTCTCAGAACTGACTGTAAAGAACACATCAGCTTGAGTGTGTAAGGAAATGTGACAAGAATGGTCATCACTGTGTGTAACTGCAAAAAACAAAAACCCACCAAAAAGCGAGCAAAGAAATGAACTCATTTCACACCCGGGCTCCTGCTCTTTAAGAGGGTGACAGGAACAGATCGGCATGAGTGGGCTGGAAGTAGTAATAGAACACTGCTAAGCAAAGAAAGAGCTGTGAAATGATGTGTCGTGAGCTCTATTTTAAAGTGAAAGGGTGTTGTCATGGACACACACAACAACAACAACAACCCCGCCCCCCACCAAAAAAAAAACCCAGACAACAATACACACCAAAATAACTAAGTGATTAAGGAATGGAGTTGGGATAGGAAGTAGGAAAAAAATTCTCTTTTTTTACTTTACACATCCACATCACTTTAATGTGTGATTACAGAGTCCTGGCCGACCATGACGAACACCTTACCTACCGGATTAGAAATAAACCCCCGTGAGCCCTGGCCGGGTGCCTCTGCTGGCTGGAGCTTCCCCTTCACCAAAAGATGGCGGGCTCAATTCCCAGTCGGTGCGCATACCCAGGTTGTGGGTTCGATCTCCACGTGTGTAGGGGAGGCAACTAATCAATGTTTCCCTCTTCCTTTCCAAAATCAATAAACATATCCTCAGGTGAGGATTAAAAAATAATACATAACCCTTCATTTTAAGCCACAGATTTGGGGTTGTTACTGATGCAAATTGAGCCTGAAACTAGCAGTTTTGATAGAAACATACAGCTTTCAGACCTAACAAGAGGTCTTCCCTTAAGTAACTTCTTAGAATGAGCATTATTATTTATGTCCAATTAAGGATTCATCAGACAAACTTTTCATACATCCCTATCGACTTTCAATTTTCTAGATTGATTTCCGAATTTTCACCTATTCTGTGAATCCTCATTTTTTAAAAAATACTATCCTCTTGGGTTTTTAGAACACATATATTTTATTGATTTCAGAGAGGAAGGGAAAAGGAGATAAAACATTAATGATAAGAGAGAATCATCGATCAACTACCTCCCATACCCCCCATTGGGTATTGAGCCCCCAACCCAGGCATGTGCCCTTGACCGGAATCAAACCTGGGACCCATTAGTCTGCAGGCATATGCTCTATCCACTGAGCCAAACCAGCTAGGGCTGAATCCTCCTTTTCGATACAAGATTTGGATCAAAGGTGTAATCAGGTCTGTGGTTCAAATTAAAGCCAGTCTAACTACAGCAGGGCTCTGCAAACTGCTGTAAATTAGAGCCAGATACAGATTTTAGGCTGTGGGACCATATACACTCTGTTGCAACTATTCTGTTGTGGCACCAAAGTAGCTGCACATGATACGTAAAATGAGGAAAACAGTGCTCTGCCCCATGTGGCTGCGGACGGGGTTCCCTTCCGACGAGGCCTGCCTCCCCGGAGGCTGCCCTGGGCCGGCGTTGCTTGTGAGCGCACAGCCGGACCCAGAGGCCGTGACCCCGAAGGACCGCCCTCCAGCCTTGGGGGAATTCGGTTCTGCTGGATGTGACGTCAGACCGTGTGCCGCAGGACTGTTTAAACATGCGCACGTGGCCATTTAGTCAGGGGCACTGGCCTCTTTTTCTAGATTGTCAGGTTAAAGAATGACAGCAGCTAACACCACAGCTGTCCAGTGTGAATGAATCAAAATTATATCTATTCTTTTGTCAGATCAGAAAAACCATTTTTGGTGTGCCACAGTTTCAGTAATCAGCCGGTGTGCGCCAGGAGACGGGCAAAGGTTGAAAGTCGCTGATCCAGGGGAGGAAGCATTTCCTTTCCTGTCAGCTGGAACCCACGTCCGACACCTCCGGGCGCCGGTGTGCTGGAGGAGTTTAGCTCTCGGCACCCTTTCCTCAAAGGCTCATTTCCTGCCATGATGCTCCCCCGGCCGCCTCTGCCCCGGGCGGAAGTAACCAGCTTCATGGCTTAGCGTTCTTGGGAAGCGGCAGCTCAAATTCCGCCCGGCCCACCTCGGGATGGACCCGCCACACGCTTCAGAACAGAAACCATCAGGGGTCACAAAGGAGCGCCTGCTTAGGGGGCAGGCGCTCAGCAGGGACGCGGCCCAATCAGGAGGCCCAGAGCGGCTCTGCGAGCCTCAGGTCCTTCCGCTTCTGGCCTGAAACGCCTGCCTGGACAAAGGGGCCCAGAAGCAGAGAGAACAGAGTGCCTTACGTTTTTATTCCGGTCGTGAACAGAAATGAGGCCACCCCTCGTTATTACCTACTTGGAGCACCGCAGGTCAAGGTTCCTCTCACTGCGCAAAACAAGAAGCCTAGGAGGGTTCCTGCAAGAACAACTCCTGACGGACTTTGTTTTCAAGAGTGAGGTTCCTGTGGTCCAGGAAACAGATCTGTGAGGGTGGGTGGAGGGATCATGACCTGTGAGGGTGGGTGGGTGGGGGTAATGACCTGTGAGGGAGGAGGAAGAAGACCGTCACTGCTTCCCAAGGGAACATTCATTCATCCTGTGTGGGTGGACTGCTTTCCATGTGCCCAAGTGGTTGGCTCAATGCATTACAGGCCACTGATAACGAGTGTGAGCCACCCTGTGACCGGTTTGGCTCAGTGGATAGAGGCTGGCCTTTGGACTTAAAGGTCCCAGGTTCGATCCCGGTCAAGAGCATGTACCTTGGTTGCGGGCACATCCCTAGTAGGGGGCGTGCAGGAGGCAGCTGATCAATGTCTCTCTCTCATCGGGTGTTTCTTTTTTTAAATATATTTTATTGCTTTTTTACAGAGAGGAAGGGAGAGGGACAGAGAGTTAGAAACATCCATGCAAGAGAAACATCGATCAGCTGTGCCCGCACATCCTCCACTAGGTATGTGCCCGCAACCAAGGTACATATCCTTGACCGGAATCGAACCTGGGACCTTTGAGTCTGCAGGCTGACGCTCTATCCACTGAGCCAAACCAGTCAGGGCTGATTGATGTTTCTAACTCTCTATCCCTCTCCCCTCAATCTGTAAAAAAAATCAGTAAGTCGAGACTGGTTTGGCTCAGTGAATAGAGAGTCGGCCTGCGGACTGAAAGGTCCTGGGTTCGATTCCGGTCGGGGGCATGTGCCTTGCTTGCAGGCACATCTCCAGTGTGGGGCGTGCAGGAGGCGGCTGATCGATGTCTCTCTCTCATCGATGTTTCTGACTTTCTATCCCTCTCCCTTCCTCTCTGTGAAAAATCAATGAAATATATTTTTAAAAAATCAATAAAATATGTATTTTTTTTTAATGTGAAGTTTCTATGCCAAAAATAAAAGAGAGTGACCCAGTGAGAGGGAAGGGGCCGCTCTTGTGCCACCTGCCCGGCCCCTCGGGTCCTGCGAGGGCGCCAGAGCTGCCCTCCTGGGCACCCCCCTGAAAGGTGCCATCGCCAGCAGGCAGCCTCCTCTCTCCTTCACCCTTCTAACCTAAAAACTCTCACTCTTCTCGTCAGCAAACAGTGTCCACCGGGTTCCCTCAGTGCGTCTGGTCTCACACTAAG
This sequence comes from Lasiurus cinereus, assembly GCA_011751065.1. NCBI lineage: Eukaryota > Metazoa > Chordata > Mammalia > Chiroptera > Vespertilionidae > Lasiurus > Lasiurus cinereus. The sequence continues at coordinate 15,700,801 of JAAGEH010000417.1, read as the reverse complement.
CTTACTGCTCTGACAAGTGACTCCTCTGGGTCTTGGTGATCCCGGAGTCCCAGCCGTCGGCCTTCCCGACCCGCCCACGGTGCGAAGACCAGGAGCCGGGGTGTAGCCACATCACCACGCACAGACCCGCCCCCATCAACACCGCCCGAGGGCGCAGACTGTTAGGACACAGCACACCCAGGAGGCCACGTGAGGGCTCCCTCCACGACACTCAGGAATGGGGTCGCCTCCACCTCTGCGCCAGCACTTGCCTTGGAGATGAGCTCGTCGTGATTGGCCAGGTGGGCTCTGCAGTGGACACAGCTGTACGTCCGGTGGCAGCTGGGCAGGTAGGCTTGGAACGTTTTGGACTTGGTCATCTTCACCATCGCGGCGGGGCACTGCTCGCTCAGCGCGGGGCTGGCGCGGAGGGCGCGGCGGCTCTGCGGGCCTCTCTCACAGAAGCAGCACTGGAAGATGCACGCAAGAGCCGTGGTGGGTCCGGAGGCGTGTGGCCCTGTCCACACAGCGGGGACCAGAGAAAAATGCCGCAACCTGGCGGTGAGTCAGGACGAACAGCGTTAGGGGGAGAGTGCAGGACGGCGGGAAGGCGTGTTTACGCTGCGTGCATTCTGAAGAACGGGGGATGGTCCTGGCCGCTGTGGCTCAGTGGTTAGAGCATCGCCCTATACACTGAAGGGTTCCGGGTCGATTCCAGTCCAGGGCACATGCCCGGGTTGTGGGCTCGATCCCCAGTAGGAGGCATGCAGGAGGTAGCCGATCAATGAATCTCGCTCTCTTCCTCCCTTTCTGAAATCAGTAAAAATATACTTTTAAAAAAGAATGGGGGTGGGCAGGACTGGAAGTTGAAAACCTAGTCCTGCCATGTTAATTGTACATAAAAAGAATACCAAGCTGGCCGGCCTGGCTCAGCGGGTGAGTGTTGATCTATGAACCAAGTGGTCACGGGTCGAACCACATTTCCGGGTTGCGGGCTCGATCTCCTGTGTGGGGCATTCAGGAGGCAGCTGACTCTCAGTTCTCTCTCATCATGGATGTTTCCGTCTCTCTCTCCCTCTCCCTTCCCCTCTGAAATCAATAAAGACATATTTTTTAAATACTAATAGTCGCTGTTCACTCATCCTAAATTGAGTTGAGTGTGGCAGGTGAACTACTCTACTCTGACACACAAAAACCTTGAGAAACACAGCTCCACTGTGTGCGGCTTCGGGAACAGCCAAGGGAACAGCAGCCAAAGAGGCTCCCGTCCGAGCGAGGCGACAGCAGCGTGGCAACACCGTGTCCCAAATCATAGAATGAGTGGCGCAAAGCACCACCACATGTATGCATAAATGATGGACCTGCTGGTTTTTTTTTTTTAATATCCTTAAAATTAACTTTTAGAGAGAGAGAGGGAAGGAGAGAGGCAGGGAGAGAGAAACATCACTGGGAGAATGAGACACCGAACGGCCGGCTGCCTGCTGCACCAGCCCTGCCGGGGACCGAGCCTGCCACCCGATCGGTGCCCTGACTGGGAACCACACCAGCACCTGCAGCGCACAGGAGGGCATTCGTCTGTATCCGTCCAGAAGGAAACCCGGGTACATAGTAAAAGATTTTCGACAAGGACACCAAGGCCATTCAGAGAGGGAAAGGCAGTCTTTTCAACAAATGGCGCAGGGAAAAGTGGAGACCACGTACAAAAGAATGAAGTTAAACCCTTCCCTCACACCGTATACACAAATGAACTCAAAGAACATCAAGATCATAAATGTAAGCCCTAGCTGGTTTGGCTCAGTGGATAGAGCGTCGGCCTGCAAGCCAAAAGGTCCCAGGTTCGATTCCAGTCAAGGGCACATGCCTGGGTTGTGGGCTCAATCCCCAGTGGGGGACTTGCAGAGAGGCAGCCAATCCATCATTCTCTCCCATCATGGATGTTTCTCTCTCCCTCTTCCTTCTTCTCTGAAACCAATAAAAATTAAATTAAAGACATAAATGTAAGAAATAAAACTGTAAAACTCTTAGAATAAAATATAGCAAGAATTTTTATGACACTGGATTTGGCACTGACTTCTCGGATGTCACCAAAAGCACAGACATGCTGCGGATTCACAGAAAGTAACGTGAGGAGAAACGGGGCAGAGGCATTATATGTGAACAGGGAAAGACTGAGGACTTTTCGGAACTGAAGACACCAAACCACAATCAAGAAGTCCAGTAATTCTAAGCAGAATAAATAAAAATAAAGTCACATCTGGCCACATAATAAAACTGCAGAAACGCAAAGAAAAGCCTTATTAGCATCTAGAAAAGGAGGGAAAATTACTTTCCATCAGAACAACTCCCCAAAGAAACCTCTGGAACCAGAGGCAGTAGGGAAAGGGGCCTTTAAAGGGGCTGAAAGGTAACTGCAATCCCAGGATTCCACACGCAGCGAAATCCTCTTTCAAGGATTTGGAATATGATTCTGACAGCTAAAAAGCCTGACCTCGGAAGTTCAAGGATGTGCTTCAGACAGAAGGAAAACAACTCTAAAGGAGGAATGCCAAGTATACAGATCGGTAAACCTCAGAGGGAGGGCGTGGGGTGGTGATCGGGGGAGACCAACCAAAGGACTTGTGTGCGTGCCCAGAAGCGGAACCAGTGGACAGTAGGGGTGAGCGCCTGTGCTGGGGGGCGGGAGCGGTGGGGAGAGGTCAATGAGGGGCAAAGGAGACAGACACAGGTAATACTTCCAACAATAACGAATTTACATGAAAAGAAACCTAAAAAAATTTCTGTTAAGTCATCCCTCCCCGCACCCCCTCACCCCCCCCAAAAAAAGAAAAAGAAAATGGTAGATGTGTGGGTAAAGAGAACAATGACTTGTAGAGCTTTAAAAATATAGGATTATGATATCTGACAGCAGGCAGGGTGAAAACTCAAAGGAAAAAGTTCCCGAGTCCTTGTACTGCCCCCCAAAATACTTTAGATCCCAGTAAATGAAGGAGAAATTGCTAACTGTAATTCTGCTGCTGTTAATGAATCATGATGTAAATATCTGTGTTTTCTGACCCACAGAGAACCGCTGCTGTAGAGCTTCAGACCATCGGAAAACACATATTTACATGACAGTTCATTAACAGTAACAACATTACAGTGATGAAGTAGCAACAAAAGTAATTTTATGGCTGGGGGTCACCACAACATGAGGAACTGTGTTAAAGGATCTCGGCATAGAGAGCTTGAGAACTGCTGAAACCGGTTTGGCTCAGTGGATAGAGCATTGGTGGACTGAAGGGTCCCAGGTTTGATTCCAGTCAAGGGCATGTACCTTGGTTGCGGCCACATCCCCAGTAGGGGGTGTGTAGGAGGCAGCTGATCGCTGTCTCTCTCATCGATGTTTCTAACTCTCTATCCCTCTCCCTTCCTCTGTAAAAAATCAATAAAAAAAATATATTTTTTTAAAAGGTTGAGAACCACTGACCTAGAAGTCTGGTACAGGACATTCGCGCACTGGGAGGGGGGCGGGAGGGTCCCTCAGCCGGGCCTGTGCCCTCTCCCAGTCTAGGACCCCCGAGGGGTCTTCAGGGCTGCCTCAGGGGTGAGAGAGCTCTCACCTCCGCTGTGCTCCCCAGCCACGAGCCCGGCTTCGGGCTGAGCGAAGCTCCCTGGGGGAGCACACTGACCACCAGGGGCAGCCCCTGTGTTGAGCGTCTGGCCCCTGGTGGTCAGTGTGTGTCCTAGTGACTGGTGGTCCTGCTGTTCGGTTGATATTAGGGGTTTTATTATCTAGGATTGGCTCGGGACAAAACCAGGTCATGTGACATCAAAGAAAGCCCAGAAGCAGATCCATGTGTATCCTAGAGGGCACCAGCGGCTCACTGGGAAAGAACAGATTAAAAAATGGGGCTGGACAAGCGTGGATCCAGGAAAAGAAAGAGATTCCAAGTCATGCCTTAAAAGCTTATCGCTCTTCCCACCAGAGGAAATCAGCTAAACAGCCGGCAGTGGAGGAAATTTCCACGCAAGGGCCATGTGCCCACACCCACACCCACCCTCTAAAATGAAGCCTGTTACACCGGCCGGTGTGGCCAGTGTGGCTCAGTGGACCAGCAGCTACGACTGGATTCCCGGTCCGGGCACATGCCTGGGCTGTCGGCTCGATCCCATGTGGGGCAGGAGGCAGCCGGTCAATGATGTTTCTCTCTCCCTCTCCCTCTCCCTTCCTCTATGAAATCAATAAAAATATATTAAAAAAGAAAATGAAGCCTGTTTCCTTCTCCAATATAGGGGCTTCACAACCAAGTGTTAAGGTATTATTTCTGAACAAGCCTAATGGGTTTCTCCAGAATCAAGGACAAGGTGTTACCAAACTCAAAGGGCTCACCACTTGGGGTGTCCTATTGAAGAAGGAAACCTGGCCCGGCTGGTGTGGCTCAGTGGTTGAGCACTGGCCTATGAACCAGGAGGTCACAGTTGGAATCCTGCTCAGGGCACATGCCCGGGTTGCTGGCTCCATCCTCCCGGGGCATGTCGGAGGCAGCCGGTCAATGGTTCTCTCTCATCACTGATGTTTCTCTCTCTCTCTCCCCCCTCCTCCCTTCCTCTCTGAAATAAAAAAATATATATATTTTAAAAAGGTGACCTGGTTGTCACCAGGTAGTTTTATTACTGCACTTGCAGCAAATGAAGGTGGCGAGATTTATATCCAAACCCGTCCCACAGGGGAGGCTGAGCCGTCCCTTATTCATGCTATTTGGCTAATCACACGCTGATTTCTTCTTTGCCGTTGGCCACATTAATCTGTTAGGTTCCTGTCAAGCTCATCCTGTTTATAGCTGGTCTGCAAAACACTGTGCTACAGTAAAATACTGTAACATCTCCACATTTCGCAACAATGACACTGAGGAATACCACTCAGAGCCGCCCAGACCTTGAGCTCTTGTTCTAACAGAAGCACCACCTAAGCCGACCAGACTTTACGTGCTGCTCCAGCCACTGGACCCGTTTCCGGTTCTCTCTGACCCGCTCCCTGAGTGGCCCTGGGAGGGCACAAAGGTAAGCATCTCCTCGGACATCACCTGCCCCCGCCCGTCCCGCGCCTACTGTCCATGCAGACACTTAAGTCAACCCCCCTCCACTGCCAGTGTGCCCAGTGAGGAAGGAGCAAACTTGTTCTGACTTCACTTTTTTTTTTTAAATATATTTTTATTGACTCCAGAGAGGAAGGGAGAGGGACAGAGAAACACCAATGGTGAGAATCACTGATTGGCTGCCTCCTGCACCCCCCCACACACACTGGGGACCAGGCCTGCAAGCCAGGCATGTGCCCTCTCCCCTCCAGTCCACAGGCCGACGCTCTATCCACTGAGCCAATCCGGCCAGGGCTGACCTCACCTCTTACTGAACTCGTTTCGAGTCTGTTTTAACACTCATCCGAGTTTTTCTTTCTAAGGAAGGAGCCTCACACGTACCCCTCCTTCCCTCACCTTCCTTCCGCCGCGGACCGCGAAGGGCTGGGAGCAGGGACTTGGCTCAGCCAAAGGCTCCTCGCTCAGGCCCGGACCCTTTAGTGGCGAAACTCGGCTCAGGGCTTTTGAACCCGTGCCCCCTCCCGGGCTCGGGGCCACCTGCACGTTACGGAAGGCCAGCCCGGGACAGGACGCCGTGCCGGGAGGGCAACCCCCTTCCCCCCCAAAGAGACCCGTGTGGGGTCAGTTTTTAGAACAAAACCAATATTCTGATTCCAGGAGTTCCTCCCCTCAAACAAGCAGGTGGGACTATTTTAAGAGAACGTGAGTCAGGCCCGAGTCCAGATGGCGCCGTCACCAAACTCCCGAAGACAAAACCTCGGAGAAATCCCCGCACCGAAGAGCGCCGGCAATTCCAGGGCAGATTGGGGGCGGCCAAGCTGAGGGCGCCCTTCCCTCTCCACCCGCCGGTCCGCACTCCCATAGGCACGGACCCCGAGGCCCCCCCTCCCCTTCCCCTGGCCTTTCCCCTCCTGCCAGGGCGGCATCACCAGGCCTCCACCTCCCGGGCGGAGGGAGGCGCCAGGGAAGAAGCGGGCCTCAGTGTGAGAGGGAGCGGGCTCCTCAGTCCCCGGTGCCGGGGACAGGGCTCCGGGAGCTGAGAACGTGCTGCCCGCCGGCTGCCGGGTCCGCAGAGTCCCGCCGGGGAACCAGAACGCCAGGCAGGTGCCCGGTGGAGATGGCGCCCATCACAGAAAAGGAAACGCAGACTCCCCGCAGAGCCTCGAGCCCAGGCGGCCCATCCTAAGCAGATGACTTCGTGAACATCGAATGAATCAGCAGCAGCCCTCGGCGATGCGTGTTCCGAGTCCCGCTCTGCAGGCAGGAAGCTGAGGCCAGCGTGGCCCCTGAGCCGGCGGAGGGGCTGGGTTCAAAGCCCGTCGAGCCCTGGACCACGGGGCCTGAGGACAGGTGCGAGCTCTCCTCGCGATGCAAACCCAAGGCACCCGACACCTGCTTACAGCTGGTGAGAACGGGCTGCGATGCAGCTGGCTGGGTGCTCCCGGCTCCCCCCCCCCCCCCCGGAACCCCCTGCATCCAGGCATGCACCTCCGGACTGGCACGCCTGCACGATACCTGGATAACAAGCAGGTGGTTACAATGTTGCCTTAACGACAAGATTAGAAACCACCTCGGTCTAACCCAGAGACCCGCCAAAGGTGCTGATGAACAGAATCACAAACAGCTGCACAGTGGGGCTCAGGCTGGGCAGTGGGGGTGACCTCCCTCCACTGCCGCCTCTTGGTAACTTGTGATTTTTAAAAAATATATTTTTATTGACTCCCAGAGAGGAAGGGAGAGGGAGAGAGAAACATCAGGGATGAGAATCATTGACTGGCTCCCTCCTGCACAGCCCTTACTGGGCATCGAGCCTGCAACCCGGGCATGTGCTTGACCAGGAATCGAACTGTGGCCTCCTGGTTCACAGGTCGATGCTCAGCCGCGGAGCCACCACGCCAGCCGGGCTGGTGACGTCTGCTTTTGATGCTGAGTGTCCGGACTGGCACACAGGCAGGGGAAGGCCCGGAAGGAGTTACATGAAAAGGTGCGACAGCACGGGCCGTCTGCCTCGTGTTCCGGATAAAAAGCGTTTCCCCACATTCCAGGAGCTGCCGGCTCGGACCCCTCCTCCGTCCTCCCACCTACGCGCTGTCCTGAGACACAGCCCTCAGCCCCGTGCACCCCTGCCCCTGCCTCTCCGCCCACCCTGGTCGGGTCCTGTCGCCACATCTCCCGAGACTATGATTCATGAGTTTGCACAGAGCCCTTCTTTTGGAAAAACCTTCAATACAACCCTTTAATCCTCCCACTAGAAACAAAGTTTCCCATCATGGCCTTGGGACATTCCAGCGAAGCCGCTTGTTTCTTGCTAAGCAGAAAGGGGAGATGCAGGAACCAGGGACCAGGCCGAGGAGACGGGGCTGAGGCAAGAGGAGAGGTTGGTAACCTTGCACCGTTAGTCACAGGCTGAATAAACCACCACCAAAGGTTCGAGCCCCGGGTTGTGCAAGGGACGGAGACACCAAACCGAGACACCAAACCGCAGCGAGGGATGGGGAGGGCGGTGCTTGGGGAAGACAGGTGGCATCCCAGGAGCCGCAGGTGAGTCTGGCTCCGGGCCTGGGGGTGGGCAAGGCTGAAAGGAAGGCTGCCTTCAAACGGTGGCAGCGTTTGGTGGCCACGCTGTTGCCTTACCTGGAAGATGGGGTCGCTATGCAACTCCCCGGGTGGTCCCCGGCATCAGCAAGCTTGGCTCCACACGCACAGCCCACAGGGAGCCTGGTTCTGGAGCCCCCTCCCGGGCAGGGGGCGCTGGCTCCCGCCTATTTTCCCCTCAGCCCTCTGCCCCCATCTCTGTCACAGTGTCACCCAGCAGCCCCTGTGCATCTCGCCCTCTGACTCCTTTCCAGACAGGAGCTCACGCTGCCCTCCCCGAACCCTGGGCCCCAGTGATGTGGCCGTGGAGAACTTTCTCCAGCTCCGCTCAGATCTCTGGCCACATCCCCTCTCTCTCAGGTTTTGCTGATTAACAGACCTAACGACTCTCCTAAAATTCAAAACCAGATGAACCTGGGTGAGAAGTGTCAGAACTCGGCAGGCAGACTCCTCTCATCCTCTCCCCGGGGAGAAAAGAACAGGAAAGCCACGTGACAGCCCCCCCCCCACACACTCTCCTGCCCCTTGACACACGGTCCCCAGGGAACTGCGTGCAGACAGACACGGGATCACGGCTCTCAACATGGCGAGCTTTGCAAACCTCGGTGCTTCGAAAACATAAAGGCTGCGTGTCTGCAACTGACTTCATGCACCGCCGCGTCCGGTGCTAATTTTGGCACATGCACCGCGACGCTAGGATGGTGACACTGGGTGTGGGGCACACTGGGATCGTCTGCACTATTTTTGCAACTTTTATGTAAATTTAAAATGATTCCAAAACGAGTTCATTTAAAAAGCAGAACGACCATTGCTAAGATTACTAAGTGTGTGTGTGTGTGTTAAAGTGGCCAACGCAGGCCAGACCCTGTGCTACCCAGTCCTTTGAAGACAGGAGTCTGCGGGTCCCAGCTCTGAGGGCTCCCACCGGGGAGCCCCCTTACCCTGCGGTGCCGGGGCGGAAGCGCAGTCAGCCTCCTCCAGCGGCCACCCCAGAGGCCGCCCTGGGCTCCCGCCCCGCACCCGGCTCCGCGGACACGCACGGAGCGGCGGCGGGAGGGCGCACGGGGGCGGGCGGCAGCCTGGGCAGGTGAAGCCACCGAAGGGCCCCCAGGGGGAGGCGGGGGGCCGAGGCGCGGGCCCGGTTGGTGGAGAAAACCACCTCCCGGGCAGCGGCGCCGGCGGGGGCTGGGGTGTGCGCTTTGGGTACAAAGAGAAGAAACGCCACAGGACGGCAAGGCTGGGGGCGGCGAGACGGACGTGTCCCCGGCCCGCGTCCCCCGAAAGCGGAATCCCGCCTTCTCCCCCTCCCCGACCTGGCCCGTCGCTGGGACCCCGGAGAGGCCGCTCTCGGGCGGCGCCGGGGGTGGGGGCCCGCGGGGCCGGTCCCGGCGTGCGAGCTCCGCCGGGGAGCCTCGCGCCACAAGTGGGAGCGACGCGGAGTCCGATCTTTGCGCGCAACTTGGAACGTCCCCCTCCCGCAACCGCCCGACCCCTCTTTGTCCTCCCCTCCGCCCCATGGCGACTGGCTTTCTTCTCCGGAGGGCGAGGCCCGTTAGGAGGGTCCATTCCCTCGCTCAGATTTCCCCGCCGGGGGGGGGGGGGCAAATCCGCGGGGAGGCTTTGTGGTCCGGTCCAAAACGGAGCGAACCGAATGCCAACGCAGCCAGCGAATCAGACGGAAAACACCGGCAGGTGCGGCCGTTCGCGCCCGTCTGCCCGCCGGGGCGCCCAACAGGTGCTCGGACCCTGCCCGCCGCCGCCCGCGCCCCGGAGCCAGGCCCGCCCGTACTCACGGCCGCTCGGCGGTCCGCGCCCCGGCCCGCAGCGCCCATCCGGCCCGGGCCCCGGTCAGCGCGGGCTCGGCTCCCCCGCGGCCCCGGCGCGGCCCGGGGCGCGCTGCGGCCGTTGGCACCTCCGCAGGGCGCGAGGCATCCTCCCGCCGCCGCCCCGCGGGCCGCCAGCCCTTTGTTTTGGAGCCCCGGCCCCGCCGCGCCGCCGTTAACGGCCTCGGAACGCGGTGCGGGCCAATCAGCACGTAGCCCCGCCCGCGCCCCGCCCGCACCCCGCCCCGCCAGCGCGCCCCCGCCCCGCGCGCCCCGCGCCCCGGAGCTCGGCGGCTCGCGCTCGGCCCCGCTGGGCAGGGGCGCACGTGCCGCGGGGCGCGCCGCGCTTCCATTGGCCGGTCCTGCGAGCGCCCGCGGGGCCCGCCCCCGGGAAGGCGGGGGGCGCGGGCGGGGCGGGGCGCGGGCGAGCTCGGCGGAGCGTGCCGCGCGCAGGCGCCTGCGGGCCCGGGCCGGGCGCCTCCCCGCTGGGCTGGCTCTCGGGCCGCGTGGAGCTGCGCCCCGGGAGGTCCGCTTGCTCGGCCCGCGCGGGTCGGCCGTGGACGTGAGGGGCTCACAGCTCCCGGGGCCGGCGTGGGGCGTGGGGCGTGCGGGCCGGTGCGTGGCGCCGGGTTTTTCCTGGCGCACCTCCTCGGCCTTGTCCGCAGAGTAGGGGGTCCTGCGCGCTCCCCTGTCCCTCTGATCCTCCTAGAACTCTCCAAACCTTTCTACCTCTGGATGTGCACCTGGCCCCTCACTCTGTTCTGGAACCCCCACATCGGACCCGACAGCGCTCTCCGCCCCCAGGCGGCCCGCCCTCTCGCTGTCCACACTTTGACCCCCAGCTCCTAGCATGCCATTATGTTGTGGGTCCCACAGCCGTTCTCCACAGGTTGGTTTGTAAATTACCTGGTATTTAAAAAACCCACGCGGCTGAGGTCACTGCATACGACATGTTTATATGCCAGCGTCCTCAGATCTTCTTTTGTGCAATGCCCCGCAAAGATCTGTGTCTTTGGGTGCCACCGGCTTATGACGTCGAAGGCAGCTGGATATTGGCTCTTCAACATCCGTGGGAACTGAGCCATGCTTCTAACGACGTCTTCCGCTTTTCCAGGGAGCTGCTAGCATCTCCAGGAACTGTAACCTGGCCCTGGCTGGTTTGGCTCAATGGATAGAGCGTCTGCCGGCAGACTGAAAGGTCCCGGGTTCGATTCTGCGCTCTGGGCTCCTCCGTCAGTGACCCGCTCACAGCCACCTCCGCCCCCACAGGGAGCCACAGTGCACTGTGCCCTCCACCGACCTGCAGGCTGTCCTCCCTCCTACGCTCACCCCCTCTGGTAGCCCCCCATTTTCCCCTGCGTGCTTGCCCGGCAGACCCCGTCCTGGGAAGCGCCCGCGTGGCTGGGGACGTGCTCTCCTCGTGGAGGCCGGTTTCCAGGGCAGCTCAGTCCCCGTGGCAGCCCTGCACCTGCTCCGCCTCTTGCGTCCATTCAGCTTCCCGCTTTCCTGGAAGACGATCCTACACCTCCTCCCGCGGGCTCTGCGTCCTACTTTACTGTGAACTTCCACACCCACAGGCAGTGTGATGGCTCCCCTCCCTCCACTGCCCTTCCTTCTGCCTCCCCCCACCCCTTCCCATGAGTACCCGAACCTCACTTCTGTCCTCTCCAAGGCCCCGAGAGCCACTAGACCATGCGGCCCACCCCTGCGCACGCTGAAGGGTCACTCAGTCACCACGTCCTCGCTCTTCTGCATCCGCAGTCCGCTGTGCTGGCTGCTTCATCCAACGAGCCCGTCATCGCAGGACGCTCTGTGCACTGAGAGGTGTGGGCTGGGGACTCGGGCCAACATGGGGGAATGGACCAGGTCACACATTTCCGAAGCGGTGAGATGGGGCCCAGGGCCATGCAGGTGGTGCTGGGGCGGAGACGGCAGCCCCGCAGCGCCATGGAGCCAGGCCCCGCTGGGCTCGCACACAGAGGTGGATGCCTGCGGCCAGGCCAGTCTTCCCCCGAGGATCAGCCGGGGTGGTGGTACAGGCTGCATTGTGTCCCCCCCAAATGTGACTAGATTTGGATATGGGGTCTTTGAAGAGATGATTACATTAAAATGAGGCTCTCAGGGTGGGCTCGGATCCAGTCCGTTCGGTGTCCTTGTGAGAAAAGACACAGCGAGGGGACATGAGGAGATGGCTGCTGCAAGCTGTGTGTGTGTGGGGGGGGGGCGGTAGGGGGAGGGAAGAGAAGTGGTGGAGTGGGGAGGCCCCAGGGAAACCAGCCCTCCTGGCACCTTGCTCTCCAGTGCCCAGCCTGCAGAACTGTCAAGAAACAATTATGGTCGAAACCGGTTTGGCTCAGTCTGCGGGCTGGAGGGTCCCAGGTTCAATTCCGGTCAAGGGCATGTACCTTGGTTGCGTCCACATCCCCAGTAGGGGGCGTGCAAGAGGCAGCTGATTGATGTTCTCATCGATGTTTCTATCCCTCCCCCTTCCTCTCTGTAAAAAATCAATAAAATATATTTAAAAAGTTTTTTATAAAAAATAAGAGAAATTCTGCCGAGCTACCCAGCCTGTGGTACTTTATTGATTTCAGAAAAGGAGGGGAGCGAGAGAGAGAACATTAGTGATGAGAGCAAATCATTCATCAGCTGCCTCCTGCACACCCCACACTGGGGATCGAGCCTGAAACTCAGACATGCCCTGACCGGGAATCAAACCCTGGTTCATAGGTCAAGGCTCAACCACTGAGCCACGCTGGCTGGGTGCCTGTGTCATCGCAGGCCCAGCAAACGAATACACTGGGGTTTGGAGTAGGTGTCACCTAAAGCAAGTCTCCTAACGTGTCTGCCAGTCCGCCTCTGTCTGCACATTCTTCCCAAAACCCTCTGGGGGCCAGACCAGGCAGCCTGTGTGGGTGCGGCTCAGGGCAGGCTGCAGGCTGACACGCAGCAGGCAGGGACTCTCGCCCTGGGCTCCGGCTCTGCGTGGCCACGTCAGGGACGAAGGCTGTTGGTGGCCCTGGATGTCTGAGTTTCTGTGAGCTGCTAACAGTTTCCTCTATGACAGGCCCATTAGGAAGTGAGCTGTTACTGTAGGCATAGCAACCACCAGCCATTTTATGTTCTTTCCAAATTAAAACATTTCCAGCTTCAGGATTAAGGAGAGAAAGATGGAAAAGCAGAGATGAAATTAAGATACTGATGGAAGTGGTTGCCATGGCATCATGCTGCCCTTGGAGCCTGCCAGCTGCCACTGTAATTTCTCCCTTCATCCCACAAATGAAAGATTCCAAGAGGAGAGAGAAAAATAAAATGTCTTAATTAGAATTAGTAACTGATGACGAGAATTCGTATTTTAATAGTAACTAGATACCAACATATGGGGTTTCTCAAAATTTAAACAAATCCCCTGGCATCTTAAAATGTTGATGTTGAAATGCATGTATGAGATTCTGCATTTTAATATTTAATTGTAACAAAATATACATAAAATTTACCACTTTAAACCACAGAAGCTGCATTTTCAATGGGCTCCGGGTGATGCTGATACCGGGGTGCCATGGCCCACGCTCTGGGTGTCAGGCTTTAAAAGGGCCTTTCTTTGTACTGGAGCCGAGGTAGGTGGTGGCATGTTAAGGTGAGCAAGCCCCACGGCGTGCTTTCTGGGAATTTCCTGGCAGAGGGCCAGACAAGGGCAAGGTCCCGGGAGGAGTGGGCAGAAATGGGCCTGCTCTGGAAGTGCGGCTGGGATCTGCGTGCTGAGGATCGAAGCGGGAGGAGGAAACAGTGAGACACTTAACACCCGGCCAGTGCTGACTCGACCATTCCCCGGTGCGGGCTCGGCCGAGGCTGCTCTCCCCCGTTGTTGCCGTTACAAAGGAGGCTGGTGCAAACGCTCTGTTTTCTCTACAATTCTTGTCGAGGGGGGGAAAGCCCAGTAATGGAATTACTGATTCAAAACACATCTTCTGATAGGCTCCAGTCCCTCCAGATTCCACTGTATTCATTTAAAGCACCACTGGCAATGCCTAAGGCGACGTACTTCCTTATAACTTCACACTGGGCTTTGATACAGTCATTTTGCTTTTGCTGGGAAAAAAACAAAGAACAGAAAGTAGGGCATGCACAAAATGGCATCTTTTTTTTTTTTTAAATCTTCACCAGAGGATGGATACACATACACATACATATCTGAGTGTGTATGTATATGTGTGTGTGTGTGTGTGTATAAACATTAGAGAGGCAGAGAGAGAGAGAAACATTAATCAGTTGCCTCCCAGATATGCACACTGAAGAGGGGATCAACCTAGGTATGTGGCGAATGGAACCGGTCACCTTTTTGTGTGTGGGACAGCGCTCCCACCCACTGAGCCACACTGGTCAGGGCTTTCATTTGAATCTGCATTTCCTTATTTATTAATGGCCCCGAAGGTTTTCCCTCATGTAAGCAGACAATATTCTTTGATTGGCTATCAGTTGGGAATGAGGAAAAGGGTACTTTTGTGATTCATTTTAAAAAAAATAGACATAGCCAAGACCGGTTTGGGTCAGTGGATAGAGCGTCGGCTTTCGGACTGAAAGGTCCTGGGTTCGATTCCAGTTGGGGGCATGTACCTTGCTTGCAGGCACATCTCCACTGTGGGGCGTGCAGGAGGCGGCTGATTGATGTCTCTCTCTCATCAATGTTTCTCTCTCCCTTCCTCTCTGTAGAAAATCAATAAAATATATTTAAAAAAAAAAGACATAAAAAGTGTATTTTTATTGACTTCACAGAGGAAAGGAGAGGGAGATAGAGAAACATCAGTGAGGAGAGAATCATTGATGGACTGCCTCCTGTACACCCCACACTGGGGATTGAGCCCACAACCTGGGCATGTGCCCTGATCGGGAATCGAACGGTGACCTCCTGGTTCATAGGTGGACGGTCAACCACTGAGCCCTATGGACTGGGCAAAACCAGACTTGTGTTGTGGTCACCCATGGCAGATGTGGCCCACTCCCCTGTTGTTCAGCGTGGCCTGTGTTGAAAGTAGATGAGAAGAGAGTTCCCTCAGTCTTCTAGTTTGTTCAAGTCCCTGGATTTAACTAGCTTTCTCCAACCACACCTGCCAAGCAAACGCCTGCCCTTCTAGATGCACTTGTCAGGATCGGCATAGATAGGCAGCAAGCCTAACAATAGAGGTGACTCATTTTACCTTCAAGATGTAAAGCAGTTCGAAGTCATCACTCAAGAAAAAGATGATTAAACTAGAAATCAATGACTTCCTGGATCCGTCAGAGAACTGAGGTCACAGGACAGCCCCCCACACCCACAAGTGCCTGGCTTTTATGTCGGGGAGCCCAACAGGTCCTCACAGTGACGATGGCAGCAAAATGCCCTCGGTTTTGCCTATGGGGAGAGGAGAAGCAAGCCTCTGAAGTATGCCCAGGCTGTTCGTTCTCCGTAGCGAAGGCCGGCCAGCCAGGGAGCTGACCTCCTCAGAGCTCCGCCAACAGGGGAAGGAGATGGCCGGGCTCCAGCCCCTGAGGGCAGAGCCCCAGAGGAGCACCAAGAGGCCAGAGCCGGCGCCACAGGCCCAGGAGAAGGCGGAGACCCACTCATCAGGAAACAGAAGGCGTCAGCGGGAACAGGTGAAAAGGAAAGATTTTTGTGGACAGAAGGTCCTGGAATTCTCAGGCCCATATGCAGCCTCCCCACTTTGTGATATGACATCGCCCATAAAATGCTCGTCAGTTCTAATGATTCTTTTACCATAGTTATACCAAGTTTTCAACCTCCTGACATCCCTTTCTGTCAACTGCACGATAGACGTTCCCGTGTACCAGGATGGACCTGACTCTGGGGACTCTGGGGCCGTCCCCCCAGGCCCACCCGAGTGGCAGGGTTGCCAGCGGTGGGGGCCTCAGGTCTCCCCTCCCCCCTCGTTTGTTCTGCACCGGAGCCTGAACACCAGCGGCAAATCCACCCCCAGGATGGGTGTGAAGGGCGCAGCCCAGGAGGACATGGGGTGAGTGGGCTATAGCCGCTGGTGGGGAGCGAGGGCAGGGCCACCCACAGGGAGATCACGGTGACCTGACCTGGCGACTGGATTCCCTGACTGCTGTGCAGGAGACACACAGGTGGGGACGTGGGCAAGGACCATGGAGTGGTGGTGGATGGGCTTCCTTAGGGGCCTGACATGACCTCCAGAAGCAGAAACGTACAGTTATCACCTCCAAGAAACACAAAATGCAAAGCCCAAACACAAAAAGCAAACGTTCTGTTTGCACGTCGCAGGCAAGTAGCTACTTATCTTCTCAGGGAGCGAACTCTGCCAGCCCAGCCCCTCCTGCAGCTCCTCCTTGCCCTGTGTGCCCCTTGCCACAGGCCACCGCCGGCCTTCCAGGGTTGGGACCTGCACACAGTGTCCCTGCGGCTTTATTTTGCCAGGGGAGACCATCAGGAAGAGATGCCCTCTCCTTTCTGATTTTTAACCGACCGACAGACTGATGCAGCGTGGGAAAGGCCAGGCCGGCCCGGGGTCGCCCTGGGAAGCCGCGGGGCGGGCCTGGCCTGGCCTCGCCAGCAGGGACAGTGCCTGTTCTAAGCCACAGCAGCGGTGCTGCATGTGTCTCCTTTAAGCACCTGGCACACCGCACGTCTGTGTAACTACTCACCGAATGCACCACCCCTTCCAGCTACCGGCACCCGGGGCAGGTCTGTTTTGTTTAGGGCGACGCCCACAGCATGCAGTGGCGCCTGACGCTCGCCCCTCGCCCCGTACATGCATCACACTGAAAGCTTCGTTCCCTATCGCCTAAGAAGTCCATCTTTGCTGTTGTTAACCCTCACCCGAGATTATTTCCCATTGGTTTTTAGAGAAAGAGGAGGGAGGGCAGAGACAGAGGAACATGGATGTGAGAGAAACACGTGTTCCACGTGTGCCTCGACCAGGGCTGGGGATCAAGCCTGAAACTGAGTTATGTGTCCTTGATCAGAATCAAACCCAGGACCCTTCAGTCCACAGGCGGACGGGCGTTAAGTTCATCTTTATTAAGCACTATCTATTGCCCCACCCGACCTCTACTTGCACGACGTCTCCATTGGATTTTTCCTGGACGTTAAAAGGAGGACCTTACCTAAGGTCCCCGCTGCTGACCCCCCTCCCTGGGCCCGTCCTGAGGTGCAAACAGTCACCTGTGGCTTGATGTTTCTTCACCTACAGTACCCTGTCTGCTGTGGTTTCTCCGATCACTTTTTGGATTTCCTAGGGCAGAGGCATTGTACTGTGTTCTTCTGCCCCACCCTTGCTTACTCAGAGCATCAGAGCAGGAGAACTTTAACTGATTTCATTTCTTAAAAGGGCACCGGTGATAGAAATATTTGAAAAGTTGAAAGCTATTGCCGTGTGGGATGTGTACATGCGGCAAAGATTCTCAAAGGCCATTTTTAGAAACTGTCATTCTTTAAAAGAAACCGGCGTGGCTTTTTGGTGCTGCACGTCCCCATCGCGGGGCCCTCCCTGCGGCCTTGCACTACCTCCCCCGCCCCCCCATCACTGGGTAGCTGGTTAGCCCTCAGGAAACCCACGTTTCCTCGCCTAGGAAGCCGGCCAGTTGCTCATGCTCTGACGGGCGTACTTTGGCGGAAGCAATGGCGACTCCGGGACATCAAGCACTGTCTGGGCTCCCGAGGAAACACAAAAGGGGGGCAGATTCCGGGAATGGCCATGGGGCCACCGGTCCTGGCCTGACTCTCCACGCTGGCCTCAGCGTCAGCTTCGGTGCTGGTGCCCCAGCCACTGCACCCCTTCCACCACAGGCGCCTCCCTCGCCCTCCTCCGCTAAGAGCAGCTTCTGGTGCCTGTGGCTCACTGAAAAAGGGAGCACTCCCCTGCTCCTCTGGCCAAGAAACTCAAGAATAATCCTCTCCTACTCCCATCCAATTGGGTGCTTCCCTTCCCGACACTATTCACCCCCCCCCCCTGCAGCCCCCTTCTTTCCCAAGCCAGTGGGCCGCAGCGTGGCTGTCACGGTTATGGATTAACCAGCGGCTTTCTGCCCTGAGACGCACCAGCACATCACAGGCGGCCGCTCCGAACCAGCAGGTCAGTCCCTCGGTCCAGGCGGCCGAGTGGAAAGCATCTCCACACCCAACGTGGGATGTAGGACATTATTACAGAGAGACGTCTTACTCTCTCAAGCTTAGAAACCAGGACACGGAAGATGAAGGGGCAGAAGGAAACAGGAAGTTTTCATCCGGGCATTAGCAAGAACAATCGCCTTTCACTTCAGAAGGAGGTCCCCTGTCCTGCCCTCAGGGGCTCTCCAGGCCCAGGGGAGGGGGGGCGAGGCCCTCGGGGCCTTCCTGATCCCCAGGAGACAGAATTTGGCTTCCAGATGGAAGGGCTTTTCACGATGCTGCTGTGATCTCTCTGACTTTGAACCCATACACTTGTGGACCCCACAGAAATGCTATGGCAAAGCCCCGGGACAGAGTTCGGCTGGCAGGTTCCCTTCAGAGAGACGCAATGGGAGGGACTGCCTCCAGGAGCCCATGCTGGCTCGGCAGCACGGCAGCACGGCAGCACGCAGCAGCTAGCAGTCTGCAGATCTGATGGAGGGCGGAGTAGTAAATCAGCAAGAAGTCAAGCACAAAGAAACCCACACAACTGGATTCTTCCACCGGGTGATTTGCAACTGGAAGTGGACAGGGTTTCTTCCTCCTGTGCTCGCTACTGACCACCTCACGCCACTTCAAAACCCCCAGCATGACAATGCCCACTGTGGGCCCACGTTCTCGGAATGGCCCTCGTCTGATGAACTGAACCCCAGAAGGGGGGTGAGAACACCTGATCTATATATATAGCCTGTTGGTCAGAAGCCCAGGACAACCTGGGCTTGTGACTGGCATCTGGAGTGGGGGAGCGGAAGGCAGTCTCACGGGATTGCCCCTAACCTGTGGGGCCTGACACTATCTCGGTGCAGATAGCATCATAATGAAGTCGAATTCTTGGACGTCCAGTTGTTGTCCCAAGAATTGCTTGGTGCTTGTATGGAAAACCTACCCAACATCGGAAATTTGGGTACCAGAACCCATACATTTTCAAAGAGCATGACGGGTTTGACCCCTGCCTCCTGCTTTTCAACATCTCCCACCACGTCCCCTGCACGCTAGGGCTCCCCTCCACAACTGCACGCCAGCCCGGGAGGTCCGCCACCTTGCCTGTCTCCCAGCCACTCCTCCCCCGTCTCCCCATCTCTGTGCGACCCAGCTAATGACCTCATTCACGAGAAAAACCCTGCAGCTCCCAGATCTGTTCCATCACACCGTCAGGCCCCAGTGCCGGACATTCCCACTTCTGCTTCTATTGGTGGCTCTTCCCTAGTCTCCGCAGACTGTTTCCACTTCGCCTGAAAAAGACGTGCCATGGGGTGCAACCTCACTCCACCGTTTCCTCTCCACCTAGAAATGACTTGTCCTCAGCCCCCCTTAGCCCTAGATTCAGAAAGAGCCTCCACATCCCAAGTCCACCTAGACCCACCCCTTACTTGCTCTCAGCCCGGCAAGGCCCAACTCCATCATCCCCTTGCACTGTCCCTCCCTCCTTACTTAGATTCAAACAGTCATGCCTGTCCCCAGGAAAACCAATTTCTTTATTGCTCCTCAGTGGACCACTCACTATTTCCTCCCTCCACACAGGCTCAGTGGGTCTTCACCAGCTCTGGGTCTCTGCTCTTCTCAGAGGACCGGTCTGTAGTCACTAGTCAGCTCTGAATACCCCGGTTCTGATTAAATGCAGCAAACTGGGCCCTAGCTGGCTTGGCTCAGTGGATAGAGCATTGGCCTGTGGACTGAAGGGTCCCCGGTTTGATTCCGGCCAAGGGCACATACCTGGGTTGCGGGCTCAATCCCCAGTGCGGGGTGTGCAGAAGGCAGCCAATCAATGATTCTCTCTCATCATTGATGTTTCTCTCTCTCTCTCCTTCTCCCTTCATCTCTGAAATCAATAAAGAAATATATAATAAATAAACAAATAAACAAACAAACAAACAAATAAATGCAGCAAGCTGGACCACCCAGGGTGCTAGTGTGCATCACCAGCTGGAATGGCTGCCTTACTGCTAAGGCAAGGAACTCACTGGAATTAAAGTGGAAAAGAATGATTATTAGAGTCCTATGTTGAATAAGGACGATGATTATTTTGACTGCTTTCTATAGGATTTTGGACAACAAAGAGTATTCCATTCTCCTGTGAATGTTTCAAATACTCGTCATAAACCCCGGGTTCAGTGGGATGAGCCCACTTCCCTGGAGCGAGCTGTGGACAGGTTTTCCTCTCAGATTAACAGATAGTAGTTAGTTCAATTAGCAGACTTTGTAGTGCTACCCTAACAAAAAAATTGAAAGAAAAAAAGCATTTAGAAAGATTTGCTGCTTACTGAGTAACTGTTTTTGTGTGTGTTTTTGAGGTCCTTTACTATAGACAGTTCAGATATAGTTTCATAATCCTTACCACATGCAAGAGAAGGATACTAGTTCCACTTTACAGCGAGGGACAGACGCGCAGAGCAGCGGTGACTTGTGGAAAGCTAGCGCAGCTATAAGCAAAGGCCAATTATGGGCCTAAAACCTGTGGTCTTTCTACAAGAAACCAGAAACATTTCTAATATGTTGTCTTGTAAATATCCTACTGCATGGTGCCCAGTGTCGACAAGAACCGCACATCCAAGAGTCCCTAAAGGATTCACGAGTTCTTGGTGTGAAAACAGGCTCCAATGATACCTGCCCGGGGCAGAGGTGGGAAGACACACACATGGGTGCTGCGCCAGGACTCCCGCACTGATTTCCTCCCCCTCCAGCCAATGGTCTGAAGAACAAGCTGCAGAACCCAATGGAGCACTGAAAAACCCCTGACCCCAGAGCCCCAGCCTGTGCTTCTACCACTAATCACTATCAGCAAAGTCGGATTAGGAAGAGATACTTATTTGGGAAGCGTTCTAATAAAGGACCAGACGAGTTTATATTTTCACACATAAAATTCCAATTAAACTATACATGCACAGTACTATATTATTTTGGTAACACAGGGACACAATTTAATGATTCTAATTTTTTTGTAGTTTTTTTTTTTTACAAGTCAGGTGCCATAACATTCAAATAATCCATCTTTTAAAAAGTACGTTTACAACATCAAAAGAATTAAGGTGAAATATAAACCTTTCTACTTACAATTTTTATACAGATTAACCAAATCACAGATACCACAAATAAATGTTAAATTGTAACAATATAATGAATAAACATTCAGATTCTTAATAAAATCTTCCTTTAACTTTTTTTTTTTAAACTTACCATTATACTAAATAATCTATGCAGAGTTTTGGGTTACAATACCAAGAAGGCACCAACAGTACAAAGCAGATACAAAGCAGTTTCAGAACTTTCTTGAGTGCTCTAAACGGATAAACAGCACAAAAAAGGCAACGAGCTTTAGGGTAAACCTGGTGCAACCCTAGAGAATTTGCTCTGGATTCCCAGTCGTTTCTGATCCACCTGCCACGCTGGGTTACGACGAGAGAAACCACAGATTCACTCTACTGCTCCATGCTTCTCATCTGCACTATGGGAATATCATATTTCAAACACCAGCATCACAATTTTAAAGCACAAATGCTTTAAAAATGTATAAGCAAAAGAATTGCTCTGATTTTCAAAACCACTACATTTACAAAAATATTTCCCTTAAACTTGGGATTGCTCCAAAACATTGATTTACAAATATAAAAGTATTATGGAAGGACCCAAAGCATGTGTGCATATGTATGTGTATATTAACATACCGTTACCATACTATATAAAAGTTACCAATTTAAAAACTGTATTAACATATAAGCAAATAAAGGTAAAACAGTCTCCTCTGAATGGTCTGAATATTACGTGGCACGCGGCGTGGGCAGTATACCTGTGACTCCTTAGCGACAACCACTGATGAACCATCTGTGGGTCCTGAAAGCTAGCAGCTACCTCCACACCCATCACTATGCCTGCAGCAGAATCACTGTGAACACACAAGCACTGTGTACTGCACACAGATACAAAGATATTCTTCACCCCATGCTTCAAAATGGTCTGCTGTCTCTATCAGCTCTGAAGACCTGAGTCAGCAGAGTCATCGTAAGTTCTCTCAAATCCACCCCCCTGGCCTATTAGGTCTTTTATTTCACACTAAATGAAAGAATTGGAATGTTTCAACAGGAATTTTTTGCTTACATTGTAGACATCAAAAAAGCCATTAATGTGAAAGCTTATGTGAGTATACCAATAATGAAAATGTTCCTTCTCACCAATATAAATTTATGACCTAATCTGTACATTTTTAGAGATGCAAGAAGATCCAAATGTTGAGTCTATCACATGTAATAGCTAGTACCTTTCCCAGGTACCTTGGTTATGATACTTCTCTGAACTATTAAACCAAGTTTGGCATGATTAATTAAAAGCACACAACATATGGCTACAGTGATTCTAGAATGCAGTTAGTGGTTTCATGCCAATCTGACTCCAGCAAAGATGGGAAGAGCCCAGTTCCCAGGGATTAGTAACCAAGACTATGGCTTTCTATTTAGAGGACTGCAGATTAACCTCATAATACTTCTAACATCCCACTTAAGTCCACAGAAACACGAGCAATAAAACTGTCAATGCTCCTTTTAAAATGAAAACAGACTTATCCATGTATCAAGTAACAGTCAGATCTATATCCTGCCGATGCTGTGTGGACCTTGACATGCAGCCCTGAGCATGGATCTGAAGATCATGTCTTTTAGGGCAAGAACCTAGATGTAGTTCCAATGACTGAGGATGAGTCAGCCATCTTTCTTTAGCCCATGAGGTATGAGCCTCAGGACCCTGGGCCGAGGGATGCTGAGCAGCCTTTCCCAGTGCTCAGCTGTGCCTAGAAGTAGCTCTGGGGCACACAGGCAAGCCCTCTTTAGAAAGAACCAGAGAATCCAACCTGAGACGTTTGGACTTCATCAGAGTTTGAGAGTATTTTACACCTATGATTTGAATAAAGAAACAGGTCAGAATTTTTCTGCTGTGCAAAGTAGGAAAAATAGGAAAAAAAATGCTTTCTAAGTCATTTCATGTAAACCAAAGTGTTGGGCAGTGCCCAGTGGGAAGGTGAGGCCTGTAAGCATTTCTGTTCTAAGCACAAACTGAACCTGACTGTCCCTT
Source organism: Lasiurus cinereus (assembly GCA_011751065.1). Lineage (NCBI taxonomy): Eukaryota > Metazoa > Chordata > Mammalia > Chiroptera > Vespertilionidae > Lasiurus > Lasiurus cinereus. The sequence continues at coordinate 15,678,113 of JAAGEH010000417.1, read as the reverse complement.
CAGACATGTTGATCCAGAGGAAATCAACACTGAATCTTAACAGGAATATGAAGATAGAAGATGTACATTTATTTCCATGAGTTACAAGTGCATTTCTTTTCATATTAGCAGGCAATCTTCATAAAACCCATTTTCCACTGCTGTCAAAAATCAAACAAGAAATAAAGGACAGCTGAGAAATGAAAAGCTAAAAATAGAATTATTCCTAAGTGATCTGCTGAATAGCATTTTCCGTGGAACACAACTCAGAGGTAACAATAGATTTTTCATTTCAATCATAGGCATGTGGCACTTGGACAGTCATCTCTGCACAGAAAGCTGTAACAGTCATGCGAGGGTACAGTAATTATTGAACAAGGCAAATATCTCACCACAGAGAGCAGTGGGGGCGTCAAGAGGAGGCACCGCACGGGGATAGAACACCGGGTCAATGCCACAGTGTACAGTGGCAGGAACAAATACTTAAAGAGATCAGGAAAATATGGGATTGCGCTCCAAACGTGACTTAGTGCTAGCTTTTTCTGATGGTCTTAGCTCGGCATTATCAGAAACAGTTGAGAGTACTTGGTACTTGAGACAGAACAGTGTTTCATGTTGTGAGCTCATGAAGGCTCTATTACAAAAACTGTTATATTGTAGGCTGAAAATGAAGTTGAAATGCTGACATGCTGGAGGAGGAAAAAAATTGTACACTTTCTCATTTAAAGACGCAGTGTTTACCCTCTGCTTAATCCTCAGGCATCGAAGGTGGTACACCATGTGAAGAAGCTTGGGGTATGCGTACCTGGGCGGCCCCAGTGACATCAGGCAGCCTACTGGCTACGTCTCCAGGTACTTTCCTCAGCACCCTGCTGTGACCTTTGTACATCTCTCACTAATCCAGAGTGAAGCTGCCACTTTAAAGGTTTTTGCATAAGTCTTGCAAACACTCTGTTCTGCATATAACACATTTTGGCAAGTGTTATACCTCTATAAATTGTACAAGTAACCACAGTAAATCTACAGAGTAAAATTTTTGAGTGCAGTACATTATTCTTTTATTTAGAAAAATGTACTGAGTTTTCTAAAAGCTGGGCAAATAGCACATACCTTAAATGTTAGTGACTAACATGATATGAGAAAAGATGCTGACAAGTGCTCCCAAAGATTCCCAGGATAGGAGCACTTGCTGCAGGCGGCAACGTCACCCCAGGTGTTTCCACGAGTCCCTGCTCTGGGGAAACAATCATGGTGAAAAGGTGAAGTGCAAATAAGGGGCTGTCACTGACTTAAAGTGCCCTAGGTAGTAGCCTTCCCTATCATAAAGTGAGACGCCAGTGACGAGAGCCAACTCGGAAAAAACTATCTCTGGTTTGACTGCATGGTCAGCAGGGCGTCGTGTAAGAAAGGATTCAGGAGAGGGAGGAACCACTGCATCTTTGAAACCAGAAAGTGATTAGTGACTAAAGCAACGGTAAGCAGTAGGTGCACTGAAAGTACATACTGCCACAGGTCACCGGTGGGTGACACACACAGGGGTGCCAGGAACAGTTCTCTGGACTGAAGGAATTCTTTGAAAGCATAAAAGCCACAACTACCAGAAACCGCTCCTCCGAATGGCTCAAAGGAGTCAAGGTGGATAAGCCGAGACAGGCTGAAGACAGGACCAGGGTCAAGAACTGGGAAGAACACCGATGTCTGAGCACATCCAGTCCTCTGATCCCTTGTCCTATCGAAAAACAAACAAATAAATCTGAGTTAAAGAGGCATCACATTTGCCCTGGCCAGTGTGGCTCAGTAGTGAGAGCGTCGGCCCAAACAGAATGGTTTCAGATTCAATTCCCAATCAAGGGCATGTACCTTGGTAGCAGGTTTGATCTCCAGCCCTGGTCTGGACACATTTGGGAGGCAACCAATTGATGTGTCTCTATCACAATGATGTTTCTCTCTCCCCTTCCTCCATCCCTTCATCCCTCCCACTCTCTCTAGAAATCAATGAAAAAAATATCTCCTCAGGTACGGATTAAAATGATGAATCACATTAAAACATTATCAGCATTAGAAAAGTGTTAAAATGAAAAGAATGAGCCATATTAAAACATTACTAACAGCAACATCATGAAAAACAAAAAGTGAAAAAGGAAAAAAAAAAACCTGCAAAAAGGTAATTTCGCTTGGAATACTTGGGCATGTGAAACATGGCAGCTTTAAAGAACGGGGGGCTCTATCTTCGAAGGCACCTCTCTTCAGATGTTTTTATACACTTGTGGGGGACACACGGATACACACACACTTGCTCACAGGCTGGCTGGCTTCAGTAGACTCAAGATGCCTTTTATTAATCCACCATAATGGTCAAAATGAGATTCTGAGGGTCTCTGTAAAAAAACTCTTCTCCCTCCCCCTCTTCTTAGTAAGTCTCTTTCTCTCTGGATGATCAGGTAGGACAAAATCAACTACCCAGGCAGCACTGTGTTGTTACTAATGCTCTGACTGTGGTGCAGAAGAACAGCAAAACATAGTGCTGGGTGGAAAAGGACGGCAGCCCTATTTTGGAGAATAGGGAACTGTGGCCTAGTTCCCGCAGGCAGGGGCGATTTGTCATCATCCAGGTCGAGGGGAGCTGATCTCTAGAGTACCCTGAAAGGCAGCTGGTGGCAACTTGCTGACAGCCTTCACGCATTTTCTGTAAGTGGCAGGTTTCACCTGGCTCTCCAGATGTTTGCAAATGGGTCACCTCCAAAAGTACAAGGAGCACATTTCCCCCTCCTTTATTCTAATGTCTCTATTTCACTTGGAGGAATTATATTTCTCCAAGTGCACTTCCTATGAGCACTTAATAAACGAATAGGAAGCAACTGAATTCATTACAAGTATCCATCTAAACTTAACGCAGAATAATTTTCAAATGTTTTAAGGCACTGAAAGTTAAGAATCACAAATGGGTCAAATCTACTCTAACCACTTACAGGCTAGTGTTTCTCAACCGTGAGTGTCAGAATCCTTTGGAAGACATATTAAAACACAGATTGCTGGGGTGGAGTGGGGGACGAAGGAGGGAAGGGGGACAGATGGACACAGACCATACTTCTGAGAATCACTGCTTAAAACAGCCACTGTATGTAATGAATTAATTTCACCCCTAGGTTTCTCTTAGTTTTGTACCTTCCTTGGGAGAAGTGAAAATACTGCCACTGAAATCCTTGGCCTGAGCCATTGTCCTCAGACCTCAGTATCTATAATAATCTATAATAATCAAAGCATAATATGCTAATTAGACAAAGCCGGGGCTGTGAGGGAAGCCCAGGTCCCGGGTGCCACAGAGGGAAGCCGGTGCAGGCAACTGGGGGAAGGAAGGTCTACTCTTGCTCGAATTTCGAGCATCGGGGCCTCTTGTATGAAAATAAAAAGGCATGAGAGAATGCAATACAGACCCAGGTAAGAAACCCTCAAATGTTACCACTTGCAGAATATGCTCTTCCATAATGCTTCCTATTCTACTACAAGCATAGTACCCTTTGGGCCACTTGTTTGTACGCTGCATATGATACTGCTGTTTGCGAAAGGACACTGCCAGTCCCTCTATGCCAGCTTGTCCGAAGCATTTCCACAGCAAATGCTTCAACCCTTGATTGTAATTATTTCACCATTCATTTCTATAGGGTTCTAATACAAGCCCTATTCTCCCTCTTCCATACATTCTCTGAAATCAAGATTTGCATTTCCTTTTTTTGAGCACTTGCTTTTTAAAAATCTACCAATATCACTGTATTGTCCACCATATCTTATAATCTAAACTCAAGAGGCTTCCATGCAGCTCTACAGAGATCCCACTTTCTTTTAGATAACTTTTAATTTATATTCTCTTTCCCTCTCTAGGACTTATTGTATGATCAAAACTCCAGGTACCTGACAAATTTAAGATCTATATCCAGGCTGGAATCTAGCAGTCTCTTCAAAAATGAGTTCTTTGAGCTTCTCCTTAGGCAAGTCATCCAATTCCATGTCAAACTTGAATGGTGCTTCAGCGATGGGCTTTAAGAGAAAACAAAATATTTAGTAGACAACAGCTGTTATGGTTAGGAGTCTCTGAAACTTACACAAGACTGACATCTACTAAAGACCAACAGCTCTGGTAAATTATCTATGTACTTGTGCCCCACATGCCTCAAAAAAGTGCACTTCCTATGAGCACTTAATAAATGAATAGGGAGCAACTGAATTCATTACAAGTATCCATCTGAACTTATCCCAGAACAATTTTCAAATGTTTTAAGGCACTGAAAGTTAAGAATCACAGAACCTTGTAGGGGTGACGGTATAATCAAAACCCAAGATACTCAAATAGATGTATTTGATTAAATACATTATATCTTTATATGATGAAATATTATGGAGTGTTAAAAATGAAGCTACAGCCCTAACCGGTTTGGCTCAGTGGATAGAGCATCAGTCTGTGGACTGAAAGATCCCGGGTTTGATTCTGATCAAAGGCATATGCCTAGGTTGTGGGATTGATCCTCAGTAGGGGGCTTGCAAGAAGCAGCCGATCAATGATTCTCTCTTTCATCATTGATGTTTCTATTTCTCTCCCTCTCCCTTCCTCTCTGAAATCAACACACACACACACACACACACACACACACACACACACACACAAAATGAAGCTGCAATAAAGATTAGTACAATAAACCCTCGATTTTGCAGACCTTGATATAACGGACTTTAGATTTAGCGGACAAAGTTTCTGGTCTGTATGTCATATGTGAAAATTAATGTGTTAATTTTAAAATGCTTTTAACCAATATTTGCTCATAATTAAATTAATAGGTTATTTTCTTATTAACTCACTGTTATTTTTAACAAACTTTAGCCAATAGGCCATATGTTGGAAAAAAACACTGCAATAATGTCATCCACGTAAATAAAATTACGTATCTATAACTATAGTCTACATATTTAAATCGGGGCGTCTCGGTCATAAACAATGCTCAGTGAATGACTAGTATGTGATCACACTGCCTCTCGCAAGGTAATTGACTCTGCTGTTGAATGGGGTGATTTTGTAGCAGTTTCAATGCCTGTCCGCCAATGTCCCACAGTGTGGTAAGCCAGGCTCCAGCCATGGGCCTCTGTTTACTCTCGGTGACTGGTGAATGCATGCATTTACTAGACCTAGTCAGTATAAATTTAAAATGACTGTAATACACATAGAAAACTTTTCTGTGAAACGAAACTTTACTTACATACTTAATTTTATTTATTTTTAAAATATATTTTATTGATTTTTTACAGAGAGGAAGGGACAGAGAGATAAAGAGTTAGAAACATTGATCAGCTGCCTCCTGCACATCTCCTATGGGACCGGAATCGAACCTGGGACCTGTCAGTCTGCAGGCCAATACTCTATCCACTGAGCCAAACCGATTTTGGCTACATACTTAATTTTAATTATACAAGTGTGTCTATATAAGTAAAAACAGGTAAACTGTTTTGTCAATTTAACATATGCATTTGGAAAACCTACTTTATTACATAATGGACTTTCGGTTTTAATTGATATCCCCTCTCCCAAATCAATCCTTTATATTGAGGTTTTATTGTATGATGGGAAAATACTCATGTTTATGTTAAACAGAATAAACCCTATTTTATTTTTAAAATTTAGATACAGAAATGTAAGCTGGGCAGGAAGTACTCCAAAATTTTAATAATAATAATAATACTGTAAAAAGACTACAAAGTGATTTTTCTTGTATTTTTCCTGCAAATTTTCTTTTAACTCTCTTTAACTAGATAGCTATTTAAGTATAGATTAAAACTATGTAAAAAAACTACTCATACATTATCAATGACAAAAAACAAACAAAACAAAAATAGCCAATTAATATTATTTTTTAAAATATATTTTATTGATTTTTTTTACAGAGGGAGAGGAATAGAGTCAGAAACATTGATGAGAGAGAGACATCGATTAGCCACCTCCTACACGCCCCCCACTGTGTATGTGCCCACAACCAAGTACATACCCTGGACCGGAATCAAACCCGGGATCCTTCAGTCCACAGGCCGACGCTCTATCCACTGAGCCAAACCGGTTTCAGCCAATTAATATTATTTATATTTTGATTTTTAAGTACCCCCACAAACACTATGTTACAGAATTAATCTAATGATGATACCAGTTGTCAATCATTGGATGCCTATTCACATATTCCTCATACCTGACCTTACCGAAAGAAAATATGGGCCCCAAAATCTACACTAAGCCTTGGTCTCTTGAAATGGGGAAAAGAATTGTGTCCATAAGAGAAGTAAACAAGTAGCTAGTTCTCCCTGAAGGACGGCTCTGTGTAGGATCACACTAGGTATCCTACCTATGCCATCCTAATCCTCCCAACCCCCTACTGGGTATGGGTTGGCAACCAGCTTGTGATGAGTAAATTTAGCTCACAGGGGTACTGAGGGCTCCAAAAGGTACACTCCCTCACCTAGTTCCCTGACATCCTTGCAAGATGTCTTGTTTCTGGAAGAGGGGATAAAGGTGGAAGGAGAAGCTGCTTAATAAATACTTCCTCTTGATTTTTTTTTTCTCTTTCATTTATCAGCTTTTAGCTATTATAGCTTTTCCTCTCTTCTATTTTCCCCTTTAATTTTAATGCCCCCCCTCCCTATTTGGCTCTCTCTCTTTCAAAAATAGGAATGTGAAGCTTGTTTTCTACACATATGAGCCTCAACTAGAAAGATCCCAACATTGGTTCATATTGCATTTTTCTCTGCTATCTCTAGTTGGATCTCCAGAATGCTCTGGAGAACTGTCACATTAACCTGTGGACTCATCATTTCTCACCACAATAGGCTCTTGTGTTCCCATCTTCAGGAAGGTACACCATACTTGAAGTCACCAAGCTATAGGGGAACTGTCCAGGTTGATCTCCCCACCCCTTAATCTACATGACACCCATCCCCAAGCAGGCAACCTCCTCTCTATCCTCAGGATAGGCACTTTGGTTAGGTGTCTACCTGCCACAGACGATGACAATGGTCCCCAATCTTGGACCCCTTTCTTATCTGTGCTCCCCTTCATCCAACTATGTCCCAGCCCCACCCCTGCTAGAAGTTTTCTAAGACAAAAGGGCCTGAAGAGGATGGGAGAAAGGTTTCAAGTTGTGCTGACAGAATTAGGCCTCCAGGCAGAGAAGGTAGGCATAGTGGGAGGACCAGGTACAGCACCAAGTATCTCTCAGAACAATCTACAAAGGCCATCTGGGCCCCTCCTGGCTGGGCCTGCTGCTGGCTCACATATATCCCTGCAGAAGCAGCAAGGAGCACAGGCACTTACCTCATCACTTGGGTCATAATACTGCTCCAGATATGGGTGGGCTAGCGCCTGTTCGACTTCAATCCTCTTGTGAGGGTTGAAGGTCAACATTTTGTCCAGTAAATCCAGAGCTACAAAGAGAAAGTTTTGCAGTGGTGAGAAACCAAAGGAATAATCACTGAAATACTTTCCATTTCCTGTTTAAGTAAAGTGACTCAAAAACAAACGAGCTAAGCATCACCTTGGGAAAAAGAGTCAGCACACTGGGTGCCTATGATGTCTCTGAGCTTCTTGAGATTGTGATCATCTGACACTTGCAGACCCAGACTTAGAAAGGTAATGCTCAGACAAGGGCTAAAACTGGAAGACGACAATTCAAACCCAAGTCTGTCTGCCACACCTGGACTTTTCCTAAATCACTACTCTGCTTTGTAGATGTCAAAAGCAACAGTTTTATGTATGTACTTAACTCCAAAGTGATTTCTGCAATGGTCAATTTATCTTTCAACATACAGGAGAAACCTCCCAAGTAACAGAAAAAATTGGCCATTTGTCCTCCTATGTGGTTTCAGTCCCCTTCTTCCAGGTCCTGGCCAAAGTTCATGTGTGAAGCAAAGGTGCCCCATCTGTTCGGCAGCTTGGCATCTTTCTCCAAGGCTCCAAATGAAAAGTATCCTCTCAATCTGACCATAGTTAGCAGCTGAACATTTCTTTCACGATGAGAGTGTAACAGTAGGAAGCAAGTGTGGGATCAACAGGAACGAGATGGAGGAGAGAGGGTTAATTAACAGTTTATCCTGATGGACTCCTCCATATCTAGTATCTAGGGAACATCTCAAATCATGAGGATGGCCAAAGGACATGGCAAACTCCAGCTGGGACAAGGGTTAAGGGAAGTGTGACAGAACACTTTCTGGATTTAGTATCAGAAGTAGATGTCAATGAGAAACAATATATGTCAGAAAATACATTATTGTTCTGATAAAGCGGTAGCAAAGGGGACTTCTTTTCTGAAAGATCTAAAATTAAAAAATATTTTTTTAGAAAGAGGGAGAGACAGATATAGATATGAGATGTGAGAGATAGACACTGATCGGTTGCCTCCCATACACATCCATAACTGGAACTAGAACAAAAACCTTGGGTATGTGCCCTTACCGGGAATCAAACCCGCCACCCCTTGGTGAACTGGACAATGCTTCTACCAAATGAGCAACACCAGCTTGGGGGGAAGGAGGCAAGTTGGAGGCTTCTTTTAAAAATGTCTCTTATTTAATGACACTCAAACCAGCTGTTTTCTATTTAAGTGGCAGGTCCTTTCTTTAAATCCTAAGAGGAGCCAAAAAGCTATCCAAGCCTCCCCCAAGTCCTAAAAAATATAGTGACACTTAACCAAACAAAAACCCTACAGTGGCATCTACTTAATGAAGCAGTGATAATTTATTAGGTTATCAACCTCATCCACATGCCATTAAGCTCTAAGTGTAGAATGGTAGAAGAGAATAATTTTACTTATTTATTTACTTCTTCAGAGCAACAGGCCAAAGCACCTTCTGCAGTGACTGCTTATGTGCTAGGAGTGGTCGACAAATTCATTAGTCAACAGAGCGGCAAACCGCGGCTCACAAGCTGCAGTTTGCCGACCACTGTGCTAGGAAGTCAAACTCCAGAGAGCAGTGGAGGGCTGAAGAGGCACCTAACTGCCTGAGGTCACTATAAGGGTGTGTGTCTGTTAATGCGTGTGCATGCTTTTTGCATGCTCATCTAACGCCAACTAGTGACTCCCCTAGTTGCATGCCATCCATCTTGATCTTCAAGACAATTAAGAGAAAATAAATGTGGTAAACCACAAGTTGGGCATAATGAGAAATTCCATAAAGCGAAGAATTTTTCTCATATCCCTAAGGATTTTTAAAGCACATATAATGCATTTTTGCCTTTATCAATAATTGTTTTAACACACACCAGTTTACTTTAGGATATCAGAGAACAATGACATTTCGTTCTACCGGTTAGAAGACTTTTCAGAGCAGAGGAGGGTCTTGGACATCTAGACATGTTAGGATTGGACTGAAGCAGTCTGGGCAGCAGAGGAGGTGTCATTTCTGCAGCTGTGACATGGGGTCTCAGCCTACATCTGGCTTGATTTCAGAGGAGGCTCTCAAGGGTCAGGACAGCGCAGCATGATGGTCAAGAACTGACCTCCTGCTCATATCTGAGTCCCATGGAATACCAGACAGATACTATGTACACATGACACAACCCTTGTCGAGTAAGCATTAGAGTCTTATCTGTAACATAGGTAATAAAATCTACCTTACTTACTACCCACCACCCCTTCCCCTCTCAAAAGAGCTCACAGATATTTCCCCAAGAACTTTGCTGAGATTAGAAGTCATTTGTCCTTTTTCCCAATTAGACACCATCTATGTCAGAAAAAGTCCAGATCAGCCTTGCTACAGTCTCATTCTAAAGCAATATTTCTAAATAGTTGGGTGTAGGGTATGTTCCCACTTCAAGGTACCTGGTAGTTTAAGCATTTCTAAAACAGATCTCTTCGTTTCTTCAAGTTAAAAAATTCTAGGCCCTTAATATTCCAGGTAACAATTTCAAAGGAAGGTAACTTTTTATTTTGCTACTTGAAAAATAATTGGATCTCTAGCTTCCTTTTACTGCAAGTGATATTTCTAGCATTAATCACAACTACAGAAGGGGAAAAGGAGAGAATGGGAAGCAGCTGGCAGGTGCTGATCCCACAGTTAGAGTGCCCAGCCTCCCCCTCCCACACCACACAGCAATCCGCTGGCACCATTCAGATGGCATGAATCACGCTGCCTGTGCATATGTTTCCTTGGACACAGGTCTTATTTCTCCTAAGAGATTGAAGTCCTTCCAGGGCTGACCATGATCTCTGACTCTCCCTGGTGCCCCCTCAGAACCCACACCTTCTCTTTAGTTTCAAATATAACCCCACCCTTCTGGCCCATCAGGCTTCCCCCATCCCACAGCTTAGACCCCATGGTGGGTCATCAGACTGGCTCTCCATCGCATGGCTTTGGGTCCATATCATCTACCCAGCAAAACTGATCCTGGATCAAGGCTGCAACCTGTCACTTCCATCCTCAACCCAAGTTTGTTGGTTTGTTTCTTTTTATTTTTTTATTTTATTGAGCCAAAACCGGTTTGGCTCAGTGGATAGAGCGTTGGCCTGTGGACTGAAAGGTCCCAGGTTCGATTCCAGTCAAGGGTATGTATCCTGGTTGCGGGCACATCCTCAGTGGAGGGCGTGCAGGAGGCGGCTGATCGATGTCTCTCATCGATGTTTCTGGCTCTCTATCCCTCTCCCTTTCTCTCTGTAAAAAATCAATAAAATATATTAAAAATTTTTATTTTATTGATTTTTTACAGAGAGGAAGGGAGAGGGATAGTTAGAAACATGGATGAGAGAGAAACATCGATCAACCACCTCCTGCATACCCCCCACTGGGGATGCACCTGCAACCAAGATACATGCCCTTGACAGAAATTGAACCCAGGTCCCTTCAGTCCACAGGCCGATGGTCTAGCCACTGACCCAAACTGGTTTTGGCTAATTTTTATTTTTTTATTAATGTATTACACGTGTACATATCTTCCCATTGGCCCCTCTCCCATTCTCATGCATGTTCTAACCCTCCAGTGTCTTGTGTCCATTGGTTATGCTTATATGCATGCATACAAGTCCTTCAGTTGATCTTCAACTTAAGTTTCTTAATGGGGATCAAGAAAATAACCTAGCTGTGCAAACTGTGCTACCATAACTTTCTGGCCACAGAACCCTACCCTTAAAAACTATGAGGATCGTCCTAGCCAGTGTTCTAAGTGGTTAGAGTGTTGGCCCATGCACTAAAGGGTCACAAGTCTTATTACCAATCAAGGGCACATACCTGGGTTGCAGGTTGGATCTTCAGCCCTGGTGAGGTGTGTGCAGGAGGCAACCAATCAACATGTTTCTCTCACATCAATGTTTCTTTCTCTCTCTCCCCCTCCCGCTCCTCCCTCCCTTCTACTTTCTCTCTAAAAAAATAAACAGCCAGGACCAGTTTGACTCAGTGGATGGAGCATCAGACTACGGACTGAAGGGCCCCAGGTTCGATTCTGGTCAAGGGCATGCGCCTTGGTTGCGGGCACATCCCCAGTGGGGGGTGTGCAGGAGGCGACTGATCGATGTTTCTCTCTCATTGATGTTTCTAACTCTCTATCCCTCTCCCTTCCTCTCTGTGAAAAACAAACAAACAAACAAAAATATATATATATTAAAAAAAACAAATAAATGAAGTGAAAAAATATCCTCAGGTGAGGATTAAGAAAAACAAACAAAAACCCCCAAAACTTTTGAGGATTAAATTCAAGAAGCAGCTATTTTAGCTCATAATTCAAATGGCACAAGTGCTTTTCCTTGAGAAAACCAGGGCAATCATATGTGGCAGACATGTTCCATGTGTACTTCCCATTTTGCCACATAGAACATTAAAAAGACATATATGAGGGGGTGAGGTTTAATAAAGAGTATTTCTTATTACTTCAACAAGAACATTCTGACTGCAGTTGGCATTGGTTTTTAGCTGTGAGGGCATGGTACTGTCACCACCTTGTCTTGTGCTGAGGTGCGGGCAGTCTTGCTCACCACTGCTTCTGAACCAAGGGTAAAAAATACCTTATATTATAAAAAGTTTTATTCTCACAGAGACCCTGGAAGCACTTTGGGACCTCAGAGGTATAAGGAGTATGCTACTGAAAACTCCTATGGTACAAAATTGCAAGTTTCTTTCCTTTTTTTAAATCTCATGAAGGCCCAACTGCTCTGGAAAATCCTGGTCTGCCCCTTCTCTATTCTAAGAGTCTTCTCAACTCCTACAGCTTGAAGCATAACATTCCTATCAAGTGGATCTCATTACCCTCAGCAGATCTCACTGAGGGTGCTACTGAGAAAACTGAGATGCCCAGGAATGACATTCCTGGATGTCCCTCCACCCAAATTCACACATATCCTTACTGTGGAAAGAGGAGATCCTCTCCCTAATTAAAGCCAAATCTCTGCAACACGTGGCCTAATCACAACCAGCTCTCCCTCATCTAAACCACTAATTTGTCCCCACTTTCCATTTCAAACTTCTCACTAATGTTTCAACTGTTCTTATGCGGTCACCAATGACCCTTAATTAGAAGCCTCTCTGCTGCACATGTCTTCTTTCTTATAATGCCATCTTCTGCTTCTGTAAAATACTGAACTAGGTAATTTCTTTGTCCATTCTTTCTAATTTTCAAGAGTTCCTTTTCCATTGCCCACTGAAGGTTCATGTTATCTAGTTTCTTATAATCTCATTCTTCTATCCTCTGAACCTCTTGCATGATTTCAAATGCCATGTGTAAAATAACTCCCAGATCTATCTTTAGCCTAGAACTCTCACCCAAGCTTCAGATGATAAAAAAGGACATAGCTTATGGTCACATTTACTATCACACACACACACATATATATACACACACACACACATATATATATATTTGTAGGGACAATAACAAAGTCTAGAAGCTTTTCAAACAGTAGGTTATCTGAGACATGGAGAGACTTACTGCATAAACTACATATTTTTAAGTTTAAAAAATAAATAAAAGTGTGGGGGAGAAAGAACAGAATTCAACTTTTTTCATGCAGAATTCTTGAACTCCTTTTGTCTGTTCATTTTGCTTACCATGTCCACTGCCCTCTAACCACAAGAGCTGCTCTTACCATGGGGGAGCTCTCAGGCTGGTCCACCCACCCTGGCTATGCTGTGAGAGTGGTGACAGTGGCTTAGCTGGTCACCTGGGTGGGTTCCCTTGGCCACAATGACTAGTCTGGGGTGGGTCCAAAGAGACAATGAGTGCCAGGCCTAAGCTGAAACTATAAGGAGACCTATCAGAGTGTGCCTGGAGCTGCTAATGGCCATCCTGTCGCCACCACCATGAGACTAAAAATAAAGATAGCGCAAGAGGAAGGCCATGCTGGAAGAAAAAAAAGCCCAGGTTCCAGTCAAAGTGACTGTATCTGGGAATCTCAACACTATGGCCTTGTCTTTTTTTTTTTTTCCCCTCCTCCTCCCGCTCGGCGCCCTCATCCTCTCCCCCGATGGCCTTGTCGTTTATGAGAGCCCGTGAAGTCCTTCTTCAGGCTTAAGTCAGTTGACAGGTTCTCATTAAGTGGAAGTGAGAAGGCCCTCTAATCTGTGTGAATGACTCACTCAAGAACGTTCAACTCCAGCACCCACAAGCCCCATCATTCAAAGGTAACCACTGCTAACATTTTTTTCTTTTTAAGATATAGGAACACAATAGGAAACTGGGGGAGATGATATAGGACCCTGGGCCTTAGGTTTAATATTGTGTGATGTAATCCATTTAATGGTTTCTATAAGTAATATAACTCCATCTGGGTACTAACTATACATAACTCATAGGGAGACAAGAGTAGAAGCCATATGACCAGTTAGGAAGCTATCCTAGTAATCTAAGCAAGAGATGAAAGATGCTTGATAAGGTAGAGGTATCTCTGATGAGACATGATTAGATGCTGGTTATAAATTGAAGACGGAGCTGATATCATTTGCTGATGAACTAAAAAAGAACTCAAATTTTGTTTGCTTTTTAAAAAAATATTTTAAAAATATATTTTATTGATTTTTTACAGAGAGGAAGGGAGATAGAAAGTCAGAAACATCGATGAGAGAGAGACATCGATCAGCCGTCTCCTGCATGCCTCACAGTGGAGATGTGCCCGCAAGCAAGGTACATGCCCCCAACCGAAATCGAACCCAGGACCCTTCAGTCCGCAAGCTGACGCTCTATCCACTGAACCAAACCGGTCTCGGCATGTAGTTAACCCTTGATTGTTGTTATCACTGGGGGGAATTGACCTTCTGGGTAACCGGCTGTGAGGATCAGCTGTGTCTACGCAGGGAGAACTTCTGTGTTAGTCAGCTGTATGATACAAGACTTGCAAATTTGCAAAAGCCTCTGCTCAGCTTGGCTGGGGTGGAGTCTCAGGGCTGAGCAGACACCCTTGGCTTCCCATTAGCCTGCTCTTTGAAGCCCCTGGGTCTCAGTGTCCCTTGGTAATAGCTGCAGCCCTCTCTGTGCACACTTGCTCCCAGACCTCTGCCTTTCGTGGCTCCCCTGAGTTTCCATGTGCTTTGGGGACCCATATGAGTCTGGGTCCCCAGGGTCTTGCCCAAAACTGGGGTTCAGTGCAGTCGGAACTGGATTTCAGCAGTCAGGAGGTTCCGTCTTCCTCCCGCTAGAAAGCCAGTGGCACAATCAGCAGTCAGTCCTCCCTGTGTGCATGCCTCCAGACCTCTGCCTTTCGCGGTTCCCCTGATTTTCTGTGCATTCCTCCCTTTTCCTGACAGTTCAGACTCCCCCCCGTATGAGTCTCACCCAAAATTGGGGTTTAGTGTAGTCGGAACTGGGGTTCAGTGCAGTCAGGAGTTTCCAGCTCCCTCCCGCTAGAGGAAGCCAGCCAGGCACTCCGCCGCCCATCCTCTTTATGCATGTGTCTCCGTACCTCAGCTTTTTGCAGCTTCTCTTGAGTCTCCGTGAACCCCTCTCATTCCTTCTAGTTGTAGAATTTCCACTCAGTCAGCTTTCTGTGGGTTCTAGATGATGTCTGTTCTGTCATTTAGCTTTAGTTTTGAAATTGTTGTGTGAGGCAGCAGTATAAGTGTTCACCTATGCCGCCATCTTGGGTTCTCTCTCAAGTTTTGTTTCTTTATGTATTTGTTTTTCAGAGTAATTGCAGACCCCTGCTTTCATTTCCTAGTACTATGGCACAAAACTTCACAGAAAGAGCAGATTTTGGGGAAAAGTAAATAGTAATATTTGCTATATTAAGTTTGTGATGCCTATTAAACATGCACTTGAGGTATATAAGTCTGGAGTTCAGAAAAGAAGTAGGGCAGGAGATGCAAATATGGGAGTCACTAATTTATAGTTATGTAAATTGGTTGAGCACTAAGCATTGTCTTATGCACTGAAAGGTTGCTGATCGCATTCCCTGGTCAGGGCTCATACCTGGGTTGTGGGTTCAATCCCCAGTCAGGGTGCATATGGAAGGCAATTGATCTCACATTGATGTTTCTCTCTCCCTTTCTTTCTCTCACCACTGCTAATGTTTTGATATATTTTGTAGAATTTTTTTAAAAATATATTCTTATTGATTTTTTATAGAGAGGAAGGGAGAGGGATAGAGAGTTAGAAACATCGATGAGAGAGAGACATCGATCAGCCATCTCCTGCACGCCCCCTACTGGAGATGTGCCCACAACCAAGATACATGTCCTTGACTGGAATCAAACCTGGGACCTTTCAGTCTGCAGGCCGACACTCTATCCACTGAGCCAAACTGGTTTTGGCTATTTTGTAGAATTTTTGTATGCATTTCCTTGCATGTAAGTGAGATCATACTATATGTAATAAATGCTGTAATATTTCCCTAGTAGATATTGCTAATTAGTATTTTCCCATGCTGTAGAACGTTTTACAAAAAAGACTGCCCACAAAAACTTTTAATGAGCCGAGACCGGCTTGGCTCAGTGGATAGAGCATTGGCTTGCGGACTGAAAGGTCCCAGGTTCGATTCTGGTTGGGGCATGTACCTTGCTTGCGGGCACATCTCCACTGTGGGGCGTGCAGGAGGCGGCTGATCGATGTCTCTTTCTCATCGATATTTCTGACTTTCTATCTCTCTCCCTTCCTTTCTGTAAAAAATCAATAAAATTTAAAAAACAATAACAAACTTTTAATGACTTTCAATATTCCTTTAAGTAGGTTCATCATAATTTACTCAACCATTCAATAAACATTTGGCATTTAGTTTGTTTCTACTGCCTAATAGGTGTCTTAAATTCAACATGGCACAAACTAGAGTCTCACATGCTAACTGCTGTACTGTTGCTCCTAATCTCAAAATTTCTTAATTATGATTCTGTAAATTTCTTAACTGTGTTATTTTTATAGATTGTGTTCTTTTCCTTTGCTCCTTTATCTATCCATTGATTTCTCTCTGCATATTATACACACAATATTAATGATGAGTCTAACATTAAAAATTAATCATTTACTTAACCTTCCTAAATTATTCTATGAGGGAGGAAATGCCATTTTCCCTAATTTGAGATGAAGAAATTGTGAAATAGAGAGGTTTAATAACTTGCCCAAAGTGAAAGACCTGAGGTGGTGGAACTTGTTTGAACTCAGGAGCCTGACTCCAGAGCACACAGCTTAACCACTCTGCTGTGCTGGCTTCAAAATGACGGGACAGGCTCCTTCAAAGCTTATTCAGTTTAGAACATTTAATACCTGTTGTCCACACCTGTTCCATCTAATCTATTTTAAGTTTTAAAACTTTTATGTGATCAAATCTACTATCTTTCCTTTGTTTGTTTTTTTAGGAAGATAGTCATTCTACATGTAGAGATCAGAAAAAAAAAATTGAATACTCTAAATACCTGTTAGTTTCTAAAGGTATGATTTTTAAAAACAGTATTTAATCATTTTTTTAAAATTTATTTTGATGTGTAATAATTTAAACTGATTTCCTTCCAAGTAGCTATTCAACTAGCTCAGCACCATCTGTTGAATAATAATTATTTCTTCCCCCTCAAGATTTGAGAGAATCTAAAGCTTGATCCCTTTGAAGAAAAATCTGTAATACTGCTGGTTCAAAAAATTCAACAATCAAAAATTTCTAACAAATATGTGAAAAAACATTCATTCTCACTCTTAATTAAAGAAAAAATAAATTAAAATGCCACATCTCCCCATTTGGTTGGCAGACCCAAAAGTTCAATACCCAGCCAGAATTGCTGGAACCAAAGATATGTGACAGAATTGTCAAATTGTCCTCCAGAGAGAATCAACCAATTTACACCTCACCAGCTATCTCTGAGAACATCGTTTTCCCACAGCCTTAACCACACAGTGGGCTATCAAACTTATTGATGTTTACTACTTAGATGAGTGGGATAAATGGAATTAATGACTTTCTTTTTTTTTTGCCAGACTAGATTTTTTTTTAATCCAAGTAAATGTTCTTAATAATATAAACACTGAAAGTAAAATTATCAGAATAAAATATGTCAAGTATTAACTAGAAGAAAGATAGTGTGTACATACTAATTCAAACTAAATAAATTATGAAGCAAAGCATTAACTAGACAGAAAAAGGGTTAATTACTACACAGTAATAGTTTCAAATCATGGGAGAGACATGAAACTTCTAAATGTGTATACATGTACAGCTTTAACATCTAAATACCATCTAGAGCAACCACTAAAAGAATACACAGCCGAAACCGGTTTAGCTCAGTGGATAGAGTGTCGGCCTGTGGACTGAAAGGTCCCAGGTTCGATTCCGGTCAAGGGCATGTATCTTGGTTGCAGGTATGTCCCCAGTGGGGGGGCGTGCAGGAGGCGGCTGATCGATGTCTCTTTCTCATTGATGTTTCTAACTCTCTATCCCTCTCCCTTCCTCTCTGTAAAAAAATCAATAAAAAAATATATATATAAAAAAAGAATAAACATATAAGAAAATTTTCAAATGAGTAAAAGAAAAAATGAAGGAATAAATGTATAAAAAAAGTACTTTGATCTAATGATGGATATGTCATTATACATTAGGCCAAACCCATAAAATGTACAACACTGAGAGTGAAACATAATGTAAACTATGGACTTTGCATGCTTAAGATGTGTCAATGTAGGTTCATCAATTGTAATAAATCTACTGGTAGGGATGTGGATAATGGGAGAGGCTAGGCGTGTGTATGTGTATGGAAATGAAAAATGACATTGCTGCTGTAAAGAATTCAATGGAGCCGAGACAGGTTTGGCTCAGTGGATAGAGCGTCGGCCTGCAGACTGAAGGGTCCCAGGTTCGATTCTGGTCGGGGGCATGTGCCTTGCTTGCAGGCACATCTCCAGTAGGGGGCGTGCAGGAGGCGGCTGATCGATGTCTCTCTCTCATCGATGTTTCTGACTGTCTATCCCTCTCCCTTCCTCTCTGTAAAGAATCAATAAAATATATGAAAAAATAAATAAAAATAAAAGTGTCTTGTTTAAAATAAAATAAAAAGAATTCAATAGAAAGTATTAAGAGTAGGCTAGAAAAAGCAGAGGACTGCATCAGTGAGGTAGAAGACAAAGTAGGAAAAAATATCCAAGTAGAGCAGCTTCTAGAAAAAAAATTAAAAAGCAGGAGAGCCTAAGGAAACTTTGGGACAACATGAAACAAAACAACATCTGCATAATGGGGGTTCCAGAAGGAGAGGAAACTGAGCAAGGAACAGAAAACCTGTTTGAAGAAATAATGACAGAAAACTTGATATAGGGAAGAAAAAAAACTCACACAAATCCAAGAAACAGAGTTCCAAGAAAAGTGAACCCCAAAAGACTGATGCCAAGGCACATTATAATTAAATTGACAAATACCAACGACAAAGTAAGAATCTTAAAAGCAGCCAGAGAGAGATAGAAAGTTACCTACAATGGAACCCCCATCAGACTAGCGACTGATTTCTCAACAGACACTCATCAGAACAGAAGGGAATGGAATGAAATATACAAAGTCATGCAAAGGAAGGGTCTGAATCCAATAATACTGTATCCAGCAAGCTATTAATCAAAATTGAAGGTGAAATCAGGAGCTTCACAGACAAAAGAGGACTAAGTGAATTTATTACCACCAAACCAGCAATGCAAGAAATGCTAAAAGATCTGCTATAAAAAAAAGAAATAGAAAGCAAAGAAGGAACATAGGGGGTAAAGAATAAAAATGGCAACAAATAAGTATCTATCAATAATAACTTTAAATGTAAATGGGTTAAATACCCAATCAAAAGATATAGGGTAACGGATTGGATAAGAAAACACAACCTATATATCTGCTGTCTACAAGAAACCCATCTCAGAAAAAAAGACGCACACAGATTGAGGGTGAAGGGATAGAAAAAGGTTTTTCAGGCGAATAGAAATGAAGAAAAAAAAAAAAAGCTGGGGTAGCAATACTTATATCTGACCAATTAGATCTCAAAGTGAAGGATATAACAAGAGATAAGGAAGGCTACTTCATAATACTAAAGGGAGCAATCCAACAAGAATAAATAATTCTGGTAAACTTATACACACCCAATACAGGAGCACCTAAATACACAAAAAAACTCCTGGATGATATTAAGGGAGAGATTGACAGAAATACAATCATAATAGGAGACTTTAATACCCCATGATCACCACTAGACAAATCCTCTAAACAGAAAATCAGCAAAGAAACATCAATACTAAATGACTCACTAGACCAGAAGGAATTAATTGACATCTTCAAAACATTTCACCCCAAAGCCACAGAATATACATTCTTAAGTGGACATGGGTCATTTTCAAAGATATATCATATGTTGGGTCATAGGCAGTCTCTTCAAATTCAAGAAGATAGAAATCATATCAAGCATCTTCTCAGATCACAGTGGCATAAAACTGGAAATCAACTACAATAAAAACAATCCAAAGAAATTAAACACATGGAGACTAAACAGCATGCTATTAAATAATGACTGGGTTACCAGAGAGATCAAGAAAGAAATAAAAAACATCATGGCAACCAATGAAAACACAACAACCCAAAATCTATGGGACACAGCAAAAGCAGTGTTGAGAGGGAAGTTCATAGCTCTATATGCCTACGGCCAAAAACAAGAAACAATGGTAATAAATTATCTAACCCTACAACTCAAAGAGTTAGAAAGATAGCAACAAGAAAAGCCCAATGTAAGAAAGAAGGAAATAATAAAGATCAGAGCAGAGATAAATGACATAGAGACCAAAGAAACAATACAAAAGATCAACAAAACCAATAGCTGGTTCTTTGAAAGGATAAACAAGATTGATCAACCTCTAGTCAGGTTCACTAAGAAGCAAAGAGAGAAGATCCAAATAAACAAAATCAGAAATGAAAAAGGTAAAATAACAACAGTTCCCTCCGAAATACAAGGGATTGTTAAAAAATACTATGAACAACTCTATTCCAACAAACTGGACGACAACCTGCAGGAAATGGACATATTCCTAGAAAAATATAACCTTTCAAAACTCAATCAGGAAGAATCTAAACATCTCAATAGGCCAATAACTATGGTAGAAATTGAAGCAGTCATCAAAAAGCTTCCAGCAAACAAAAGCCTGGGGCCAGATGGTTTCACAAGGAGTTTTACCAAACATTCAAGGAAGAATTAAAACCTATCCTCCTCAGACTATTCAAAAAAATTCAAGAAGAAGGAACACTTCCAAGTACCTTCTATGAAGCCAGCATCCCCTAATACCAAAACCAGATAAAGACAACACAATGAAAGAGAATTACAGGCCAATATCCTTCATGAACATAGATGTCAAAATCCTCAACAAAATTCTAGCAAATTGGATTCAGCAGTACATCAGAAAGATCATATGCCATAACCAAGTAGGATTTATCCTAGAAATGAAAGAATGGTACAATATCCGCAAATCAATAAATATGATACATCACATAAACAAATTGAGAGATAAAAATCACATAGTAATACCAATTGAAGCAGAAAAAGCATTTGACAAAATCTAACACCCCTTCTGTTTTTAAAAAAATATATATATTTTATTGATTTTTTTACAGAAAGGAAGGGAGATAGAGTTAGAAACATCGATGAGAAAAAGCATTGATCAGCTGCCTCCTGCACGCCCCCTACTGGGAAGTGCCCGAAACCAAGATATGTGTCCTTGACCAGAATCGAACCTGGGACCTTTTAGTCTGCAGGTTGATGCTCTATCTACTGAGCCAAACTGGTTTCAGCCAACACCCTTTCTTGATAAAAATTGTCAACAAGGTGGGAATAGAAGGATCATATCTCAACATAATAAAAGCTATATATGATAAACCCACAGCTAACATCATACTCAATGGGCAAAAACGAAAACCATTTCCCCTAGGAACAGGAACAACACAGGAATGCCCTCTCTCACCACTCCTGTTCAACATAGTACTGGAATTATTAGTCATTGCAATTAGACAAGAAGAAGAAATAAAAGGCATCCAAATTGAAAAAGAAGAAGTAAAGCTGTCCTTATTTGCAGATGACATGAAAATCTGATGAACAGAATAAACTGGTGAATATAATAGAATTAGGGGCATAGAAAGGAGTGGACTGATAATTCTCAGGGGGAAAGAAGTGAGGGGGGGTTCAGGGAGAGACTGGACAAAAATCATATACCTATGGATGAGGAAAATGGGGGGAGGTAAGGGCAGAGGGTAAGATGGGAGCTGGGTGGAGGGGAACTATGGGGGGCAAAAAGAGGAACAATTGTAATAATCTGAACAATAAAGATTAAAAAATAAAAATAAATAAATATGGCCATAAATTATTTATAGCCCCTCCCATAAATAGGTAGATTTATTTCCCCACCCCTTGAATCTGTGATAACCTTGTGATTTGCTCTGACCATTATACTGTGCAGAAATGTCTGCTGTTCTAAGACCTGACCTTGAGAGATCTTGCAGCTTCTGCTCTGCCTCCTTTAGACTACTTCCCCCATCATGAATGGCCCACTCTGGTCTACTATAGGATGAGAGGTGAAACAAAAGTTAAGATGTTATAAGGCCACCTTAGACTATGCAAGTTGAGATGAATAGAGCAGACCTACCCACCTGTGTATGCCCAGCCTAATGGTCTTATAAACATAGTAGAGGCCCAGTGCATCAAGATTAGTGCAAGAATGGGCCTTCCTTCCCCTGGCTGCCAGCACTGCCTTTGCTCTGGCCAGAGTCGCCTTTCTGCCTTCACTCTGGCCTGGAGCTACCTTTCTGCCTTCCCATGCTGCCCAGGTGCCCGGAGCTGCTGGGGTGGTGCAAAACGTTGTGTCCCACCCCGCCTCTGGCTGCTTGGTGCCTGCGTATGCAAAGTAATCTGCCATCTTTATTGTGTTAATTTGCACGCCCACTCCTGATTGGCTGGTGCATGTCTTGAAGGTATGGTCAATTTGCATCTTTCTCTTTTATTAGTTTAGATATGTGGTGATTGTCTTAAGGCCCCAAATTATGGTGTAGAGTGGTTTGTTATGCAGCAATAGACACTGATGTAAACTTCAATGTCCAAAACGTGACTGGCTAAAGACATGGATCCTCCCTACCAGGGAACATTATTTAGTTTTAACTATAGATTTGGAAAGACATCCAAGATACATAAATAAAAAGTTTCAGTCTAGAAATGCCAGTGGTCTAGACATTTGCACAACCCTATTACTAATATAATAACAGGTACTATTATTAATCCTATTTTATAAATGAGAAAACTGAGTCCCAGAGAGGTTAAGTAGTTGTCCAAAGTTCAGATAGCTAGTTAAGGTGCTGAGCTATGGACTGAACCCATAGGCTGCAAAGCCTGTGCTCTTAACACAAGATGCTATACTGTTCACTCTAGCACTGACAACGCCATTATCTCCACTTTATTCTATTTATAGTCTTTTCTTGCTTCCTTGTATTAATCCAAAACCTGCATTTCATCATGAATTTTCTGAATTTTAGTGGTGTCAATTATTATCTGAGCAGACCAATCTCAGCTATAACCTTAACATAAGGAAAATCAGCTAAAAAAAAAAAAAAAGGCCTTACAAATATTCTTATATAAAACATGTCTATAGAAAAGAAAAAGAAAACAAACAGGAGAGAAGCCTGAGAACAACGAACAGGTATTATCCAATAGCCATAGGCTAACTTTACTGGCTAGTGATCTAATGATTTAACTAATAAAGCAAACTTAAAAACAAGAAGCTAAACCTAAGAAAAATAATCAACAAAATAATATTTACCTTTGGAATCAGCATTTGGGAACAGCCTGTTCCATGGCACCTTATTTTTGTGTGGGAGAGAAAGCAAATAGTTTCTAGCTTTTAAATTGATTATGCAGTTCAGGTCTTCCTGTGATGGGGATCCAAGAATACCTATTAGATAAAAAAATTACCTGTTAATTGTTAAGACCAAAGTAAACTGACCATACACCATCAGCTGAGGGCAGAATGGGCCTTGATAATTAATGTCATCTCACAACATCTGCCAATGCTTACCTTTCTTATTAACAAGGTGGTTTTTTTTATAAGGATCCTTATCATTTTGAATCAAGGACCATTAAAAACTCATGTCTGTCATAGGTTAAAGAGCTGTTAAAATTCTTAATTTAATAAAAGGACTCTGATATAAACTGATGAAATGAATAAATCTAGCCCCTAATGAGCTCTTACCCAGAATGTGGTTCAGCTGGTCAAGGTAATGCTTCCCTGGGAAGATGGGCCTGTTGGAGAGCATCTCTGCCAGAATGCAGCCTACAGACCAAATATCAATGGACTTGGTATAGCCCTGCAATAGAAAGGTAGAAAAGACAGAAAATGTTATCTGGCATTATAAGACAAAATGAGATCTTACATGACAGGCACATAACTGTCAGGAGTTTTAGCCTCTCCTTTGGTTCTAAAATTAAAAAATAAATGAAAAAGGTAGAGAAACCAATAGTAATTTTGTTTTCTTAAAGGATGTTGAACAACCAAGATTATTTAATCTTACTGATCTTCAAAGTTGATTATATTATTATTAAACAAAAATTTCCAAAGTATACTTTATTCTTTTCAAATAAATTGAGAGAAAAAATTAGCATCCTTAGAAACTGAAGCTAGAAGTAAGAAAAAGCAATCACACCTATTAGTTTAGAACATTTGTAGCCTAATAACTCATTTTGGAAACCTGGAAACTAACTCAAAAAAAGGGGCACTATTATGCTTCCAGAATATTTTTATACATTTTGCAAATCATTTTTTAAAAAGTCAAGCTGAAGCCTGGCCAGTGTGGTTCAGTGGTTGAGCATTGCCATGAACCAGTTCAATTACTAGTCAGGACACATGTCCAGGTTGTGGGCTCAATCCCCAACAGCAGGCATCCAGGAGACAGCTGATCAGTGATTCTCTCCCTCCCAGAGAGGGATTGATATTTCTATCCCTCTCTCCCTCTCTTTGAAATCAATAAAAAAAAAATCCCAAAACCCCACAATCCCTTACCCAGAGAATCTCAATCTCCACAGCAGCTCTCAATGCTTGCCATCTGTTTCATAAGCCTAACAAAGATATCATACTTCTCTTTTCCTTGCTTTTATGTATTCAATTGTTTTTTTTAAAATATATTTTATTAGTTTTTTACAGAGAGGAAGGTAGAAGGATAGAGAGTTAGAAACATCAATCAGCTGCCTCCTGCATGCCCCCTACTGGGGATGTGCCCACAACCAAGGTACATGCCCTTGACCAGAATCGAACCTGGGACCTTTCAGTCCGCAGGCCGATGTCCACTAAGCCAAAGGGATTTTCAGCTCAATTATTTTTTCGTACTAAGATTCAGACTTATAAGAATTTGCCTGCAAATTGGATGCACTTTCACAGCCTCTTAGGGATCAGAGGAACACATGCCATTTGGAAACAGGATTATCATATAATTTTAAAGAACCCATAGCAGTTTTTATTCTTTCCACACCTGTTTTCTCTAAATTACATTATAATTTTGCTGAGGAGTCATAATCCCTAACACCAACCCAGCCTACAACCAGCAGTTGGCAGCAGCAGGTGTAAAAACTGTGAATAGAGCATCGGCCTATGGATCGAAGGGTCCTGGCTTCGATTCCAGTCAAGGGCACATACCTTGATTGCAGGCTCCTCCCTGGCCTGGGACCTGATCAGGGGTCATGCAGGAGGCAACCAATCAATGTGTTTCTCTCACATCAATGTTTCTCTCTATCTTTCCCTCTCTCGTCCACTCTCCCTAAAAATCAATGGAAAAATATCCTCAGGTGAGGATTAGCAACAACAAAAAAGCTGCCATGGGTGGAACATCAGTAGAGGTGGGCAAGAACAAAGACCATTTATTGTAACAGTGACCAGAGAGGCATACTCTCCAACTCTGTAACACGTCAGCACTACTCCAGCTGAGGCCAAAATCCAGGGCCCAGAGTTCAGTGCTGAACAGAAGATTATGACAGAACCTTCGTGCTGCCCAAACAGGCCAAGACGGAACCCAAGTGGAAACAGGTGTACCGTTCTCACCTTTCAAAACTGAGGCTTATTTTCTTCATATGCAAACTTGCTCCTTACCTTGGAATTCAACATAATTTCCGGAGCCCTGTACCAACGTGTGGCTACATACTCTGTCAGGAACCCTGTGTGATCATGGTCTGGATCTGCAACGCGGGCCAAGCCAAAATCACAGATCTAATAGAGAGAGGAAAAAAAATGGACACCTTAGAAATTCTAACCAATTTAATATTAAAATATCATAAAAAAGACAACAGCAATAATATCAATAAGTCATAGTAATATTAATGCTATTACTATGTGGCAGGTACTTGGCTGGGAATTCTACATACTCATTCTTATTTCATTCTCACAACAACCTGAAGGCAGTGATGACTGACAATCCACGTTAAAGACAAGGAACAAGCTGAAGAAGTCTGTAATAGGACACATTTTAAGAAGCATTCCATCTTTCATTTTCTGCTTACCCCACAACAGTCTCATTTAGGCTGTTTGACAAACTGTCCTGAGGAAAAATAAAGTCACCAAAAACCACCCAGGATCCTTTCTAGAGCCTCCACCTGCTGGCACTCCCAGGATAATCACTGCTAGGATCAGCTCCTCAACGTGCACTTCTACTTCTTAGACTTTACTTCCTGCTATTCTTCCACCTGTTCTGTAAATGTAGGCATTTCCAAAGATTCTTTCCACTTTCCTCACAAAGTCACTCCCAAAGCTTTAAAAGAGGTTTCATATGCTGAAATCAAGTCATTTTCCCCTTAATATCCAGCTTCTCATTTCTCCTGACTCACAAAAAGTACTGCTGGCCTTCTGTCATCTGGCTATTTCATACTTTCATGCTATTCCAGAATCCAATGTATATTAAAATATAACTGTAATATACTGAGGACAATACAACTGTATGATAAATAACCCAAGAAAGAGAGAAGCATGTTAACAATGACAGGTCAAAGTATAGAAGGCTTTAATTCAGCTAAGAACTGATAAGGGCCTGCACTCAGGCCATAAAATGGAGACAAGAGGAAGAGACATAAAAAAAAGAAGAAAAAAGAAGATATACATAGGACTTAAATGAACATTAATCTCTGTTTAGATATTCCACCACAGAGTCCCTCAATAATTCAGAAAACTACAGAAAGCTCCCATCCACCTGACAAATGTCTTCCTATAGCCTTGGACAATAGCATTGTCTCATTGCACCCCTGATCCCACAGGCCCTGCTGCTTGCTTCAACTGTAGCATTCAAGGAGAGTTACATATCTGTGTTTCATAATTTCCAAATAGCACATTTGCTTCTCCAGTTACTCTTCTCAAGGCCACTTTCTATGTGTACTCTCACAGTTGCATGATGAGGAAATCCTGGGTCCTGCTCCATAGCTCTGACAGCTAACTCCAGTCACTGTTCTTTCTGTCTACACAGCCTTCACCAGAGGCACCGTTCTCACCTTTCAAAACTGACTTGCTTGCCAATGCCAATACACCCAAGGGCCTGTCAGAGTATCTAGTTGATTAATATATGGCCATAAGTGTTTAAGGGGGATCATAAGTTTTAACTTTGGCTTGACTTCTCTGGAGACTATCATGTACCTGCTGCATCCTATTAGTTTCTTTTAGAGCCTTTTCTACCAATACCTGTGAAACAAATTGCAATAAGCCACCTCAGTACTTGTTCCTACAAGGTTCACTAGCAACATGATCTAATTTGGCATGATTTCCAACTTAGAGAAGCAATGAATGATTGATTTCTTCTTACATATGAAGGAGAGACCTCTATGCTATTCAGAGCTCTCACCTATTCAAAGCCCTCACCTACCAGTCGGTGCTGGACTACCACCAACCCATTTCAATTATGTGTGGCTCGAACTTCTTAATACGTCTGTGACCCATCGTTTCTCTTTAGAGCTAACACTTCATCTTCTAACTCAGCCTGCTTTCTGTAGTGTAAATGGATACCTGAGGCCACATTCTGAATCGTGCAGAGAAGAAATATTGCTTCTTGTCAGCAGCAAAAACTAGCATAAGTCTGAGATCATGACCACAGATACTACACTAGCATCACACAGACTGGATGGATCTAGACTTCATACACAGCTTTTCGTGGGTTTGTTGAATCACAAAACAAATTCCAGATAGATTTTTTTTTTAAACCAGAAAAGAAATTCACAGACCAATGAGATTATGTCACCACACTTCTCTGGACTTAGCAAAAACTAGTCTCCCTGCCTGCAATCTAATACATCCTCTAAATCTTACCTAAGTGTAATTTCCAAAATGTAAGTCATCTCTCTGGCTTAAAAACTTTTTAACCTTTGCCTACATATTCTTTAAGCATGACTTTCAAGGCCATTCACCGTCTTTATCTCGCCTCTCCCACTGCCATCTTTGTCTCAGACCTGCTCCTATTTACTCCAGACCATACTATGCCCTTTCAACTGTGGGCCCTACCTATGCCATTCCTACCCTAAATATCCAGCTTAGAAGTTACTCTGCTGAGAAGTTTCCCAGGAGTCAGCACCACTTCTAAGAATTGCTCACTTTTCTGAACTCTTCTAATATTTTGTTAGAGGTTTATTATATGTAAAAAAAACACCCATAATCCATGAGAGTTGTGCATATCCCTGTCTTCCAAGCAAGAATGTTAAATTGCTAGAAAAAGGCAAGACCTGACTTACTTTTTATTCCCAAGTGTCCTATACATAGTGAGCTCTCAACATTTGATAAACAAATGCCTTACTTTAAATGTTTTAAAAAGTATAACAATTGGGGTGAATTAATTGGCAGACATTCTATTTCAGCATATAATGAATAACATTTTGTTATAACGCTGATAAGAAATTTAACTCTTGTTTCTATCAACTAGACTATGGTAAAACTGGTTTCATTACATGTCATTTTGCATAAATTTGAAGAAACTATCAATGGCATTAAGTGAGGATTTACTCTATTTTCACAATAATGGAATTATTAACAAGCTCTTAAAAATGAAAATCAGGATAAAAGTTACCAGGCTAAAATATTAAATTAATAATCTTGTTAATAAATGATAGTGTTCAAAGTGGCAATATTAAAAAAGAACAATTAAAATTTGAAATTAGTAGCATTCCTTCACTAGGAAAGACAACTGAATATATCACTATGCTGTAATATGTGTTTCTTTAAAATTAAAAACAAGGGTACAGTTGCTCCTCCTCATCCTTTCCTTCCAGGAAATCCAGTCCAAAAGCTATTAGGTGGGATCAGGTGACCTAATTATCTCTGTGGGATGAGAACTATAGCAGCCCAGTGGGATATGTAGCATCCAAGAGGAGTTAAGAGTGGGCTCCAGACTGAGACATGGTTTAGATGTGAGATGAAGAGGGAATCCACATGGGTAGGTAGTGGTAGCCCACCCAGGGGATTTAATTTCACTAATCCCACCCAGGGGATTAGTCTGAGGAGGGTGAACAATGGATCCATGGATTACAGTGCACAAATCAATATTAGAGGTTGCAAAACGTAACTTTTTTGACTGGCATTCTCTTTAAAAATACATATATTTATTAATTTCAGAAAGAAAGGGGGGGGGAGGTAAAAAGAAACATCAATGATGAGAGAGAATTGTTGATCAGCTGCTTCCTGCACGCCCCCTACTAGGGATGGAGCTTGCAACCTGGGTATATGCCCTGATCAGGAATCACATGGGTGAACTTCTGGTTCTGGGGTCGACTCTCAACAGCTGAGCAACACCCAGGTGGGCCAAATTTAGGAGCTGCCCCCTGGTGGTCAGTGCATCCCACAGGGGGAGTGCCACTCAGCTAGAAGCCTGGTGCACAGCTAGTAAGCACAGCAGCAGTACCCTCTCCTGCCTCTGTGGCCCACTCCCAGGCCTAAACCTGCAGCTGGACATCCCCAAAGGCTCCTGGACTGAGAGAGGGCACAGGCTGGGCTGAGGGACGCAACCCCCCCCCCCCAGTGCACAAATTTCATGCACTGGGCCTCTAGTTTAAGTATAAAAGTACACATTTTGGCCCAGTCCTTGTGGCTCAGTGGTTTAATGTCAACCTAGGAAACAAGGAGTCACAGTTTGATTCCCTGTCAGGGTATATGCCCAGGTTGTAGGCTTGATCCCCAGTAGGGGGCATGCAGGAGGCAGCCAATAGATGATGTTTTTCTCTCATTGATGTTTCTCTCTCTCTCTCTCTCCCTTCCGTCTCTCCTAAAAATCAAGAAACATATATTTTTTAAAAGTACACACTATGTAAGAGCATAGAAAAAACTTTGGAAGAAAATACACCAATCTGTTATAGTGGTTATCTCTGAAGAGAAAAGAACAATGGAATGGAAAAGAAGAGAACTAGCACTCTTGAATTTTTTTTTTTTTTGTCATAAAAATGTGTTCACGTATTTTTGGTATGATTTTTAAAAAGAGTAACAATAAATAAAAACATGCACAGCAAAAGTTTTTTCAATATGTATCATCCTAAAAGTAAAGAACCTGCCTGACCTTGAGATCACAGGTGGTGTTGAGCAGCAGGTTGGAAGGTTTGAGGTCACGGTGCAGTACGTTAGCTGAATGGATATATTTTAACCCTCTGAGGATCTGGTAAAGAAAATAGCAGATATGGTCGTTGCTGAGGTGTTGTGTCTTCAAGAGCTTGTAGAGATCTGTTTCCATGAGGTCCTGTACTATATATCTGTTTGGACAGGTTAAGATAACACACCAAATAGCTGGTCACACTTAGC
Source organism: Lasiurus cinereus (assembly GCA_011751065.1). Lineage (NCBI taxonomy): Eukaryota > Metazoa > Chordata > Mammalia > Chiroptera > Vespertilionidae > Lasiurus > Lasiurus cinereus. The sequence goes on along the minus strand of JAAGEH010000417.1, from coordinate 15,647,929 downwards.
AAAGCACTGAAAACAAATGAACCCTTTCCCCAAGCAGTTCATTATTGTATCATGAGGACCATGCGGGAAATGAGAAACGTAGTATTTCTTTATGGAAGGAATCTGAAGTAATTAACTCTTTTTCAATCCGGTGAGATAAACGGCATTATATTTGCTTGATAATGACCTATTATTTGCCTACATTAAGATCTGAAACAGGCTGTTATGGAAATATTTGCCAGTCTTGAAATCTTAACTTCTGGGTCTCCGAGTTGTCCAACATCAAAAAGCCCCTCCAAAGCTTGCTGGAAAGGGCTGGGTGAAGTGGTGACCAACAAGCATCACACACTCCTTTCTTTGGCCCAGCAACAACTTGTAATGTAACTGTTCTTTTACCTCCCTTCTTGTTCCCTTCTCCTCAAAAATCAACCTTAAAACTTTTGGAAATACAGGCCTAAAACACACTGCTATTAAATTCAACTCTCAGTCTATCTACTTGACTTTTTAATTAACGTTAAGATCCTAAATAAATAAGACTATGAGAAAGTCATATCAAGAAGGAGCTTTTGCTAGTTTTGCTTCTCTTGCTTTCTTGTCATGTATCTAGCATCTATAACTTTAGCTATGGTTAAATTCTTTATAGAAATTAAGTTATACAAGCCTTTAGCTTTTTTGTTGTTGTTAATCCTCACCTGAGAATATTTTTTCCATTGCTTTTTAGAGAGTAAAAAGTGGGGAGGGAGAGAAAGAGAGAGAGAAAACATCGATGTGAAAGAGATATCGGTTGGTTACCTCTTGCACATACCCCAACTGGGGCAGGGGATCGAACCGAGATCCTTTATTGCACAGGCTGACACCCTAACCAGTAAGAAACACTAAGGCAAGCCTTTAGCTTTTAACTTCACCATAATATAATTTCATTAGTAATTATTTTGCATTTCTTTTCTTTTTTATTTGTTGTTAATCCTCACCCAAGGTTATTTTCCCATTGATTTTTTAGGGACAAAGAGAAAAAGAAAAAGAGAAACACCGATGCAAGAGAAAACCCATCAACTGGTTGCCTCCTGCAGGAGCCCTGACCAGGGTCAAGGCTGGAAGTATGTACCCTTGACTGAATCAAACCCAGGACCCTTTGGTCTGCAGGCTGACGTTCTATCCACTGAGCCAAACCAGCTAGGGCTATTTTGCTTTTCCTTTATTCATTTCTGTATTCAGATTAATGTATGTCTCCTACAGATTCATGCTAGATGAGACACGACATGGGATTCAAATGAAGCCTACTTGCAATCATGTCATCAGAAAGAGATTTGATTTTTATGGCAAAAGGTAAAATAGGACAACAGTTGGTAGGAGCAGAAGTTATTTCACTTAAAATATCACTACAACTTAGTAACAGAGCTATTTAAAAATGGAAAGGGCTGCCTAGAGATGGTGAGCTACCTCTCCCTGGAGGGGCAGAATGCAAATTAGGCAAGCTGTAGGAATCTTGCACTAGCTGAAACTAACTTTTCTGGCAGATTCTCTTCACTATATTTAATGCCTTTATCTTCCAAATGTAGTCTTTGCCCAGGTAGCATTCTCTGGACCTCCTTAGTCCAGATTTCTAAATGTTGGTCCTAATTAATTATATAATTTCAAGAGTTACCTTAAAAATCATGAGGGGCTAGTACATTAATTTTAATGATGAGAAAACGGAGACCTAAAGGTAAAATGCCTTTGTCTAAGATTAGAACTATCTGGATTTGACCAGGTGATATCCAGAGTACCCTCTCTTTCTTTGTCTACAACTCTTTCTTTTCTGTTTCATCGTCATATCAAACTATATCTTTAATGAAGAAAGCATGATTGGAAATGGTTATTATCTAAGATTTTCCATAACTATACTTAAAGGAAATTTTTACTGAAAGTGATAAGAGAAAATAATGAATCTGTCAAAAGACACTAAAAATAGAACTCATAAAATGCATCAGAGAAAAATTTTATATAATGCAAGTATTATAAGTAAATGACAAACATATTACAATTTTCCTTTAAATGTGCTCTATAACTTTTTCTTTAATCTGATAAGTCCAGGACATTTAAAATTACATTTACTCAACAAGGTACCAAACAGTGGAGCCCAAAGTCTGCAAAGGATACACATCTTTCATTTGCTCGATGGTTGGCGCTCGAATAATATCATTGATTCCAATGATGTTCTCATGTCTGAAGCGCAGTAGGATTTTTATCTCCCTCAGGGTTCTCTGGCAGTAGGTCTGGTGCTCAAAAGGACTGATTTTCTTGATAGCTACTCGAACTTTGTTGACATTATCATAAGCAGAGCTAAAAAAAGGAAAAGGAGGAGTTAAGAGATAACGTTAAAACAACTTCTCAGAATATCCTGATAGGAAGAATGCAAACTGGTAAAGTATTAAGTGTTTAACACTCTGATTAAATATTTAATACATGTGAAGGCAGCATGTATTTATGCACAAAAAAACCCCAAACTACAGAAGATGCAGCTAGAAAAAGGGAGCAGAGGGCATGGCCCTGGTAACTGTGGATACTGTGGATGCCCATTTTTATAAACCTGGCAACATGGGCTTATGATACACAAACATGTCCCACTGTTTTTTTTGTTTTTGTTTTGTTAATCCTCACCCGAAGGTATTTTTTCCATTGATTTTTAGATCATAGAAGGGAGGGGGGGGGACAGGAAAGGGGGAAAGGGGGGAAGGCTTGGTGGGGGGGCGGAGGAGGAGGAGATTGATTGAGATTGACTGTGGCTGCCTACTGCACGTGCCAGGCTGGGGATCGAACCTGCAACCCAGGTACATGCTCTTGAAGAGTAATCAAACCTGTGACCCTTTAATGTGAAGGCCAATGCTCTAACCACTGAACACAGCAGCCAGGGTTTTCTCATTGTTTTTAACAGCAACTGCTTTCTGGTAAGAGTAATAATTTCTGCCTCCAAAACAACTTCCTACTGTTGTTTCATATTCCTCTGACTCAGCAGAAACATTCACATGACCATCAACTACATCTTCATTCCAAAGGGACACACCTTGAATGCTTTTTATCAAAATGACAAGACTCTTTCTCTCCCCCTGGAAGAAATTTAACCAAGATTTTTGGACAGTCTTATAACAAAACCTATGAAGTATTTTTCAAAAATAGCCCAGTTCAAAAAGGTCCAGTTCTTTCCAAGTTGTCATTAAGGTCTGATCTAATAGAAATCCAAGCAGAAGCAATTATAACTATATCTTTAATTTTATGATAAATTTGAATCTTGAATATTACTACTATCTGTACAATTAGGTTTTTTTTGCAAGAACTTTTCATATTAATAAATACCAACATCTGGCTCATCAATTGAAGCAATGAAATAACACTGACAGGCAGTAAGACATTACTTCTTGTTTCCTCAGGGTAGGTACTAAAAACATAAAATAGTAAAATAAGTTTATTTCAAGTCTGTGCTTTTATAATGATATTTATCAGTCTACTTATTCAGAGAATTATTTGATGCATTTGTCTGACTCTATCACAAAACTATGCTGTAGGGAGACCTCATTTTACCAAACTTCAATTTTCCCACAATACCATTAATATAGTGCACACAGGTGCCCCCAATACTTTGAAATATATTTCCTTAAATACAAGAAGCATCACTTAAATCTTATTTTGCCTTGGTTTGCTGAATGAATACCTAAACCACTGATTTGAAGGTGGCAGGCAAAGGAATATATTAAGCAAGCTTACTCAATATTAAGAATAAATTTTATTTTGTTATTTTTTCTTTTCTTAATCCTTGAGAGAGAGGGAAAGGTAGAGAGAAATATTGATATAAGAGAAACACATTGAGTGACTGCCTCCTGCATGTACCACAACCAGGTCCCTGGCCAGGGAATAGCTTGCAACCAAGGTACATGCCATTGACCCGAATTGAATTCAGGACCCTTCAGTCCGCAGGCCGACGCTCTATCCACTGAGAAAAACTGGCTAGGGCAGTGGTCGGCAAACTCATTAGTCAACAGAGTGGCAAACCGAGGCTCACAAGCCAAATGTGGCTTTCGAGCTGCAGTTTGCCAACCACTGGGCTAGGACAAGGAAATACTTTAAAAAATATATTTTTATTGATTTCAAAGAGGAAAGGAGAGGGAAAAAGATAGAAATATCAATGATTCATCACTGATCAGCTGCCTCATGCACATCTTCCACAGGGATCGAGCCTGGGACACAGGCATGTGCCCTTGACTAAAATCAAACCCAGGACCATTCAGTGACACTCTATCCACTGAGCCAAACCAGCTAGGCAAGGGAATAAATATTTTAGAAATTGAAATTCTTTTAGGTTAATTCAAATCACAGAAAAAGCTTAAGTTCAATAAAAGGGAATACAGGTTAAAATAGTTGCAAAATACTGGTTTAAACTCAACATGTAAAATTCTAGTTTTACCGAAACATGGTAGTCAGACATGACCATGGCCATAAACTTGCTTTCAAGAACAGGACTGTTAGGGGAAGGAGTTTATGGTTAGCGTGCCCCTCCAACTGCATCAACACTTTGTTTTAAGCGAGAAGGTATGAGATCATTCTCATTTAGTTCCCACTTGAAAAGAAGGTGTGACCCTATCTATAGAATTGGGTCTGTTCTACTCCATTTTGCTGTCTTTTTGGATTACACAATCTGTTGTAGAACCAATCACAAACAGTTTACACTCTTCCACAATACTCTGTATTTGTTCATTTATCCTTGGATTTATCAGCTTTGTTTTATATATTTACTAAAGGCCCAGTGCATGAAATTTGTGCATGGGAGGGGGGGTCCCCTCAGCCCAGCCTACACCCTCTCCAATCTGGGACCCCTTGTGGGATGTCTAACTGCCGGTTTAGACAGTTGGACATCCCTCTCTCAATCCTAGAACACTAGCTCCTAATCACTCACCTGCCTGCCTGCCTGCCTGGTCACCCCTAACAACTCCCCACCCCCTCAGTCAGCCTGGTTGCCCCATGCAGCCTGCTGTTCACTCATCTGTTCAGCCCTCATTAACCCCCCTATTGGCCTGGTCACCCTACACAGCCTGCTTGTTCAGTTGTTTGGTCGTCCCTCACTAAACGCACCTGCCGGCCTGGTCATAGGCAGCCATCTTGTGAGGGCATGAGGGTCAGTTTGCATATTACCTCTTTATTATATAGGATTGTTTTGATAATTAACAAATATATTTTATCAGTATACCTTTAACCATGGATTATTTGGTATCTCTTAACATGTGTTAGTTTTTTGTTGTTAATCCTCACTCAAGGACATTTTTGTTGATTTTTGGAGAGAGTGGGAGGGAGGGGAAGAGAGAGAAACACTGATGAGAGAGACAAATCAATTAGTTGCTTCCTGCATGAAACCTGACTGGGGCCAGGGATTGAGCCTACACTGAGGAATGTGCCATTGACTAGAATCAAATCTGAGACCCTTTAGTCCTCGGGGTGACATCCTATCCACTGAGCCAAACTGACTGGGCAATAGTGTTAGTTTTAAAATCACTTTGGTATTATCAACCCCATTTCCTTTTTTTTCCTCTTAAGAATTTAATCCTTGTTCATCTTCCTTCTCCCAACTATTGATATATATGCTACAGCTTTGCTTTAACCAATTAACTGCCACATATCCAAAACGGAAACCATCCCCACACGCCACAATATTTTGAATTAAAAAAATCAATTTGCAATGAATATTATAAAAGTAAATATATTACTCACAATTCATGTGTTCTTGAATATTTTCAGCTGAAAATTCTCACACAAAAAAATGATTTTAAAGTTGGTCAAGGCCACTTAGGGAACACATTTTTTTTTAATAGATGTGTGTGGCATGTGGGAGGATCCACCACTTGTATCTACAGACGCTTATAGCATACAATGGGTTAAATGAGTTCTGTAAACCACTTAAGGTTTCAGTGTGGGATCTTAATCCAATCTGTAACTATACAGTTTTTGGGTGGATTAATTTGAGAGGTCTATATTTCTCTTTTAGCTGATAAACTTGCTATTTTCAAAAATAAAAATTTAAGGTCAAATAAATTACTCAAGATTAGGATAACAAAAGTTTCCTAACTCGTCCCTATATGGTGAAGGGAAAGGGTTTAAGGTGAATATACTAACACTAGAGGCCCAGTGCACGAAATTGGTGCACGGGATGGGGTTGCGGGGGGAGTCCCTCAACCCAGCTTGCACCCTCTCCAATCTGGGATCCCTCGAGGGATGTCTGACTACCCGTTTAGGCCTAAACTGGCAGTTGAACATCTCTCTCACAATCCAGAAGTGCTGGCTCCCAACTGCTCACCTGCTGGCCTTCCTAATTGCCCCTAACTGCTCTGACTGCCAACCTGATCACCCTCTAACCACTTCCCTGACAGCCTGATTGATGCCTAACTACTCCCCTGCCAGCCTATTTGCCCCTAACTGCCCTCCCCTGCAGTCCTGCCTCTCCCCCCCCCCGCAAACTGCTCTCCCCTGCAGGCCTGGGTCCCCCCAATTGCCCTTCCCTGCAGGTTCGGTCACCCCCAATTTCCCTCCTCTGCCAGCCTGGTCACCCCTAACTGCCCTCCCCTGTAAGCTTGATTGCCCCCAACTGCCCTTCCTTGCAGACCTGGTCCCTCCCAAATACTCTCCCCTGCTGGCCATCTTGTGGTGGCCACCTTGTGTCCACATGGAGGCAACCATTTTTGACCACACGAGGGTAGCCATCTTGTGTTGGAGTAATGGTCAATTTGCATATTACTCTTTTATTTGATAGGATAAACACAGATGAATCTTAACATAATTATACTGAGTGAAACCAGACCAAAAGAAAATTACTTGCATTCATATAAAATGCAAACTAGCCAAAACAGGTTTGGCTCAGTGGATAGAGTGTCAGCCTGCAGACTGAAAGGTCCCGGGTTTGATTCCAGTCATGGGCACGTATCTTGGTTGCGGGCACATCCCCAGGAGATGGTGTGCAGGAGGCAGCTGATCGATGTTTCTCTCTCATCGATGTTTCTCTCTCATCGATGTTTCTAACTCTCTCTCCCTAGCCCTTCCTCTCCATAAAAATCAATAAAAATATTTTTTAAATAAATAAATAAATAAAATGCAAACTAATCTATGGAGATAGAAAGTAGATCAACAAAGTTGTCTGGGGGTCGGTGGGAGGGACACATAAATTGAAACTAGATAACTTTTGGAGGTGATGAGTATGTTTATTATTTTTATTGTGTTGACAATTTCATGGGAATGTATGTCAAACTTATCAAACTGTACAATTTAAATATGTGCATATATACAGTATTCTATAGCAATTACTTCTTCAGGAAGCACTTAGAAAAGGAACCAGGGTTCCTTGAATGAGCAGTTTATTCCCAGGCCTGGGTGCATGGGAACAGATTCCAGTAAATGTGAAAGTAAGAAAGAAGCTCACAAAATTCTGGAGATTATTTAACACTAGAGGCCTGGTGCACGAAATTCATGCACTGTGTGTGTGTGTGTGTGTGTGTGTGTGTGTGTGTGTATGTGTGTGTGTGTCCGTGTCCATCCGTCCCCCTGTGCCCAGCCTGCACTCTCTCCAATCTGGGACATCTCTCTGACAATCCAGGACTGCTCGCTTCCAACTGCTCACTTGCCTGCTTGCGTGCCTGCCTACCCCTAACCGCTTCTGCCTGCCAGCCTGATCACCCCCTAACCACTCCCCTGCCAGCCTGTTTGCCCCTAACTGTCCTCCCCGCAGGCTTGGTCCCTCCCAACTGCCCTCCCCTGCTGGCCATCTTGTGGTGGCCATCTTACATTCATATGGGGGCAGCCATCTTGTGTGTTGGAGTGATGGTCTATTTGCATATTGCTCTTTTATTAGATAGGATAGAGGCCTAGTGCACGGGTGGGACTGGCTGGTTTGCCCTGAGGGGTGTCCCAGATCAGGGTGGGGTTTCCCTTGGGGCGTAGGGTGGCTTGGGCAAGGGGCTGTGGTGATTTGCAGGCCAGTCATGCCCCCCAGTGACCCAAGCAGACCCCCTAGGATCTGGGTTTTATTTATCTTCTATAATTGAAACTTTGTAGCTTTGAGCGGAGCCAAGTCTCCTGTTTGCTCCATGGCCATAGCCATTTCTGTTGGTATTTATCTTCTATAATTGAAACTTTGTAGCCTTGAGTGGAAGCCTGGGCCCTCCAAAGTGTACAGAAAGATTGGCTTCCTCCATTGCAGAGGAAACCCAAGCTTCCTGCTTGCTCCATGGCTGCAATCATCTTGGTTGGGTTAATTTGCATACTCACTCCTGACTGACTGGAGGGCATGGCCTGTGGGTATAGCGGAATGATGGCTAATTGCATATTACTTTTTTATTAGATAGGGTGTTTTGTGATCACTTAGGGAAGAAAGGAGAACCAGAATGAGTCAATTCTGAACAAATCATCCTAAACTAACTTCATTTCCTGTTTTGATAGGGTTACCACAACAACATGAGAGTGATGCCAGAGTTGTGGTAGATTCAAACCTCACTTATTAAGCACTTCCCATTTGTGAGACTTCATGTTAGGACTGGTGGCAAAAACAATGATCCCAACTCTAAAGAAGCTTGCAATTTAATGAGGGAAGGCGACAGGAACAGACAACATACATATATACTGCCTTTATCATAGTAAAGCACATCTGAAACACAGGAAAAGCTGGGTAGATTAAGTCCAAATAAGGGTATTAAGGAGAGGATTAAAAGATGAAAGGCAAGCAGACCTTCAAAAGAGAGCAAGGCGATAAATATAAAGAAAGGCAAAGGCCAACTCATGGAGAGGAAAATGAGCAGAACATATATGGGAATGACTGGCCCTCACCCAGCCATGCCTCTCCTCATGAGTTATAGTTTATGGGATACAGGGAACATGCCCATCAGGAGCTCAAGAATCTACCTGTCTCAAATCTGCTTCCAAGGCTGTATGTACCTCCTGCACAATGGCTCTGCTGAGAGCAGAATGCTTCTCTAGTGTGTGCACAAGGAGCAAGCAAGGAGGCAGCATTTGCAGGGTGTGCATTGCACCTGGAATATCATGTCGTGTTCCCATGCACACAAGCTCAAGCTCACGATGGAGACTGCTGGGGCTGAGAATAGAAGAGGGCTATGCTAGAGATCTGCTCAGTTTGAACTGTTGGCACCAAACTCTAAATAGGACCTCAAATATCAATTTAAACCTGACCTTCCACGTCTTTAGATTTATTGGTCATGGTAGGGAGGGAGAATATGCTCATGTTTTTTAGTTTAATTTATATGGTATGTAGGGCTCCATTGTAGTCCTGATCCAGGCTAGCTTATATTGCAAACTTTTAATACTCTGTACTCTTGATCACATCTCCACCTTTTAGGATCTTATTTACTACCTTTAAAAAGCAACAACAGTTAACATAGTTGATGCCATACCTTCAAGTCTTGTTTCCCTCATGTCAAGACTTCTGTTTTTGATATATATTATATATGAAGCAGATGAGTACTCAGTAGCAAAGTACATTAAAATATTTTAAAAACTTAGAATTTTTAGGAGCTTGAGGGTTTTGTTTTATAATAAATGATTGATAGGACCCTAAATCTATCATATCTATAAGAATTATTGGTAGCTGAAACCAGTTTTGCTCAGTGGATAGAGCGTCGGCCTGCGGACTGAGGGGTCCCAAGTTCGATTCTGGTCAAGGGCACATACCTTGGTTGCTGCACATTCCCAGTAGGGGTGTGCAAAAGGCAGCTGATCGATGTTTCTCTCTCATCGATGTTTCTAACTCTGTGTCCTTCTCCCTTCCTCTCGGTAGAAAATCAATAAAATATATTTTTTAAAAAGAGAATTATTGGTGGTTTTTGTGATGACTAAGTTAGGATCAGAAATGTCCAGGTTTATTAAATAACTTTCTCAATTGTGCAGATGTAAACTGAATAAACATTCAAACTGAGATCAAAACAATCCTAAATAGTAATTATTTATGTATTCACTGTATATTATTGATATAGCTTTGCCTTGTTTCCTATACACTGAGTGGCCAGATTATGATCTCTGAACGTATAATAATCTGGCCACTCAGAATGTGTGTGTGTGTGTGTGTGTGTGTGTGTGTGTGTGTGTTTTAGAGGCCCGGTGCATGAATTCGTGCATGCGTGGAGTATGGCCAGCCTAACCAGGGGGAGAGGATATGGCAGTTGGCCGGCCTGCCTGCTGGTCAAACTCCTGGTTGAGGGAACAATTTGCATATTAGCCTTTTATTATATAGGATATATACTGAGTGGCCAGATTATTAGACATTCAGAGACACTAATAATCTGGCCACTCAGTGTATGATTCAAGTCTGTGCATGAAAGCTGTGACTCTACAGCTAACTAAATATATATATATGTGTGTGTGTGTGTGTATATTATTTTAAACAAGCTATTTTCCATAAATATTATTGAGTCTATGCTGTGAAATGACTATAATGACAGGGGACAGGGGAGGTAGGGAGAAAATCTGAACATACCAGAAATTTTATATTTATATCAAAGCTTTAGAAAATGACTATAGAAGGCTGGGCACTTATTCTAATGATAACTTAGAGAATCTGACTTGTCAAGTCATTCTGTGTGGAGTTCATGACTACTCCGCCTTATGATTTGGGAGAAAGTTTAAGGGCGTATTTCTCTAGGGTTCATTTCCTTCACATACTAGGACATTATACATTAAAGTAGATATCTTATCAGGCACAAGCACCACATATTGTACACGGTGTTAAGCAACTAAAATGCTACCTATCAGCCGTGAATGAGTTATTTTTAAAGAAAGCTATTAAGCTGTTCTCTAAGCTATCCATTTTGGTGAACTTTAATTATCTGAACACAAAACTACAGTATTTCGTTTCACAGATAAAAATTAACTTGTCTTCAGAGGTAAGTAAGTTAGACTGATCTAAATTAATGTTCCAAAAATAAGTATGTAGATAATAATATATTTCTTACTTTAAGCTTGATTCTCTCATAATTTACTAACCAAGAAAGCCAGTGCAAAGTTTTAAGAGGGTGCAAATGATTAAAGTAAGCAAATAAAAGCTAGTCAAAAGTCATTTTAGCTATAATCATAATTTTACATTATTTTAATAAATCAATGCTCCAATATAGTATAGATCTCACAGCTTAAAATTGATGTCATTAACATGTATGCAACCTGATTAGAAAAGGTGCACAGCCCTGAGCTTGAACAAATTGGTCTATAAGTGCATTTTTTAAATCTCTTCAAGTAATAAAACAGGGCCAAATAATGAGATACTAGTAAGTTGCAATTCTGGTCCTTATCCCTTACTAACTGAGACATCTCTTAGTAACAACCATTATTTGGCTCAAAAATTAGAAAAGCTAAAAAAAAAAAAAGAAGAAGAAGATAAGCTCAAGGACTGTGAAGAGTATGTAGAATAGCAGATGCAAATACTGAAAGATATTAAGCCTTCTCCCCCAAAGTGGTACAGTCATTTTTATTACTTTATTATTACTATTAATTATATTTATCACGAGACCCTAAAAAGAAAGAAATATCAGACCTCAAATCAGGAGGTCTGAGTTTTAGACCCAACTTTGGCTCTACCCTATATACCACTGGTCAAAGTTACAAAAAGGAAAGGGTTCCATTACTCCGTCAGACTTCTTCCAAACAGTGGAAGTATAGAATAAAACAAATGATCAAAGCATAATATTTATACAAGAAAATGGGGAAAATACCCTGATACCTAGTTATGTGGTTGAATATATATACATATGCATGCATAGATATAAACAGAAAGATGAAGACTTGTAGTGACTGAGTTAAGGTCTCACAAATTTTAGGTGTACTGAAGTTAGGTGGACACAAATTACTTTTTTTAAGTGTAAAAAACTTAACATCTCTCTCCACACGAATAGGAAAAATTAGTCTATGTTACTAGATCTAAGATTGCTTATCAGGATTTAGCACTGTGATTATCAACATCCTAAAAACCCACAACCAAGAAATTTTGTTTTATTTGAAGCATGCTAGGGTAGCACAAAGTAAGTTATCATTCTTTCCAATATAAAACTCTCATCAAAGCAGTGCTAGAAGTGATCTTTGTAATTTGTACTCTGGATTTGTCATAAGAGAGAGACCCTGATGAAGGAGATGGGTTACTCACTGTTTTATCATTCCCCTACATTTTTTTTGCTCAGTTATTCCCTCCTACACTCGCTGGGCAAGAATTTTGGAATGGTCCAGGTCAGGCTGGCTAGCAGTGAGCTATGATAACAGCTAGAGATAATTAACAAAGACTAAGAGCATCAAGTCTCCCCCAATGCCAAGCATTCAAGGGTAGCAGCACAAGCAGCTCCATGTGCCTCTGGACCTGAAGTAGATAAGAGTAAGAAATGAGAAGGGACTTAATTAATCATAATGACCATAGTTTACTGAGCACTTAGCAGTGTTAAGAGTTTTAGAAAAATCCTCATATAGTGTCTTCACCAGAACGCTTTGAAGCATAAAACTTCTATTTTTATAGATGAACAAACTGAGGTAAAGGGGAGAAATCAATTAACCTGTATGTGATTGCATAACTAGTAGCTAACAGAACTAAGATTCAAGACTAAGTGTGCTGATCTCTAAAGCCCTTGTTCTCAGCCACTACATCATATAAGGGCCCTGGCCATGCTCTCTTGATAATGATGAGCCAAGATTAGGCTCATAACTGAGCTAGATTCTAACAGGTCAACTAAAATAATGTTGAAGAAGGCAGATAGTGATGACAAAAATAAAAATAATCATAATGATCATGCCACAGAATATGTTCTGCTTCCCAAAGTAGCCTATACATTTCAAAGGCTCTGACTGTTTAGATATTCTTTCTCAGGATGGTCACATCTGAAACAAGAGGCAAATATGAGCTGTGAGTGAGTTGTCCAAGAGCAGATCTGAAGGCAGAATATGTAAAGACAAACTAGACACAAAGGGCATGAGAAAGGGGCCTGAATGAGAACAAGTAAAAAGATCATGTTGAGCTTGGCCATCATGCCTCAGCGGCTGAGCATCAACCTATGAACCAAGAGGTCACGGTTCGATTCCCAGTCAGGGCACATGCCCAGGGTTGTGGGCTCGATCCCCAGTGTGAGGCATGTGGTAATTCTCTCTCATCATTGATGTTTCTATGTCTCTCTTCCTCTCCTTTCCTCTCTGAAATCAATTATATAGAGAGAGGGGGGGGAGGAGAGAGGGAGGGAGATCATGTTGAACACCAATGGAAATCAGTCTCCAGAGAATTTTTTAGTGATGTCAATCGTGACAATAAAGTTATTTCCTCTAGCATATATAATCAGGCTGTAAACAAGATCAGACAAAATAAGGTTGGTTTCTTGTAGAATGGGAGGAAAGAGATTAAGAGAGAGTGAGATTCTGGTCAGCAGACAGAATCCATAACAAGGCCAGACAAGACCAGTAGACTAGGAAAACCATTAAGGTGAAGGTCTCAAGTCAGGAGGAACAGGGTAGAGAGGGCAGGGAGTTACAGTCTGAAAAGAGAATGATCTACTTTTTATAAGGCTGGACTCTTGCACACCTTTGTAAGCTGTACCCAAAAGGTCAAGGGGAAAAGGCTCAGATGACTGTCCACATTACTGAAATGTAAAGAATCAAGAAATTCAAGTATCTTATGAACTGCCTCATTGTCAGAAATATTAAACACCTGCCTCCAACATATGGAAAATGACTCTCTAAGATGAGGAAAATAGTTAAACTTACCTCCACAACTAAGCAGGCAGTGAGATATTATATAACATGATAAATTAGGTGAAATAGAAAAATGTGACATAATTATAATTCTACATACAAGAAAGAAAATCTCTAGGCAGCTCTGAAAAACTATTCTTTACTTCTTTCCATTAAAAAGGTTTCTGCATTTAAAAAAAAAATTTTTTTTGCAAATCATCATGATAGAAAAGGACGTAAACAAGAAAGACCCTGAACAAAATCTGATAAACATTCATATGTATGTGAAGTTACAAAATATATGCAAGTAACTCTCATATATTGCTGGTGGTAATGCAAATTATACAATCTTTCTTGAGGGTAATTTAGCAATACCTAACAAAATTTTATATCTGTGCATCTATCTTTTGATCCAGCAATCCCAACTCTAGGAATCTACTTAAAAGAAATATTCCAATAACATGAAAATACATATGCAGAGAGAGGAATCCAAGATGGCGGCATAGGTAAACACCTACACTGCTGCCTCGCACAATTTCAAAACTACAACTAAAAGACAGAACGGACATCATCCAGAACCACAGGAAAGCTGCCTGAGTGGAAGTTCTACAACTAGAGGGAAAGAGAGGGGCTCACAAAGACCCAGAGGAGCTGCAAAAAGCTGAGGTACGGAGACGCGCGCGCTGAGAGAGCGGGTGCCAGAGTACCGGGCTGGCTTTCTCTGGCGGGAGGGAAACGGAGACTCCCAACGGCATTGAACCCCTTATCTTACGACACTAAACCCCAGATCCAGCCGAAACTCATACGGGGGGAGTTTGGACTGTGAAAAGGGAGAGGTGCACGGAAATTTAGGGGAGTCGCAAAAGATCAAAGGCCTGGTGGCGCACACGGCACTGCGCACAGGACAGATTGCTGATTGTGCCGCTGGCTTTCGTGAGTGGGCGGGAGACAGACCCTCCCAACTGTGCCACTTCCGACTCCACTAAGCCCCTGTTTTGGGCGAAACCCTGGGGACCTAGTCTCGTGTGGTCCTGTGCGCAGGGGAGCCGGAGGAGCAGCAGTCTAGAGGCACTGCGGGCCCACGGGCACAAGGACTGCTCCAGTGATTACCCAGTCACGTGAGACTCAGGGGCCGTGGAGGGCGGGGCCGACTGGAAGGCAAGGCGGTCCCTTAAGCCATGACTCCACCCATCCCAAACTCAACAGACGCTTCTTCGGTTTTGCAAGTCTGGTATCATAAGGCTGAATCCAACACAGAAGTTCTCCCAGCATAGTGAAAATGCCGAGACAAGGGAAGGGATTACAAACAAAAGAAATGGAGGGAAAAAAACAACTGGATATAGAGTTCAAAACCACACTTATAAGGTTTTTCAAGAATATGCTAGAAAAGTTGGATAAATTTAGTGAGACCCAAGAGGAGATGAAAAAGGACATACTTGAGACAATGACTGAAATAAAAAATATTATACAGAGTCCTAACAGCAGACTAGAGGATGGCAAGAATCAAGTCAAAAATTTGAAATATAAAGAAGAGGAAAACATTCAACTGGAAAAGCAAGAAGAGAAAAGAATCCAAAAATGTGAACATAATGTAAGGAGCCTCTGGGACAGCTTCAAGTGTACCAACATCAGAATTGTGGGGGTGCCAGAAGAAGAGAGAGAGCAAGATACTGAAAACTATTTGAAGAAATAATGACTGAAAACTTCCCACATCTGGTAAAAGAAATAGACTTATAAGTCCAGGAAGCACACAGAACCCCAAATAAAAGGAATCCAAAGAGGACCACACCAAGACACATCATAATTAAAATACCAAGAGCAAAGGACAAAGAGAGAATATTAAAAGCAGCAAGAGAAAAACAGTTAATTACCTACAAGGGAGCACCCATACGACTGTCAGCTGATTTCTCAACAGAAACGATGCAGGCCAGACGGGAGTGGCAAGAAATATTTAACGTGATGAATAGCAAGAGCCTACAACCAAGAATAATCTATCCAGCAAAGCTATCATTCAGAATTGAAGGGCAGATAAAGACCTTCACAGAGAAGAAAAAGCTAAAGGAGTTCATCAACTCCAAACCAGTATTATATGAAATGCTGAAAGGTACTCTTTTAGAAGAGGAAGAAGAAAAAGGTAAAAGCCAAAAATTATGAACAATAAATACATATCTATCAACAAGTGAATCTAAAAATTAAGTGAATTAAAAATTTGATCAACAGAATAAACTGGTGAATATAATAGAATCAGGAGCACAGAAAGGGAGTAGACTGATAATTCTCAGGGGGACAAAAATCATAAAGCATCAAACAGACTGTGAAATTACAGCAGAAAGATTAAAGTTAGGTGAGGTAGATAAGTGATCAGTCAAAGGACTTGTATGCACGCATATAAGCATAACCAATGATCACAGACACTGGGGGATTGGGGTATGCCTGGGAGGGAGGGGGGGCAATGGGGAGATATGTATAAAAAATTAATAAAAATTAATAAAAAGAAAAAAAAACAAAAAATGAAAATACATATGCATAAGGCATTGTCTATAATTGCAAAACACTGGAAACAATCTAAATGGCTATACATTAGAGAAAGGTTGAATAAACTATGGCACACATACATATGATGGAGTACTTACTATGCAGCTGTAAAAATGAATGAGAAAAATCTCGAAGAACTGCTATGGAGTGGTTTCCAAGATATACTATTAAGTGAGGGGGAAAAGGGAAAGGTATATAAGATTTATAATATGTTATTTTTTAAAAAATATATTTTATTGATTTTTTACAGAGAGAAAGGGAGAGGGACAGAGAGCTAGAAACATCGATGAGAGAGAGACATCAATCAGCCACCTCCTGCACGCCCCCCACAGGGGACGTGCCCGCAACCAGGATACGTGCCCCTGACCGAAATCGAACCTGGGACCCCTCAATCCGCAGGTCGACGCTCTCTCCACTGAGCCAAACCGGTTCCAGCTATAATATGTGTTTTTTTTAAATCTATATTTATTGATTTCAGAGAAGGGAGAGGGATAAAGGAACTGAAACATCAATGATGACAAAGAATCACTGAATGGCTGCCTCCTGCACAACTGCTACCAGGGATCGAAGCCACAACCCAGGCAATGTGCCCTTCACTGGAATCAAACCCAGGACCCTTCAGTCTGCAGACCAATGCTCTACTACTAAGCCAAACCGGCTATGGCTATGTTTTTCTTCATATTCTATATAATAAAAGGCTAATATGCAAATAGACCAAATGGTGGAACTGGAATAATTGAACAATCAGTTGCTATGACGTGTGCTGACCACGAGGGGGCGAGCGCAGAATATGGTGGGTGTTGCGGAATGGTGGAGTAGGTGAGGCGGGGGGAGTGCCCAACCAAGGTAGGGTGCCAGTCACTGTAATCAGGGCAAGCCACTGGTGGTTACTAAAAATTCTTTGCTCCTGCATGCCATGGTCCCTGCTTGCACCTACTGCCAGTGCCAGAGCCGCTGCTCGCACACAATGCCAGCTCCCGGTACTGGTCTCAATCACCTCTCAGGGCTTCTCCATTTCTCCCTGCTCCTGAGGGGCGATCAGGGCAGCAGCCGTAGGTCACACCCACTGACAGGGCCAGCCCCACTCACACCAACTGCTGGTGCCAGCCCCAATTACTCTGCGCCGTCAGTGGGTATGAGCAGGGCTGGCACCTGCAGCACGTGGAAGTGGTGGCAGAGGAAGCAGGGCTGCTGGCAGAGAAGGGGCTGGGGGCTGCAACAGGAGGAGCCAGGCATGGGTGTGGAGGATGGGTCAAAACCCATCCCTGTGTCCACCACAGCCTCATGGCCCACAGTTCCTTTCAAGGTACATGAATTTGTGCAACTAGGCCCCTAGTAAGAAAATATACATGTATATGCTTATTATGTACAACAGATATATAGAAAGAATAACCTGGAAACTAAAGAGACTGGCTACCTACAGGGAGTGGATAGTGAAGGGTAGAATGGAAATAGCTGGTAGAGATGAGTAGGGAGTGACATTTCTGAGTATGGCTTGAGTATAACTCTTACCTTTAAGACTTATAGTAATGTATCACCATACTCAAAAAATTAAATGAAGAATTAAAACCAATCTAATATGGGAAGAACACAAAATGCAACACAAACAGTAACAGATGAACCTAATTACAAGAATAACAGAATCACACACTGGAGGGCATGAGGAAGAAAACAGCCTAAGTAACTTTAGAAAACAGTATTTTAACTGGATACTATATAAAGCTAATATCACAAAGAACTATAGATAAATCTTGTAATGCAGTTAGTAAATTTTTTTCTCACAAAGATATTGGTTAATAATTCTGAAACTACTTTATGTATGGAATGGGATTGAACAAATATGTAAACAAATGGAAGATGACAGCCAGGTTAGTGAAAGAATCACAAACAATAAGGAAGGCTAAAATAAACACATGCTGCTGGATTAGAATCAGAGATTACCAGTATGAACTCATAGTTTTTAACATATATAGTACACAGATACACAAATAAGTACAGATGTGTGAATAAGCATGGGTTGATAGACAAACATCTATTTTCCTAGAGTTATTTGGTGAGAAGATCTAGAAGCAACAATATCCCAGCAGCAATTAGCAAACTTTGCACCTCAGAAGATACTAAAAAAAAGGGTGGGATTTGTTGAAAGGACCTAAGAGTCCATCTGAAGGAGCAAAGGTCAAAGCTGCAACACTTTGAACAAGATAAACAATGGCAACATTGGATTGTAACCTACAGAATAAAACAAATAGCCATGAGTTCATACTGATATAAGTGAGTAAATAAATGAAGAAGAAACAGTTCTTTCTTTTTTTAATTAATCCTCACCAGAGGATATGTTTTTATTGATTTTAGAGAGAAAAGGAAGATCGGTTGGAGAGAGACAGAGAAACATCAATCGATTGCCTTCTGTACATACCCAGAGCAGAAATCAAACTCACAACCTTTTGGGGACGACGCTCCAACCTAGTTACCCAGCTCTTTCTTAGAGAAGCACTCCAATTAATAATTATGAAAGGAATGAGGGAAATAAAAAAAAATCATCATTCAGCAAATACCACAATAATTTTTTTCAGACAAGACCCAGAGATGGCTGCTTATATTAGCAAGTGAAAAATCTAAGAAGAAACAAGATTATCTTAGTCTTAAAGTACATTCCCAAAGATAGCTATTAATTACCAGTATGAAGCAATAGGCAGACACCATCTTAACCAAGTGACTGAAGTTAACATCTCCAGGAATAAGACCTACTAACATCATGAACTCTGATATAAAACACTGAGAAGGGTATATCACTTTTTAAAATATATACTTTTGCCCTAGCCAGTTTGGCTCAGTAGATAGAGCGTCAGCCTTTGGACTGAAAGGTCCCAGGTTCGATTCCGGTCAAGGGCATGTACCTTGGTTGTGGACACATCTCCAGTGAGAGGCGTGCAAGGAGGCAGCTGATTGATGTTTCTCTCTCAACAATGTTTCTAATTCTCTATCCCTCTCCCTTCCTCTCTGTAAAAGTCAATAAAATATATTTAAAATATGTACTTTTTTACTAATTTCAGAGAGCAAGGGAAAGGGAGATATAAAAACATCAATGATGAGAGAGAATCATTGCTCGGCTGCCTTCTGCATGCCCCCAGCTAAGGGATGTGCCCACAACCAAACCAGCTAGGGCCAATATCACTTTTAAAAATATATATTGTTATTGACTTAAGAGAGAAAGGGAGAGGGATAAATAGATAGAAACACTCAATGATGAGCCTTAGCCGGTTTGACTAGGTGGATAGAGCATTGGCCTACAGACCAATCCCAGATAAGATTCTGGTCAAGGACATGTACCTCAGCTGCAGGCTCCTCCCTGGCCCAGACCCTGGTCGGGGCTTGTGCAGGAGGCAATCAATCGATGTGTTTGTCTCACATCAATATTTCTCTGTTTTTCCCTCTCTCTTCCAAACTCTCTAAAAATAAATGGAAAAATATCCCCAGGTGAGGAATAAAAAGAGAAAAACATAAAAACCATCTATGATGAGAGAATCATGGATCGACTGCCTCCTGCATACCCCCTACTCGGGACTGACCAGGCAACTAGCATGTGCCCTTACCAGGAATTGATCAGTGACCTCCTAATTCATATCTCAATGTTCAACCACTGAGCCACACTGGCCAGGCTACAATATCACTTTTATATCTTTTGTGTAAAAAATACATCATCTCATTCTGCTGACCAGTATTCTATGGAATTCTTGTAGGTCTCTGACGTCCTCTGGGTACTCTCTGTGTACACTGCTGGATTACTGAAACAGAGTAAAACATCGACTGGTTACCTCCAGTACTCACCCCAACTGGGGATTGAACCCATAATCTTTTTAGTGTACAGGACAACACTCCAACCAATTGAGCTACTCCATCAGGACCAAAACTCATTTTAAAAAATTGAGGATACCGAGGCGTCTTCCTCTCTCTAAAATATACGCTCGGGTGAGGATTTTTTTGTAAAGTCACTCAAAATTTTCTTGGGTCAAGTCACTGTGGGAATTTTAGCTCTGAAATCAATTCCTTTTCTTTTCCTCCTCACGTCCATCCTTGAGCAATAAATACATCTGTTTCCAAATACAATCAAACACCTAGACTGAGAAGTACTGCCAGAAATGGTAGCTGCCCCAGATAACCCACAAAACTGACTAGTGAATGGCACATTCAGAATAACTGATGATTCCCAGGGCAACTGCTGAAACTCATGCCTTTTATTCACTCCAGAAAACCTACTAAATGATAGAGTGTCATATTCTGAAGAAATAACCTTAAAACGACTCAACCTTTATTTTGGGTCATGCTACAAAGTCCTAATCTTGGAAGTCCTGAAATCTGAATTCAAGTTTTTGCAATGTCACAACTCTGTGCTTATATAACCTTGGGCAATTCTCTTAACCTTGCTAAACCTCAATATATTTCCCTGTAAAATGGAGATATTATTTATCTCTTACACATAGGCTTATTTAGAAGAGTAAGTATGTGCAAACTGGTATCATAGCCTATCTAATAAAAGAGTAACATGCAAGTTGACCACACCTCTGCCACACCAACAAGCCACGCCCCCAGCCAATCAGGAGCAAGTATGCAAATTAACCAACCAAGATGGCTATGGCCAGAGAGAGAGCAGGAGGGAGGCTTGGGTTGTCCCAGAGATGGAGGAAGCCAAGCTTTCCACACACCCTGGCTGGTCCAGGCCTCCACTCCAGGCTACAAAGTTTCAATTGTAGAAGATAAATAAACCCCAGATACCAGGGCCTCCGCTTGTGTCCCCGAGGGAGAGGGGAAATGGCCAGCCTGCAAACCACCACAGGCCCCTTGCTCAGACCACTCCATACCCCAAGGGAACCCCCACCCTGATCTGGGACACCCTTCAGGGCAAACCAGCTGGTCCCCACCCATGCATCAGGGCTCTATCCTATCTAATAATAGAGTAATATGCAGACTGACCATCACTCCAAAACACAAGATGACTGCCCCCATGTGGACACAAGATGGCCACCACAAGATAGCCAGCAGGAGGGCAGTTGGGAGGGACCAGCCCTGCAAGGGAGGGCAGATGTGGGTGATCAGGCCAGCAGGAGAGGGCAGTTGGGAGGGATCAGGCCTGCAAGGGAAGGCAGTTGGGGGCGACCAGATTAGCAGAGGAGGTAAGTTGGTAGTGACCAGGCCTGCAGGGAAGGGCAGTTGGGGGGACCCAGGCTGCAGTGGAGAGCAGCTGGGGGAGACCAGCCTACAGGGGAGGGTAGTAGGAGTGACCAGACCTGCAGGGGAGCAGTTAGTTATCAATCAGGCTGGCAGGGGAATGGTTAGGGGGTGATCAGGCTAGCAGGCAGAAGCAGTCAGGGGCAATCAAGAAAGCAAGCAGGTGAGCAGTTGGGAGCCAGCAGTCCTGGATTGTGAGAGGGATGTCCGGCTGCCTGGTGGAATCGGGCCTAAATGAGCAGTCAGACATCCCTCGAGGGATCCCAGATTGGAGAGGGTGCAGGCTGGGCTGAAGGACATCCTCCCCCCACTCCCCCCATGCACGAATTTCGTGCACCGAGCCTCTAGTATACAATACAAATGCAAACAATATTATTGCCACTTAAAAACAATTTTACCAGGGTCTCAACCCCAACAAGTCATTTTTTATTTTTTAAAAGGAATCATAAAATCATTTAAAATAATAATTACCGTATTTTCCAGCATATAAGACGACTTTTTCACCCAGGAAAATCTTCTCAAAAGTGGGAGGTCTTTTTTTTTTTTTTTTTTTTTTGGTGTAGTGTTCCTTGTATGAATATATCACAACTTATTATCAGGTCTTATAGGGCGGGTCTATCCCAAACTCTATATTTTAACTGGAAAAGTTGTGGATTGTCTTATATGCTGGAAAATACGGTATATAAATTTTCTATTGATCATTGTAAATGCTGCATTATTTTACTGTTCCTTATATTTTCATTACATATATAAATTATGCTAAATTTTTAAGAACATCATAACTATATAAAACTTTAAAAGAGTTAAATTCCTGCCACAGAGTCTAAGCGCCTTGGCTAGCCAAAGCGGCCCAATGAGAGGGCTAGGATCAACTTTTGGTCTTTCTTCTGAAATCTGTATTCTTTCTATTATACAAGAGTGTGATCAGAAAATCTTAAACAAAAGAATTCTGGGAAGCTTTAAATGAGAAATGACACAGAATGCTTCTTCCTTCAAAACCAAACAAAATAAAGAAACATGTTATGAACAAAGAACAAAGATAAACTCAAACTGAAGGAACACAGCAAGCAAATTTTAAAGGGCAACCCAGGAGCTAGGAATGGTTAACAAGAGCTTACGAGGAAAAAAAAAAAAAAAGCAGGTTTGGCAAAAAGAGTCAAGACTATTAACAATGGAATAAAGATAGAATGGAGTTCAATAACAACATTTACAGTGTTATATATATATAAAGAATGTTAAATAAGAACAGACCAGAATATATACTACAGAACCATGACGTATTACAAAATAATTTAAATAAAAAAGATGCATGTCAACCGCAGAAACAAGATTTTTTTTTTAAAAGTGAGCCAAACAAAATGTAAATTGTACGATGATAATTTATAATAAATTCAGGCAGTTAAATAGAAGACAATGCAAGTGAAACCATCAGAGCTGTAAAAAAGATTTAAAAAGAAAGAATTAACCTACAATAATAGAGTCCCGCAGAAAGAGTTAACATTAACTATTTAGAAAGTCCTAAAAAAGAATCCAATAATATTTTGTGAATTTGAAATAAAACAGAAAATAAAGGGTATCATTGGCAAGAATGAAAAAACAAAGTATGCCTACCAATCAGTTAAATCTAATAGACTCAAAAAGGGAAGAGAATAACAAAGAAGCTAAATAGTGGGGAGGATAAAAAAGACCTGAGATGCCGAAACCGGTTTGGCTCAGTGGATAGAGCGTCGGCCTGCGGACTGAAAGATCCCAGGTTCGATTCCAATCAAGGGCATGTACCTTGGTTGCGGGCACATCCCCAGTAGGGGGCGTACAGGAGGCGGCTTATCGATGTCTCTCTCATTGATGTTTCTAACTCTCTATCCTTCTCCCTTCCTCTCTGTAAAAAAAATCAATAATATATATATTTTTTAATTAAAAAAAAAAGACCTGAGAATACAGAAATAGAACTAGAAGATGACACACACTTGGGCCCAACTGAGAAAATTAAAAATAAGATGATTATCCTCTAAATTGATTTTATGAGTCAATGCCAAATAAAAAACAATGTCTCTGAGAAGTAAATCCTTGACAGTTTAAAATAGTAAAATGCATGTGGAAAGATAAAGAAAGAATGCAAAAGGATACAAGCACACTCAGACAAGAGCTCTACAATGGTAGGGGTTAAGAAGACGGGTTGGTTACTATCGGAGAAAATGGGAGTGACTGGTAATGGATGCAGAGTTTCTTTTTAGGATGAAGATATCCTGGAATTAGATATCTAAAAAAAAAAAGAAAAAGCAATCATGGTCTCATATATATTTTTTTTAATCTTTCTTTTTACAGATCACTGTATGTTAAGAGCTAATAGAACCAATACAAGGCACAGGAAACAAGAGCATGGAGCAAGAAGACAAACTGGCTCTGAGATTTTGGGATAGGAAAGAGAGAGAAAAAGGCATCTTTATTTATTTTTTTATCTTAGCCAACCCACTTCACCAGAGTATGGGATTTAACAAGGACTCAAGGTAGTTGCCCTGCTGAGAAATTAAAAAAGTAAATTTCTGGGGAAAACAAAAAAGTAAAAAGTTTGTAATGCCAGGTATAGTTAAAAATAAAAGCTAAATCAATGAACAACTAGATTTTAGAAAGATCTAAGTAAATATCTATATGTTTAATATGAAAATTCATATGAAATTAGACAAAGCGGAAAGTAATTTAGAAGTACTGATAAAACCTGAACTATTGATATGAAATAAGATAAATAAAATTAAGCATGTAAATGTAGCACTCTCTGCCCTAGCTGGTTTGTTTCAGTGGATAGAGTGTTTGCCTGAGGACTAATGGGTCCCAGGTTCAATTACACTCAAGGGCATATGCCCAGGTTGTGGGCTCCACCCCCAGTAGGAGGTGTGCAGCAGACAGCTAATCAATGATTCTTTCTCATCATTGATGTTTTATCTCTCTCCCTCTCCCTTCTTCTTCTTTGAAATCAATAAATATATATTAAATGTAGTACTCTTCTTCCACACAGATTAAAAGGCTAAATTTAAAGGTTAAAAATCTTAGTGTATTTTACCAATTCTGATGCAATAAAATAACATAGCCAAGAATTAATGAATTTGATCACATATTTTTAAAGCTTTCAGAAAGTACACTTAATATCCAGCTTCTAGTACATAAATGGTCCAATAATTTAAAAACAGTTCAAACATCAGATAAATATGTAAAACTTAGAAAGAAGTTTAGCCTTACATATAAACCAAAAACAAGGCACCTATAAAGTTTTACCTTATTTCTATTCAATTATAAATAAAAGAATAAGGCCATATTGTCTCAGCAAAAGGAAACAGGTGGCACAAAGAGGGACTTTTAAAGATTAATAAGAAAAAAAAAGATGAACAATAATTCAAATGCTGTTTCTGAAGAACAATCTGGCCACACACTACTTTTGTCCTAGTCATCTCATTTTTGAGAAATAGGTTCCAAGAAAATTACTCACAGGGGTGGGGAGCCTGTTTGTACTAAAAATATTTATAGCTATATCACTTTAAAAGTTAAAAACTGAAGCAATTCAAATGCCCAACAAATGGGAAACTGCTATATAAACCTACCTGTTTTTAATAAAACTTATTATTATGTTGACATTCCATGTTGGAGTCACAGATACATAGTAAAGGGGGAAATAAGACACAATAGTACGTATATAGTATAAGTATTTAGTAGATTTAAGGAAAAAAATAAAAAGAGCTTCCTGAGGACAAGTCCAGCAGAGCAGATGAAGCTGAAAGGCAGAACAGTGGGTAAGAACTGGAGGAGTCAACTATGTCAGCACCTGAGAAGGTACTAGGGGCTGGCCTTTTTGTTTGTTTTAGGAGAGAAGTTTTCAGGAGGTAGGAATTTGAATGAGGTCATCCAGAGAAACTACACTGAACATGAGAGCCCAAGAACTAAGAATAGAGGGTCAAAGACTTGGAAAACCAGGTGTGTTTCAGGCAAGTCGATGAAACGTTTAAAAAAGAAAATGGTTTAGAACATCAAATCTCCAGAACGATCAAAATCTTTTTTATTTTTATTTTTGGATGAGGGGTGGAGGAGTAGGGAAGACTGAGAGAGCAAAGGGAGCAGTACAAATCATTCCTGAGAGAATCTGGCTGTAGGGAGAGAAGTGAAAGGTTCTCTCTCTCCCTCTTTGATTCTGGAGCAAAGCACAGAAAAGTTCAAGACTAAATTAAATAATGAAAAAACATTGGCTAGAATTACAAAAACTGGTATTTTCAACAAGAGTTTTACAGCAAATGTAAAACTCTTGTTTGATTAAAAAATTTTTCATTATCGACCTACCCGGGTGGCCCAGTTAGTTGGAACACTGAAACATCAATGATGAGAGAGAATCATTGATCAACTAACTCCTGTACACCCACCACTGGAGATGGAGCCCATAACCCAGGCACTGGGCAGGCTGACCTTATCATTTTTGAAGAGCACAGGCTAGTTCTTTTGTAGAATAGCCCTAAAACTCAGGTTTGTCTGCTGTTGTCTCATGATTAGATTTGAATTATGCTTCAAATTCTTAACTATCCTTATTCTAAAGAAAAACCTGGAGAATGCTAAACTACATATATCAAAATTGAGTCAGTTTTAAATGGACAGAGGATATGAATAGACACATCACCAAACAAGATATACAATTAGTTAATAAGCACATAAAGAATGATCATCATCAACAGTCATGAAGGAAATGCAAAGTGAAACTCATTAATTGAATCAAATGGGATATAATTAAAAAGATTGACTAAACCAAGTGTTGGTAAGAATGTGAAGTACTGGAATGCCTTATATATTGATGATGGAAATTAAAATTGTACAGCTACTTTTGAAAATAGTTTGCTGGTTTCTTAAACAGTTAAAACAGACTAATTTTCAAGTGTCAAGGCATTAATACAAAAGAAAATCTGAGGACCTGCTCCAGCATGAAGGAGACTAAAGAGAAAAGATGACTAAATGCAACATGTGATTAGTGAACAGGGTCTAAAGAGTAGGAATTAGGAAGGTGTCAGTGTTAACTTCCTGATGGTGACGACTGCAATATTATGTAGGAGAGTCCTTGTCTGGTGAAATAACATTAAAGTGTTCTGTTGAAGTGGGTCATTTTTATCAGCAATTTACTCTCAAAAGATTCATGGTAAAAATTTGCACTTGTCCTTGTAATACTTCCATATGTTTAAAAAATGTTAAATGTGTAGGAATAAAAATGTCATAAAATTACAGGGAAAAGCCCTCCCCTTTCCTCTCTACCCTTACCCCATTTTAATTTTCTTCATAGCACTATTGGCAAGCAAAATGTTAAGTTCCTGTGGAAGTTTATCTTCACTGAAAATTAAGCTTCTCTAGGGCTGATACTACTATATTCACCTCTCTATTCTCAATGCCTAAAACAGTGGCCAGTACATAGGGTATTTATATTTGTTCAATAAATTAATCTAGTTTTACTACAGTTTAAAATAAAATCACTTTACCATCTTCTCCCCTGCCAAATACACATAAATAATTTATGACACAGCAACTCCAACTCCTAAGTACCTAAAAGAAATGAAAACATATGTTCACACAACAACTTACAAATGAATGTTCCTAGCACCATTATTTATAACAGACCAAAACTGGAAATATCTCAAAAGTCCATGATACGATATCACTATCCAAATGAATCACTATTTGATGACAAAAAGATTCAAGCTACTGATCCTGGCAACAACATGGATGAACTTCAAAACACTGTAAGAAAACATCAAATACAAAAAAATATTATCTTGCATGATTCCATTTACATGAAAGTTCTAGAGCAGGCAAATCAGAGAGCAGATCAGGGTTGCCTGAGGGTGGGAGTGGGGCTGGGAACTGACTATAAATGACAAGAGAAAACTTTTTAGAATGATGAAAATGTACTAAAACTGGAATTGTGGTGATAGTTGCACAATGTTGTAAATTAACTAAAAAAATCATTAAAATCATTAAAGTGAACACTTAAAATTTTATAAATTTTGCCCTGGCCAATTTGGCTTAGTGAATAGAGCCTGTAGACTAAAGGGTTCCTGGGTTCGATTCCAGTCAAAGGAACATATCTCAGCTGTAGGCTCGATCCTCAGCCCTAATCGAGGCACGTGTGGAAGGCAACTGATTGATTTATCACATCGATGTTTCACTCTATCTTTCCTCTTCCCTTCCACTCTATCTAAAAATCAATATAAAATATCAAGTGAAGATTAACAAAACAAACAATAATTTATGGTATGCCCATATAGCTATTTTAAAATAACAGGTAGAAAACTACAGACAGCCTCCTTTTGCTTGCCACTTGGTTAATTTTTTGAAAAATAACTATAGTATAAAGGGATGAATGCGGCTTCAACACCATAAGGAGAATAAGCATTTTAAAAGAGCTTGTTGTCCTGGTTTGTGTGCTCAGTGGTTAGAGCATGGCCTGAGCACCAAAGGGTCAAGGGTTCAATTTCCAGTCAATGATATAAAATGGATTGTGGATTTTATCCCAGGCCAGTCAGAGCGGGAGGCAACCAATCAATTTCTCTCTCTCTCAGATCAATGAGAAATGTTTCTCTCTCTTTTTCCCCCTCCTTCCGTCCCTCCCTTTCACTCTCTAAAAATCAATGGGGAAAACCTTCTGGTGAGAATAAGTAACACAAAAAGCTTGTTAACCCAAATTAAGATTCAATCTGCAAAATGTGGGACTCTAATAATTGGTAGGAGCTGCTGTCTTCATATTCTCTCCATTTGGCCTTAAAGGGAATTCTCAGAATTTGCATTAGATTCATCCATCAGCTATGCCTCTAGCACCTAGGCAAAAGGCTCTGAGGGTACCTGAGCTAGGAAACACAAATGCATCAATGCTAGTTATTAAAACAGTATTGCAGATTAGAGCAACAGTGTTTGAATTTGTGTGGATCCTGACTGGCTGAGAAAAAAACTACTAATTTCCTTGGTTAGGCTGTCCAGTGGTTGGCAAACTTATTATTAGTCAACATAGCCAAATATCAACAGGACAACGATTGAAATTTCTTTTGAGAGCCACATTTTTTAAATTTAAACTTCTTCTAACACCACTTCTTCAAAATAGACTCGCCCAGGCCGTGGTATTTTGTGGAAGAGCCATACTCAAGGGTTTAAAGAGCCGCATGTGGCTCTCGAGCCTCAGTTTGCTGACCAACGGGGCTGTCCCACTAACTTTTAATAAAACATAGTCTTATTTCTTACAATAAAATATAAATCTTGAGCTGGGACAATTACGACATGGCTTGAAATTCTCAACATTTTAGGGGGCATATGTATGGAAAAGGAAAACAAATTAGAAACTGCTCAGAAGTGCTTTATGTTCATTTAGTAAAAAATAGAAATAACTCACTTAAAAAGACTTTTGTACTCCCTTGGCCTGTGTGGCTCAGTTGGTAGGAGCTCCTTCCCATACACCAAAAAGTCTTAGGATTCATTCCTGGTCAGGGCACAAACCTACTAGTAGATTGCGGGTTTGATTCTGGGCCCTAGTCACACAATGATATTTCTCTTTCCCACTCCTCCTCTCTCTAAAAATCAATGAAAATGTCCTGGAGTTAGGATTTAAAGAGGAAAAAAAAAAAGTTTTTGTGCATAAGCCACCTTTTTCAGTATTCCAAATGCAAAAACAGGGAGGGACATTTAAAATTAAGTGACATATCAATAAACTTTGAAAAAAGTATTTAAGACCCATGTTTTTGATAAGTGCTATAAAGAGAAATAAAAGGAAACTCATTAGAAGGAACTTAAAGCCAGGGCCCTGATCAAGCCTTTCTAATCCTCTTTAAGCCTTTCCCATTGGCCAAGCATCTGACAGTAAGCTCTCTGAGATGGTTTATTCACTGATGTATCTACACAACTATAATGTGTCTAGTACATACATAATTTAAGTAATTTATAACTAGAAAGCCCAGGTGGAGTTAGCTGCTCTCATAAGTGTTTTTACCATGTTACACAGTAATTTATTTCCTTATCAGTCTGTCCCTAACACTACACTACAAATTCTTGAGGGAGGCCAGGAACATGGCCCAGGGCCTGGCACAGAAGATGCTCTGTTAAATCAAAGGACAAGAATGAGATCACAAGGTTACATAACTGGAACTCAACACACAACCTGTGTAACCCAAGTCTAATATTTTTATTTCTGCACTTTCCCCTTTACACTCCAAAGACAGTATTCTGAGAAACTGAGGTAAGAGAGGATCGGATCTGGCCAAACCCATTTACTTCGAAGGAATAACAATTAGAGATTCCAGAGATTTGTGTGCCCAGCACTTCACTTACATATCTCACTTAATCCTCACAACCCTGAGGTTTGTATCACTGTCCCCTTACTACATTAACAAGGCTCAAGTCTCATATATATAGTCAAAGCTCACGGTCAAGTACCCTATACATAGTCAAAACTCATGCTCATACCCACTCCAGAAAGAAGATAAAACTCTGTGGTGTGGACTGTGGTCAGGTTTCAGAATGATGGATTCAGTCAATCTGATTAAGAAGTCACTCAGTGGGTGATAAGGTCTTAGGTGTTTACTGTTAGGTTGCGTAACTCACATGTATGTCACATATTTTATATATAATACTAGACACCCGGTGCATGAATTGTGCATGGGTGGGGTCTGGCCACCCTACCCCAATTGGGCCGATGTGGGGGGAGGGTCAGTAATGGCTTCAAGAGGTTGGCTGACTGGCCCCACCCCCTGGGTGAACTCCCAGTTGAAGGGACAATTTGCATATTAGCCTTTTATATATAAAAGATGCTGCTTAGTTTAGCTCCCACCCCCACACAACCAGAGACGGGAAGAGAGAAGAGCAGTCCAAAGCCTTTCTCCTGTTCTCCCCTCTCCGCTCCTCTCCTCCCCTTCCTTACAGGCTCCAACAGCAGGGACCAAATCCAGCCTAGAGAAGAGCAAGGGAAACAGAACCAGAACATTTACCTGCCAAGCCAGTAATCAATGGGAAACATCTTTTGACTATCCCCAACCCCACTGCTCATACCTTAGAGATGTCCAGCCTTATCAAATGACTCCACCTTGAGCCTCAGCTGATTGGACCAGAGGTGGACACTATTTCAAGCTGGATCAGATTCTCTCCTTCCTCCCCACAAAAAAAATCAGAGAATTAAAAACACATACCTTGGGAAAGCATGGTCAGCTCTCTTATGCTAAGTGCATCAGGAAGTAGTAAAAAAAGAAAGAAAAACAAAAACAGCTGTGCAGAGATGCAAGGTGCAAGATTTTGTAAATGTAAAGGAGAAGGGAGGTAGATGCCTTCATCTATTTTCTAGTTCCTAGTTGCAACCCTACCTGAAGCTTTAACTGTACTTCCTTTCCCTTTAGTAGCATGAGAAAGACACTGGATCTTTTTTAAAAAATATATTTTATTGATTTTTTTTTACAGAGAGGAAGGGAGAGGAAAAGAGTGTTAGAAATATCCATCAGCTGCCTCCTGCACATACCCTACTGGGGATGTGCACGCAACCAAAGTACATGCCCTTGACTGGAACTGAACCTGGGATCCTTCAGACCAAAGGCTGACGCTCTATCCACTGAGCCAAACCAGTTAGGGCAGACCCAGATCTTAATCATAAACTCAGTATCT
This sequence comes from Lasiurus cinereus, assembly GCA_011751065.1. NCBI lineage: Eukaryota > Metazoa > Chordata > Mammalia > Chiroptera > Vespertilionidae > Lasiurus > Lasiurus cinereus. The sequence continues at coordinate 15,616,828 of JAAGEH010000417.1, read as the reverse complement.
ACAAGGTAATGCCTGAAACACCCCAGCACGTTACCTTTCATTTAGCTAGCTCATAGTCCTTCTCCAGGTCCCAACTTACTGCCACTTCCTCCAGGAAATCCTCCCAGGCTTCTCATCATACTTAGTCTACCTTTTATATCCTCCAGTAGCACTTTGCACCTCATCATACTCAGTAAATGTAATTACTTTTCTGTTGGACTGTAAATACCAATATAAAAAAACCCTTTTGGTCACCACTTTGATTCTACCACCTAAACCAGATAATGCTTAATAATACTAGTAAATAAATAAAAATCAAAGAAATAATAGAGATGAGTAGGAGTGAGAAGAAATCAATACTACCTTCCTGAGAAAAACTAAGCTGCTTTGACACAATCGCCCTCTTTCCTTCCAGGTATCCAGTTTCTCCCTCTTCACCCTCCTCAACAGGCTCAAGTCAACTATGACAACCATCATTTCGTACTTTGGTGCCAATAAAGGAACACAGGCTATATACATGAGACATGTTTCCAGGTATCTTGGAATAACAGAGGAAAACCTACAAATTAAAAAACACACACAAATCAGTGGGAGTGGCCGGAGAGAGGTCGATGGGGAATAAAGGAGACATATGTAATACTTTAAACAATAAAGATTTAAATTTAAAATAAAATCACAGGTTTGGAGATCTAGACAAATCACAGTTCTGCTATGTATTTATTGGCTGTGAACCTTGGACAAGTTTTCTAAGACCTGGTTTCCTTACCTGTAAAGTGAAAAAAATAAACAAATAAATAACTGAAAGATGAGGAAAATGAATTTCACACCATATTACCTAAAGCCGTAGTCAGCAAACTGTGGCTCATGAGCCACATGCGGCTATTTGGCCCCTTGAGTGTGGCTCTTCCACAAAATATGATGGCGTGGGCAAGTCTGTTTTGTAGAAGTGGCGTTAGAAGTTTAAGTTTAAAAAAATTGGCTCTCACAAGAAATTTCAATCGTTGTACTGTTGATATTTGGCTCTGTTGACTAATGAGTTTTCCACTGACCTAAAGCAAGGCAGGCTTGCAGCAAATGTTGGTCAGTTGGTCATGGCATATCTCATGCAAACCCCAACCTCCACACACCACTTCCCAGCTCCTATACAGGCCATATCCAGAGCCTGCCCTAAGACTGAGAATCTGAGAGGGACTTTGGAAGACATCTATCCTGTTGGTTTTCTAATGTGTAGGAGCCTCAAGAAGTAACCCAGAAAAGAGAAGCAAAAAGGGTAAACAGCACCTCAGGTTTAGGCACAGAGATGGGTGAAGTAGACTTGATGTAAGGTAGAATAGCTCTGGATATTTATTGGCAAATCAGTTGTTGTTGTTTTTTAACTTAGTAGGTGCATTATTTAAGTAAGGTGAGGAATAAGTTTTATGTATGGTTCCTGGAAAAACCCAACTTGGATACTTGTCATAAAAATATTTTTATAAATACTGGAGAATTGAGAACATTTACAAATTAAATTAATGAGAATGATGTATCAGTTATAGCTAACCACTAGGAGCACATTATTAGGGATGTTATAAATATCAAATTTAATTTTGTTCTGAGTTTTATTTGCACTCAAAATTCTGCTAGAAACACTGGATTTTTTGTTGCTTATGTAAGTTGGTCTCCTCACATCTTTGAGCTCCAAAAAGCATACAAGAGACTACTTTATTTATATTTAAATTTAACAGTTAATAAGCAAAACTAAGAATCTGAATCCAGATCTGTTTCCAAGTCTTGGGCTTTTTTAGATAATACTACTACTGCTGGTCCTGCTTTTCAAACACATGGTATAAATACCCAGTTCCAGGGAGAAGGAAGGGAATGGTATAGCAGGCAAGTTTATGAGCAGATGAGCCTTAAAGAAAGGAAGGAAGGCAGGATTTGAATAGGGCCCAGTGCCTCTTGAAGGTGAGTTGGAGGGATATACTAAATAGTATCTTGACAGGACGATTCTCTAGTGGAGGGAAGGTACCATGCATTGCAAGTTGTTCTAGTATGCTTACCTTCACCACCAAGGGCCAATAACAACCTTCCAATCAATGTAACAACAAAAGTCCACTTTCTACCACTCTTCTGACAAGAGCTCACATATGTTTCAAAACACCCCTGGAAGGGAAGTAAAGACACACCCAGAACACTCTTAGACAGGCAGAAAGAAAAGAGTAGCAAATGGACAGAGAAACAAAGGGAAACATAAGTCACAAAACTTAATGAGAGTATATAAGCATAACCAATGGATACAAGATAGGGGGAGTGGGGTGCAGGTGAGGGGGTAAGGAAGGCCGGGGGAGAGGTCAATGCAGGGGGGGAGACATATGTACTACTATTTGTAATACTTTAAACAAAAAAAAATTAAAAAACTTAATGAGAAAGACATGCTTTAATGACTCTCACCTATAAAATCAAGTCCAAACTCCTTAGTACACAATGTCCTTCAGAATTTGGCCCTGCCCATCCCAGCTGTCTCAACTCCAGCTTTCTGCTTAAGGCATCCTATACTCCTGCCCTCCCAATTTGTGGTTTTCTTGACCTGATGTGCTGTTTTCAAATTTCTGTGCCTTTGCACATACATCTTCTTCTACCTAGAATGCACTTCTCAAAGCAAACTCCTAGTCATACATTAACATCCAGCTCAGAAGTATGTAAAGCCATACAAAGACAGCCCCATGCCACGCAGGCCTTCTTTTTTTTTCATAGCACTTCACACACTCCTGTATAGCACTGGTATATTCTCTACATTATCGCCCCACTATTTGGACTTAAGAGCTACTAAAGGACAGGAATCATGTGAATCCTGGCACATAAAAAGGTGCTCAATAAGTATGGCCTTGCATTAAAGGTTTTTAGAAAGACTAAAAAGTGATACAAGCAAAAGCAGACAACAGCTATCTTCTATTACTGAAAGCATGTATTTTTCAATTCTGATCTTTGGTTGAGTGTCACTTAGGAACCAGACAGACTAGGATGCTCTATTTCTTCCTAAATGTGTGTCCTTGGGCAAGTTGACTAATCTTTGTTTCATTTCCTCATTTACAAAATAACCACCTTTGTAGTGTAGATATGAGGATTAATATATGTTTAAAAAAAGTGTTACGCTGAGACCGGTTTGGCTCAGTGGACAGAGCGTCGGCTTGCGGACTGAGAGGTCCCAGGTTCGATTCCGGTTGGGGGCATGTACCTTGCTTGCGGGCACATCTCCACAGTGGGGCATGCAGGAGGCGGCTGATCGATGTCTCTCTCTCATCTATGTTTCTGACTTTCTATCTCTCCCTGCCTCTCTGTAAAAAATCAATAAAAAGATATATTTTAAAAAAAGAACAACAAAAAAGTGTTACTACATGGTAGGTGTACTAGTGTGTCATAATCACAAAAGGCTTAATAGATCAGGATATTGTACTATTTTGAATGTGATCATAACGAAATTTGGGTTAGAATCATCTGTTTTTGGGGGGTGAGAGTTGAAAGTCAAAAAATCCTATACATATTCTGAACCAATACTAATCTCTTAATGACCACTCCGTTGGCTCCTCTGATAATGTATACTCAGGGTTCTCTGGTCTCTCTGACCACATTTTTTCTGTCCTCTTCTGTAACTTGCCCTCTATTGACACCTAAAGTCAGGCATTCCTTTGGCTAAATTTTTACATTTTTCCTATTATCCACTCCCAAGGCTTCAATTAGTATCTCTATGGAGATAACCCTATAATCTTTCAGTAATATTCAGAAAGTGTTTCAAATTTAACTTACTCAAAGTAGATTTATCTTAGTTAATTAAATCAAACATACAGCTTCAATTTCTCCTCTCATACGCTTTTTTTTTTTTTTCCATGTCTCTTATGCATCTCACCAGTGCTCAGGTTTCTCTTCCTTTGCCTACCTCTTAAAGTATTTGTTTGCTGCCGAAACTGGCTTGGCTCAGTAGATAGAGCGTTGGCCTTCAGACTGAAAGGTCCCGGGTTCGGTTCCAGTCAGGGGCATGTACCTTGGTTGCAGGCACATCTCCAGTGGGGGGCGTGCAGGAGGCAGCTGATCAATGTCTCTCTCTCATCGATGTTTCTAACTCTTTATCCCTCTCCCTTCCTCTCTGTAAAAAAATCAATAAAATATATTAAAAATAATAATTAAAAAAAGTATTTGTTTGCCGGAATTACCTCTTTAATCTTTCTATTCTACCTCAGTGGTTCTTAATCTTTCTGGGATAATGGACCCCTTTGAAAATATATTGAATGCTATGGATTACTTACTAAACAGATTAACATACCCAACATCTGTATGTAACTCACCTACCCAATGACCTCAAGTAAGAATCTGTGCCCATCCACGAAATACTAAAACTTACACAAGTTTTCATCTCCAAGTTCTACCTTCCCTGATATAAATTTCAAGATGCCTCTGCATATAGTCTAAATGGCCAACAGGCACCACAAACTTAATCTGAACCAGAGCTCACTATTTCTCCCTAACAAACCTGCTCTACCTCTGGTATTCCTTCTTGAATAATGGCACCACCATCCTCCAAGGGTCCCACGCTAGAAGCAGTGAAATTACAACTATGCCCATACTCAGTTAATCACCAAGCCTTGTCTCAGAAATCACTCTCAAATCCAAATCCCACCTCTCTCAGCCTTTTACCCTTCAAGATCTCATCCTTTGCTTCTTTCCATACTTGCCATGATTAAGTCTTTTTACCATTTTTCTGACAAGAGCCCATTACTAATTCTATCTTTATAAGGTCTTATTAAAGTCTCTCACTTCCATCTGCTACCTTCTACTGCCCCTAGTTACAATAGCCTAATGAATTCCCCCACCTCAGTCTTTTTTTCCCTTTATTTCCACCTGGGTTGACCTACCTTCCCCTAAAATTTTAAATTGACCATGTGACTGCTTCTTTACAAACAAAAACACTGATGCTTCTCCATTGCACAAATATACAAACTCAGTTTTGCCTTTACAGTCCTCTACATTTTGCCATCTAATCTAGGATCAGATTCCACTGTTAACACTGTCACTTATGCTACTATCTATCAAAATCACACCCACTCTTCAAGGCCCAATTCAAGCTCCACTCTTCATCTTTATATCCTCTACATAATGATTAGGAAAGAGCTCTGCACAGAAAAGGCAAATTCCTAATGAACTGATTCAGGAAATGAAAAACAAAACAAAACACTAAAAGCTTGAAAATACTTAAAACCTTCTGGAAGCATGTTTTTAAAATATTACTATTCAAAGATTAACATTTCAATTAAGAAGCCCTCCATATATCCAGCATTGCTAACCATTTATTAAATGGTAATAATATGCAACATAATTAAAGTCTCGCTAGGATCTATCATCAACCTGAAGATAAAAAGCTACAATATGGATCCAGAGTTTTAATTCTAATTGTATTTGTATTTTACCTAAGAAAGAAAAATTAAAGTAAGAGGACTTGGTATTTCACTTGATACTTAGGTCAAATAAGTTTTCAGCAGTGATAGAAATAGTTACCAGATCTAAATTATTTTCAGACTAGTAAAAATCCTATCAAACAGGAAAAAGGAAAAAACTTTCAATTAAAATATCCTAAACCCAGCCCTGGCGCATGCAGGTCAGTGATTAGTGTGTCAGCCCATGCACCGGTGGGTCAGGGTTCAATTCCCAATCAAGGGCACATGCACTGGTTGCAGGTATGATCCCTGGCACAGTAGGGCGTGTTTGGGAAGCAATAGATGGTTGTCTCTCTTACATCAATGTTTCTCTCTCCCCCTCCCTTCCACTCTCTCTAAAAATCAGGTAAGGATAAACAATAACAATAACAAAAACTGTCCTAAACCCAAAGATTATTGCAGTACCTGTTTTAGATGCTAATTTCTTTTAAAAGGGGACGAAGGACTTGATGGACAATTCTGAGCCTCTCATAATGAAGCACTTACTGGCATATCTACCAGCAGGTGCAACAGCCATCAGATATACAACAGAAAAGTGGTGCTGCAGGCAGTACTCTCTCTTCATTACTTTCTAGTGCCTTATTTCTTCTAGGCCTGACCTAATTTAATTTCTCTTTTGGCTCCTAAGCCTCTGAGTTCATGTTAATTTCCTCAGTTGTTTACTGTGAACCATTTTGCTCCCGAAAAGAATGAGAATACTAAAATTAAAGTGGGGTTTTTTTAAAAATAGAATTTAAACTTGTCTTTCTGTCTAGCTGACATACTTGATAAAATATGCCCTCTATGACATTTCTAAAATTATGATCACTCAAATTTGAATGTTCCTGAAATACATTTGCTTACAACAGTTAAAATATGCTAAAATTGTAAAATTATCAGTAACACTATTTAAGGATGATAGAGCAGGGTGTAATGGAAAGAACTGCAGCATTTGAAACAGGATCTTAGTCTACAATCTCTTGTCTGACTCCTTAGTTGTGACCTTAGGATTTGGCTTCACATTGAAATACTTTCTCACCTGAAAGAGATGGTATCACCACCTCTTCCTCCAGCAAGGTAGATGTTCAAATAAAATGAGGTAATAATGTACCTAGCACAGTACTTGGCCACGGAGTATTCCATAAATATTAGTTTGCTCCTTCAACACAAGACACAGTCACAAGGTTTAGATGGAAAGGAGCCTACACTTCCTTCATCAGCATACTACACCACGGGTAGTTAGCGCTATTAAAAACAATACAGTTAGCAAACCTTCCTGAGGAATCTGGATTAAGATGAGGGAGCCCGCATGCGACTGCAAGGGACTCCATTAAGCTACATATATAAATGGCCGTTAAAACATTAACGGTAAAAGTCCACAGCGATTGTGCTAGGACGTCTGGGTGCCTTTTTGCTGGTAAGAGGGTTCACTCGGGGAGAAGAAAGAGTCAAAGTAGGCCCACCTCCAAACGACTTTTTAATAAATTAAAGAGAGCAACGCTGACTTATCCCTTCCTGAAACGTCAACAGCATGATATTAAAATCCCTTTAAAAAAACTCCAAGGTTGAAATGGCCCACAGCTAACACTGGTGCCACCAATGCTTTGGGGGAAAGCCTGCGCAGGAGGGGAGCACCGTTAGCACCGCCGAGGACCTGCAATGAGAGCCGCTCGCGGAAAACCCGGGCGCGGTGAGGGAGAGAGAGAGATGATCATTTCTGCACACAAGCCGAGGCGAACCGCTCTCAGGACCACGGCCCCCGCCATCACCCACAAGCATCCGGAGGAATTCCTGGCTTTATGCGCGTCAAAAAGACCACCAGGCTAGCACATCGGAGGGTGGGGTTCCGTTCCCTTCCTGGGGGGTCCCGGGGCGCCCGGGTCCTGGCCTCGGCCCTCCGCGCCCCTCTACAAGGCAAGGGCCCGCCCGCCGAGTGCCGCCGTCAACACCCAAACCTCGATGGGCCCGGAGCATGCCCCCGGGCGCGGGCCGCGGAGAAGCCAAGGGGTCAGGGGCGCGGTGGCGCGGGAGGCCCGAGGCGCGGACGAGGCCGCGGCAGCGTCCGCTGCGGCCCCGAGAGGTGGGGTGGGCGGGCGCAGCCAGGCCTGCGGGCGGACGCGGACACTCACCACACCATGCCGTAGGCGCCCTCGCCAATGTACGAGAGGTTGGTGTAGCGCGGCCCCACGTCGAACACCTGCCCGCGGACCATCTCCGGGCCCGCGCCCGCCGCCGCCGCCGCCGCCGCCGCCGCCATGTTGGTTGCCGGGCCGCCGCCGCCGCCGCCGCCGCCGCCGCGCTGGGCTTGACGCTCTGTGGCCGTCTCTCGGCCCACGCCGCACCTCCCGTAGGGACCGCGCCGCCGCCGGTGCAGCCGCCGCCGTGAAGCGGGAAGAGCAAGGAGGGCGTCGCTCAGGAGAGAGAGCTCGAGAGCCCGAAGCAACTAGGACCGACTGCTGGTCTGACTGACTGACTGACGGGCGGGCCGGCGGGCGGGCGGAGGGCGGGGCGTACGCTCAGGAGGGCGCTGGGGCGGGGCCAAGCAGCGTGCGCGTGGATTGGTCCACCGAGGCCTGGGGGCGGGGTGATGCGGTTCGGCGGAAGTAGCGAACTCTGGGCGGAACACGGCGGCGGCACCGCCCTACGTGGTCACGTGCGTTAGCTCGGAGGTGGCTCTGGAGATGTAGGCGGGCTCCGAGGCGTCAGGAGAGAGCCCGGAGGACTGATCCTGACAGACGGTTAGGGACTGGGAAAGCCCTGATGTGTGTGGTCCTGACTCAGCCAGAGAGTGACCCAGGACTGCGTCTGAGGGACAACGACGCGCCGCACACGAGCTTCGGACCTGGGCCAGGCCTATCAGAGCCCGTGGTCCCCAGGGTCCCCCCACACCAACCTAGAAACATTGAGACCAGGGCAGAAACTGAAAGGCATGACCGAGACTGAGAAAGGTATTTGCATACAGAGAAAGCGTGAAACACAAAAAGTGGATGGATCCTCCAATCAGACCAGAGGTTCCTTCAACAAGTGCCTGTTGAGCACCTACCAAGTTCCTGGACATTTCCCGTGACAGAAACGGGAGGAGTTGGTAAATCCATATATCCTGGAGGCCTGGTGCATGAAATTCGTGCGGGGGTGGGAGGCGGTCCCTCAGCCGGGCCTGCACCCTCCCCAATCTGGAACATCCCTCTGGCACCTCTGGAAACCCAGACTGTTGGCTCCTAATCGCTCATGGCTCGCCTGCCCAACTGCTTCCTAACTGCCTTCGCCTAGGCCCCCCTGTGCCTCTGTGGCTTTGTCTGGAAGGACATCTGGAAGACATCCAATCTAATTAGCATATTACCCTTTTATTAGCATAGCTAATGCTCAAGTGGTGGTAAGTACTGTGAACTATAAAGGATCAGAGAGTATAGTATAATAAGTCTTCACTTAACGATGTGGAAAGATTCTGAGACCTCAAGTGAAAGAAGGTATAAGGAAATCAAATTTACCACAGGCTAAATTGATATAAACAAAAATTATGTTCCTACAGCATCTCATCAAACCCTATAACCAAACCCACCTTATTTGAAGACCTGCTGAAGAGGGTTCAGTCATTAGAGAAATACATTAAGATTCAGAGACTGAGTCCTGTTGACCAAAGCGAACCAGGTTTGATTCTGGTCAAGGGCATGTACCTTGGCTTCCCCCTCCCTGCCCAGGCCCTGGTCAGGGGGCATGCAGGAGGCAACCAGTCGATGTGTTTCTCTCACATCGATGTTTCTCTCTGTCTTTCCCTCTCTCTCCCACTCTCCCTACAAATCAATGGAAAAATATCCTCGGGTAAGGATTAACAAAAAATAAAAGAAAAATTCAGAGACTGAGACCTAGATTGATATAGAGGGATTGAAACTTAGAGGACATACTGATATGTAACACCAAAATGGAAATGCTAAACAAAAGCATCAAGATCTAGAGAATATGAAACATACACACTGAGGCTAAAAATAGTCATAAACAACAAAGGTTGAAAAAGAAAAACTGGAATCCTGAAACAGGTGAATGCCAAGAATAGCTAAGACAATACAGAAAAGATTGAGCCACTGCTTCTGAACTATTTCACAGGCCATCTTTAGAGGAGTAAGAGTGAAAAACCCTGTATCCTGATTGTCCAGCACTGTGATCTTGAAAGCAGTCACCTCTGGACTTGCAGACAACCGAAAAGATCAACTAGTTAATCTCAACTAGTCAATCTATTAAAGAGCCCTGTGGGGAAAAAACATGTGGCACATGAAAAAAGAAGTGCTACAGCCAAAAATTACTCCTTTTGAAATATATTTAGACCATGAAGCAGAATCCGGTTTTAGAAAACACCTAATTCTTATTCTTGGCTATTAGAGAATATTGCACCTTTTAAAAACATGCCAAGATAAGTGGAGTGTAATGAAATTACCATCACAATAATCAAAGTAAAATTCATTGGTCAAAGCACTAAAAAACATTTCACAATGTGGAAGAGCAAATCAGCAATATGGAAGATAAACAATTAAGTGATGGAATTCTTTAAGAAAGAAGAAAATGGATAGAACATCATGGAGACTTAAACCATAGGCATCTCCCAAAAGGAGACAACAAATCAATTAGAGATGATAATTAAGATTATAATAAACACTATAATAATAGGTCTAAAAATATCTGAGGTGGAAGTGGAAAATGGAATGAGTTCATTGGGATTCAGAAACATTAATAAGCACAAACAAACTTCAAGACATAAACTGGAAAAATTCTTAAAGTTCAGGGATAAAGAACTAACAGTATCCAATCAGAAAAAAATTATTTACAAAAAAAGCTAAAAACTTTTTTCCAGATTCTTCCTCTATAATAATTAAATGCCCAAAGGAATATGGAACAAGATAGACAGAACTCAGGGGTCAAGCTGTAACCCACAGATGGCTTCATTCTCTCCAGTGCCTTAATTTCTCCTTCATCTGAGGACATGCTTAGACACAGAGAAACATTGATGAGAAAGAAACATCAATCCATTGCCCCGCTTGACATATCCAGACTGCACGTTTTCTGCAGTCACACTGCCAGAGGGTTTGAATCTTGATTTTTCCATTTACTACCTGTATGACCTTGTTTCCTCCTCTTCAAATTCTGTAAATTTGTTGTACAGAAAAAAAATAAGAGAACTTATGTAAAGAGTCTGGCACATAGTAAGTACCCAATATATGTTATCTGTTGTTATTATCTACCCCACCCAAACCTGTTCTTCGTCTTGTATCTGTGGATAGCATCACCTTCACTCAGATACTCAAAATAGAAGTTTGGATATGATCTTTAACATCTTATTTTTACTTCCCTACCAACCCTTTCCCTACCCAACTAATCACAAACTCTTGTAAATTCTATTTCTTTACTTTCTGAAATTATTACTACTGAAAACATGGTCTCCAGATCACCAGCAGCAGTATTATGTGGGAGTTTGTTAGGAATACTGGCAGTCCTCAGGTTATATCAGACTCGAGGTAAGTCATTTCATGGTTATGTCGCCATCTCCCATTTATTTATAAAAAAAAATGTTCTGTCATTTCGATGTATGTACATATGTGCTTTATGTTTTTTATTATTTATTTGCCACAAGAAAAGGTCAAGAATTGTTATATTTAAATTTTTTTTTACTGTTTCACTTCATTACTGCTGTGTATGTGCTCCATGTGAGTGACATAGGTGCTTATGTAGGTGGGTTCTGACTTACGGCAAAAATCGAGTTACCTCATGCCATAGGAATGGATCTCCAACCTAACCTGAGGACTGCCTTACAGTATCTCAGGCTCCACCTCAGACCTACTGTACCAAGATCTGCATTTTAACAAGATCTGAATGGTCCTTATTAAACGTTGGAAAGCACTATTTTAAGTGTATTCACTTTATTTCCACTGCCTTCTGTTGCTTAAAGTCTGTTGCATCAACTCTTTACCTGGACTGTCATAGTAGCCTTAATTGTTCTATTTTCATGTTGCCCATCTCTAGTGGCTTCTCTTTATTTATACCCAATCTTTCCATAATAAAATTTACCCTGTCTTTCCCCTTCTTAAAGCAAATCAGTGGGTCCCAATACTCTCGGAGTGAGGCCACCACTGACCATCCCTCCACTCCAATTCCTTTTACTCTGCCCTTCCATGGTCCAGGCAGACTAAACTACTCTGTTTCCTCTTGTCTTTCAGTCTTAGCACATACCAATCCCTCTCCACTCTCCCAGCATTTGTGGACATGTTAGAGCTACCACACTATTGTGGCATGATGCACCTAACAGCTGTTTTTCTCCAAAGAACTTCTCTTGCCTGGTTCCATGGGCAGTAAGCAACCTTATCCTTAGAGATTGGCTTCACTTGTGGTTTTCTGACAGAGAAAGTACACTTACCAGAAGACACCCTTCTTCAGGTCCTGTGGCAATGACTGTTCATTCAAAGATGGGTTTTAATCATATATCAGTTTCTACTGAGTCAGGTTAGCATGAGCCAGTCCAGAGGGAAAAATTAGCCACAGTGACAACACATTTTTGGAAACACAAAAGCGAGAACTAGGCTCTGGACCACTGAAACCAACTAAGCACCATCAAAGCATAAGACCCTACTTGGATGACTAGCTGGCCACCTGAATATCTCCCTTATGGTCTTTCTGGGGTAGTGACAATTCACAGATCTGTAGAGACTTAGAAAACAATGGACATCGACTCTTCCTCTCTCTGATAGCACAACCCAATTTTCCATTGGTGAACAGTTTCTTCTGCACTCTCAAGAGTAAGCATGTGATCAGGGCTCCCCAATCAGAGTCACAGACATGAGTTCAAAGGATGGGCATGTGACCTGATCCAGGACAGTGACACTCAGCTCAGACTTTGAAAGAAACAATTGGGGGAGGGAGTGTTCTCTTTCTGCTGGGGAGCTAAGGCAGTGAGTATGAGTCTGGGGCCAAACACACATGTTGTGAGAAATGCTCTCTTAGAATGACGGTAATACAGGAAAAGCAGAGTCCATTTTCTGATGACATAGTTTGATACTATATTAGGTTTCTGACCAGTACTTTATCCAATAACTCCCTTTTTTGCAAAAAAAAAAACTGTTCAGAATTGTACAATAAATCACCAAGACATGAATCAGAACCTCATGAATGATGAAATGAAAGAAAAGAACTGGCTATAAGCCTTGAAACGAGCTAAAGATGGAGAAATAATTGAATAAAAACACCACCTGGTATACACTGTTTGAGGCTGATAGGTTGAAATAATTGTTGCTATGGTAACAAACAAAGCACAAAAGAAAAAATTGAGAGGGTTTTTTTAAATAGCAGGGTTTTTAACCTCAGATTAATGCAATGAAAACCAGAGAGGGAGAAAGGTGGTAGAAAAAACAAGGGCACACTAGGTCTTGTTTCACATAAAATAAAGATAAAATTTATTTTAAAAGTATAATTTTATACGTGTGTTGTTTTTTTCAGTGTAAAAAGCTTTTTTGTGGCATAAAAAGTTTTATGTCTACGTTATAAATTATGACAAAATATAAAGGGGAAAATGTAATTCATATAGCAAATCACTTTCCTCCCATTATAAATGGAAAAGAAATGGTGCCCCAGCCAGTTGCTCGGTGTTTAACCTTGGACTGAAGGGTTGCAAGTGTGATTCTGGTCAGGGGCAAGTACTTTGGGTGCAGGCTCAATCCCTGGCCCCAATTGGGGTGCGCGCTTGCGAGAGACAACCAATCAATGTGTCTCTCTCTTTCTGTCTTTCCCCCTCCCTTCCACTCTCTCTGAAAATCAATGGAAAAAAAAATATATCATTGGGTGAGGATTAACAAAGAAAAAAAAAAGGAAATGACAAAGAATCATAAAAACAGTATCAAAATACCATAAAATTAGATGGTGGAAAGTTAGACTAGGTGTAACAAGTGTAAATGAGAAAATGTAAATAACTAAAATTCCCGTATAAAAACATGAAAAATCTCAGATCAAACCAAAGGGCAAACTCTGAATATGTACTGTTGTTAAAAAAGAAGAAGAAGAAGAAGAAGAAGAAGAAGAAGAGTGCCCAAAACACATATAATAAAAAGGCATTGTGAAATCAATGCATCAAATGAAATAGCAACATAAAACAGCAAACAAAAATCTTTAGAAATACAATAAAACTAATTAAAACACAGTTATAGTAAAATATATTACCACTCTCAGACTATGATATATAAAGTAAGCAAAAATATGAGTTAAGCAACAGAATGAATAAGATATAAAAATAGCCCCAACCTATACCGAAACCGGTTTGACTCAGTGGATAGAGCGTCAGCCTGCAGACTGAAAGGTCCCAGGTTAGATTCTGGTCAAGGGCACGTACCTTGGTTGTGGGCACATCTCCAGTGTGGGGCGTGCAGGAGGCAGCTGATCGATGTCTCTCCCTCACAATGTTTCTAACTCTCTATCCCTCTCTCTTTTTCTCTGTAAAAAATCAATAAAAAATATAAAGAAAGGAAGGAAGGAAGGAAGGAAGAAAGAAAGAAAGAAAGAAAGAAAGAAAGAAAGAAAGAAAGAAAGAAAGAAAGAAAACTAAGGTAATCTGGTCCTGGCCAGGTAGGTCAGATGGCTTATCTGATATGCCATCCCTGGTTGGGGCACATACAAGAAGCAACCAATGGCTGCATAAGTGGAACAATGGATTGATCTCTCCCTCCCTCCCTCTCTCCCTCTCTCTCTCTTCAATAAATAACAATCTAAAAACATAGTAAGGAAATTTGACTAAAATATAAACTTTCATTAATTATATCAGTACTGGTTCATAAACAATTCAAATGTACCATACTAATATGAGATTTTAATAGGAGAAACCTAATGTGGGATATTTCGGACTCTGTACTATCTTGGCAATTTTTCAGTAAATCTAAAAAGTATTTATGCAGCCCTAGCTAGTGTGGCTGGGTGAATAGAGCTACGGTCTGTGGACTGAAGGGCCCCAGGTTTGATTTCAGTCAAGGATACATGCTCGAGTTTCGGGCTTGATCCCCAGTAAGAGGTGTGCAGGAAGCAGCTGATCAATGATTCTCATCATTGATGTTTCTATCACTCTCTCCCCCTTCCTATCTGAAATCAATAAAAATATATTTAAAATAAATAAATTAAATTAAAAGAATGTAGTTCAGTGAGCAGGATTTGGGCACGAATTACATGTTGGGGTTAGTAAAGAATAAGGTTTAGGAATATGTTTACTTTTTGGCTCAGGATGCAGAGAAGATGGAGAGGTTCCTGGGTAAGATCAACAGTGGGCAGGTGAGGAGTTGAGTGGAGATTTGTAATGAAGGGTTGTGCACTTGAGTTTGGAGCTAATGCATGAGACTTGGTTTGGCAAGGACAGTTTTAGGGTGAGGCGACTGAGGAGCCTAGGATGCAATATTTAAGAAGGCGCTTGATCTTGGATGTTAATGCTGTACTTACATAACCCTGAGGGTGAATGTTTCCTTAAATGTTGCACCCTAGATGCTTCCCTTAACTTGCCTAATCTTCATCCTGGCTCTGTTTGAAAACTTCTAACTGGCAAGTGGAAGACACTGAAATTCAAGGGATGGACAGATAAAAGGAATCTAGAAAAGGAGATGAAAAACAGCTGGTGCCAGCAACCAGCCCAGCCTTCAACCTAATAATAAAAAAATTAATTGCCTTCTAAGCTTTCTTGATTTTCTAGGGTATTACTACATTCATATTTCCTCCCTGACTAAAACATTAGAATGTTTGTTAATTTCCCAGTGGCTAAGGATTTTAAAATTTAAGTTTCTGTGATTATTTGTTAAATTGCCCTGTGATTAGAGGATTTGACTTGAATAATATTTGTTATTTCAATTTGTTAAAAACTTCTTATGGTTCAGTATACAATACTTTTGTATTTTATATAGGTGTAAAACTCAGCATGTATTTTTATGTCTTTTTTTAACTTAAATTTCCACTTTTTAAAAAATACTTGATTGATTGTTTACAGTGAGGAAGGGAGAGGGAGAGATAGAGTTAGAAACATCAATGAGGAAGAAACATCGATCAGTTGCCTCCTACACAACCCTAACTGGGGATGTGCCCGCAACCAAGGTACATGCTCTTGACTAGAATCGAACCTGGGACCCTTCAGTCCACAGGTCAATGCTCTATCCACTGAGCCAAACCGGTTAGGGCTATTTTTTAAAATATATATTTTATTGATTTTTTACAGAGAGGAAGGGAGAGGGACAGAGAGAAACATCGATGAAAGAGAAACATCAATTAGCTGCCTCCTGCACACCCTGCAGAGGGGAGGAGGGTTTGGAGAACTGGGTGAAAGAAGTGAAGGGATTAAGAAGTACAAATTGGTAGTTACAGAATAGTCATTGGGGATTAGGTAAAGCACAGGGAATATAGTCAATAATATTGCAATAACTATGTATGGCATCAGTTGGGATACTGGAAATACCAAGGTATATGATTGTCTAACCACTATGCATACACCTGAAACCAATACAAAATAAAATTTTTAAAAAGACAAGCAAAATAAAATGTATAAGGAGATATACGTATGTGGGTAAATCTGTAAAGAAGTCATCTCTAAAGATGATGCAGGTAGCGAACACTATTGGCAAGACAATGTTTTGAGTTGATTGGTGGGTCTGTAATGATTATGCTTCATATCTGATCTCTAACATTGATGCTCTATGTATTTATGTCAACTACTTCATGTTTTTAAAGATGAAAGACCCAGCCCAGATGTGCTATACTGTGGGGATCAGAAATGGAGAAATGGATGGCATGAGGCAGGGGTGGGCAGTCTGCGGAGCCTGAAGCCAGGAGAGGCCGCTGGAAAGAGGAACATTCTCTGAGAACCAGCTTCGTGAAGTGAGGCTTCAATTCTCAAACATGACGCTACACACATTAAATGTACCAAACTGCAGCCAATGAAATACATCCATACAGTTCTGACTCTAAAATACATAGCTCTTATCAATATATTTGACTAGAGGCGCAGTGCACGAAAATTCGTGTACTCAGAGGGGAGGGTTCTCAGCCCAGCCTGCATGCTCTTACAATCCGGGACCCCAGGGTAGGGTCCAGTCTCATTGCAGCATGGCTCTGGTTCCCTGGGCCTGTGAGCTGGGGGGAGGGACCCAGCAGCCAGTCCAATGGCAGCATGGCTGATTCCCCGGAGCCTGCAGGCGAGGAGAGGGACCCAGCAGCCAGTCCAATGGCAGCATGGCTCCATTCCCACAGCCCCCTCCTGCTGCTGAACTGAGGCAGCCGGGACCCAGGACTGACTCCCACCGAGAGCTGCCAGAGCCCAGGACTCACTTCAGCCGTGCCAGTTGGGACCGTAGCCTGGTGTTTGGTCGTCTGTCCAGACATGAAGGTCATGATGGACCCTGGCTCTCTATATATTAGGATCTGTCTCATCTCTACCGACTATACATTGTTTTAGATGCTCTGGGCAAAAAGGTGCCTCTCATTGCAAGAAGTTTTATTTCGAAACTATACTGCTAAACACTTACCTTGCTTATTTTGTTATTTTGTTCCATACCCAAAACCAAATCTTGATTTTCTTTCTTTTCCAAGTTTTGTCATGTTGTCGTATTGCTTTTATAATTTAAGAAAGGAGGTAGAGGGGCAGGGAAGAGGAGAAGAGGAGGGAGGTAAAAGAGGAGGAGGAGGAGGTCTCCCCTGCCATAGCCAGAATGACTGAGACAGTGGTCTAAGGAGGGGCCTGCCCGTGGTGGGCAGTGGCACCCCTATGGACCCCCGTGCCGTGCCTGGCAGACCCAAGTCCAGACTTGACCTCTGGTGCAGATTTGTCTCCTCGCTGGCAGAGAACCCAGCTGATGTCCTGGCCTCCCAGGGGTCACTCAGTCCCTGCTTACTGCAGTATGCCCAGTCCTTCAGGCTCCCCCCTGCCCCCAGCCAGTGGCCTCGGAGAGAATGTTCTCCTGGGCTCCAAGCTCTGTGGCGGTGGTGGAGGGGGGAGTGCGGAGCCACCATCTGGCTCTAGTGATGAGGTTCAGACACATGAGGCGACTCATTAGGGAACAATCAAGACAGCATATACTTAAGACCGAGGATCTGCTTGGCAGATTCTGCGGGAGCTTTGAAGGAGGCGGAGGGGGCGAGGGAGGCAGAAGGAAGATGGGTGAGTTAGGTGGGGCTGGGGGAGGGGCAGGGCCTGGTTGGAAGCCCCATCCCCTCCCCACCCCCAAATGAGAGGATAGAGAGATCATGCTGCCTCCCTTGCAGTGTGGTCTGGAGGGTAGGAGACTGATGCCCAGGCTGCCTGGCGCAGGAGGGGGTGCTAAAAGCCCTTGGGAGTGATCTGGGAAGGACTATGAGAAATGAGGCTAACTAGACCTGAAAGTGGGCAAGAGGGAGGGTCCCACAGGCAAGGAGAGGGCAAAGGCTCGCTGTCTGGGGCTGACAGGGAGGGAGCGACACAGCAACCCCCGGCTGGCTGGCCCCAACCAACCTGAAAACACAAGCTGCCCCACCCTATGTTTTGGGGAGAAGTTCAGGCAGCATTTGAGGCCCTGGCTCTGCAGCTTCTGTATGGAGTATTTTGGATGCTGTTCATGTCCCCTTAGGGGTCTGAATTCAGCCAGGAGCTCAAGGAAGAACTGCCCATTGGGTCCTGGACCTGCTCTCGCCCAGGTGAGTGTTGTGCAGGCAGGGTCTCCATCCTCAGTGGCCCAGGGACACCAAGGTCTCCTGCGGGCTCCCCAGAGGCCTTGCCTCTCTCCTGCCACCCCTCACATGCCCAGAGTGAACATGACTTCCTGCTGCTGGCGAGGCTGGGCTGGGAGCCCTAGGATGTGAACCAGGCTGGGCAGGTTAGCTGAGAGGTAGGGCTCCCTCCAGAATTCAACTGCTCCCCTTCCAAGGAGATTTGTAGATGACCCTATTCACCCCAGGAGCTTCCAAACACCCCGGTCACCCAGGGGAACCAGGAATTCAGAGGGGAGGGGAGACAGAATTCAGGACTCGACACAGGTTTCAGACTCACGGTTTATTGACACTTGAGCACAAGAGCCCTGGGAGGAGATTGCCTTTCTGGCCTCCCACCTGGGACTTGTCCCTACAGTCAGGTCAGGGCAAATAGACATCCTGTCTTGGAACATCCCTCCCCCGTCCCACAGAACCTCACTGAAATGTGCACAGATAAATCCTTGGCAAGGCTGGCACAGCACGTGAATGGCAAAGCTCAGCAAATTTGGCAAAGTTGTGGAGCCTTGGAAAAGGCCCCAGGCAGCTGCCCCTTTGGGCTACAGGCAGAATCAAACCCAACGGTTCATTTTGCACAAACCCACCTATAGTTTCCATTTAGCTGGCACGGGAGCCAGGCCCAGGAGCTGTGGGAACTGTGCCCCTGACCCCGGGAATACTGCTGAGGTAGCTGGGGAAGGGGCAAGCCAGAGACTACATGTGGGCCAGGGAGGACAGGAGACGGGGCTCTGGCCAAAGGCAGGGGGTGGCCGAAAGCTGACCCAGTACCTCCGTGAGCACCCTGTGGCTCTCTCCCTAAAACGCACCCTTTCCGGGCCCTGGGTGCTGAGCGCGGGCTGGGCCAGGGAGGCTATGCAATCCCCTCAGGATTTCGGCGGGTTGGGAGTTGGACCAGCCGACCTGGGGAGCCCAACTGTACTGCCTCTCTCCCGGCCCTCCCCTCCGCCGCCTGCCAGTCCCACCCCTGCTGGCTCCGGATCAGCTCTACCTGTGAAAGCAAGGCTGGCATTCTCCAGCTTTTGTGTTCCTTATAAGGCGCTGGCATCAGTAGCTCAATTCTTTTCCAACCCACTTAATTTTAAGAATAGACACTAGTAAAACTTATTCACCTCCTCCCTGCTGGCAGTGGGGGAAGGGCCCTCAGCACTGGCAGCATCTCCCCAGGATGTGCTGGGGTTCACCCAAGTACCCCTGCACCTCCAGAATTCCTGGAGCTGCTGCAGACTCGGATTCCTGTGCCCTACAAAGGGGAAACTGAGTCCCAGGGAAATGCAGCGACTTACTCAGCTTGCATAATAAGCTAGTGGCAAAGCTGGGACTCGAGAAGGGGACCCCGGTTTTCAGACCAGTGTCCCCGCCAGGAGTCCTCTTGGGACTGTGTCCTGAACAGGAAGTGGACCAGGATGCTCAGTGGTTGAAGATGCCCAGTGGCTCCCAGTGCAGCCCAGTCAAGATGGGAAAGACCCGCTCTGTGCCTAGGAGCTTGCAGAGGATAACGAGGACTCCCTAGGCTAACAGCCACACCAGACAGCAGTGCCGCGCTGGGGCCTGTGTGGGGGGTGCGAGGGGGGACTCCAGCAGCTTGGCTCGGGTTGCAGAGGTGTCAGGACAAGCCTGGAGAAATATCCTGGTGGAGCCTCAGATCGGGGCCCAGACTCCACGTGGTGGAATCCAGAGAAGCTCCTCTCTTGGCAGCCATCAACGGAGTGAGATGAGCAAAGAAGAGAAAACAAGCCCATTGCTCCCCCCCTCCATTAAGGTCATGCCCTGGGGATGCCAGGCTGGGAGCGAAGGGTGGGGCCACACCCAGCCTGCTGCCAGCCTTGGGCGGGGAGGGCTGACGAGGAGGCTTCTGGCCCCCAGAAGGCAGCGGGCCTTCAAGTTAAAGGGGTAACACATGGTCGTGTTGGCTGCCAAACATTCTCTGAATCGCAGTGACCACGTGTAAGATGCTTTTTATCATGAGGCCTTGAGCAAGGTACTGACTACGTGGCCTCAGCATCTTCATCCTGCTGCGGGAGTGGGATAAACTCAGAACTTGCAGGGGGGGTGGGCACCCATGGCCCTTCCCTACCTGTTGGATGGGTCAATGGCCTCTCCCTAAAACATCCTCTCATCATCCCCGCCACTTCCCGGGACTCCCCTCAATGCCACTGGGGTCAGGGGGCTCCCCAGACAGATCTTCCTGGGGCTCTGCAGCTGTGGGTGGACTCAGATTGCCTCTACAGGACATGGCACCAAGCTTCCTCTCATGGCCCAGCCCCCTGGCAACCTTCTGCTGAAGCCTCAGTTAAGCAACTCACTGCCCTCCCCAGCCTTGCCAGCCTCTGCCTACAGCAGCCCTGCCCACTCCTGCATGCCAGGTCCTCCCACCGGACACCCGTCTCCCCCAGGCCTGACCTCTGCCTGGAGCCCTCACCCAGCCGTGCCACCTTCAACCCACATAGCAGTTGTAGCGCCCACGTGATGTGAGCAAACGAAGTCACCTGAGCTTCACCTTCCCAGGGAACTGGACAAGCTCTCTCATAGGCAGTCAGGGCAGCAGCGGCTGCCAGCTATTGGCAGGAAGAGGGGCGTCCGCTGGGCGGGTGGGACAGACTCCCAGCCACATCCCTACTGCCTCCAAACAGACCCACAGGCTACATCAGATTTGCCTGAGCCTCCGAGAATGTGTTTCCGAATGAAACCAATCCAACTACCAACACACAAGACATTCTGGAACATTCCAAACAGCAGCAAGGGCGTGCCTGCCCACGGAGCTTGGGCCCTCAGCTTAGGGTCCAGCCAGATACCAAGTGGCAGAACCAAGGAAGGTGGGGATCAGGCTCCTGGGGCCCTGAGTCCAGCCCGGGGCCCTCAGAGCAGCCCATGCTCTTAGGAACCACCTTGCTGACTGTCAGTGGCACATCTCAGAGAAGCAGAAAGAACTCTTCAGGGAGAATTCTAGCCTAAACCACCCTCTGTAACAAAATAGATCCTTCTTGTGGCAACTTATACATGCCTATCGGAACTCATCATAGGCCCGGCAGATCCAGCCTTCCCTAAAACTGTTTAAGGCACTTGAATGGCTTATGAACACTACCTGGAATGGTTTTTATTTCAATCTTAATTTAAGAAAAAAATTCAGTAATACTGCAAAAGAAGTTTCCCCTAAAAAACCAACAACAACCAATATGTAAGTTTCTCAGAATTAAAATAAATGTTAAGCTCTGCTTACGTTATTTGACACAACAGGTCACTTTGGCACAGACAGAACAGAGAGAAAACCGGAAATACTGCTTCTGAATTAGACTTTTCCCTGGAAAACAACAACAACACAAAAAACAAGTGCAGCATCTCTGGGCTTCCCCTTCCCCTTCGGGGGACGAGAGGGCCCAGCGAGGCCAGGGCCACACATGTCCCGGCTGCCTTGACGCAGGCGGGCGACCACTGCAGATGCAATCCTAGGTCCTCTCTCGCTCGGCCAGCTGAGCGCAGCCAGACGCGTCTGCCCACACAAACCCTCCCAGCGGTGACCTATGAGGAATGGAGGAAAAATCCTGCGCTGGGCGCCCAGGACGTGTTTGCAAATACCCACGGCTCTGGGTCCCCCACAGCGCCCACTGCCCCCCACACACGCCGGTGTCTTTGGTCTGGCTGCAGCCAGTGACTGCGGCCTCTGGTTCCACCCCCACCTCGTGGGGATCAAGGGCCAGTCCAGTTCCCAGATCGTCTTCTCTTTGCACAGGCTTCCTCTGTCCCACTGCCTGTCCCGGGCAAGGTGTGACACCGCGCCCCATGCAGCTCCACAGCCATCAGGAGGGACCGATGCAAGCAGCACAGGGGCTCAGGGATCCCAGGGAAAAGCACTGCTTGGGGGGTGCCGCCTGCCCACCTCTGCCTATTGGGTCCTTAGACATCTGAGGGGAAGGGTCATAGGGTGGGGACCACCGGGGCCCTGGCCCTCCTAGCTTCTCCATGGAGTGTTGTTCTCTGGCTCTGAGAGGGCAGAGGGCAAGTCCTGGCTTCTCCTGTCAGCCTGGCATTCCCCAGCCCCCTGGGCCGACCCCTCCAGCAGGTCTCGGGGGTCCCTCAGGAAGACCACCATGACCGTGATGTTGTCATGGGAGCCCCTCTCCCTGGCCGCAGCCACCAGCTCCTCGGCGACATGCAGCCCGCTGCCCTGCTGCCTGGCCAGGTGGCTTTGCACAAGGCCGGCCACCTCCTGGTGGGAGACTACGTCAAAGAAGCCATCGCAAGCCAGCAGCAGGTAGTCCTCAGAGCCGGTCAGCTCCCGGGAGGCCACGTCTGCCTCTCCAGACACGTAGGGCTTCTGGAAGACATCCCCTGGGCATGGGAGAGAAGCGCCTGGAGTCAGAGGATTGGTGGTCCATCTTGCCAGGCCTGGCCGCCATGGCCTCCCCTCCTCCAACACCCGCTCACAGGCAAGGGCCTGGGGTGAAAAGATAACTCGCCACGGAGGGGACGCAGCAGATGTCTCCTGGTGTTCCTGCGGGAAGCAGCAGCACCCAGCAGGGCCCGAGCTCAGCTCCAGCACACAGCTTCCTCATGCCGGGGAGCGGGCCCAGCAGGGTGGCCCTGGCCCTCCTGAGCTCCCGACAGCTCCGCTCAGACACCGGACAGGCGCTCAACTGAGCTCGCTCTTCCTCCCCCACACCGGCTCTACCCCAGTCTCCTCAGCTCGGAAAACAGCGCCAGGATCTGAGGGTCCCCTCTGATTCTCACACCACACATCTCACCTGTTAGCAGGTCCCATGGGCTTTGCCTTCAAAATGCAGCTCCACCTCCCGCCCATCCCCCCGTTCCCTCCTGGTTTGGACAGCTCACACCACCCCGGCCCCCCAGAGCTTCCCACTGGCCCCTCCTTCTGCTCCTGACAGTCACCTGCCCAAGGAGCATGAACTAGACCCCAGCTTCCCAGAGCTCCCCTCTCCTTGGAAGGGAGCCTGGCCCCTCAGCTTCCACAGAGGCCTGCCCCCCCTCCCTGCCCCGGGATGTCCGGAGACGCAAGGGCAGAAGCCACAGGGAGAAGGGCTATAAAGGCAACACGCTTGGCAAGAGGGGGACATTTCAGGAGGCTGGAGGGACAGATGCCCCATCACAGGGGTTAGCGGGAAGGAGGTGGCTCCTAAGTAGAGAAGAAGAGACCTGGCTGTCGAGCCCCCGGGTGAGGCCTGGCAGTGGCAGGCTGCTGAGAAAATAGAATGAGGTGGGTGGGGAAGCTTATACTTCAGATCTTAAGACAGAAAAAAGAATCACCAGCGTGAATGGGGGGAGCGGGGGATAAATCTCACTTATGGAATATTTAACACTTATCTCCCAGCTAACCAAGGGGAGCTGGGCCTCGACTTTTCTGAGGAAGTGTTTTAACAAGGGGATGATGACATGTAACTTGAGCCGCAGTTCTCTGTGCAAGGAGTCTGTCAGTCACTTTCCCATCAGCCTTATTAACGGCAGGCACCTTTTCAGCACAGGACACGGCCGTCCCCTAGAGCCGGGCCCAGAGGCCTAGCCCTGGGCAGCCTTTCTCTCGCCCCTTGCCTCCTTACCTATGGCTCTGGACACGGCCAGGGTCCCGTTGACTCTCCAGCAGTCCATGTAAGACACGAAGCCACCCAGCGCTTCGATGCGCTCCTTCTCGTCCTGCGGAAGACAGGCAGGGTGGGGGCCTCAGCGCTGCCAGCCGGGAGGGCATCGGGCACTGCCAGCCGGGAGGAGCTGAGCTGGTTTCTCAGACAGCGCTGGGAGCCACAGCTCTTGAAAGATGCCCAGATGAGGCAGCAGTAACACAGCGAGAAATTATAAATAACCTCCTCGCCCTGCAGGTGCAGGAATGGCTAAACAGGTTATGGTGCAAATACAGACAGGCCACTCCCAGCCACCGACCAACAGCCTGCCCCTGAGCAGCCTTTCAGGGCCAGAGAGATGCTCACGAAGCAACAGAAAGAGCACGAGCCCCGGGGTCAGAGGGCAGGCCCCTGTCCCTTCGCTGTAAGCTGCTGGGAGTACACCAAGTGTGTGTGACGTGTGGCCACTTGGCAGGGCTGGGTGAAACCTGAACCAGGCCCTGGAAAGCCTGGTGGCCCTGGGTCCTCATCCTTCTCCTCCACCCACAGGCCCTGGCTGGCTCCCCAAAGGACTGTGGTACTCCAGGCCAGAGAGGACAGGACCGAGGCGCAGTCCAGCCACGAGTCCTAAAACGTCTTTGGTTCTATCCATTCCCCTGGAAGGAGGTTTCCAGACCTGAGCCTATTGCCTGAAGGTGGTAACAACAGTGTCTGCTGTGTGAGGAGCCTGAGGCCGGGAAGGGGTGGAGCCAGGCCCAAGCATGGACATCTGTCCTTGCTCTCTGCGTGGTCCACTCTGCTGAGCTCAGGCAGTGTTTGGGAAATGCTGCCTGCAAAATGTGCCCAGCAGGCTCAGAGGAGGTGCTCCACACTGAACTTACAAGGGGGTGCGGTCGACGGGTGCCGAACCGGGACCTCAAGCATAGGTTTGTATCTAAACTTAACTTGGGCCCCCCATGTCACTGGGCTGCTTGTCTTGGGGGTAGAAGGTCCACCGGGGAGCAGGCGCTGGAGGTCCCAGAGTGACAGAGAATACCTACCCTTCCCTGGCTGTGTGCTTTGGGGAAGTTACTTAACCTCTCTGGGCTTCAGTTCTCTCTATACAATGGGGAGAGCATATATAGGATGCTGAGCACAGGCTGTGAGGCTAAGGAACGCTGTCATTGCTGGCTGTTATGCCGTGCTTTCTAAAAGTCACAACAGAAAAGACAGTTCCACACAATTACATAAAACCAACACTTCCATATGGAAAAGCCCGTAAGGAAAGACAAAATAATTTGCAAATCGCTGCACAGATAAGGAGCCAACCTCCTCAAAGTATATAAGATGCCTACAGATCAATAAGAAAAATAGCAACAGTTCGGGACAAAAATAGGCAAAAGACAGGAACGGCGTGTTCTCAGGAAAGGTGACAGAAACGATCTTCAGCCTGGAAAAGACGCTTAAGCTGGTTTCGTAACAGAAGTGCACACTAAAGGAAGGCCCCTCACCTCTCAGACTGCCTGAGGGAGCAGTTTGCAAATCTGTGCACTCTGACCCAGCTACTGCACTTCTGGGGACATGCCCTTTAGATGCACTGATCCTGAACAAGGAAATGCTGTACTAAGCTGCCTGTTTCTAGCACCAAGACTGAAAAACACCCATGTCCATCGAGGAGGGATGGAAATGGGACTCCACCAGCGCTGGGAGAGGGTGGGAGCACCTCATGTGTAGGTACTGACCTAGAACACCCACGAGGTGCATGAGAAGGTGAAAAAGCCAATGCAGGGCAGCATGTGGGGCCTAGAAGCACCCCCCAGCTGTGCAAACTCTCGCTCTCCCGCCTCAGGAGACAGAACGGACATTCCTGTGAGATATGGTCTGAGTAGGAATAGTCATCCTGGCTTCCAGGTGAAAACCCTGAAGCTCAGGTGGGTGAGAGACCTCAGGGTCGCAGTGTAGCTTCTGCCTACGAAGCCCCACGCCTGGTTCCTTCCAGCCCAGCACCACTTCCTCCTGCCCTCATTCCCAGAGCCCAGGTGAGCCGCTCCTAGTCTGCATGCATGACAAGACTGCACACTGGCCCCACTTACTCACTTACTGCCTGCCTGCTGGGCACATAGCTCAGCTCTCCCCTGCAGCTCTGGGCTCCGTGCTGCTGTGACACTGGCTGTTCATGTCCCAAGCTTTAGGGGAACCCTGGCCACTGGAGTCAGACAGGGGAGCTCTCCCTGTGGAGGAGTGCCAAGGGTGTCCTGGGAAGACAGCCCAAGGTCCCCTTTTAAAATATATATTTTATTGATTTTTTTTTAACAGAAAGGAAGCGAGAGGGATAGAGAGTTAGAAACATCGATGAGAGAAAACCATTGATCAGCTGCCATCTGCATGCCCCCTACTGGGGATGTCCCCACAACCAAAGTACATGCCCTTGACTGGAATCAAACCTGGGACCTTTCAGTCCGCAGGCCGATGCTCTACCCACTGAGCCAAACCGGTTAGGGCCCAAGGTCCCTTTTACTTCATAATCTGTCCCAGCAATGCCTGGCCAGGGCTCCCTGACCATCTGCATCCCTGACCGGTCCAGCACAATGGGGCCAGGGCTGTCCCAGGGAGTGGGTGGAGGGAGCCCCTCACCTGCCGCTCAGGTTTATGTGGCTCCATCATCTTCACCACCTGTCCCTGCTGCACCAGGATGACCTGCGAATCCCCCAGCCAGGCGATGTGCAGGGTTTTTCCCGTGATGAGTGCACACACGCCTGTGGTTCCACTTTGCAGTCGCTGTGGGAAGAGAAGGCCGAGCGGGTGAGGGTGGGCCAGGCACCTGTCCCGCAGGCGCACGCAGTCCAGATGGAAGAACAGCTGGAGGAGTGCTCAGAGAGAGGAAAGGGCTGCCGATGCCTGACGGCACCGCGATGGTTTCCATTCTGTGCTTAGAGCGTCCGATGCTGGTGCAGCCCCCACCCCAAATTTCCTCACCAGCTGTGACTACTGGGGCAGGTCCACCGGGCCTCAGTTTCCCGAGGTCTAACATGGACATATCTTTGTATCGACCCCATAGGCTGCGGGAGAACCCATTAAAGAGAACACAGGTAAGAGTCAGCGTTGGGTTGGGGGGGAGGACGGGTTCTTTCTTCTTTCAGAAACAGATGCCTCATCCCTGTGTGGCTCTAATTCCCAAGGAAAGAGCACTCCCAGCGGGACACCAGTTCCTGCTGAGACCCTGCCCAGGAGAACAAAGGGAAGTGTGGCTGCATATTAATCATGAGTTTTCTTTTTTGTATTTTATTGATTTCAGAGAGGAAGGGAGAGGGAGAGATAGAGGCATCAATGATGAGAATCATTGATTGGCTGCCTCCTGCACGCGCCACACTGGGGATCAAGCCCACAACCCAGGCATATGTCCTGACCGGGAATCGAACCTTGACCTCCTGGTTCATAGGTCAATGCTCAACCATGCTAGCTCAATTGTTTTCTGTATTTTATGATGATTTATACTTTATGATGATTTTGTTTTCTGTATTTTATGATCATTTCTTTTGGCCTTGCTAATCCTGGAGAGAATGCCCTACTCCCCATCCCCTGGGCCAGCTAATTCCTAAAAACACCAAACATCTCCCCCGAGACCCTTTCATGCACAAACCAGCGGATCAGGAGCTCATGTCTTCAACCACTTGCTCTGCCTCTCACGCTGAGCCAATGTTTCGTTGGCTCCGATAGCTGCCCCTGCAGCCCAGAGCCTGTAGAGGTGATTCCAACTATCCGATCCTAAGCTTGCTGTGACTTGCTGGCCCCGCCTCACCCATGCTTCCTGCAGAGGCCACAGTGGAGACCCTGGCCAGGCTTTCCTCTCTCCCTCTGCTTCCTGGTCCACGTGGTGCTTCCCCGGTGGCACTGTGTGGCATGGTGCATACTCCTGAAAACTGTAAGTAATGAACTCCTCTACGTAATAAACTCTTCTTTCAGGGCAAATGTCTCTGTCATTTTACCATGCTTAAAACAACATCCTGGGCCCTCACCGATTTGGTTCAGTGATTAGAGCATTGACCCACGGACTGAAGGGTCGCAGGTTAGATTCCTATCAAGGGCACAGTCAAGGGCAAGTACCTCAGTTGAAGGTTCAATCCCTGGTCCCGGTTGTTTGGGGCATGTGTGGGAGGCAACCAATCCAAGTGTCTCTCTCACATTGATGTTTCTCTCTTTCTCTCTCTGCCTCCCCCCATTCCTTTCACTCTCTCTAAAAAATTCTTTGGAAAAAATATCCTCAGGTGAGGATCATAAAAATAAATAAATAATGCATAATAAATAAAAGAAAACAAAATCCTGAGCCTGCACACCCTCTGCAGTGGGGCAGGTCCACACAGCAGCAGGGCCAGGCTGCACCAGCGGCAAGCTTTATGTTGCTGCTATTCAAATGGAAAACCAGCCCCCTTGGCTGTAAGAACAAAATGACGCGACCGTCAGCAGCATTTAGTGAGAACCTTCCAGCACCACTGAATTCCTATCCCTCCGCAGGGCTGGGCCTCTCCAATGCTAATGGCTACTAGCCTCCCACCGCACAGGACTGGCCCGCCCGTCCTCACCTCTCGCTTGGCTTTCCAGAGGAACATCTCATCGGTGCGCCGGAAAGCTTCTCGGAGGGCTCCCTCGGGGTGTGTGGGCAGCTCGGGCTGGCGAGCGGCATTGGCGTGTACATGCACAGCGGCGTACCTCGCGGCATCCACTCCTCCGTGACCGTCAAACACTGCAAAGTAGGCGCGATCCACGGGGTCCTGGTTGGGAATGCAGCGGGAGTTACCGCCCGGCTGACCTCCTGCCTGGCTGAGGCTGTGACCCAGCCAAAGGCCCTCCTCATCAGGCGCTGACTAGAAGGGTCAGGCGCTGAGTGGAGGGGTCCAGCCCTCGGCCTGCAGATGGAAGCTGTAGGCATCATTCCTGCCTCGGCTCCGGTGGGAAGGTCTGCTCGGCACCTGGAGGGGTTTCCCATCCTCTGCCCCTGTGCAAGCCCTCCTAGGCTGTCCTGATTCGGGACCTGGGCCTCGTGGGCCGCCCTGGGGCCCGGGAGGTGGAGCACTCACGGACAAGCCGAAGAGCTGGTTGAAGGCAGGAAGGCACACGTGCCGGTCCTCCATCCTGCGACGAGTGTTCCGTATGGCGTGAATGGAGACCAGCCACTGCCGCGGCGGAGCCCGGGCAGGCGGGGGCACCTGCTTCTGCCACAGGCTGCATACTTCCCAGAGCCGGTTGAAGAAGCTCAGCGCCAGGCCCTTGGCATCCAGCACTGATGGGTAAATGGAGGATGGTTAGGAAGCACCAATGCAGGCCAGCCAACGCTCTGCTCGCTCTCCCTGCCCCCCTTCCTGTGGTCTCTGCAGCTCTCCAGACAGCCCATTCACAGGCCTGCACAGGCCTGTCCATCACCTCGGGGCACACAGCCTAATACACAATGTGTGATAACCTGTGTCATCAACAGCGAGAAGCGTCTGGGTTGGCCCCGTGGTAGAGCACCCCCCACCAGAAGAAATAGCCAGAAATGCAGGTGATTTAAGGACTAAGTACAGAACCACTTATAGTTTTGCACTAATTAGGAACAATATATATTCATGACGGACTAAATTATGGTCTGTTCTCCTGGTGAATTAAGCTGCTATTAAAAATGATTTTTGCAAATTAACATGTAATTGCCATTGACCCAGCAACTGCACCCCGGGGCATTTATCCCAGAGAAATTAAGACGATGTTCACACACAACTTGTGCCTGACTGCTCACTGCTCAGACAGCTTTACCCGTGATTGGTGAAAAAGCATTCGCGCAGGTGTCCTTCCGTGTGTGGACAGCTAAACAAACTTGGGTACCTCATGCCATGGAAGACCACTTGGCAGGAGGAAGGGAGGAGCTACTGACACCCACAGACACCTGGATGAATCTCAGCTGAATGAGAGGAGCCAATCCTCAAGTTACATACTGTGTGATTCCATTTATATGCATTCTTGAAATGACAAAATTATAGAAATAGAGACAATTAGTCGTTTCCAGGGGTTGTGTGTGTGTGTGTGTGGTGGGGGTGGGGGTGTTAGGGTGGCATATATGGGAACTTGAGGGAGTCTTGTGGGATGAAACTGTCCAGGATCTTGACTATGTCAGGATCCTGGCCAACGTATTTCAGGAGTTTTGTAAAGACGTTACCATTGGGAGGAACTGGGTAAAGGATGCCTGGGATCCCGATGTGTCTAATAACTGCATGTGAAGCTATGGTTCTCTCAAATAAAGTTTAATTAAAAAAAAAAAAACTAAAGGGGGGAAAAATGGACTTTTACAGAGTTTGTAAGCACGTAAAATGCTTACATCATGATACTCACAAAAAAACACTGATATTAAGGAAAATGTGGTGAAAAAAAGAGGATAGAAAATTCCATATTGTGATTATGTGAAAAAAACCTTCTACCACCTGAGCCCAGAAATAAAAGGCAGGGAAGGCACACAGCCACACTGCCAGCAGAGGCTGACTATGAGAGGTGGTTATGAGTGATTTTTTTTTTTTAAGTATACCTTTTCAGTGCTTTCCCAATTTATCATTGCAGGTGTAAGTCCCAAGTGATGGTTTAAAATACATCTATAAATGCTTTGATACTCCCCTCTTCAAGAGTGGGGGAGCTCAATTCCCTCCTCTTGCGTGGGTAACTGAGTGACCTGCTTTCGATGAATATGATAAAACCAAAGTGACCACGAGTGGCTTCAGATTCTAGGTCCTAAGAGGTACTGCAGCTTCCACCCTGTGTGCCCTGTCTTTCTCACTGTCACTCTCTCTTCTTCTCTGTCTCCCTTGTGAATCACTGGCTCGGAGGGAAGCCAGCTGCCATGTCACGAGGATGCTCAAGCAGCCCTGTGGAGAGTCCACAAGCCTCAGAACTGAGACTTCCTGCCAACAGCCAGGCGATTGAACCATCTTGGAAGCAGAGCCTCTGCCCGCACTGGCCTTTGTCTGAACTCATGAGATCATGAGAGGCCCTGGCAAAGAACCACCTGCTCAGTTGTTCCCAAATTCTAGACCCACAGAAACTATCCTATATAATAAAGAAGTAATATGCAAATTGACCCTCACACTGTCACACAAGATGGCCATCCCCATGTGGTCAAAGATAGCTGCCACAAGATGATTGGCAGGGGAGGGCAGTTGGAGGTGACCAGGCTGGCAGAGGAGGGCAGTTGGGGGCAACCAGGCCTGCAGGGAAGGGCAGTTAGGGGTGATCAGGCTAGCAGGGGAGAGCAAAGGCGACCAAGTTGGCAGGGGAGGACAGTTGGGGGTTACCAGGCCAGCAGGGTAGGGGAGTTGGAGGCAATTGGGCCAGCAGGGGAGCAGTTATGCATCAATCAGGCTGACAGGGAAGTGGTTAGGAGGTGATCAGGCTGGCAGGCAGGCGAGTGGTTGGGAGCCAGCAGTCCTGGACTGTGAGAGAGATCAGGCCTAAACTGGCAGTCAGACATCCTCCGAGGAGTCCCAGATTGGAGAGGGTACAGGCTGGGCTGAGGGACACTCCCCCCCACAGTGCATGAATTTCATGCACTGGGCCTCTAGTCTTACCTAATAATAAAGAAACATGTAAACTGACCGTACCTCCACTACGCCCACAGCCAATCAGAGTGAGTATGCAAATTAACCCAACAAAGATGGAGGTAAATTTGCATACATATCTGAGTCCCGGGAACCTCCTCGGCACCCAGGTCACTCCTATCCTGCGATGGGAGGGGTGGAGTGGGATTGCGTGGGGCTTGGGAAGGGGCCAAGCCTGTGACCAAACACAGACCATCCGGAAGTCAGCGCTGGGTTGCCCAGCTGCAGCCTGGTGACCCAACACTGACTGCTCAGGTGGCTGAGATCCAGAAAGTGAGTCAGGGTCTGATCTGCAGCCTCAGTGGAAGCTGTTGATCAGTGTACTTACCTCTCTCTTTCTCTCCCTCTTTCTTTTTTTTTAATTTAATAAATCTTTATTGTTCAGATTATTACAATTGTTCCTATTTTTCCTCCCATAGCTCCCCTCCGCCCAGTTCCCACCCCACCCTCTGCCCTTACCTCCCCACCACTGTCCTCATCCATATGTGTACAATTTTTGTGCAGTCTCTTCCTGCCCCCCAATACTCCTTTCCTCCTGAGAATTTTCAGTCCACTCCCTTTCTATGCCCAATTCTGCTATATTCACCAGTTTATTCTGTTCATCAGATTTTTTATTCACTTGATTTTTAGATTCATTTGTTGATAGATATTTGTTGTTCATAATTTTTAAAAATATTTTTAATGTATTTTATTGAATTTTTACAGAGAGGAAGGAAGAGGGATAGAAAGTTAGAAACATCGATGAGAGACATTGATCAACTGCCTCCTGCACGCCCCCTACTGGAGATGTGCCAGCAACCAAGGTACATGCCCTTGATCAGAATCGAACCTGGGACCTTTCAGTCCACAGGCCAACACTCTATCCACTGAGCCAAACCAGTTCCGGCTGTTGTTCATATCTTTACCTTTTTTCTTCTTCTTCCTCTTCTTAAAGAGTATCTTTCAGCATTTCATATAATACTGGTTTGGTGGTGATGAACTCCTTTAGTTTTTTCTTATCTGTAAAGCTCTTTATCTGGCCTCCAATTCTGAATGATAGCTTTGCTGGACAGAATATTCTTGGTTGTAGGTTCTTGCTATTGATCACTTTGAATATTTCTTGCCACTCCCGTCTGGCCTGCATAGTTTCTGTTGAGAAATCAGCTGAAAATCGTATGGGTGCTCCCTTGTAGGAAATTAACTTTTTCTCTTGCTATTTTTAATATTCTCTGTCATTTGCTCTTGACATTTTAATTATGATGTGTCTTGGTATGGTCCTCTTTGGATTCCTTTTGTTTGGGGTTTTGTGCGCTTCCTGGACTTGTAAGTCTATTTCTTTCACCAGGTGGGGGAAGTTTTCAGTCATTATTTCTTCAAATAGGTTTTCAGGATCTTGCTCTCTCTCTTCTTCTGGCACCCATATAATTCAGATGTTGGTATGCTTGAAGTTGTCCCTGAGGCTCCTTACACTAACTTCAAATTTTTGGATTATTTTTTTCTTTTTGCTTTTTCAGTTGAATGTTTACTTCTTTGTATTTCAAATTTTTGACTTGATTCTTGCCTTCCTCTAGTCTGCTGTTAGGTCTCTGTATAATATGTTTTATTTCAGTCAGTGTATGTTTAATTTCTAGTTGGTCCTTTTTCATATCCTCAAAGGTCTTGCTAAATTTATCAGCCTTTTCTAGGAAATTCTTGAAAAACCTTATAACCGTGGTTTTGAACTCTATATCCAGTCGTTTGTTTTCCTCTATTTCTTTCACTTGTGATCTGTTTCTTTGTCTCCACATTTTTGCTGCTTCCCTGAGTTGATAGCGTAGCTTTGTGTGCTAGGTATCCTATATGGCCTCGTAGCTCTGCCTCCCCAGTTACCTGAGGTGGACACCCCTTTGTGAACTGTGTGCACAGCCTTGTTGTAGTTAAGTCTTGATTGTTGTTGGTATCACTGGAGGAAATTAACCTCCAGGCCAATTTGTTGTGTGGATCAGCTGTGTCTATGCCTGAAGAACTTCTGTGTTGGAGACATCCTTATGAGATAAGACTTATAAAAGCCTCTGTGCTTAGCTTGGATGGGGTGGAGTCTCAGGGCTGAGCAGACAGCCTTGGTTTCCTGTCAGCCCTTCCCTCTGAGGCCCCTGTGTCTCAGTGTCCCTCGGTAATTGCTGCAGTCCTCTCTGCACACACTTGTGTGCGTGCCTCCAGACCTCTGCCTTTCGTGGCTCCCTGAGTTTCTGTGAGCTCCTCCCTTTTCCTGACAGTCCAGACTCCCCCCATATGAGTCTGGGATCTCAGGTTCTTGCCCAGAGCTGAGGCTCAGTGCAGTCGGAACTGGGGTTCAGTGCAATCATGTGTTTCCGTCTCCTCCTGCTAGAGAAAGCCAGCCAGGCACTCAGCAACCCGTCCTCTCCATGCACATGTCACCATACCTCAGCTTTGTGGAGCTCCACTGAGTCTTCATATGTCCCTTTCTTTCCTTCTAGTTGTAGAATTTCCACTCAGCCAGCTTTCCTGTGGTTCTGGATGATGTCTGATCTATTAGGTGTAGTTTTGAAATTGTTGTGCGAGGCAGCAGTTTAGGTGTGCACCTATGCTGCCATCTTGGTTTCTCTGTCTCCCTCTTGCTTTCTGATCTTCGCCAGCAGCCAGGCTTTTCTTTCTCTCCTGGCCTTTGCCAGGAGGGGGAGAGGGGCCTGCTATTAAGCCTTGCCTCTTTGATCAGGTCCAGAGATAGGCCTGGAGATGCTGAATTGTATAGGAACTGACCAATGAGAACCAAAGGTAGATGCTGTGGGGAGCCAATGGCTTCCTAGGAGGCATGGCTTCTTATGCTAACTGGCATAGGAACCAACCAATGAGAACCAAATCTGGGTATTGTGGGGAGCCAATAACTGTCTAGGAGGCAGAGCTTTTGACACTGACTGGCATAGGAACCGAACAATGAGAATCAAATCTGGGTGCTGTGGGGAGCCAATGACTGCCTAGGAGGTGAATCTTTTGGGCTGGCATAGGAACTGAACAATCAGAATCAAATTGGCCAGCAGAGGAGGGCAGTTGGGGTCAACAACAGGCCTGCAGAGAGGGCAGTTAGGGGTGATCAGGCTGGCAGGCAGAAGCAGTTAGCAGCAATCAGACAGGCAGGCAAGTGAGAAGTTAGGAGCCAGTCGTCCCAGATTGTGAGAGGGATGCCTGACTGCCGGTTTATGCCTGATCCCTAGGATCAGGCCTAAAATGGCAGTCAGACATCCTGCAAGAGGTCCCCAATTGTAGAGGGTGCAGGCTGAGTTGAGGGAATCCCCCCTCCATGCACGAATTTCATGCACTGGGTCTCTGGTAGGATAATAAATGTCTATTGTTTGAAGTCACTAATTTTGGAGCAATGTTATGCAGCAACAGGTAACAGCATCTGCAATATAGATTTAAAAAAAAAATCCAAATCCTACGTAAGCTCGGCTCTCAAGAAAAAATGAACAAGGGCAGGTCCAAAGGAAACCTCAGGTTCTTCACCTCAGAGACCCAGTTCATTCTGCTACACAAATCACTCCTAAGACCTCAGCTGGCCCAGGGGCTGGTGGCAGGCACACCAAAGAGGTGGCCCCAGGTCAAGTCACTGGAAACAGGGCAGACTCAGGAGTGTCACAGGACACACTTGATGAGAATAAACAGCTTGTGCCTAAACGCAGTGGCTACAGAAGAAAAGAAGGGCTGAGGGCAGGGGAAGATATGTCCGAGGAAATCCACACATTGGGGTGCCTAGACACCCAGAACTTGGTGGCCATTCAGCATTTGTCAAGAACTAGGTTGTATCAGGTCTGAAACACCCAGGGAGACACAGCACCATTTACTCTCTTGCCTTAGGTCATGCTAGTGTTTTCGTCAACGTGTTTAAACTTAAATCTTGGCTCCAGCAAAGGGCAATTACCAATAAGAGTGACAAGATGTGGGGAGGCTCACCTGGCCCACACACTCTCACGCTGCTCACAGGACTGCCTGCTTTCCTGGCACCCACAGGGGCTGCTCACTGGGGAGGGGCAGTCGCGGCTCCACCTGACCCTGTCGCACAGAGGTCTCAGTCGCATCTCTGCCCGTGGGTGATGCTTCTCATAACACCCACAGACAGACTCTTTAAGCCCCACTCCCACGACAGGGACGGAGGATTCAGGCAGGTACACCAGGCCTGCAGGGGAGGAGGAGCCCCCAAGTGGAGGTCTCTGCTACTGTCACACACTGTAGTGCTCCTTCCCCGCCAACAGGTGGCGCTGACTTCCTGCTGGAACTCGGGCAAGGCGGGGCCTGCAGGCTCTGCAGAGGACAATGGCTGCCTGTCTCCTGCCTCTGTGGAGACCAGAAGAGGTTGTGCAGGGATGGCTGGGGGCAGGGAATCTAAGAAAAAAGCAGGGGACCAAGACAGAAGGGCCCGGCACCTCTTGCAGGGACAGGCTGTCTGTTTTCCTCTCTTCCTGGCCTGTTCCTGGCTTTGCCCTCAGTGCGCCCACTCATGCCGAGATGGTCGGATGATACGGGCATACCTTGTTTTATTAAGCATCGCTTTATTGTGTGCTTGACAAATGTTGCATTTTTTTTATAAATCGAAGGCAAGATCGCTCCCCAACCCCAGAGAAAGATTATGACTTGCTTTATAGTGGTAGCCTGGAAACGAATCCTCAGTATCTCGGAGGTATGCCTGTAATTAAGTGATGTGAGGGAGGTGCTAGTGAAAGCACCACATAAATGAACCAAATCAACACACTGCACGCCTTAAACTTACATAGTGTGATATGTCAATTATATCTCAATTGAAAGCTAATAAAATTACACAGATAGGAAATGGCAAAGGAAGAAGAATCTGCTGAGGCTCCCACTATGCTGACGGCCAGGCCGGGCCCCAGAACCCACTCTGTCGTCTGCTTCTCGATTGGCCTCCAGCTCTACCTGCGGCCGGAGATGCACCTTTCACCAGAAAGCGTGGAGCCACCGAGAGCTGGCCCCCAGCCTGGCCCACCGCACAGCCCGCCACCGGCCATGGCCGAGCAACCCTTGCTTGTTGTAGTTCTGATCTGACCTGAATGGTACTTTGGTGAAATGTGATAGAAAGGAACGACTAGGAAAATGAAAGGAAGACATGCAAAATCAGAGCGCCGCCTCTTGAGGAGAAGGCTCACTCTCTGCTTCTGGGTCCCTCTTACCGACCGCTGTGCAGGAGCAGGCAGCCTCCCCACGCTCTCACGGGAACCCACCTTATCTCCACCTGATCGGGCTGAGTCATCCCAGGCCAGGGGCCAACTCTGGCATTTCCTCTCGCTGTACATCCAGGCTGCCTCTGGGAACCACTCTCACGTCACCGCAGGGTGACTGGCATTGGTGAGGCAGAACAGAAGGGTGACCGAGAAGCGGGACCTTGGTGTCCTCCCCTGTAACGTGGGCCCACACCCTTCACCCCTGGCTGTTCTGAAGCCCAGCGATGGCTGCTGTGCTCCCCGTGCTGCCGTCAGGCTGGGAGTGTTCTCTCTGCATCCTCTGCCCCTGCCCCGTCCTGAGCCATGTGCTGCCTGACCGCCTTCCCACCGGCAAACGCACAGGGCTGGCGGCCAGGTGAGCCCCGCCTTCTCCTACACTGGTGCTCGCCGGCAGCTGTCCCTTGTCTGGCTGGCGAGCCAGCTGCCTGCTAAGCCTGGGTTCCAATAAAGAAGAGACTCACGGGTCACAGGGGCCTTTTCCTCCTCCGCTTCCTCGCTGTCCTCCTCCTCCTGCCTGAGAAGCTTCGTGAGTTCGGAAAGGTCTGTCTGCAGGAGCTGGGAAATGGCTTCATGGGCCAGAGATGCAGCAAGAGGTGGCGGAGCGTTCCTGGGATGGGAAAGAAGTGAACTGGGCTGGCTCCTCGGCAGAAGCCAACATCAGAGGATGCCCTCAGGCCCCTTCCACCCAGGGAAGCCCCTCTGGAGGTAGCAGTGACTACTCGCACCCGAACCTGGGGCCACACGAGCAGGTCACTCTCTTGTCCTTGGGGAGCTGATGTCCACATGACACCATTTCCTGGGGCCTGTGCTGCTCCAGATGTGGGCTGGGGCTGGTGGGGCGGGGGTGTCACAGAATTGTGGGTGGTATCCACTGGCCTCCATGGCCAAGCCAGACTAACTGTCCAATGTTCAGCCTGATGACAAGTGCCTGGTCACCAATACCAGCTCGAGACCTCTGGGAGTTGGGGAGCTTATGGGCTGAATTGTGGCCTGCAAAATACATATATTGAGTTCTAATCTCCAGTGCCTCAGAATGTGATCTTGTTTGGAAATAAACTGGTTACAGATATAATTAGTTAAGATGAGGTCACCCTAATCCAATAACATTGGTGTCCTTATCGAAAGGGGAAATTCGGACATAGACACACACACACACACACACACACACACACACACGCTATGAGGATGAAGGCGGGGCCTAGAGTGATGAACTTACAAGCCAAAGGTGGCCAACAACCACCAGAAGGAACCAGCCTTTCTGGCACCTTGATCTTGGACTTCCAGCCTCCAGAACTGAGACAATACATTACTGTTGGTTAAGGTGCCAAGCCTGTAGTCCTTCATCACGGCCACCCCAGAAAACAAAAACAAAAAAGGAGCGTGGGACCCTTGGGCTGTGCTTAGAAGGCTGGGCTGTGCATGGCCCCAGGGGTCCCTGGTCCATCAGAGCACCTGGTACAAGAGGAGGCTGGGGGTAGGGAGGCAGGTGTCAGAAAATGGGGAGCCATGACCGTGGTGGGCTTTGAGGAGGAGTGACATGATGGGATAGGCTTCCCTCTGGCCTCCCCCTCCAGGGTGGACTGAAGGGTAAACACTGCAAGGAGGCCACGGTCCTAGCTGAACAGCACCTGCTGGTGGACAGGAGGGGACAGAGCAGGCACTGAACAGGGGACTGGACAGGATCCTCATCCACAGCGAGTCTCTGGTTTGGCTGAGGTCCACAGGCCTGGGGACAATGAGCACGAGGTCGGAACTGGAGATGGGGCCTCTAAATACATGGGGGCGAGGGCTCGAGCCTGAAGGAGCTGGCCTGGGCAGACAGCAGCTGGAGGGCCGGGATAGGTGGCTGCCCAGGGCCATGGAGGAACAATTCTGGAAAGCATGACTTGTTGAGTGCTTCGAAGATCCCAGCCAGGCCACCCAGAGCAGACTGTAGGGTCAGCGTGGGCAGGAGTGGGAAAGCAAAGGGAGGGAGGAGATGGGACTTGGAGCTCAGGAAGAGGGACGAGTAAGTGGTAGCTCCTAGGAAGCAGTGGGGACGAAGAGACTGAGGCCAGTCGGGAAGGACTACGTAATTCTGCCACAGGACACTTTCCCAGGCCTCACTTCCTGCCTGCCCAGCCTCCAGCCTTGGGGCCAGCTCCCATACCATGTTCCTGGGAAGCCCTTCCTGGCTCCCCCAGGTACAGGGCTGGCTACCCCTGGTACCCCAAAGCCTTAAGAATATATCTTGGCCAAAACCGGTTTGGCTCAGCGGATGGAGCGTCGGTCTGTGGACTGAAAGGTCCCAGGTTCGATTCCGATCAAGGGCATGTACCTTGGTTTCGGGCACATCCCCAGTAGGGGGCGTGCAAGAGGCAGCTGATGGATGTCTCTCTCTCATTGATGTTTCTCTCTATCCCTCTCCCTTCCTCTCTGAAAAAAAAATCAATAAAAATATATTAAAAAAAAAAAAGAATATATCTTGCCCTAGCTGGTTGCTCAGTGTTTAGAGCATCAGCCCAAGGACTGAAGGTTCCTGGGTTCTATTCCAATCAAGGGCATGAACCTTGGTTGCAGGTTCGAACCCCTGGCCCCATTTGGGGCACATATGGGAGGAAACCAATCGATGTTTCTCTCTCATATCAGTGTCTCTCTTTCTCTCTCCCACCCTTCCACTCTCTCTAAAAATCAATGGGGGAAAAATAAAAACCCTCGGGCGAGGATTAACAAAACAAAGTAAAGAATATATCCTGACCCAGAATCCGCCTCCTCACCAGCGGGAGCCCCCTGCAGGCATGAGGATGTGTGTTCACCGCCCTGTGCCTTTCCCTGAGGACTGGGTACTCAGGTCCAGGGTGGGCGGCCCTGATTCTCTGCTGGGCTGACAACACTGGGCTTCTTCACCCGGAGGGCAAGGACCGCCCACAGCCTGGGGGACGGGTCATGTCCCTTCGGGGCAAGGCCCCTGTGGTGTCTACAGATGACCTGAGGCATCTACTGGGATGAATGAGAGGGTGGCTCAGGGGGAGAAGCCTCTGGCACCGCCTTTGAAAAACAACCAGTCAAGACATGAGAAATGGCTTCCTCTGCTATTTGGGGATTTCCTGCCCACCTCTGGGTTTTCCTCTTCCACCGCGGGGAGAAGGGGCGGCTGTACTCCGGGTAGGCCGAGCTGTGTCTTCCTGCCGGCCCTCTGAAGTCCCACTGCTGAGGCCACCGAGCTTCCTTCCCCTCGCAGGGACCCAGACAATGCCTGGCTTCGGGCCACAGGCTTGCTTCCTGGATGCCCCTCCCGCCTCATCCAGGGGTTCCCGCCCACCACACTCTCAAGGCACTCAGGCCCCATATCAGTCAGTCAGGGCTGCTAAAGTGGCCACAAGATGCAGTGCAGGGACAGGTGTGTGTGCAAGGCCCGGGGACCCGACAAACGCTCCAGTCCCGCCCACCTCGGGATTTCCAAGGAGCTTTCTAGTGTAGCAGCAGAGATGAAAAGGCACATAAATAATACAGTGTAAGGGACACACTGCTTGGGGACCCGAGAGGCAACATGGAACTGCTAACAATGGGGAAAGACAGGATAGAAATGGTCACACCCTCGAACTCAGTGATCTGACTTCCAGTCGGTGTCGTAAAAGAGACCATTTACAATCTGAACAAACTCCATGGGCCAATATGCTTGGGGCCCCTTGCATCCAAGAACCCCCACGCTTGAGCTCCAGGAACGGGCGCCCCAGTGGGATGCTCCTGACAGTCACACACAGTGCGGACAACATGTAAACATCTGTATCCACTAGGAAAGAACAACTAGAGAAAGACAAACAGAACTAAAAGTAAAGCCACTAAGATGGCTGGAAAATATAAAACTTGAAAATATTACACTTGGGCCGAAACCGGTTTGGCTCAGTGGATAGAGCATCAATCTGCGGACTGAAAGGTCCCAGGTTCGATTCCGGTCAAGGGCATGTACCTTGGTTGTGGGCACATCGCCGGTAGGGGGTGTGCAGGAGGCAGCTGATCAATGTTTCTCTCTCTCATCAATGTTTCTAACTCTCTATCCCTCTCCCTTCCTATCTGTAAAAAATCAATAAAATATATTTTTAAAAATATATATATATATATTATACTTGGCCCTGTCTGGTATGGCTCAGTGGATAGAGCATCAATCAGCCTGTAGACGGAAGGGTCCCGGGCTCAATTCTGGTCAAGAGCACATGCCCGGGTTGTGGGCTCCATCTCCAAGAGGGGTGCATGCAGGAGGCAACCAATTAATGATTCTCTTCTTCACTGATGTTTCTATCTCTCCCTCTCCCTTCCTCTCTGAAATCAATAAAAATATATTTTAAAAAAAGTTTGATCCATTTAAAGAAAAAATAAATAAATAAAATATTACACTTTAAGGTGCTCTGAGGTGGATTCTCAGAGGCTGACACCACCCCTGCAGCCTCACAGCCCCCGAGCCTCTCTGTCACGAATAGTCTCAGGCCTGCTCGGTCATCCTGCTAATTAACAGGGTGCCCATTTAATGCCTGAGCCCAGAGCCTGTTGCCAGGGCCTCCAGGAGCCCCACTCCACCTCAAATAAGTCCTGTTGGTCCCTACACTTACCCCGAGGACACGAAAACTCGCTCCCCCCAAGGCCCTGTGCCCCACGGAGCCTGTGGACCAACTCCTGACTTCTCCAGCTCAGATCCCTTTCTGGGCAGGAGGGTGGTCACCTGCTCCTGCTCGGCCGCCATCCTCTTCCTCACCTTCCCTCCCCCGCCACCTCCACTGCTGTGGAGCAAAACCAGCCCCACCCATCATCCTGGGTGCTCCCCCTCCTTGCACATCCCTTCTCAGAGCCCTCTCCTTCCTTGACCTGGGACCTGACCTTCAGGTTGGTACCCGTTCCAGGTCCCAGAGGCTCAGCTTGTTCCTCTCTGTCCCCATGGACACAGTGTCCTCTTGCTCTCCTCAAGCCCGGTCAGCAGAGGTGCCTTTCTTCCCACAACCCCAGCCCCCTGCACCCTTGCATTTCCCTTCTCCCCTGTGAGTGCGCTGCTGCGCCTGGCCGGCTCTCTCTCCTCCTGCCTTCCTGCTCCTGGCCCTGAGGGAGGCAGACCTCTGAGAGCCCTCCCATCTCCCACACTCCTAGCACCCATCCAGCACCCTCAGGTCCAAGCCTGCTCTGCCCTACCTGCCACTGTTCGTGACAGAGAGGCTCGGGGGCTG
Source organism: Lasiurus cinereus (assembly GCA_011751065.1). Taxonomy (NCBI): domain Eukaryota; kingdom Metazoa; phylum Chordata; class Mammalia; order Chiroptera; family Vespertilionidae; genus Lasiurus; species Lasiurus cinereus. The sequence continues at coordinate 15,575,112 of JAAGEH010000417.1, read as the reverse complement.
TGAGGCTGCAGGGGTGGTGCCGGCCTGGAATCCACCTCAGAGCACCTTATATTTCCTCAAAGCCAAACAAGCTGGTAATTCCCTCTTCACACGCCATCCCAAGGGACACCGTCGCTAGGCCTTTTCTCCTACCCTCTGTGGGACCGTGGAGATGGATGTGGCCCGGAAGCCGGCCCACAACAGGGGCCTTTGTGCTCAGCGACCCAGGCTCCCACACAGCAGAGCGGGTAGTTCACTAGGGGGCTGGGAGGGCGCGTAGGAATGGAGCTGACCTGTCACACACGGAGGCCAGGGCGGGGTCCTGGTTTTAGGAGTGATGCAGTGCCTAGGGACTTGAGGTGTGGTCTTTCAAGGAAGGATGAGGGTCACAGGCCATGAGTGCCCCCTGGCCCGCCTTCAGATCTGCTGCTTAGCACCTGTCATGAATTGAATCGTGCCCTGCAAAATGATATGCTGAAGTCCCAACCTGCAGTGGTTCACAATGTGACCTTATTTGGAATTAAGGTCTTTGCAGGTCAGACTGGAGCAGAGTGGGCCCCACATCCAGTAGGACAAGAAGAGGATGCACAGAAAGACAGGGAGGGACGCCACGTGAAGACAGATACACGGGAAGATGCCATGTGACAAGGAAAGCCAGATTGGAGTGGTGTGCCTCCAGGCCAAGGCACACGAAGGACTGGATGACACCGGGAGCCAAGAGAAGGGTCTGGAGCAGATCCTGCCAGACAGCCTCTGTCTGAGAACATTCCCTGCTGACACACTGATCTCTCACTTCCAGCCTCCAGAGCCGAGACAATGCATCTGTGTTGCTCTAAGCCTCGTAGCCTGTGGTGCTCTGACATGGCTGCCCTTGGAAACAACCCAGCGTTGTCACGGGGACTCACATAGGGAACATCACTTGCACAGGGAAGGATGTGTGGGGGGTAAATGCCAGGTTCAAGGCTGGCCTGGGGCACGTGCCATGCCCCTTCCTCCTGTCCTGTGCTGTCCCCTCCCGGTGGGCACACAGCCTACCTGCTGCTCAGGAAGCCCACTGCCAACTCGGCCAGCTCGCCCTCCACCTCCTCCTGGCTCAGCACCGTCCCTGGGATCTTCCATGGCACCGGGCTCTCTGCGCTCAGTGGGGCCGGGAAGTCACGGAGAAACTCGTCCAGGAAGCTGGGGGTCTCCTCTGCCATCCGGCTGCTCTGCTCTGGGGCTCCAGAGGCCATGCCCAGATCATCCCGGGGGGCCTGCTGCCAGGGTCCCAGGCAGGCTTCACTGTAGGGAGAGACAGGAGGGTTTTTGGCACCCTGCTGTGGGGTCTGCCAGGTCTCCGGCACCTCCAAGCATCATACAGCAGGTGTCACGCCAGGCCCGGAGCTCGGGGCAGAAGGGCAGGGCCACCCAGTTTCACCCACAGTTCAGGGGGCCCGAATACTAGTAAGTGGGAGGCACAACCCTGGCTGGTCTGAGAGGGATGCGGGAAGCGGCTTCAGGAGAGGGAACCAGGAGCAGCAACCGCCTGGATGTCCTGAAGGAAGCTGCGTCACTGGCAGAGATGGCCAGCATGGCCAGTGGTGGGCAGGAGAGGGAACCAGGGCCAGGCCACTGAGGCAGGTGAATGTGGCAGGTGAGGGGGTTCAACTTGACCCAGGACCTGGGCATCCAGGAGGTGAGAAAGTGATGGCAGCAGCCTAAAATGGTACCCAGAGGGGTGGGTGAAAGGTCACCTGTTGGGAAAGGAAGAAAAGGGCCCGGACAGGATGGTGGCAGAGCCCACATGCAGGAGAGAGCTGGCCCTGGGCTATTTCAGAAGGCACCAAGCTGTAGGGTGCCCAAGGGCTTGACAGGAGGGAAGAGAGGATTAACCCAGGACAATCAGGGGAGTTTGGGATGTGGTCACCCTAAGTACTCTCCATCAGGAGGAGTGCAGGCCTCCTGAGGCCCAGCTGGAGGACAGGCACAGGCCACCGACTCGACTGTCCCAGGGCATAGCTCCAGCCTCAAGGGCTCTTCCTCCCAGCAACCTGAGGAGGGCAGAGGGCTCCCTATGCACGACCTGAAACACTCCTGTGAGCCAGGATGAGCCCCCTTTTCACCGATGGGAATCCTGAAGCTTGGGGAGGGGCAGCCCTTTGCCCGAGAATAGATGATGGAATCATGGGGGGATTCTGCAGCCCAAGCTCATCATCCCTCCCTTCCCTCACCCCACTTTTCTCACATCTGGAAGGTGTCATTCACCCCCATCTTTCACGCCAATGAGGGACTCCAGCTCCTCTCCCCCAGCTGAGAACCGCCCTCTCCACCTCAAACCGGGCCCCTCCCTCCCCAGCCTGTCTGGCTCAGTTTGTATGCCACCAAAGGCCTTCTGTCAGACAACCCATGGCACCAAGGTCCTGCTGGACTCCCGCCTCCTACTCACAGCCCTCCAGAACCAAACAGTCCCAAAGGTCTTCCATTCACTGCCCCGCCCTTCATAACACACACACCAGGGTAGTCACCTCCCATGGCCACCTGCTCCTGACAGGCTCCCCACTCTTGCCTGTTGCTCTCTTCCTCTCCAAAGCATCCAGGCTAGGAGACTTTCTTTGGGAATGAATTCCACATATTTACCCCCCAGAAAAATAGCATTTTTTTTTGGATGTATTAATTTTGAGAGAAAGAGACAAGAGACATTGATGTGAGAGAGAAACATCGATTGGTTGCTTTCTGCACACGTCCAACCAGGGATTGAACCCACACCGGGTATGTGCCCTGACTGGGAATTGAACCTGCTACCTTTCAGTGCATCGGGCAACACTCACACCAGCCTGGACAAAAGTTAATTTTTACAAGCAGACACACAGAAATAATGTAGAAATGGTGCCACGTGTGATAGGATATGGGGAACAGACTTAGGTTCACTGCTATCCTTCCATTGACTCATAAGTAGAAACGAATACAGTGCAACCCCAGATTACAAAGGCAAAGGGTTAAAAGCTCAAGAATGTAAAATAAAGAAGGGAGACCATTGCATTGTGACCACCAGGGTAAGACTGTGGAACGGGGTGATCAGGAAAGTGGGGTGGTTGAGGGTCAGCTTGGGAGGAGGATGGCCCACCAGGCCCCACCAGGGCCACAGATACAAGAATCAAGCCAATGACAAGATGACAGGCTGGACACCCTTGGGCAGAAAGAGAGGCCTCCTCTGCATTCGAAGTTCTGGCCTCCTGCTGCTTCGAGAAGGGGAACATAATGCCAAAGCTGCCCCAAGCAACACTGAGTGTCCCAGGTCGGGTTGGGAAAAGCTGAACCCAGAAACAAATCCTCCACAGGCATTGAAACCTCAGGGCCCAAACAGAAAGGCAGCGCCCTCACTGACCTCCCAGAAGGCATGGGAGGGCCCCGGTTTGAGAGCCCTGGCCCACAGTATAAAGGACAGAGTTCGCCTTCGACCTCACTTGTTGGTGATGCTGCTGCTGGACATTCTGTAATGGGGAGCCTCCTAGCCTTGGGATACTGTTTTCTACGCCAGGAGCCCCCTCCCCCCCCAAGACAGCCAGTTTTTCTTGGGGTTAAGGGGCCCTTCTCTCTGCCCTGCAGACCTGGTCTCTGCCTTGGCGCTGCTCACCATGCAGGGGGCTGCGGTCGTGAGCCCTGTGCCCAGTGCCCCACTTCCAGGGTCCAGTGTGGGCCTGAACAGCAGCCTGAGTGGGACACGTGTGGTTTGGGGGGGTCCCAAGGATGAGGCAGCACAGGTGTGACAGGGTTGGCCCACAGCCTGGGGTGTGACTGGCGGACTCTCAAGGCCTGCACCAGCTCCGCTCCTTCGCTACGCAGGTGGGTGGCCCAGAGCCACCCTGCCTGCCGTGTCTGCATCAGCGAGAGGAGGTGAGATGCAAGGAGAGGAACCAGGACATGGTTTCCGTTCTCTGGGGCCCAGCTGGTTTGTGACATCCGAGTAATTTCCTTCCCTGCCCTTCCTTTTTTCAACAAACTCCTGACTCCGTGATGGAGTCACATGGATCATGAGCAAAACAATCCCAGCCCTTTGGGAGCCTGGGGCCTAGAGATAAAGGATGAAGAGGGGAGGGACGAAGGAGGTGCTGGGTGTCCAGGAATTCCTAACCCAAAGGGGGACCCAGAGGTGGCCCTGGGAGGACAATGCTGTGGCCCAGAACTCTCACGGGACCACGCAGGCCCAGGTCCAGGCAGCGCAGGATGAGGCAGTGCTGAGGCTGGTGCAGGGATGTTTCAAAGGGGGAGGTGCAGGAGGGACATGGACATGGGTTTGTGCAAGTCACCGAAGACGTGGAGTGAGTATGGGAGGGTACAGAGCCTCCAGCCCCCCAAGCCACCTGCCTCAAACAGTCTGGCTAAACCTGGCTCCTGGAATGACGCCCCTCTGCACAGGCAGCCAGAGTGACCGAATAATGACAGTGCTGCCAGCTAACATCTGCCAGGGGCCCACAGGTGCCCTGCTTGCAGTACTCTTCCTGGATCACCTCTTTTCACCTCCCCCAGTCTGTTGCCCCTGCTTTATACAGGTGGGGGCTGTAGCACAAGGGCCAACTAACTTGACCAATATCCCTCAATGGGGTTCATGACTACTGGCCCCTAAGTGCAACGGAAACCCCATCCATCCTGCATCGGTCAGCAGCCCCGATTCAGCCGCCCATGGCCCTGTTTTTCATTTCTGGGCCCCTTGTGCTGGCACCACCCTCACCTCTGTGCTCCTGGCCTTGCTGGAGGGTGGCATTTTATTTTGCCCCGAGACCTCTCTAATCCAAGCCCCTCAACACCACTGAGGCCCAGCCTTCTCTCTGTCTTCTGTGGCTCTAGAACACGTTTGCTGGCACCTGGCTTGTAAAAAGTCCATTCCCCCATTTAAAATACTGACTTTCCCCCAGTTGACTAGTTTTAACTCGTAAGCTCAACTAACGCTTATTTGTACAATTGCATTTTTCTAGGTCTGGACAAAATACTTGTTGAGTCCTGCTTGACTTCAGAAACCTGGTGGGGAAAAAAGATAGCAATCCCAGAAAGGGGAACTGCATGCATCACTGTTACAAAACTACTGTATTCATTGTTTAAAAATTTTCTACAAAAGGAGGATATTCTTTTACTTCTGAAAAAGAGTTTGTAAATGCATCCAGATCTTTTAAAAAAGATTATACACACACACACATATATGTGTACATATACATAAATATATATGTATAACTTGTATATATACATATATAAATTTTGTGGTAGAACATACACAACATACAGTTGATCATTCTACCCGTTCTTCAGGGCAGAGTTTTGTGGTATTGTTGAGCAACCACCCCTGTCCCCTCAGATGTTGACACTGCCTCTGTGCACGGCAGGCCGCAGGTGTGACGGCAGAGGGAGGGGCTGGCCTCCTTCCACCACCAGTGGGTGGTGGTGTGGGCTGAGAGGTGCAGCCCAGAGGTCGGGAACCTGGGAGGAGAAAGCTAAAAACACCCTGTGGAACACAGCGGGCAGCAGAGAAAGGCTTTAGAGACAGGGCTGGCCTCGGGCGAGATCTCAAAGGAGTTCTCCGAAAGCACTTGTGGGGAGGTTGATTGCTTTCAAAGTGGCATCTTTGTTTGTTTACCTCTTCTGACTAAGCCTAAACGCAAAGCACATGCTGGCAGGCCATGTGGCCGGGGAAGAAAGAGGCTCGGGGGGGACGGGACCTTCAGAGGCAGTGGTTCATTGTAGTGGCAGAAAGAGAGTGCAATCTGACAACAGGCTGGACATAAGCATCAAGGCCAGAAAGGAGTGGGCCATGACCTCAGAGTGCTGGCCCTTGGGGTCTCTCCGGCCAAGCGGGGGGGGGGCACGGCTCCACCCAAAGACCGGGCCCCAGGGAATGCCATGAGGACGTGTGTCACTCAGGACACGGCCTGGCTGGCGGGATGCTGCTGCGGGGAGGAGTCCATCCCCCTCCACTGGGCCCCACCCTGCCAGGCCCTGCATTAAAACCCCTACACCCAGGGGCCGTTTCTCCCTACCCTACTACGGCACCCAGAGGCTAAGGGGCTGGCCGGAGGTCGCCCGGCTGCAGGGGCGGGCCCCCTGTTCCGCCTCACACGTGCCCAGGCACCGGCTTTCGCTAAAGCCCCTGAAATACACTCGCGGGAGGGCCGAGGGCGGCCGCAGGCCATGGGCGCGGGCCCTGGGGCGGAGGCACAGTCTCGCCCAGGTGCAGGGGCTGGTGAGGGAGGGAGGGGTCTGGGCAGGGGGCCCGGCCCGGACACCCCAGCGGGGAGGTGGGGAGGTGGAGAGGGGCCGCACTCCGGACAAACGGGGGCGGCTCACCCCGCAGCACCCCGTTCCTCTTTGGCCCTCAGTCCGCACCTGGCCCTGGCTCGGCCACACCCCCGCCAGGTCGTTCTGCACCCTTGGCTCCTCAGCCTCCCGCGGTTCCCCGCCTCAGGCTCCTCAGCAGCTCCTCCCGCTCTTCAGCGCCCCAACTTGGCCCCCCTCACCCTTTGAGCCTCTATCTCGGCCTCCCCGCCTCCGCAGCACCCCGTTCCGCCCCTTCAGGTCTGCAGCGCCCCATTTCACCCCGGCACAACTAGGGCCCCCACCTGAGCCTCACCCCAGCGGCGTCAGCCCCCCCACTCGCGCGCCTCGGGCTCCCTCTCCCCCAGGTCCCCGCGGGCCTCACCTGCCACTCAGCCGCTCCGCGTTCCGCGAGCCGCTCCGGCCGGCCCCGCCCACTTCCCGTCCCCCGGCGCCGCGGGCATCGCGCAGGCGCGGTCAGGCCAGGGCGAGGGCGCGGGGCGGGGGGTGATGGGGGGCAGGAGGAGGTGATGGGGGGAGGAGGCCTCTGCTGCCCCCTGGCGGCCTCCAGACTCGTGAGCGCGGCCCTTTCATTTCAGGGCAAGGGCGGCCCCTCCGGGGCTCTGGCTGCTCACTGGCCACCTGCTCCACTTCTCCGGCCTTTGAACGGGGGGGACAAGCAGTCCCTGTATCACAGCGCCCAGAAACTACGCAAGCTGTGCGGTCCACAGCCCTTCAGTGGCGGAGCACGGGTGCGCACCCAGACTGTCCAGGGCCCGCCATCCAATCAGGGAAGGAGGCCCCGGCCACCATGCTTTGAGAGACGATGTAAGTCTCTGCTGCTATGACAATGACCACAAACCTGCACAAATTTATTAACAGTCCTGGAGGGTCAGAAATCTACAAGGTCTCCAAGGGCTAAGTTCGAGGTGTCAGCAGGTGCGTTCCTTTCTGGGGGCTTTGGTGGGAATCTGTTTCCTCCCTTTTCCAGCTTCCAAAGACTGCCCCCCACCCCCCTCTGCCTGTGGTCTTTCCATCTTCAAAGCCAGGAAAGTAAAGACCCTTGTGATGATGACCTTGGGCCACCCCAAGTAATCCGGATCATCTCCCTCTTTTAAAGTCAGATGATGGCAGTCTTACTAGTAATTCCATCGGCAATCTGATCCCTTTTTGCCACATAGGGGCCAGAAAGATCTAGACATCTTTAGGGGCCACTTTTTTGCTACCGCACAGGCCCGCTAAAGTGATTTAACACCCAAAGAAATAGATGTTTTAGGTGAAAGACAAATCTAGTATATAATACTGACATAGTCATCTTCCTGTCCATGCAGTTGTAAAGTATAATTTTTAAAATCTATTTTATGGAGGAAGAGTCCTCAAAAGTTCTCTGGTGGCCCTGCCCCCCTGCCCGGTGTCCACACACCGGCCTGTGTCCTTCCTTCCCAGGAATTAAAAACTCTGGGATGCTTCACTAACAGGAAAGTTTTAGTGAAGCCAGGAACCTGGGGAACTACCATTGACCAATTTGAAAGGAAACCACCTGGGATGGGGGTGGGTCTGGAAGGCAGGGGGTGTCTGGGCAGATAAAGCAGGGTGAAGAGGGGTGCTGCCTTATCCCATTCTCCTACTCACACGCCCCCTCCCCCCCTAGATCCCGTTGTCAGCCAGGCCTGAGGCTACTTCTTATCACCTGAGACCTTGGACATGTTTTTTAGGTTCCCTCAAGCCTCAGTCTCTCGCCCAGAAAAATGGGGATAATAGCAGCCAACCTATCTCATAGGGTTGTTGTGAGAACCTCAAAGTAGGTCTGGACCACCTGCAACAGAATGACCCTGGGGCGAAGTTTGAGAACCACAGTTTAGGTGAGGTGGCACTCGGGACAGGATCTCCCACACTGTAAAGTGGGGTGCCCGTGAAAGCGGATGAATCTGCAGGCCTCCGCAGCTGGGGCCCACATGTGTTAGAGCAGATTCCCTCCAAGATTGGCAGCTCGGAGATGAGGCAAAGCAAGGCACTGCCACTTGGCCGGGAGCATGCCCCTGCCTGGCACTGGGCCCAGGGCATGCCTGTGAGATTACTTGTGCCCTGTGGCGTCTGTCAGCCTCTTCCTGTCTGCATTCCATCACACCTCAGCTCCTGGTTCCCCCCCCTCATGCTGTGAAAGGAATCTCTCAGTGATGCCCACGCCACCCAGCCAGAGCCTCTTTGTTCTCACCAAGCTGTGCCCCTGGCGAGGTGGAGCAGCACTGGGGGCCCCCAAAGAGCTCAGCCTGGGTTTCCCTCCTGTCTCTGCCTCCTGACCGATATCTCAACCTCTCTCCTGGTCTCCAAATGTCTCCTGTTCTGGAACCCCCACCTTGAGCCTTCTGCTTCCTCTCCCCCTCCTCCTCCCCCATCTGCAAGTGGTTATAACCCCTCCCTCCTCTGGCTCTTCCACTCCGTGCGCCCTCACACATTGCCAGGCTCACTGTAGAGATGGGGATCATATTGGTCCTGGGCTTTCAAACCATCATTGAGCTGTGAGTGCAAACCCTCACCCCTATACTCAAGGCCACTTGCAGTGGGGTGTCCACTGTCTACGTGACCTACACCCCCATGTAAAATGTACTACCCAAGGGATCCCCTTTACCAACCAGATGAACCAGAATGCCCATGTTTGTGCTACCAAAGACCACATTTACCAGAATGAGTGTTTCTTTTGTATTGTCAGTGGGATCTTGCTCCTCATGCTAAACTTGATAAATGTTGTAAATGTGATGAATGGGTAACATTTGCTTATTCCTTTTTTTTTTAAGAGTCATCTTTTTTAAAAAATATTTTTATTGATTTCAGAGAGGAAAGGAGAGGGAGAGATAGAAACATCAATGATGAATCATTAATTGGATCAAGCACGCAACCCAGGCATGTGCCCTTGATTGGAACTGAACCCGAGACCCTTCAGTCTGCAGGCGACGCTCTATCCACTGAGCCAAACCAGCTAGGGGCATTTACTTATTCCTTTCACTATTTAATTCTGAAAACCATTTCTTTTGGAATTTAAGAATGGATAATAAATATCATACTGCTCTATGCTGCACCCAAATTTGTAACAAAATTGGGGGGGGGGGAATTAAACTAATGGAGAATGAAATATTGCATTTATTAGAAATAAACATAATAATCATCATAGGAAGTTTCTGTCCTTAGAGTAAACTTAAGACTGGATGCAGCTTTCTTCCCTGGCACCCCAGATATAAAAAGCTCTTGTGGCTGAAACCAGTTTGGCTCAGTGGATAGAGCGTCGGTCTGTGGACTAAAAGGTCTCAGGTTTGATTCTGGTCAAGGGCATGTACCTTGGTTTCGGGCACATTCCTAGTAGGGGGCGTGCAAGAGGCAGCTGACCGATCTCTCTCTCATCGATGTTTCTTTCTATTCTCTCCCTTCCTCTCTGTAAAAAAAAATCAATAGCCGAGACCGGTTTGGCTCAGTGGATAGAGCGTTGGCCTGCGGACTGAAAGGTCCCAGGTTCGATTCTGGTCAGGGGCATATACCTTGCTTGCGGGCACATCTCCAGTGTGGGGTGTGCAGGAGGTGGCAAATTGATGTCTCTCTCTCATCGATGTTTCTGACTTTCTATCCCTCTTCCTTCCTCTCTGTAAAAAAATCAATAAAATATATTTTTAAAAAATCAATAAAATATATTAAAAAAAAAAAAAAGCTCCTGTGATCCATGAACCCAACTGAGCTTTTTGGTTTTTTAATTTATTTTTATTGATTTCAGAGAAGAAGGGAGAGGGAGGGAGAGAGACGGAAACAACAGTGATGAGAGAATCACTGATTGGCTGCCTCCTGCTCGATCAGCATGTGCCCTTGCCCAGAACCGACCCCAGGGTCCCTTCAGTCCACAGGTTGACGCTCTGTCCACTGAGCCAAACCAGCCAGGGCCCAACTGAGCCTTGTCTCGCCTAAAAATAATCAATTCTGATGATGGTCAGGGACGGGTCTCCCTAGTTTGCCTACCTTTAAACAGGAGTGTTCACCGCTCGGTGGGCTTCTGGGTGCCTGTGGAAGCAGGCTGGTGGGAGGTAACGTAAGTTCAGCATTTCCGAGGGAGATCAGAAGGAAACCAACGAATATTACCCAGTTCCAAGAGCGGATTCCCGAGAAGAAAACCCTAGAATTTCGAGGAGGAAGGACCTTGAACTACTGACGCTCACCTCTCCACGCCATTCTGGATGTCATTTCCTTTTCTATCCAGCCTGGGCACCAGGGCCAAGCCTCCCAGCCACTCACCGGTCAATGTCTTCATCTTTCTTACCCATTTGCTTGCACAGTCTGTTCAGTCTTGGGCTATCAAGGGCCCTTTTTGTTGCAAGTGACAGATTCAGTTCAGTTTAACCAAAAAGAAGAAGGACGTAATGACCTGAAGTATTCCACGTTTGGGCTCCAGTTTGTAGCGAACCCCTTTCACGTCCCATATGGTTCAGGGTTCAGGTTCAGGGTTTGGGCTGTGGAGGAGGCCGCACACAAATGAAAGACACTAGAAAATATTAATTTGGAAATATTGGGGGCCAGGCTCGGGAGCCCAACTCAAGGGGAAGGACTTCGCTTTGCTCTGGCCTATGGATCCCACCCCCCCTTTTTTTAAAAATATATTTTTTATTGACTTGTTACAGAGAGGAAGGGAGGGAGAGTTAGAAACACTGATGAAAGAAACATAGATCAGCTGCCTCCTGCACACTCCTTACTGGGGATGTGCCCTTGACTGGTATTGAACCTGGGACTTTTCAGGCCACGAAGCTCTATCCACTGAGCCAAACCAGTTAGGACTGGATCCCTTTTATTAAGACAATGGGATCCACCCAGAGCTCTAGGCAGGCAATTCCAGTAATAGCCAATCAGCAAGGATTTACATAAGATTAAAAGGTGGAGGTTGCTTTAGCTATCATTGTCTCAACTGGACAGGGGGTGGTTGTCTCTGACCTTTCAGAGCTTCAAGGTTGACCAGCCTTCCTGGTTCCTTGTCCACACCTCTCAGTGCTAGTGAAGGTCATGGGCGGCTTCCAACCATGGCCCACCATGAGGCGGAGCTGGCTGCAGCAGTCCACACGGTGTCTGAAGCTGGGTCAGCACACACCACAGAACAAACCACCCCCTCAAGCACCCGGCCCCTTGCTCCTGGTTCTAGGAACTGGCTGAGCAGCGTTTCTGGTCTGGACCGGCTCACCTGAAACGGAAGGTCAGCAGCACAGTCAATCTCGTGTCTGGCAATGGGCTCAGCATCGGCTGGAAAATCCAATGCTTGAGCCATGTCTTTCTCACGTTCCCACAGGCTAGTCGGGGCTTGTTCACATGGTTACTGGGTTCTAACAGCAGCCAGAGAAAGGGCTAGCCCCGGAGGCACCCCCTCTCTAACCCTTTGCTTGCATCATGCTTGCTAATGTCTTCTTGGTCGAAGCAAGGCACGCGCCCTGCTTCAAGTGATGGAAAAATAGGGCCCCCTCCCCCCCATTCCCCCCACCCTCCATCTCCATGGGAGGAACTGCAAGGCGGGCATTGCGGAGGGGTCTGCACAATGGGATGGAGAGCCTGACTAACCGCAGTAGGTGTCTGTGTGTTTTGTCCTGTAAGGAGGGACGTGGAATCCCCTCTGGTATTCTGGTTGAGCCCGAAGCAGTCTAAGTGGACGCACAGGAGGACCACGGGCCGGAGGAATCGGAAGACGTTCCCATCCTCCTGTTAACGAGGGACGTGGAATCCCCTCAGGAATCTGAGACCAGGCGGGTCGCTCCCGCTGGTCGGCATCGTCTAGCTTTTGGTTTTGCTTCCACGGAGTTGACTGTTTTTTTGGGGGGGGCCCTTTGTGTCTGTGTCTGTGTTTCTCTGTTTTATTCTGTGGACATCGGTTGAGAATTCTGTTCTGGGGCATGGGTGCCGGGAGTACCCCCAGGCCTGTTTGGGGAGTTGGGCATTGTTTCGTTTATTTGCTCAGCTCTACTTGGTGCCTTCTGGCTATACACAGAAGAGTATTTGTTATCTCTATTGTTTGTTTTGGGATGGACCTGCTGTGATAGAGTGCAAAAGTCTTTTTCTGAGTTTTTGCTCTCTGAGAGGGAGTCGGCCCATTTAGCTAATAAAAATTCCTCTCTATTTTTGTATAAGTAGGGGTTTCAGTTTGTTCTGATTTGTGAATTTGCTGTATTAAATTTTAAAGTCCTAGGCATAACTTTGTAACATTTCAAGGAACAAAGAACTTTTATTCCTGGCTTTCTTATCTCTCTGGGTGGTTGGAGACTTCCAGGGACAGGGCTTACAGCTCTGCAGGGCGGAGAGATTACAGGTCCTGTCCCCGCCTGTGACATCATAGTCCAACGTGAGCCATCTAAGGCTGAACTAAGGCTGGAGTTATTAATGTGTTATTTTATTTTAGCATCTGTAACTGGATTAAAGATCTTTTCTTTCAGGTGGCCATAGTGCCAATATTATACTTCATTGTGTTCATAATATTGCATTAACCTTACAGTTTTGAATGCAGTTGCCAAAAGGGCAAGTGCCCAAATGGGCAAGAAAAATACCCAACTGGTTTTGGTCTCATTGAAAGACAGTTGACAGCCTGTATACTGTTTTGCAGGCCTGTGTGGCCATATCCATGTCAGGTGTGGCACAAACCTCAACTTTAGGAATCTGAGGAAGGCCTGTTTGGAACAGAGGGAAGTGGTGAGTACCAGCCCTTTGTTATAGGAATTACAGATCCCGTGATGTCCTGTGACATGTGAGACCCTGTAAAGCAATAAAGCTCCTTTAGTCCTTTCTCAGAAGGCAGGTAACCCCTTCCAGAGGCCATATGAAATTTTAAGGACAAGTCAAGTAGAGGGAACCCTACTACTAGCACAGCTAAAATGGTCTATTTGAATATAGACACATTTTTAATTTCTCCTTGTCAATTAAAGATAATTATATTACTCTAAAGCAGTGGTTCTCAACCTTCCTAATGCCGCGACCCTTTAAGACAGCTCCTCATGTGGTGGTGACCCCCAACCGTAAAATTATTTCCGTTGCTACTTTATAACTGTAATTTTGCTGCTGTTATGAACTGTAATGTAAATATCTGATATGCAGGATGTATTTTCGTTGTTATAAATTGAACATAATTAAAGCATAGTGATTAATCAAAAAACAATATGTAATTATATATTGTGAAATATTTATTTCTAATTACAAATAAATGAAATTTTGTCTTGAATCGTGGTGTAACATGGGCAACAGTCTTCATATAACAACAGTAAACTACATTGCTACATTTTGTTACACCAAGGAGCGGTGTGTTGGTTCCCAAGACCATGGGAAATATGTGTTTTCTGATGGTCTTAGGTGACCCTTGTGAAAGGGTCATTCGACCTCCAAAGGGGTCGTGACCCACAGGTTGAGAACCGCTGCTCTAAAGAATCCAGAAAGAACTAACAAGGAAAATCAAAAGATCTTAAAGTAGGTCGGTATATTTTTCTCCTTATATAATTCCTCTGAAATTTGGCAATGCTTAATAAATCATGGCAATACATTTCTTTGCATAAGTTCAATAAGGCCAGTTTCCAATATTAGTTTTATTGACCAGAAACTTTGATTGGAGTATCATATGTTAAAGAGCCTTGTCTGAACTCTGAAGATTTGAAGCCAATAAGAGTGCCAAGGAAAAGCCCGGTATCCTGCTTGGGAGCCTTGAAAATGGCTGGCGCTAGAGCATCAGGCCCATGCCCTATCATCACTGGCGGTTGGTCAGCGGTCCGAGGAGGCCCCACCTCCCCCTATAAAACCTTTATTCCCTAAAGACTTGCTCTCTTCCTGCATCCAGCCGCGACGATGGACGCGGAGAGCCAAGCCCGGGGCTTGAATGAAGGCGCTCTTTGCTTTTTGCATTGGACTCGGCTCCCTGGTGGTCTTTGGGGATCTTGAAATCTGGGCATAACATGGGCCCCCTTCAGCCGTCACACACATGGGCAAACAGGGATGTCCTACAGCCCACAGTCCTAGAGTTCACACCGCCGGGAGCAACCCCTGACCCATGGAAAGATGGGCACCAGGGGCTGCGTTCTCCTCTCTTCCACCTCCAAGAGAGGCACAGGGCACGCGGCTCCTCACAGGGTCCCCCGGGGGATCAGACCCAGGCCTCACCCAGTAGCGATCAATTCAATAACAGTCCTCGGAACCGTGTTTCCTCCTTGTCAATCACAACTGTTCCTTGGGGTCATGGGCCAAAGCCTGCAAGCCCTCATCTCACGCTCTGCTTTTAGGAAGACTCAAGCTAAGGCCACACCGGGCAGAGGGAAGCTGTGAACCGCAGGAACAAAGGAAGAGCAACAGCTCCGTGGTGAGGGTGTGCATGTGTGGGGGCTTATTTCTTCGTCCCCTGGAGGCGTGAAGGGGAGAAAAGAGCATGCACACCGCAGCCTCAAGTCCCTGGAGAGGCAACATCCGACAATCCCTACAGCAGGGGAAGGGAAGAGGGTCCACATGGCTGTGAGCTTCTACCTGTTACTTAACGGGTCAAATAGTAACTCTGATTCGTGTGTGAAATGATACCTACACTTCGTGTGCTTCCCAGAACCACTGAAAAATAAGGACAAATGCACTCACGACGAGCTGGACAACTTCACGGGTCCTCTCTCCAGCAGTGGTGGCTAAAACAGCTGAACGCTTCGCACACAGGTTTTTGTGAGAACATTCACTTTTATTTCTCTTGGCCAATGGCCCACAATTGGAGTTTTAGGGTCATAGGTTAACTATGCCCCTCCCCGCCCCGCCATCTTCAGGTTGTCACCCACGCGGGATCCGAGTGGCTTGGGCACTTTCCATCTTAGCGGCCCTTGCCCTCCTCCTCTCCAGTGCCCCCAGGGGAAAGGGCAGGAGGAATCCCAGGTGGGCGGCTGGGCCAGGACCCCCCAGAGCTCCCCCTCAGCCTGACAGAGCACCTCGCCCTTCGGGGCTGCACAGTTACCCCCTCCGAGGCTGACCAGGGCACAGGGACGGGGGCCTCTGTCAATAGGCTCCTGGCCCTCAAGCCAGAGCCTCTAGCCCTCCGCAGATCAGGCTCCTAAGGTCCTGGTGGAGCCGCACCTTGGCTGGCCCTGGTTCTTCCGGGTCCTCTGCACCCGCCTCTCGCCCCAGAGCCCTCCTGCCCGTTGCTCCAGCAGCTGGCGCCCATTGTTGGTCGGCGCGCTCCACGCGAATCCCAGCAACAGGCCCAGCAGGGAGCTCTTGGCTGTCAGCAGCGTGGGCAGCAGAAAGAGCTCGCTGGGAGCCCACTCTCTGTCTGTGCAAGGACAGACCTCACCCCCATGCCCCGTGGGCTGTGACCCGGCAGGCTCTGACACCTGCCTTCAGCCCCGCCAGGGTGGGGGGCCAGCATCACCCTCACTGGGCCCCCTCTCCCCACGTGTTCCCTCGGTCCTCCGCCATCTACTCACAGGCCATCCTGTAAGCATCTGCTGAGTTGACTTCCAAGCTGTGTCACAGGGTCTCTCAGACGGCGTCCCAGGATGCCGCGGGCCCCGTGCCCTTCGTTGGGGATCCTCATCGCCTCCATCTGCAGGAGTGGCCATCACAGGACGGAGATGCTTTCTGCTCCCGAGGCAAAGCAGCCCCGCCGCTCAGGGTCGGCCGCTCAGGGTCCGTCAGGGGCAAAGCCACTCTCCGCACGCCGCTGCCCAGGAGCCGGCAGTGGTCCCCATGCCGCTCACAGCGCCCAGGCATGTCCAAGATGCCTGCCCAGAGCAGATGGTCCTGAGAGCCCTCCGGGGGCGGGGGGAAGAGGGGGAAAGAGATGCCAAGCAGGAGGAAGACCCCGCAGTCTGAGAGGGGCCGAGGGGCCGGCCGCACAGGGAAGACACCCTGGTTGCTCTGGGAAGCACCATCTGCATTCAGGCTCTTGGGGGCTCGGGGGAGGAGGGATGGGGGGGAGGTTCTCCCCCTTGGTGCCCAGGCCTGGGCCTCTGCAGAGAATCCTCCAATCTTAGAACACAGGGGATGCCTGTAACAAGAAGCCCCGGGCCTCCAGGGTGAGCTCCTGTCCCTAAAGAAACGCCATCAGCAGCTCCTGCAGCTTCTTTCGAGGTTTCCCGCCAGTGCAGAGGAGGGGGGGCGGGGGGCTGGCTCAGAGGTCCTCAAAGACAGTGAGACAGGAGGGCCCTCAGGCTGTGGCCTACGCTTCCCTGTTTTCCCAGAGGAAGAGCCAGCGCGAAAAGGACGAAGATGCAGGGGGTGGGGGAGGGGGAAGGGGGTCCGAACGGTCCCCAAAGAACAGCTCCACGGCCTCTGACAGTTCCAGGCCCCGAAAATGCAGGCGAGGGGAGCCTCCGGAGCCGGGCTTTTAAGTCATTGCTGAGGACCTGGATGCAGAGAAGGAAGCCGCGTTCCTGGGCTTCTCAGGGCGAGACCCAGGCCACCTTGGGCTGCGGGGCTCAGGGCCTTCGCATCCCTGCCCCCTCACCGGCTGCAAGGCCTCGTCCTGCACCAGCTGCCCCTCCGGCCCCCAGCGTGAGCCCACAGCTGGTGCAAGGCGACCCAGTGGCCATCCTGGGATCTGCTGGAGGGGACCCCGCTGTGCATCCTTTGTATCCCGGGAGGCACACAGCTCACTGCCCCCTCTTTTACCTGTCGCCCCCTCTTCTCCCTGTCGGAGCCCCTGCCAGGCGCTCTTCACACT
>JAAGEH010000417.1:15496893-15558166 GCA_011751065.1 Lasiurus cinereus | reverse complement strand
CCCCCCCCCCCTCGCTCCCGCTGCTCCCACAGTGGAGTCCCCCACCCCCATGTCTGTAGATACTCCTGTCTCCTCACAAAGCCACGCTCATTGCTCCCAGTGCCCCTCCCTCCGCCGGTTGGCCAATGCCTTCTTCCTCAGTGCCGCAGGTCAACCAGCACACCCGCAGGCTCGGCTCCTCTGACACTGAGTTCACCACCATGGACATCACCCACCTACCGAGTCTCTCCTCTGGGGCGGGGTGTGTGTGTGTGTGGGGGGTCTTCCCGCCTCCCCAGGCCCTGCAGGGGCCTCCCAGTGACAGTCCAGCCGTGGTCACAGGGCCTCCAGCCTGCCCGCACGGTTTCTGCAGCCCCAGCTCCCCTCCCGCAAGCTGCCCACGAACCCTGGAGCCACCGCACAGAACGTGTTGGGGCCCCGGATGGGCGGCAGCCCAGAGCCAGCACCTGTGACAGCTCTGCCCAGAGTGGAAAGCAGCGGGGAGCGCCAGCCCCAGCCGGGGCAGCGGCACCCAGACGACTCTTGCAGGCTCATTATCCCCGGGGGCCGCCACGGGCCGGGCCAGGCTCCGGCCAGTCTTTGCTGCCAACCCAGATGTAGCCCCCTCCGGCATATCCACTGCCCCTGGCATATCCACTGCCCCTGGCATAACCACGGCCTCTGGCTTCGCAGCTGCCACGAGGCCGGACCGGAGGGAGCGCCCTGCCCAAAGTGCGGCTGCACGAGCTGCGCCCGCTTTGGGGTGGGGGTTCGGGCAGCCCCTGCGGGCCCTGGGAGCAGAGCAGCTCCCCCCGGCCTGCACCTTTGCAACACTCAGCATGACTGCGGAAGCTCGTGGGGGGGGGGCCCCTCCCCCGCCCACCCACCACCCACCCACCCCCCAGCGGGGAGCTTGGCCAGAGCTCTCCGGGGCGGCCCTCCCCACAGCGCCCCCTGGTGGCCACGAGCCCAGCACGAAGAACCGCCCCGTGTTTGGCGGCGCTGCAGCTTCCACCTGAAGCCCCCTCCTCGGGAGGTGCCCCCCAGAAGAGCCCCCTTCCCACCAGCCCCGGCCCAGCGCCACTGCCAGCAAGGCTGCCTCTAGCGGGGTGTGCGCGCTGGCCTCCACCCCCCGCACCCCTGCCTCCGCGGCGGGCACACTAAGGAAGATCCTGGGCCCGCGGGAGGCCCTCCCATCGCCTGTCCCGGGGCGTTGGTAGGACACCAAGCCGTTTAGCCACCAACCAAGTCGTTTCCCTCTACGTCCAAGCAGCGAGTGCTGGCCTGAAAAAACAGCTTTCTCCAGAAGCAGCCCGCCCCGCCCCCGCCCCCGCCCGCGCCCCCGGGCCGGGCTGTGTGTGCACGTCCCGCGCGCGCACGTCTAGCTTTGCCTTCTGCGATCCAGGAGCCAGCCGGGCGCCCCGAGAAAAAGCATCCATGGCCAGCCCTGCCCTGCCCTGCCCTGCCCTGTGGTTCCCCCAGAGCCAGGGGTTCGGGGCTGGTGTCCCATCACAGTGGTCTGAGCCTCAGGACAGGTGACAGAGCTCTTAGCCAGCCTCCCTGCGGTCCTCAAGCCGGCGGGGACCCTCACCTCCCCCTTTCCCACCTCCTCTCCCCACTCCCTACAGCTGACTGTGCCCCCCTCCCCATTTAGGGCCCAGAACTCGTTTGTCTTCTCCGTAAGTTGTAATAAAGTCTGCTCCTGTGTCTTTGCATACATCCGCGTGCCTGTGTCTGCAGCACTGACTTCGTCCACCAGGGGCCACGTGGGAAAGCCGGACCCGTGGGCAGGGCCCTGTGGCCCAGCGGTGGCACCACTCGGCGGCGGCTAAGAGGACAGACCCCCCCCCCCCCCGGGATGAAAAGGGAGTTTTGAGCTTCTGCGCTGCAGCCCAGGACTAAAGGGGTCCTCGGGGCGGGGGGAGGGGTGATGGTGTTGGGGGGCGAGAACCAGGAAGGGTCACCCTTGCGGGCTGTTGCTGCTGCTGCTTCTCACCCACATCTCTGATGGGGAATGAGCTGGACCAGCCTGGTGGAGGCCCGGGTCCACGCGCCACACAGCTCAGCCTCCTCTAATGTAACAAGGTCATTGGCTTTTTTTTTTTTTTAAGTCTTGGGTAAATCACCTGCATACACATCTCACCCATTTTGTAAACGAGTCAAACAGAATGGATTTCATGTCATTTTAAACAGCAGTGTCTTCTGTCATCTTTTCACACTGGATCACATTAAACCATACAACTTATTTTTTTCAATGACCCTCAGAGCATAATGATTTTTCAATGGGAAGGCACAGACCAAGGGGGAGGATATTGGGGGATGGCGTGGGGAGAGGGGAGGGGGTTATCAGGGGGAAATACCAACGCTCTGTTCATGTTTTCTGTGAAGGTCTCATGCCTGGGTTATACCGAGTGTGGGGTGGAGGCTCCTCACAGGGCTCAGAGGAGAGGGACTCAGCTCCCCCCACCCCCGGAGTCTTAGAACACCCTCTTTCTCTGCATCAGCTTTACTGTCCAGGAGACGGGCCACGTGAAGGCTGCCCACCAAATGCTCGAGTTCAGTCACTCCCGCAGAACGCGTAGAGACGCTCAGCGGACAGACAGCACCGGCAGCAGCCGAGAGGGAGCAGCCGAGAGGCCCCAGGGCCTGCGGCTCGGGCCCCTGGGGACGTCAGGGCCTAAGGTCACTCCGGGGACCTAAGGAAGGTCCCCAGTCCAGCGGAGGCCCTTCTGCATGTCTCTGGGCCTCCCCTGGGGTTTCACACCTGCATTTGTGGTGCAGGTTCTGCTGGGACCCGTGAATGCTGGGCCCTGGGGGCCGCCCCAGCCTGGGCCCCCCGCCCCCAGGCCTGGAGCTCACAAGCAGTGGGGGAGGTTAAATGAGGTGAGAGCCTCTCCCAAGTCAGGTCATTTGCTGCCAGTTATTCTGTTGCCACTTGGGGGGCAAAGGGGCAGGTGGCGGGGGGCGGGGTGGTGTCTTGTTCGTGGTTTTTGGCCTCTGTCAAATCTCAGCATTTAGGTAACAGAGTGTGGAGAAAAGGTCAGTGACTTCACAATTCTGGCACAGAATCAGATTGCTAGCCCCCACCCCACTCCCACTCCCCAAAAAACCCACACACTTCAGGGTTACATTGGAATTAGCCGTGTTGCCTTCTCCGTTTCCTTGTGTGCATTGTATAGATTTAGGCTCAGAGAGAGCTTTGACGTGAAACATTTAACTCCTCCTAGTTTTATTTTATTTTTTTAAAAACATTTTGATGCTGGGAAAAATCCACCGGGAGCCGAAAGCCAGGACTACAGGCTTTACTGGGGAGAACAGACCTGCCGGGCTGTCTGGCGAGGGGAGACCAGCAACACGTGCCGAGGTGGACAGGCCTCTTGAGGGGCGGACGGGAAGGGCTGGGGCCCCGCGTGGCACGCGCAGGTGGGTGGCTTCATGCATGGCCCACATAGGGACCAGGGCTGAGGCTGCTTTAGGCCGTGGGCTACCTCACCCGCCACCCACCAGCCGGGGGAAGGGAGGATCTGTCAGATGTGAAATAAAACGCAAACACAGGACGCACCCCTACGGGAGGGGCCGGTGGGGCGCGGGTTTAACCCAGCCACCGCATGTGGTGGAGCAGCAGCGTTCCACCGTCAAAGCCCAAATGCTCGTCTTCCTGGCCCTGCCCCCCCCACGGCCCCCCCCCAGCTTTCTCCCTCATCCCCACCTCATCTCCCAGCCCACCCCCTTTCCGTAGCCTGTCCCTCAGGGCGTCCTGCGGTCTCCCTAGCTCTCTAGCTTTGATGGGTGCTGCCGCACTAAGATGGCAGCAATGAGGTGCAATCACTGTGCTTGGAACGGACAGGGAGCCACCGGTTTCATCGGGGAACCTAAGAAGTCAGGCCTCACTTCCCTCCACAGGAAGCTGCGGGTCACCCCGCAGGCTGAAGGGGGCGTTGACAGCGCACGGGGTTGTGTTTACAAGAAACCATAAAAAGCTTCACACTTAAGATGTGGGTGCTTTACAATCAGTAAGTATCCGTTTAAAAAACCAAACCACACGCGAGAGAGGCAGCCCTGGCCAGGGGTGCTCCGTGTGTTAGAGCGCTGCCCCCTCGCCCCCCAGCACCCGAAGGGTCGGGGCTCTGCGGTGAGAACCACCACCCCAGAAATGCAAAGGGAAACCCCTCCCTGCCCCACAAAGCCAACTTGGGGCCCAGGTAGTTCTCCCTGATTTCTGCCACGTCTTTCCGAATCAACGCCAGTCTCCCACCCAGACTTCCCGAGAGTGGCCGCAGGGGGACACCCGGCCGCTTTCCCGCCCACACCAGGCGGCAGCCTCCTGCTGGGCCCTCCCGGCGGGGTGTCTCGGGCCCGGGACCGCTGGGTGCCCGTGTGCTGCCCGGGACAGGGGTGCGGAAGCCCAGCGCCACCGCCGCCGGGGAGGCGGGACACACACACGTGGCCAGAGGCTGGGTGATTGTCAGAGGGGGTGTCCGGAGCTGGGGTCACCGGCTGTGGGTGAGGAGGGTCCCTCTATGAGAACAGAGGTCTCTCTGTCCCCGGCCCCTGCAGGGTCCAGGGAGGGAGGAGAGGTTTGGACACACGGGGTGGTAGTGAGGAAGGAAGGAGTGGGGGAGGGGCCGCCCTTGGCCAGGTCTTGGCCCGGCTGCTTTGGTGGCTGCGCCCATGGGTGGGCAGCAGGGGTTAAAGGGTGCCAGCTTCAGCCAATAAGCCAGCCCAGCACCAGCCTAGCAGTGCCCTCCCCTCGTGAATTAGCACAAATGCTCCTCGAGGCTGCTCCCTGCAGGCCAAGCCCGCGCTGCCGTGGGGACAGTTGGCCGAAAGGGCCGGGGCTCTCAGCCCCGGGGAGCTAAGCAGAGGCCGGTCACCCTCAGGAGCTGCGCCTTAAGGCGCTGCCGCGTGAACAAGCTGGGGGAGGAGGGACGCAGGCGGGACCCCCTGTCCCTTCCAGGGGCTTCAGGAAAACATCCTGACTTGTGGGTCTGGGACTGAGACGTCCGGGTGGAAGCTGGGGGAGGCCTGGGCCCCTTCCCTCGGCTCAGACACCACCTGTCTCCCCCTTGTACACTGTGGGGAGGGGGGCAGGAGGATGAGGGGGACAGAAGGAGGGTGGCCCTTTCTTGAGGAGCCCAGGACGTGATGTAGAAGACTTGGGGGGAGTCAGGGCTTCTCTGTCCCCAGGTATCCCACTACGTTCCTGTCCTAGATCCACCTGTCATCAGTGTTGTGACTCTGGATAAGTCACTTCAAAAGCTCCCAATTTTAGTGCCGGGACCCTTGACAGAGGGGTCACAACCCCTCCTGTGCCCGCCTGGCAGGGTTAACTGGACACTCACAGTAAATGACAGGTGCTCGCCGTGAGCTGTTACCCAGCATCACACCCCAGCGGGGACTTCAAGGTGACCGTCCGCCTGGCCCTGCCCCCGAACCACCCGTGTGCCCTCTCTGGAGGCCACTGCCACGGGTCAGGCTTATTCTGCCAGACGTTTCGCATCGGCACCTTCATATGGCACCCGCCAAGAACCAGCCCTGTTACTGCAGCCATTTTTTTCCCCGCGTTTTCTCATATTGAGTCTCATGATGCGGAGCGGGCCCCGTGTCACGGAACAGAGAGCTGAGGACAGAGGGGGGTGACGTGGCTCCCCGGATGATACGAGACGGATCATCAGACACCTGCTCTTATGCTCAGTCACTGTGCTGGGCTGCCTTTCCAGACTGTCTCATGCAAGTAAAGTCACGCCCCTGCGAGACCAGGGAGCTGGGTGCTTTAAACCCACACCCCACCGCAGCATCCCTCTTCTAAGCCCAACTCAGAACCTGCTGCCTCCCTGTCCCCCCGCACCCCCCAATCCCCTGCCGGGGGCTCGGTGAACCAGGGGAAAGGGAGTGCCCTTGGAAATGAGTGAGCTATTCAACGTGGCCTTCTGCAAGCAACATAGTCAAGAGTCATTCGTTCATTTCGAGTGCGGTTTTCAGGATCACGACTCAGGTTATAAAAAGGGATGGACATAAGGGATTCATGCAGAGCACTTGCTAGGAATCATCTGCGGGTGAGAGGATCCCCCTGGGGTCCCCAGCAGCGGTTCAGAGGCATGAAAATGGGCATCGGCCCAAACGACAGGGAGAAGCACAAATGCCCCCCCTCTTTCTGCCCCTCCCATCCCGCCCATTCCCCCGAAGGTGCTGTGGAGATGACAGTGGTAGAGTCCAGCCTCTGGACTGGAGTTTGCTCAGCGGATGCGAGGTTTTGATGGAAAAGGACGCTGCCCACTCAGAGCCCAGGCGGCCGCTGCCCACTTGCAGCCAGGCCTAAGCGCAGGCTGCTCAGTTGGATAGTCAGCGAGACCCTGGGGGCATGGAGACATCAGGCATCCAGCCCCTAAAGTCCCAGCCCAGCGGGTATGAACTGTTAGGAAGTGTTAACTGCTCATTGTCCACGTTGGGCCAGTTGGCCCATGAAGCTAGTTCTTTAGTGCCAGACGGTTAGCTCTTGGGGCAGTTGGTTGGGGAAGCCCTGGGCTCTGAGACAGCGGGGAGCCACCCAGATGGCTGGCCGGTCATCCAGGGCAGTCTTTTGAGGCTCGGTAGTAGGGAGAATGCTGAGGGAGGAGGGGAACAGACTGGATTTAGATGGCCTTTGGGGAAATGGCACAGTTTTGGAGGCGGGGATTTCAACGTAGAGGCAGGGGCTGGGTCAGGCACGGACCCTTCTCTGGGGTCTGGTACCCCCTCTTCTAGGTACGAGCCATTTCCCCGAAGCAATGGGGCAGGAGAATGTGGGAAAGGGAGTGAGCTATTGGATCAGTGGTTTAAGTTACCATTTCTCAGTCTTAGGTGTTCAGGGATCTCTGTCCCCAAGGAACCAACTACATTCCTGTCTCAGATCCATCACTCATCAATGCTGTGGCCATGCTTAAGCCAACGGACTCCTCTAAATTCCTGAACCATACACTATGTGTCCCAGCCCCCCTCTGCCACCCCGAAGGGCTCATGTGGAGTCCACAGATTATTAGATACTTTCCATGAACTGCTACAAAGCCTCACACCCACATATAGATGGAAAAGTAACTCCCCACCCTCCCTTGTCCTGTAGCCACCCAAGTGCCCTCTCTGGAGGCAGCTACTGTCTCATTTCATGCTTCTTCTCCCAGACATTTAATATTTGAACACTTGTGTAGCAACTGGAAGCACCAATCTTTTTTTTTCAGATGCTATCTGAATTTTCTTATAATTAGCCTCTTCTCACTGAAGGAGGCCCCATGTTACAGAACAGAGACCCGCGGACAAAGTGGCGTGACGTCGCTCTCCCAGGTTCCTGTGGTTTCCAGGATGATTTGAGACAGGTCATCAGACACCAGCTCCTCAGTTCAATAGTGAGCCCCTTGGGGCATGAACGTGAGGGATTCATACAAAGGATTCAATAGAAAATCATCTGGGTCACGAAAAGTCCACTGGCGTCCCCAGCAGCGGCCCAGCAGCATGAGAACTGGCATCTCTCCAAACGATGGGGAGAGGCACGCATGTCTTCCCTGAGCCCCCTCCATTGAAGGTGCCATGGGAATCACAGCGGTAGGATCTAGTCTTTGGACTGTGGTTGGTCCAGCAGAGGCTGGGTTTTGATGAAAAAGGATTCTGCAGCCCAGCCCACACGTCTCCGTGGTTGAGCATCCACCCATGAACCAAGAGGGCACTGGTTCGATTCCCGGTTCAGGTCTCCATCCCCACTAGAGGGTGTGCAGGAGTCAGGCGATGGATGATGTTTCTCTCTATTCCTCTCTTTCTATAAGAAATCAATAAAAACATATTCTTTGAAAGAGTTTTTTTTTTTAAGGAAAGAAAGAAAAAGGACTCTGCACACGTAGAACCACCGCCCACGCTCAGCCAGGCCTAAGTGTTCACTGCTCGCGGTCCAGGTTTGGTCCGTTGAAGAAGCTAATTGTGCAACTGTCACGTGGGCAGTTGGTTTGGAATGTCCTGGGTTCTGAGCCAGTTGGGGGCCAAACAGAGATTACTGGTCATTCAGGGTGGTCACCTGACCACCAGGAAGTCTCACGGCAAGGCAGCTCATAGAATCAAGTGCTGGGGGGGCGGGAGGAGAGACAAGTGAGGGGACATGGACACATGGAGGGGGGACGGTCTTCACTCGGAGGAAAGGCATTGTATTTCCAGTCAAGGACTGAAGCAGGCAGGAGCTGTGTCTGGATCTGAGCCATCCTCTTGGGCGAGGCGCCTGCTCCAGGCACCAGCTGTTGCCCTCAGCAGCTTGGGAGTGGGAGGATGTAGAGAGTGAGGAGAGCTCTGGGTGTGGGTGTCCGGGACATGATCTCATGTCCAGGTGTTCAGGGGTCTCTGTCCCAGGGGACAATCCATCATCAGTGTAGTGACTGATACGGAGCAAGGGCTTCACGCAGATCACACATGGAAGCCGATACTGGAGCACTGGCTTTTGAAAAAAAAGAAGAGGCTTTGATTGCTAAATGGAACAGCAAGGAGACAGGAGGCAGGGCTGAAATCGGTCTCCCTGAGGGCGGGTTTGGGGGCTACATTTAAAGAAGGAAGTGGGGGAGGCTGAAGGTATGCTATAGAGTTGCTTTGTTTCAATGAGAGCTTAGTGTCCAGATGCTTGGGGATCAAGGCTTTTCTTAGATGGCATGTTTGAATTCAGGGGGAGGGTGTCAGTATGGAGTCATGGTGAATTTTGTCTCAGTGAGATGAAAGGTTCTTCTAAAGAGAATTCCTCTCCAGTGTGCATGTCTAACTGTTGCACTTCTTTTTTAAAAATATATTTTATTGATTTTTTACAGAGAGGAAGGGAGAGGGATAGAGTGTTAGAAACATTGATGGGAGAGAAACATCCATCAGCTGCCTCCTGTACGCTCCTTACTGGGAATGTGCCCGCAACCAAAGTACATGCCCTTGACCGGCATCGAATCTGGGACCTTTCAGTCCGCAGGCCGATGCTCTCTCCACTGAGCCAAACCAGTTTCAGCTCACTTCTTGAATATTTTGATTAAGGTTCTTTTCATAAAATTTGGTGAGATTTTGGCTATTATTTCACATATCCTACTGTCTCTTTCCCTCTCTTATGTCTTTCTGAAACTCTTTATGCAAATATTGGTATGTTAGATAGTATTACTCAGATCTCTGAGGCTCTTTATTTTTCTCCCCAATCCTTTTATTTAAACTTAGTGTTCATCAGACTGCATTGACTTAGCTTCAAATTTGCTGTTTCCTCCTGCTCAAGTCTGCTCTTCTGCCCTGTTGGAGGTTAAATTGTGTCCCCCCACAAATATACATCACAGCTCTAACTCCACATTATCTTATTTGAAAAAGAGGTCTTTGCAGGTACACTCAAGATCAGGTCATACCCGATTTAGGGTGGGCCCCCCTCCAATGACGATGGTCCTTAGAAGAGCACAAAGTTTGGACACAGAGACAGAGGGGGAAGGCCATGTGATGATGGAGGCATAGATCAGAGTGATGGCAGCTGCAAGCCAAGGAAAACCAAGGCTTTCCAGAAAAGACTAAAAGCTAGAAAGAAGCCAGGGAGTCTGATGCGCTAGATCTTTCTCCGGGAGCACATCCCACCCGCAGCTTGACTCGGTCTTCAGAAGTGTGAACAACGAATGGTTGTTATGTTAAGCTCCATGTTTGAAGCGCTTTGTTACAGCAGCCCCGGGAAACAAAAGCCCCTGTGTCAGATTTCTCAGTTGTTACTGTATTTTTCATCTTCAGAAATTCTATTTGGTTCTCCTTTATATTTATTTTGTTATTTTCTACTTGGAGAAACGTAATACTCATACTATCATTTAGTTCTTTAAATATGATTTCCTTGCCTGGTGGTGTGGCTGAGCATCAAGCTATGAACCAAGAGGTCAGGTATGATTCCCAGGTGGGGCACATACCCAGGTTGTAGGCTCCATCCCCAGTGTGGGATGTGCAGGAGGCGGTTGATAAATGATTCTCATCCTTGATGTTTCTCTCTCTCTCTCCCCATTGCCCTTTCTCTGTGAAATCAATACATTAAAAGAAAAAAAAATATCTTCTTTAACTCATTGAACATATTTAAATCAGCTGCTAATAAGTTCAGTGTCTGGGCTTTTCTCAGGAACAGTGTGCGTTGGTTATTTTTTTCTTATGTATCAGCTTGTGTTGGGGGGCTAACGGCCCCCAGGTTCTGTGTGATTTTCTAGGAGGAATCACTGAACTCAGTAAATAGATATATTCATTGTTACGATTTATTACAGTAAAAGCACACTGAGCAAAATAGGCAAAGGAAAAGGACGATGCATGAAGGGAGGTCCAGAGGAAACCAGGCAGAAGCTTTCTAGAATTCTGTTGCAATAGAGTCACACAGGTAGCCTTGATTCCTCTAGTAACAGCTTGTGAAAACGTGTGAAATGCTGTCTGCCAGGGAAGCTCATCAGAGACTGTGACCAGAGGTTTTTGTTGGGCACCGGTCCTTTAGGCACCCTCTGCCTAACACATACCCACCTTCAGGAATTCCAGAGGAAAAGAGGAATTCCACAGACCAAGGATGTTTACAGAAAGCCTAGGCACAGCGAGTCAGCCACTCCTGTCAGAGAATAGTAGAGCCCCTTCCGATGTCAAGTTCCCAGACTTCAGCCAAGGACCAATCTAGCAGACAGGCCTTCCTGAGGAAAGCAGTCTGTCCCGCTATGACAACTCTTTTCTGCACAGAGTTATGCTTTCTTTACTCCTTGCAGGTCTCTTACTTTTGTTGTTGTTATAAACTGGACATTTATAATATAACTAGAGGCCTGGTGCATGAAATTCATACACTGGGGGAGAGAGGGCAGGGTGTCCCTCAGCCCAGCCTGCACCCACTCTAATCTGGGACCCTTCAGGGGATATCCGAATGCTGATTTAAACCGGCAGTCGGACATCCCTCTCACAATCCGGGACTGCTGGCTCCCAACTGTTCACCTGCCTGTCAGCCTGATCACCCCTTAACCATTCTCCTGCCAGCCTGACCGATGCCTAACTGCTCCTCTGCCAGCCCAATCGCTCTCAACTGCCCTCTCCTGCTGGCCCAATAGTCCCCAACTGCCCTTCCCTGCTGGCCTGGTTGCCCCTAACTGCCCTCCTCTGCCAACCAGGTTTCCCCTAACTGCCCTCCCCTGCAGGCCTGGTCCCCCCCCAACTGCCCTCCCTGCTGGCCTTATCACCCACAACTGCCCTCCCCTGCTGGCCACCTTGTGACAGCCATCTTGTGTCCATATGGGGGTGGCCATCTTGTGTATTGGAGTGATGGTCAATCTGCATGTTACCGCTTCATTAGATAGGATATGGCAACTCTGGAAATCAGATTCTCTCCCCACCCCATGGCTTAGGATTTTTGCTATTTTTTTGTAGTTATTTCATTGTTACTGGCTTTTCTAAACTAATTTTCTATTGTACTAGTATTGTGTGTGACCACATAGTCCTTTCTCAGTTACTTGGTGACCAACTATTGATAGAGATTTCATTAACAACCTGGAATCAAGAAGTCGCCAGTCTTTGCCAAGGGGTTCTATGGGCATGTTGCATCAGGTCTTCAACATGCAGCCAGGCAGCTGAAACTGTGGCATAGCCTTCATTTCCTACTTTTGGAGAACATCAGCTTAGCCAGAGGTGAGGACTTTGGGCCTTCTCAGGCCTTTCCTGAGCGTGTGCACAGCCCTGAGTATGCCCACGGCCCTGCACTTCTGTGTGTTCTTTTAGAGTCCCAAGAGTAAGAAAAAGCTTTGCAAAGCCTCCGTGGACATCTTATTTTGAAAAATACGTTTATATTGATTTTTTTTTTTTTTTTTTTTTTTAGAGAGAGAGAGGAAGGGAGAAAAAGAGAAAAACATCAATGTGAGAAACACTGATCATTTGTCTCCTGTACACACTTGGACTGGGAACCAAATCTGAAACTTGGGCACAGGCCTTGACTAGGAATCATATCTGTGACCTTTGGTGCACAGGATGAGCCACACTAGCCAGAGCTCTCAGCTCTTTTTGTTAATCCTCAGTGAGAATACTTTTCCACTGATTTTTTAGAGAATATAGAGAAGAGGGAAGGGGGAGAGAGAGACAACAACATTGACTGGTTGCCTCCCACACACAAACCTGCAACCCAGGACATGCCCCGACCAGGAAACCAGCCTATGACCTTTCAGTGCTTGGACTAACTCTCCAACCACTGAGCCACACCAGGCCTAGCTCTCTTTTAAGTTTTTGTTAGTCTACTGTTTACTCCAACAGTCATTCACCGCTTCAAGCAAAACAATTGCTCACAATTTTTTTTTTTTTTTAACAATTATGCCAGAAGAAAAGCTGTTTGTGTGGGCAAGGTTAAAGTCAAATTAAATATAGTAGAAGTGGGGTCTTAGAGAGAACTAGCAGGTAAGTCAATTAATGATATTGTCTAGGATTGACAAATTTATATTATGTGCTTCCTGATATGATGAAAAGAACTTAGTATCACTTCTGTGCTGTTCCTGCCCAAAATACAAAACATAAATTTAAAGATATTTTTAAAAAAATATATTTTATTGATTTTTTACAGAGAAGAAGGGAGAGGGATAGAAAGTTAGAAACATCGATCAGCTGCCTCCTGCACGCCCCCCACTGGGGATGTGCCCGCAACCAAGCTATATGCCCTTGACCAGAATCGAACCCGGGACCTTTCAATCCACAGGCCAATGCTCTATCCACTGAGCCAAACCGGTTTTGGCACAAAACATAAATTTAATTGAGAGTCTGTCAGCTTTAATTGTGACAGCTTTACAAATATATGGTTTTCTAGTAAGAGGCCTGTCCAAAATGTTGAGACTTTATTAATAAAAAAAAATTTGAAATAACTCAATTGCCCATATATCAATTGGAGAATAAATTATGGTCTTTACACAAAATGGAATGCTACATAGCAATAAAAAAGTAACTATGTGCAAACACATCATAGAGGACCTTATGGAAATAATAAGTGAAAGAAACCAGCCACAAAGATTATATGCCCTATTAACCCATTAATGTGTTGATAAAAGTAAAAATGATAATTACTGCTCAGCCAGTTTGCTCAGTGGTTAGAGGTTGGCCCACAGACCAAAGGGTCACGGGTTTAATTCCCAGTCAAGGGCACGTACCTTGGTTCCAGGCTTGATCCATCACCTGGGTCAGGGAGCTAGCGTGCAGGAGGCAACCAATTTATGTTTCTCACATTGATGTTTCTCTTTTCCCCTCCTCCCTCCCTTTTATTCTACCTAAAAATCAATGGAAAAATATCTTTGGGTAAAGATTAAAAAGTTACTTCAAGGAATAGGTTTTGAATGGAAATGTGTCTTCTGCAATGTTGGAAGTATTCTACAACTGATCTGTAAGTAGCTAAGTAGGTATTATATAAACTTTGTATACTTGTATATTGAAGGTTTGTGCATATGGTTTTGTTGCCTAACCCATATATTCTCTTTGTTACAACCTCCAGCAACTTTCTAGAAATAAACCAAAGTAAAAGAGTCCTGTCCAGCTAGTATGGGTTAGTGGTTAAGTGTCGAGCTATGAACCAGGAAGTCAAAGTTTAATTCCTGATCAGGGCACATGCCCAGGTTGCAGGCTCAATGCCCACAGATCCCAGTGTGGACATGCAGGAGGCAGCCAATCAATGATTCTCATCATTGATGTTTTTCTCTCTCTCCTTTTCCTTTCCTCTTTGAAATCAATAAAAATATACCTAATTTTTTTAAATATTCTTAAAAAATTAATAAAACTTTTTTAAAAAAGTCTCTCCATCTTTTTTTTAATCCTCACCCAAGGGTTTTTCCCATTGACTTTGAGATAGAAATATCAATTGATTGCCTCCCACATGTACTCTGATCAGGATCGGGACTAAGCCTGAAACTGAGGTACATGCCCTTGACCAGAATCAAACCTGGGACCCTTTAATCCATGGGCCAGCACTCTATCCACTGAGCCAAACCAGCTAGGGCTACAGGTTAATTGTTGAAACTTAATTGTTCATTGGTAATGGTATATGGAGGTTCATTTTATTTATTTTTATTGATTTTAGAGAGAGAAACATCAATTTGTTGTTTCACTTATTTATGCATTCATCGATTGATTCTTGTATGTACCCAGACAGGGGATTGGACCTGTAACCTTGGCATATCGGGATGAGGCTCTAACCAACTGAGTTTAACGGGCCAGGACCTGGAAGTTCATTTTATTATTCCACTTCTTTTATGTTTTAAGTTTCCCACAATAAAAACATAATAAATCACCCTTCATACCTTCATAACCACCACCGCGATCCAAGCTGCCACATCTCGTCTGGACTTTGCAGTAGCTCCTTAACTGAACTGCCAGCCTCACAGGCAGGAGGTACAGTCCCAAGGAGCACAGTGGGCGGTTCTGGCCTAAAGCAGACCTCGTCTCTTCCTGTTCTTGCTTCCACAGCTTCACTGCAAGTAACAGGGGGGTTGGATGCTGTTGGGTGGGTGAGGTGAATGGTTCCTGAAGGCCGAATCCAGCTTTGAAAGCCAAGGGTCTCGAAGATTCATCAACAAAGGACAAGTGCAGAGAAAAAGAAATGGACCCTTTAAGACGAGCCTGCTTGAGACTGAAGCGTCAGTGCAGAACCCTGGTAAGGAATGGGTGCTTTGGGTTTGAGGCCCTTTCCCCGGCTTTCTCACTGGCGGGGCCCTAGAACATCAGAAGGCGCCCCACTCTGCTCACGATGTCACGGGCCTATGTGGTGGCCACGTGGTCACAGCCCTGCGCCAGGGTCCTACCCACTCGCAGATGTGGCCTCGTCAGGGCTCCAGAATCGGGCCACCACCGCACAGCTTCCCAGGGAGCCCGTGTGCAGCGGCAGCCTTTCAAAAGCTTCTAGAGTAGTTTCCCAAACTGTGTTCCATGGAACACCACGTTGGCTCATGGGAGCGTGGGTGCAGCTCCTCTGAGGAACGCCAGGGAAGCCACAGGTTTTTACGAGGCTTTTCTCAGGGCCTCGTATGTTCCAGTGTGAACTGCGAACCTCCCACACAGGTGCTCCTTGTCAAACACTGACCTGCTCCTTGGACAAAGGTCCCCCTGAACAGCCTGGAGCTCCTGCTGCCACATGGCCAGGGCAGTAGCCAAAGCTCTGAGGATTGCGGCTGCCTCAGCAGGTGCTCCTCCTCGGGGCTGGAGTGGGGGTACAGGGACAGCAGGCGGGCAAGCAGCCTACTGCTTGCACCCAGCCACTGTGGCTTATGGGCTATGGGCTATTTTCTATGCCTGGCATGTGAATGGCTCACCATGGCACCCCTGCCCCCTTCCTCCCCAGTAAGTTACTGGCTGCCTCTGTCAGAGACAATCAGGGCTTGTTGGAGAACTGGAATCAGGACAGGGCCCAGAGACTGTCAGGTGCCTGAGGCTTCATCCAGATCTGCTCTGAGCCGCTGAGCCTGGCGTGTGGGTCTCACCCTCACAGAGGGCTGCGCCCAGAGAGCATTCTCCCAGCCTGATCTCCCCCGGCTCCCTCCTACAACACCGGCCTGCCATTTCCACACGAGGTATCCCCCCTGAAGGCACCACTGGGGTGTGGGAAGAGCAGGCACTTAGGTGTTGGCAGAGAGAAGGGAGAGGCAAGGGGACAGGGATGGGAGGGGAGGACACAGCAACCCTGACACCAGCAGGTCCCCAGCTGCTTGCTCTGGAGAAGACAAAATCCATTTTAATGATTCTGTGGCCCCAAGGACAACCGCCTGGAGCCTGGGTGAGGAACAACGGGGCCGTCATACAAAGTAGGCGGCCAGGGCTGACATCTTGTCCTTTGGTCGCCTGGCACCTGGCTTCCCGGGGGGCCGGCGGCCCCGGGCCCGCCCCCGGCCCTGCCTCCTCCCGGGCCCGCCCCGGTGCATGGGGTGGCAGGAGGCCGCGTGCCGCAGCTCCACGAGCTCCTGGAAGACGGGGTCGCAGAAGACACAGCCCGTGTGCTGCGTCTCATCGCCCGGGAGTGGGGACTTGGCCTTGTTGAAGTCCACGTCGAGCAGGGCAGCCTCACAGGAGCTGCAGGTCTCGGGGGACACCCGCACGCGGTGGGCGTTCTCGAAGCAGTGTGCCACCACGTTGCACTTGTTACAGGCCACCTTCCACTTGGGTCCTGAGGTGGGGTCCAGCACCAGCACCCCGCTCTCACACTCCACGCACTGGCCGATGCCCAGCATGCTCAGGGAGTGCTGGCAGGTGGGGTGCGTGCACTCGTTGCAGCCCATGCCTGGTGGGGAGAGGGCAGTCTGTGAGGTACACCTGATGGTCACCTGGTGCTGCCCACCCCTCCCAGGCCCTCTCAGTGCTCTGCAGTCCAGCATCTCCGCATCCCAGCCAAGTGCTCCTCTCGGCTCTGCTCACTGGCCTGGGTGCGGAGCGCTCCCGTGCTCTGCTTATCGGGAACTCCTCACCCTGTAAGGCCGGCCCCCTCTCCCTGGGCTCACATCCTTTCCAGCAGGCCTTGCAGGTGGCCTCCAGCCAGTCCCTGCCTTCACTTTGCTTCCGCGGCCTATAATAGACAGCTCTGTGCGGCCCTCCCTTCTAGTGGCCACAGGGGCCATCGGCTGCCATGGAAGCTGCTGGAGGGAGGGATGAGTCTGTGTCTGCCCCAGAGGCCAGGCCTGAGTCAGGAGGGTAAACGAAGACCCTGAGGACACCCAGAACCTCTGGGATGTGGGCAGATGCCTCGCTCTCACTGTGTCTCATTCTTGTCTGTGGTATGGGGTGATGACACCCCGAGGCCGCTGAGACGTGGTAAGGAGACAGCACAGCTGAGGGTGAGCACCAAGTCCCAGGCCCTCCTCAGACTCCCAGCTTGGTCTCAGCCCCACCTGGATACATACTCTCCTTCCTCCAGGAATAAGCATGAGGATGGAGAACTCTGATGGTGCTGACTGAGGACACCCCCACCTGCTGCCTCCTCCCACTCACCCAGCCCAGGAGAGGGCACAGCTACCACTGCCAGATCCTGAGTGAGCTCACCACAGCCACCGGCACAATTACGATGGGAGAGTGGCAGGCGGTCTGGCTGATGCCTGAGCACTGCCCAGGCCCACTGGGTCTCCTGTCTTAGCACCAGTAGCACGGGACGGCCCAGGGTAGGGATACCCACAGAGACCCGTGTGATGTCAGGCAGGCAGTGGTGTGAACAGAGACCACAGATACCGGGGGGACGAGGACAGCCCAGCTGGGAGGGAGCCAAAGCCCAGGGAGAGGTGCTCTCACCTTTCTTCATGTCCCGGAAGGGCGGGTGGTTGTAGCAATAGGGGCACAGGGGGTAGCTCTTGCCCCGAGAGCCCGATGACCACAGAACCAGCTCGAAGTCGTCCAGCGGGCACCGGAGCTCCTTATAGAGCTTGATGGTGCCATTCTGGGGGAGGGTGTAGGTCTCGTCGCAGTGGGAGCAGTGCAGGCGACTCGGCTTGGCCTGCAGCAATGGCAGGGGAGAGGCACAGGGGGACTGGGGCCAGCTGACTCTCCAGCCCACCCTCACTCTCCCCATGATAGAGAATCATAAATGTAGCATGTAACATATAACACACAAGTCCAATATAATACAACATATAACACACAACACTAAGATATATGCACACACATGTAAATGCTATGTAACATGTAACATAAAATATGTACATTACACTTGATACACATATAGAATATATAATGTGTAATACATAATACATGGCATGTAATGCATAATATGTAATGTGCTGCTAGGCAAGGACCCAGGCCACGAGTCTCAGGACACTTGCTCTATGCATGAAGAAAGGCAGTTCTAAAATCCCAGCATGTATGTTAATGCCCACGATAGCAAGGACGTGTGGATAGGAAACAGACATGTGACACATGTTTAAGTGGCCTGACAGCTGATGTGTTCCTGGGGTTCCTAGGGATACGGGGTGTTTGCTGGCAAGGCTGCTTTAGGCCTCTTAGTCATCTGTGGGTGGCAACTGGGACAAAGAAGACCTTGTATGACTGAGGATAAGGCAGGGCCTTCATAGGGGACAAAACTTGCCCGAGTCTGTGCACAGGCATTGCAAGCCAGCAGGAGTGGGCACAGCCCTCAGCCGCCACCTACCTGGATGTACTTCATGAACCGGTGGCACTTCCCGCAGCGGGAGAGGGGTTTGCCGGTGGCTGCCAGAGGTGAAAAGGACACCTCCATCAGCTCATCCATGCCTGAAAGGAAGCAGTGCAGGAGGGTCACCTCCCTACAGGTGCCACCGGGCGGGGTGCAGGGGAGGCCACCACATGAGGCAGAGGATCTGTGAGTGGAAACACCCCTGGCCCTGAGGGTGGTGGGGTTTCCGGGTCAGTAACGGAACGGCAGAGCTGCAGCCCCACTTGTCACCCGAAGATATTTGTTTCCAGTGCTTCTCAGAGAGAATGGAAGGGAGGGCAGGAAGGGGAGAGAGATACATCGAGGTGAGAGAGATATCAACTGGAGGCAGGGAATGCACCTGCAACTAAGGTATGTGCCCTTGACCAGGAATCGAACCCCTGACCCTGTGGTGCACAGGCTAACCCTCTAACCACTGAGCATACCAGGCAGGGCTGTGTGTGGTATTAATACACTGGCCTTTAATTGGGACAAGGGCCCCATGATGACTCATCATCACTCTATCCTCCAAAGGAGCCCAGATCTGGGGGCTGGTCTCACATGGGGGCACCTGGCACCCAGGGGTAGAGAAGAGGCAGACCTTACCTGCGATGGAGTCAACGAAGTAGTGGAACTTCCTCTTGAAGATGTCCAGGGTGTGGCCCAGGACCTGGCGGTAGTCGGCCTTGCCCTGGGCAATGAGGTTCAGCTGCTTCTCCACGGCGCTGCGGATGGTGGGAAGCACCAGCTCCGCATCTGGGGGAGGGCAGCCGCCGTGAGCACTCTCACCTGAGGCTCATGGTCCATGTGGCAGCTCCGGCATGTGGCTGACCCCCACACCCTAAGACCTTTCCTGATTTCCCACCCACAAAAGGCTGTGTGGGGCCACCAGGGACCCCTGTCTCTATAACACATCACAGGTGTGCTCCTGGCAGTCCCTGGGCCACATCTCTGTCCCTCGGGCCTCGAGGGGACAGAGCAGCCAGCACTGCAGGGAGGATCAAGGCCTGGCTGGTCGCTGGTCTGTGGGGAAAAGCCCTCGCCTCCCCTTTTGGATCCTTGGCACTTGTCCGTTCATCACCCACCGTGCCAAGTCCCTGCTGGGGCAGGTCCTGGGGGGCCAGTAAAGCACCTGCTGTGGGAGCGGGGGGCTCACCGCAGGGTTTTGTAGCGGGGGCTCTGGCCTGACAAAGGCAGAGCTACAGCCCAGGGGATACCGGGGCTGAACTCACCGATCTTATAGTAGCCGTGCACCAGGACGATGCCAAGGTTGGTGGGCTTGAGCCGCCGCCCACTCTCCACGACCACATAGTTGCGCTGGCAGATGTTGTTGATGTGCACGGGGATGCTGGCGTCTGTC
This sequence comes from Lasiurus cinereus, assembly GCA_011751065.1. Lineage (NCBI taxonomy): Eukaryota > Metazoa > Chordata > Mammalia > Chiroptera > Vespertilionidae > Lasiurus > Lasiurus cinereus. The sequence goes on along the minus strand of JAAGEH010000417.1, from coordinate 15,538,709 downwards.
CCTGCAACACACAGCAAGGCCCTAGCGTCCCTCGGCCTGCGGACACCCCCCTCAGACTGTGGGCTCCCCTTCACCCCCACCAGTCATGAGGCCCTGGTTCCAGCTAGTACTGTGCCAGGCACTGCACCACTTGCCATTCACGCATGGAAGGGTTACCGGGCAGCTCCGGAAGCATCGCTTCCAGGGCTGGTCTTGGGACGGGAACCCTCAGCCCCGGGTCCCGGGCGGGTGCACCCACCGATGCCATGCTTCTCCATGAGCGTGATGAGCTCAGCCTCCGTCAGGTAGTCAGGGGGGCTCGTCTGCTTCTCCAGCAGCTTCACCTCGCCCACGGGGAAGGTGTCGCCCCTCTGGCAGGTGGGCAGGCTCTCCTCCAGGGGCACGCTCTGCCAGGGCATGATCTCCGTAAAGCCTGCGGAGACAGGGCGCTGCCTCAGACCCTGGGCCTGCATCCCAGGTCCCATGAAGGAGGTTCCATCTCTCTGTGGAGCTGAGGGGGAGCGAGGCCAGGCCTGCAGGTTCACCTGGTGAGATGACGGTCTTCACGGTGCAGGTGAAGTGCTCGGGCCCGATCCGGAAGGAAATGGTGTTCTGGAGGTACTTGCAGTCATAGCTCACCGTGGCAATGAAGTGCCTCGTGATGTACTCATAGAGCCGCCACGCCTCGCTCCCTGCGGAAGCACAGACGCTGGTCACCAGCCAGGACTCTGGCTCTAGGGACCCCCTGGCTCCTGCTCAGGCAGCAGAGCCACAAGATGTGGAGGAATGAGGAACGCAGAGCAAGGAAAGAGAGTCTCTTGCTCCCTTCTCCTGCCTTGCCTCCAGGTGGGACTGCTGTTCAGGCACGTGCCTGTCCCTCTCCAGTGATACGCCACATCACTTCACACAAGCAGCTTCTGCCTCCACCACATGGCTCCCCCTCCCTCTGCCCTCTCCTGGCCCGTGGCCACCAGCACTGCATCGGCCCGATGACTGAGCCTGTCATTCTGTCTCCGGTCATCCTGTCCTGTCCACAGCCACCCACCCACTCACCACCCCTGCCACCTCCTGCCTGGTCCTCTCTGTTCGAGGGTCTCCCACCACAGTGCCCGACCCTACACTGCGACACACTGCTGTCACCACTCACTCCTGTCCTGTCCCAGGGGGAGGAATCACACTTTCAGGTGACCTCCTGTGCCACAGCCAGGGGCAATGGGGGCAAGAGGGAGTCCCCACATTGCTACTGGGGCCCGACACCATGCAAAAGCACCATGTTACCTTCCCTCCCCCAGAAGCTTGCAGTGTGTGTGTGTACGTGCATGAGTGTGAGTGTGAGAATGGTGGGGGAGGGAATCACCTGATACCTAATTCGGCCTCGGTGGCAGACCTCATGGGGGTGATGGGGGGATGGTCGCCAGCATCGTGACCTTTCCGTGGCCGGTTGATACCTTCTGCTAGCAACTGCTTCACCTGAGGGAGAGAGACAAAGCAGAGCGTGAGTCTGGGCATGGCTGCCCTCCCCCTGCAGGGAGCTGCTGCCAGTCCTGGATTTGGCCAGTCCTGAGCTGGGTCCCAAGACCTTGGCAACAGGGTGTATGGGGGCTGGAGGGTGGCGGGGGGCATGGGCAGGGCCTGGCTCTGCTCACCGTGTCAGCCCAGTAGGGGTGGTTGGCCTGCTGCCGTAGAGGGCCCTTCAGGTCAAAGTTCTCGGGGTAGTGGGTGGTCTCGGTTCGCGGGTAGCTGATGTAGCCTTGGGTGTAGAGCCGCTCAGCGGTCTGCATGGCATGCTGTGGCCCCATGCCTGCGAGAGACAGGAGGCTCAGTCAGTCCAGAAGGCCAGGGTCAGCCAGGTGCCTGCCCATGGGCCTGGGCACTCAGGCCCCCAAAGGCAGACAGGGCCTCCTGCGGGGTGACAATGAACCTGAGCAGGCAAGGCCCAGAGCAGAGCTGCTGACCAGGCACCTGGGCCATATCCAAGGCCGAGATCTTTAACCTGAGGACGGATGCAGGGCAGGGATGCTGTGTCACCCTCCTGATGTTGGTAGGCCTTCAGACTGCCTGCCTCTCACCCTCTGGCTGGAGCCTTACTGTACCTCAGGGTCTGCTGATGGCTTGCCGTGACAGAATTAGCACATGCCCTCTCTCCGATGTGAGTCCCTGGGATGTTTTTGTCCTTACAGTGCTCCAGGGCCACTGGGAGGGTTAGCCTTCCTGCTCCTCCCTGATGAGCAGAGGCTGGCACTTGGCTACTGGTCATTCAGTGTCATTGTTGCCCTCCAAGGACCCCTGAAAACACTCGAGAACACACTGATTATGGTTTCCAGAGGCCGCTGATGCTTTGGGGCCACCAACTTTCTAGCCCAACCCCCTTCTTGCTGCTATGGAAACAAGGCTCAGACAGACTACACACACCTGTCCAGGCGGGAGAGATGGGTCTTGACCTCCCCCTGCAGCAGGGAAGCTGCTCTGGGACGCTGATGTCAGCATGTCCCTCTTGAGTGGTGACAATCACTACCACTGCTATTGTTAGGATGTGCTATTTCAATCAATCCTTACAACAACCCAGAGAGATAGGTACTAACGATGGTCACCCTATTTCCTCATGAGGAAATTGAGGTTCTGGGACAGGAAGGATGTGATGAGCTGGGATTGGGACCAGAGTTTGCACCTGGAGCTTGAACTCCATGGCTTAATGCTTCTGAGGGGCATGAGGGCCTGCTTTGTGAGTGGCCCTGCTGATGGCCTTCCACGTGTTCAATCCTAACAGGGGCTCCTCAGACATTTAGCAAAATGACACGGTCTGTGTTTTCCCCACAGAAATTCAGAGAAGCTGTTGAGTATTACCCAACAATCCTGTGAAATGGAATCCTCAGATTCCCTCTAAGCCTTGGGTAACACTGAATGGAAAGAGGGCGCCAGCACAGTGAGCATGTGGAGGGGGTAGTGCTGGCACAGGTGAGCACATGGGGTGGGGAGCACATCGGGGGATGCATACTGACACAGGTGAACACCGAGGGGGAAATGCTGGCAAGGTTAAGAAGGCTGGCACTGTCCTACACCCCGGGGCACTACTCTGGGGTTGAACGGGGTAGTTGCACGCCTGCTCCAAGAAGTCTTTTGGGGGCTTTAGAGAAATCCCCTCATACCCAGAGAAGAGCTAGCCACACGAAGCATCTCCACAGTGTTCAGGGCCAGGGGCCTCTGCTTGGCCTTCTCTTTTTTGCTTGTGGCTTCCACCTAGAAAACAGAGCGGATTCACTATGTGGAGGTAGGGGAAGGAGAAAGACAACAAAACAGCATCAGAAGTGGGCAAAGGGTCTGGTTTCATACATTTGGTCTCAAGTTCACTCCTCACAGTGCACTTAAAAAATTATTTGCCCTAACCGGTTTGGTTCAGTGAATAGAGCATCAGCTTGCGGACAGAAGGGTCCCAGGTTCAATTCTGGTCAAGGGCATGCATGTACCTTGATTGTGGACACATTCCCAATAGGGGATGTGCAGGAGGCAGCTGATTTAATATTTCTCTCTCATCGATGTTTCTTTCTTTCTTTTTTATTGTTTAAAGTATTACTTGTAGTAGTACATATATCTCCTTTTTTTCCCCATTGACCTTCCCCCTACCCTGTCGCATGCCCTCATCCCAACCCCCAGTGTCTTGCATTCATTTGTTTCATCGGTATTTCTAACTCTCTATTCCGGTGGTCAGCAAACTGCAGCTCGCAAGCCACATGCGGCTCTTTGGCCCCTTGAGTGTGGCTCTTCCACAAAATATTACGTGCAGGCGCACACGTACAGTGCGATTGAAACTTTGTGGCCCATGCACAGAAGTCGGTTTTTGGCTCTCAAAAGAAATTCCAATCATTGTACTGTTGATATTTGGCTCTGTTGACTAATGAGTTTGCCGGCCACTGCTCTATCCCTTTTCCTTCCTCTCTGTAAAAAAAATCAATAAAATATATTTTTTTAAAAATTGAATACTTATTCAGGCCCAAGAAGGAAAAAAAAAGATAATTTTCTAAAGAATTTTCTAGGGAGAGAGAAAAACTGGAGGAATGGGGTAGAGGCAAAAGAAGGAACTGCAAAGTCACAATCAGATGGGAGCCGGTGTCAGCACGGCCCTGGGGGTGGCAGCGGGAGCAGCAGGCCCGGGTGCAGGCTGTTTCAGGCAGCTGCTTGCCCCTTAGTGAGACTGAGTGCTCCCTCAGGGCCGGCTAGTACTGCTATTATCTTCTGATTTGCCAAGAAAAGCTGGGAATCAGGCTTTTAATATAAAAACCTCATAACTTTTAAACGTTGGTAACTATTTTGAAACTTTTGTAACACCATGCAGTTCAAATAAAATTCTGGTGAGCGATTACTTCCAACCTCTAAACTGAACTGTCAGAAGCGATGGCTCTGCTTTGCCTGTGGCACCAACAACTCAATCTGACGGCTCATCCCTAAATTCCATGTTGACCTGGCCAGGACAGGGCCCTCTGATTCCAGACAGACAGGTGGGGTGAACTCTTGAGGCGAGGTTGTGTATGTGCAGCCATGAAAGCTGGATCACCAGGCTGAGAGCCTGAGACAACAGCAATGGTGTCTCTAGTATAGGAACGTGATCTAGGATAAAGGCACAGCACAGCTCTGAGTCAACTGCACGAGTGGGGGAGAGGGCACCTACGAAGGCTCAGGAAGGACAGGAGAAGGCCCCTCAGTGGCTTGGGCAGGGGTCACAGCTGCAGGACATTTGCTGTAATGCCTTGGGCCTGCCCCCACCCCCAATCCCACTGAAGCCAGGCCCTTTCCACGTGGCATCATCTCCTTTCTAACAGCCAAGCAGCGCGTCCTTCCAATTCATAAAACCCGGAGTAAGAAACACAGCCCCACCAAGGCCACGGCAGCTGACCGGCAGTGGGCTCTCAGACCCAACTGTGCTAGACCTTGGGCAGGCGCAGGGCCATGCAGATAGAGCTCTCTGGAGTTGCCAGCTGTAGACGTCACAGAAATGGACGTCTGTGTGAAAGTAGTCCTGCAAAAGGAGATGATGCCCACAGGGTCACGTGGAAAGGGAAGTGGGGAAGGGGCCTGGCGGGTCAGGGAGTGGGGCAGTGCACAATGCAGAGCATAGAGGCAGCTGCTGCAGTTACTGCAGTGGCAGAACCATTCCAGCGGGTGTGTGTGCGGAACTGCTCTTTCCCAAAAATGTCATTTTCAGAAAGGGGGAGAAAGACCGTGACCTAGGTCACTGGCTATTCTTCCGGCCAGAGATATCCCACTCCTATCCCGACCCAGGCGAAGGTGACAGATGTGGGTGGAGCAGGCCCACCTGGGCCTCCTTCTCCAGCTTGGTCATGTTTAAAAACATCTGCGCAATCTCCCGGTCAAACACTCGTACTCGGTCCCAGTCCAAAAGGAGAGATCTGTCTTTGTCAACGTTAACCTGCAGGAAGGACAAAAGGCAGAGCCAGGTGAATCTGTCGCCAGAGAAGAGAATTGGGGCAGATGAAGCTGGTGCTTGCCTGGGAACAAAGTGGCCCTGGCTCTAGTCTCACAGCCATGCCCTGGCCCGTATTGCTCGGCTGGCTGGGCTCAATTCGTCAGGGCTGGATCCCTGGGAAGGGGCGTGCAAGAGGCAGTGGATTGATGTTTTGCCCTCACATTGGTGCTTCTCTCTTTCTCTCCCTTTCCTACCCTTTCTCTAAAAGTCAATAAAGAAAATAGGCCCACAGCCATACCCGGGAAGGGATGCCGATACACAGCCCCTCCCCAAGTGGAAGCTGCTCGGACAGCTGGCCTCCCCTGAAATTAGGCAGATGGTCTCATGCAGAGAGCACCAAGCTGAGGCTGATGTGTCCTTAAGGAGTGTCCGAGCCTCCACCTCTCACACCCTCCCTGCCCGTGTCCTCATGCCTGGCCAACACTAGGTGTGGCCTCACCCTGGGGCCCCTGGCCCATGTCAACTGGAGCAGCTCTGCATTATGTTCTAAATCTGATGAGAAGCGCCCAGCCAGGTGTGGCTCAGCAGTTGAGCATCTACCCAGGAGCCAGGAGGTCACCGGTTCGATTCCCGGTCAGAGCATATGCCCGAGTTTCGAGCTCAATCCCGTGTGGGGCAGGTAGGAGGCCATCAATAAATGATACTCTCTCATCATTGATGTTTCCGTCTCTCTCTTCCTCTCTGAAATCAATTAAAAAACAATTAAATCTTACAAGAAGCTTCAATGGATTCTTTATTGGGAGAAGGGGTTCCAAAACCTTAAAAGTCTGAAAGTCAATCCTTGGGTGTGATAGTGGCAGCTGACGGCCCCAAGGGATGACCTCACCCCACCCCACCAAAGCTCAGTTCATTTCCAATTATTGAAATTCAGTGCAACTAGGCCGAGCCTTAACCTGCCTCTCCAAGGAAGCTGAGGTCCCACCTTAGGGCCCCCGCAGACCCCTCTCTGACCTCCCTCCTTCGTACTGCTCTCCACAATAGTGCCCTCGCCTCAGGGGCCTGTAGGACTATGATGATGACAGTGATGATGATGGGAACTCTCAGAATCCACACCCAAACCTGAAAAGACCCAGCAGGAACAGAGAAGGGAAAGAGAACCTTGGCCTGCAGCACCCAGTAGGTCTCTGGTTTGAAGGACTGGATTTTGTCATGTCTCTCCACGCAAAATCCCAAGGTAGGGGTCTGACACGGCCCGAAGGAGATGAGAGAGCTGTCTAAATCGCCATATTTCCCCTGGAAGTACTTTGTCTGAAACCTACAAGGAAGAGTAGGGAGAGAAAGATATTTCAGTCATGCATTTGCTCAACAAACCATCATTAACCCCTGGTGGGAGTCTGGGATGGGTTAGCTGGTTGGCGCAGGGAGGAGGCCAAGGTGGCTGGCTGCTCGCGGCTCGGGAGACAGGGTCAGAGGACATGCTGGCCAGGGAGGTGTGTGTGCGCACACGTAACAGAGAAGGTGGGAAAGAAGAGCAGACAGCTGACCACGCCAGGCCAGGAAGCCCTTATATTACATTCCATCCCCTTCCCTCTCTCCCTAAGACACTGCTTTTCACACGGTGGTCTACTTAGACAGTTATCTTTAGGGCTTTTAAACTGTTGACACTGGGGTGGCTGATCAGGCCCAGGACCAAGGATGGGGACCAGCAAATGTGAGGGCTCTGGCCAAAGGGAGGGCAGCCAGCACCTGGTGAAGGCACAGCCGATGCGCAGGTCTAGCTCCTGCCGGGCATCCACCGAGAGTGCCTCGTTGTGGTCGGGCTCGCCCAGGCGGGCCATGGCGTTGCAGATGTCTGTGTCCGTGATAGAGCTGAACCTGGCCCGGAACACTGTCTTCTCGCCCCCCCGGGCAGGATTCATGGCGGGCAGCACGGCATCCAAGACCTGGGGGAGGTGGCTGGCTGTGGTCCCATCCAACTCCCAAGGTCTCCACCTCCTGCTCTACACCCCACCTGTGGCCCAATTCCTCTCCAGGACTGAGCCTCCCAGCTATGTGCGATCCCCTCTTCACTCTAGCCAGACCCTCCTCTATCTCTCTCCCCTTCCAGAAGCCTCCGTCTCTCCACATACTCCTGCCACATGGCTTCCTTCCTTTTGTCTACTAATTTATTCAACACCCCCTTCTTATTACCATCCTGCAAGCTGCCACCCTCTCTCTATCTCCTGCTTCCATCCTCACCAAACCAAGAGATGCTATAGCCAAGGACACCAAGGAACTCGGAGTTGCCAAATCACCCCACTTGACCATTTCCCCTCCTTCTAGAGGAGGGAGTGCTAGGAGGGGTGAATGGGATTTGTAAGAGACTGGAGAAAAGACAGCGAGGGAAAACGATGAAGAGGAAAAGGCAACGGGCAGGAGTGGGAAGGCCCTGATGACCTCCCCTGTGGGGGATATGGGTGGCTCAGGGATCAGGCACAGCAGGGGTCCTGGAGACTCACTAAGAAGGCCGTGCAGTGGGAGGGGACTCATGCTGGAGCCTGGCATGCAGCTTCTTTACAGGGAAGAGGTGGCTTCGATTCTGAAGGGAGAAAGCCCCATGAGCTGCCACCATTCTTTACCCCCAGCCGCAAAGGTCCCCCCGGGAGGAGCAAGCCAGCAGGGGAGGAGCAGGAGAGGGGTATCCGGAAGGGCGGGTGTCTCGAGTGCCCCTCTCGTGTCGGAAGCACTTCCTGAGTCCTGTGGCACACCAGGCCCTGGGTGCAGAGGCAGAAGGGCAACCTATAGAGAGTCACAGCCTAAGGGGCACAAGGTAACACCTGTAGCTACACCCAGTGCGAGGGCACCATGGCCAAGGCAGGGCATTCTGCCTGAAGGTGGGAGATGAGAAGAATGAGGCGTGGGAAAGGAGGAGGATGGCCAGGTGTCAACCAGCATTGACCTAATGTCCCTGAAAGGTGCCGAGGGGCCCGAAATGCTGAAACCAACTCTCTCCTGAGACAGCCCCATACTGAAGCTCAAATCCACCTAGAAAATGTCCTTTTACCGCTGCTCACACTATGTGCATCTAGATAATTTCCAAAATAAAGGAGCATAAAGGGTATTTTTAAGCCAATATAGTGGATTCCATACTTGGGGCTCAGGAACGGATTGGGGCAGATGGCAGGAAGGCCACAGTGGAGTCACCCTCACCTCGAAGCAGATGTTCTCCCCCTCCTTGTCGCAGTCCAGCCATAGCACGATATAGTCGCAGCCTTTGCCCTCCACCTGCACAGAGCACAGGGTGACTGGTACCTCCCACCGCCCAGCCCTGCAGAGCCCATGGCACTCCTGTCCGGCTCAGGGAGCAGAGCAGTCCTCCCTCCTCTCCCCACTCCCCGAAGCTGTTTAGGAGCCTGGTGCCCAGAGCAGGGGCCCGGGCTAAGCAGAAGAACTAGTTAGACTGGCTTAGCCAGTCAGAAAAGAATTTAGTTCAGAACTACTGTTTGTGGACAAAGAAATGTGAAAAATGCAGTAAGAAAAGGACAGAAATGAAATAACCCTAAATGTCAATAGTGGTTGTCTTGGGTAGTGATTGTAAATAATTTTCCTTCTTTATACTTAGTTATATATTCTAATTTTCCGTAATGCACATGCATTTGTTTTAAAGTTAGAAAGACAACTACCACCATCAAACTTTTTTTTTTTTTTTTTTTAATTCCAGTGGCTGACAGTGTAGTGGGGAGGAGCAAGACTGAAAGGTGCCTCCTGGGTTAGCGGGGGTTGCTTACAGAGCAGGCTCTGAGGCCTGCTCAGGGCTGGTCAAATACCATCTTGTTGGGGACGGGGAGGGGCAGGGAGCCGCCCTGGCTGCTGTGCCCGCCTGCCCCACACACCTGCAGGAACTTCACCATGTTCAGCTTGGGGTTGGCTTCCTTCTTCTCCGTCGGAGCTTGGCTGAACAGCTCTGCGGGGTCCACCTTGTCCCATTTGTTGTACTTTCCTATAAACCACAGGCACAATGGCATCTGAATCACATTTCAGAGCGTGGCCTCCATGACTGTCATCGTGGTCTTGTCTCACAAACAGGCAGGGGAAGGCTAGAGAAAGGATTTGCCCAGGGCCCTCCTCCTCTGGCTGCTGAGTTGACACCACACCTCGACCACCCACAGGGCAGGGCCGCTGCTCCAGCCTGGTGTTCAGGACAGTCCCTATGCTAGAAACAACACTCCTGCGCTGGCTCGCTGCCAGAGCCCTGAACCACCACACATGCCCTCGTCTTCTCTTCCAGCCCGGATGCTGTGACCTCTCCCCACGCTCAGCATTGACCAGGCACACAATGGGCACTCAGCTGATGCCAGGGGAAACTCAATCTCTTTGCACCTCATGTGGGACAACATCCACCTACTTCATTGTTTGGGGCTTGGGCTTTCCTTTAGGCCTCATTCCCTGCAGCCTGGGAGACTGGGGTCAGACAGAGCCAAGTTCAAATCCCAGCTCCCCCTCTGCCCGTCAGTGGTAAAACTCAGGGTCTGAATGCTCAGCCACATGAGTGAATCAATGTCCCTGAGGCTTTGCTATGCGCCCGGCCCTGCCAAGCATTGTACCGTCACTGTCCCATTCAGTCCACAGGCAGTCCTGGGGGTGGGTGGCCCTGTCATAAGACTAATTGCTCACATGAGGGGCAGGAACTCATGGAGGCCCGGTCACTGCCCCAGTCCCAGCCTGTGAGCCAGCAAAATGTGGTTAAGAGCTCGGCCCGGTACCTCGCCCCAGTGTGACACTCATGCTGGCCATTCCAAGATGATGGATAATAACAAGAAGGAAGATGACAGCCACCAAGTGACGACTGGACAACAGCAACAGTCACCAGGAACCGCAGCCCTCTCCCAAGGACCTGTCCAGGCCAGGCCCCCTGAGGTGGGCACCGGCTCTAGTCTGCACAGGAGGGTGCACAGCGCATGCAGTGACTAAGCGCTGCTAGAATGGGAATCCACGGGTGTTGACCTCCAAAACCTGAGTTCTGGGTGCCTCACCTAGGGACCCCAGGTCACTTCTCCATGACCTGCTGACATCAGGACTCTGTGCCCGGAGCCCTCCCCTGCTTCCAACTGGACCCTGGGAAGCACCATGCAGGGCTCCCTTCAGTAGGATGGAGGGTGGGCAAGGGGGTGGGGGACTCACCTAGGAAATCCAGGGTCATCACATGACCACAGACGGACGTCATCTTGAAGCGGACTGGCTGACCAGCAAAGGTCCCTGTGTACTCGTGCACGGAGCACGTGCCATTCAGCCCTTTGTGGGAGGACATGTTCCCTGCAGAGAAGCACAGTGATGGCTGCTCCACGAGCTGCAGCTGCCTCGAGGAGGAGCCCCCTTCCCCAGAGCAGTCTAAGCCAGAGAGACACCAGGGTTGGTCTTCCCTACCTCGAGAGAGGATTTTGGCAATGGACTGGGCCAAAGATGGCTTTTCTGCAACCATGAGCACAGTCTTCATCTTGTCTTAAAGTTGGCGCCAGTTTCGAGGAAATGGTGATGAAGAAGTTCAGCAGCCCAACACTGCTAGCAACGCTGACTCCTAAAGAGAAAAAAGGACACCCAGAAAATAGCAATGCTTCCAATGAAACCTGTACTGCTTGCTAACAAGCAAAATCACTTTAAAAAGACAAGAAAATCACCCAGCTGGCGTGGCTCAATGGTTGAGTGTCAACCTATGAACCAGGAGGTCACAGTTTGATTCCTGGTCAAGGCATCTGACCTGATTTGGAGCTCGATCCACAGTAGGAAGTGTGCAGGGGACAGACGATCAATGACTCTCTCCCATCATTGATATTTATCTCTCTCTCTTCATTTCTGAAATCAATCTATCTATATAAAAGTCTAATGTGCTAACTATCCTTCCCTCCAGCCAAGTAATGACATCAAGTAGCAACACCCGGTTTCCTCTCCCTAGTGACTAGCCTCCTTGCAGTTTCTTCAGCCCAGAAACACTTTAGCCAGGTGGAAACACTTCACACTGTAACCAAATGTCTGTGAAGCATTTCCTGTGCCTCATCTCATTTGATTCTCACAGAAGTCCTGGAGTAGGTAGATAGGAGACTCGGTGGCATCCTATTTTATTTCCATTAGCTGTAGAATAGAGATTTAGAAAGCTTAGAAACTTGACCTGACTGAAAGGAAGAAATGGTGGAACTTGAAAATGACGTCAGGTTTTCACACTGCACAGAATATAGATAAACATTGCTGCAGTTAAATATTTTACTCTGTTCTCCCTGCGTGATCTACAATAATAACATACTTTGTGTGACTATTTACTGCTGTGTTGCTGACAATTACCTGAAAGAGAAGTTGGGGTGCTTCACTGGGCTGGAAAAAGTTTAGCTACATCAGAAAGCAGGTGTAATTAAACAAGGTTGCTCTAAAAAAGGCTAAGCTGATTCTCACATGTGCAATACATATAAAGTTCTCACTGGCACCAATCCCACGTGTGTTTCTATCTGTCATTGTCAATCTTGAATTTGATTGACACTTCTATTATAGAGAAAGGGTGAATAGCGATATTTAAAATATTTCTTCGAATTAATTTCCTTGCACAAGGCCACTAGTAAAAATATATTTGAAAAAAGCAAACCCTAGCCCTACCGGATTTGGCTCTGTGGCTAAAGCATGGGCCTACTGATTAAAGGGTCCCGGGTTTGATTCAGATCAAGGGCACGTATCTCGCTCTTCAGTTGCAAGCTCCTCCCTAACCCAGGCCCAGTCCCAACACTGCTAGCAACGCTGACTCCTAAAGAGAAAAAAGGACACCCAGAAAATAGCAATGCTTCCAATGAAACCTGTACTGCTTGCTAACAAGCAAAATCATTAAAAAGACAAGAAAATCACCCAGCTGGCGTGGCTCAATGGTTGGGGCACACGCAGGGGCAACCAATTGATGTGTTTCTCTCACATTGATGCTTCTGTCTTTCCCTCTCTCTTCCAGTCTCTCTCAAATCAATGGAAAAATATCCTCGGGTGAGGATTAATAAAAACAAAACAAACAAACAAAAACCCCACCAACCCCCAGTCAAGACAGTGCAATTGCTAATCTACTTTTGACATGTGCCAATCTTCAGCAGCTCTGGCTCCAAAGCAGGGGTGGGGGACATCCAGCCTATGGGCCGTATGAAGCCCTCAAAATCATTCCGTCTGGCCCTGCTGAGGCCTTAGGGACAAGTTCATTCAATGTTTGAGCAAATATCGCAGGCGAATTTTTAAGTTGATCACTGATGTTATAAATATCCAAATGGCCCTTGGCAGGAAAAAGGTTCCCCACCCCTGGCTCTAAGGAAACACATATTCTAATTCAACAGTTTATACCTCAATGCTGCATAAGCACTTTATAATGTTCTGAGTGTCACTGTTTTATTAGGAAAAAGAATATCACTTCCTTTCAGGATGTGAAATCCTGGGGAAAGGTCATTGGTGATGATCTGGTAAAAGCATCTCAAGTAGGAAGAACAAAGTAAGACACTGAGAAAGGATTTTCCAGTGATAACCAAGGAAGTTGGTTGGGATGGGATGAAATTCATACTTCCTTGTTTCCAGCTGGAAACATTTTTTAAAAACTACATCAGGTTCCTTCCAACTCTTAAAGATTTCAGCAGTTGCAACTGTGGTTAGTTTTCTGTGATTAATCTTAGGGCTTCCCTATTTTTCCATTAAGGCACATCTCCCATTTCAAAACGGAAGCCCATGACAACCAAAGCTCAAAGCAATGGTTTGTAAATTTCATTTATATACCAACCTAATGCTTCTTTTAAAAAAATATTTTTAGGGAGAAACCAAGACGGCAGCATAGGTAAACACCTAAACTGCTGCCTTACACAACAATATCAAAACTACAACTAAATGACAAAACAGACACCATCCAGAACCACAGGAAAGCTGGCTGAGTGGGAAATTCTACAACTAGAAGAAAAGAGGAAAGCACATTGAGACTCAGAGGAGGTGCAAAAGGTTGAGGTACAGAGATGCACGCGCAGAGAAGACGGGCAACTGAGTGCACAGGCGGCTGAGTGCATGGCGGGCTTTCTAAAGTGGGAGGGAGACAGAAGCTCCCGACTGCACTGAACTCCAGTTCCAGGTGAGTTTCTGGGAACTCAAACTCATTCAGAGAGAAACTGGACTATCTGGCAGCGGGCGAAACTTGAGGGTAGCTTTCTCTTAGAGATGCTTGCAGCGATTACCCAGGGACACTGAGACCCAGGGACCTCATAGGGCAGGGCTGACAAGAAGCCAAGGCTGTCTGCTCAGCCCTGAGACTCGGCCCCATCCAAACTGAGCACAGAGGCTTTTGCAATTTTGCAAGTCTTATCTCATAAGGCTATCTCCAGCACAGAAGTTCTCCCAGCATAGACACAGCCAATCGGCCTGGAGGTCAATTCCTCCCAATGATACCAACAACAATCAAGACTTAACTACAACAAGGCTGTGCATACAGTCCACAAAGGGGTGCACCAAGAGTGTCCACCTCAGGTAACTGGGGGAGGCTGAGCCACACTGGGCCCTATGGGACACCTACCATACAAAGCTACTCTACCAACTCAGGGAAGCAGCAAAAATGCAGAGACAAAGAAATAGATCACAAATGAAAGAAATGGAGAAAAGCAAACAACTGAATATAGAGTTCAAAACCACAGTTATAAGGTTTTTCAAGGATTTCCTAGAAAGGTCAATACATTTAATGAGACCCTCAAGAATAGAAATTAAACATACACTGACTTTGAAATAAAAAATAATATACAGGAACCTAACAGCAGACTGGAGGACTGCAAGAATCAAGTCAAAGATTTGAAATACAAAGAAGCAAAAAACACTCAACTGGAAAAGTAAAAAAAAAAAAAAAAGAATTCAAAAATTTGAAGATAGTATAAGGAGCTTCTGGGACAACCTCAAGCATACCAACATCCGAATTATGGGGGTGCCAGAAGAAGAGAGAGAACAAGATACTGAAAACTATTTGAAGAAATAATGACTGAAAACTTCCCACATCTGGTAAAAGAAATAGACTTACAAGTTCAGGAAGTGCACAGAACCCCAAACAAAAGGAATCCAAAGAGGACCACACCAAGACACATCATAATTAAAATGCCAAGAGCAAAAGACAAAGAGAGAATATTAAAAGCAGCAAGAGAAAAACAGTTAATTTCCTACAGGGAGCACCCATACGATTGTCAGCTGATTTCTCAACAGAAACTATGCAGGCCACACAGGAGTGGCAAGAAATATTCAAAGTGATGAAAAGCAAGAACCTACAACCAAGATTACTCTACCCAGCAAAGCTATCATTCAGAATTGAAAGGCAGATAAAGAGCTTCACAGTTAAGAAAAAGCTAAAGGAGTTCATCACGACCAAACCAGTATTATATGAAGTGCTGAAAGGTATTCTTTAAGAAGAAGAGGAAGAAGAAGAAAAAGCTAAAGATAAAAATTATGAACAACAAATACGTGTCTATCAACAAGTGAATCTAAAAATCAAGTGAAGCCAAAACCGGTTTTGCTCAGTGAATAGAGTGTCACCTGCAGGCTGAAGGGTCCCAGGTTCAATTGTGGTCAAGGGCATATACCTTGGTTTCGGGCACATCCCCAGTAGGGGGCGTGTAGGAGGCAGCTGATCCATGTTTCTCTCATTGATGTTTCTAGCTCTCTATCCCTCTCCTTTCCTCTCTGTAAAAAAGCAATAAAATATATATTTTAAAAAAATGAGGTGAATAAAAAATCCGATGAACAGAATAAAGCGGTGAATATAATAGAATCAGGGGCACAGAAAGGGAGTGGACTGACAATTCTCGGAGGGAAAAGGTGTGGGGGATGAGGGAAGAGCCTGGACAAAAATCGTACACCTATGTATGAGGTCAGGGTGGGGGGAGGTAAGGGCAAAGATTTGGGTGAGAACCAGGTGGAGGGGTGGGAAAGGAACAACTGTAATAATCTGAACAATAAAGATGTATTAAATTTTAAAATATATACAGTGGTACCTCGAGATACGAGTGCCCTAACACACGAGATTTTTGAGATACGAGCCGTCAAGAGAGCGATTTTTGCTTTGAAATATGAGCAACATTTGAGATAGGAGTAATCTCGCAGATCGGCTGGTTGCACATGACCCACCAGTTTACCTCAACTTGAGCGTCTCATAGTTTCCCAGGCCTCAAGGTTATGGAACGAATTAAACTCGTATCTCGAGGTACCACTGTATATATATTTATTGATTTCAGAGAGGAAGGAATAGGGAGATAAAACATCAATGATGAGAGAGAATCATTGATCAGCCAGGAATTGAGCCCACAATCCGGGCATGTGCCCTTGCTTAGAATCGAACCCAGGACCCTCCAGTCCACAGACCGATGCTCTATTCACTGAGCCCAACCAAGGCTACCATCCTAATGTTTTTGCCTTACTGGCAAAACATTATTATTCACTTAAGTTTTGCTTTTTTAAAAAGTTTAAATAGATACAAAAAAGGGAAATTTTATAGCCTCATAGGAACTATCGGTTGTAATCAATGGCCAGAACTATTTTCCAGTAACATTCATGGTATATCAAGTTTAATTTTGTTGCCTGCCAAAGCTCTGAGCTTGATGCTTGTCCTTTTATTTTAAAAAGGGAGATTAGCAAGTGCTAAAGGGGGTGTTGACAGCAAATTCTCCAACTTGAGGCTGTAATTAGAAGGGCTAAAAGTGCAAGGAAGTAGCAGGCCCGCCTGTTATTACCCTGTCAACTCTCACGAGGAATACCACAATGGGATGTGTCCTCTGGGAGACACTGTTTTATTTTTTAAAAATATATTTTATTGATTTTAGAGAGGAAGGAAAAGGGAGAGAGGGATAGAAACATCAATAATGAGAATACTGATTAGCTGCCTCCTGCACGTTCCCTACTGGGGGATCAAGCCCGCAACCTAGGCATGTACCCATGGCTGGATTCAAACCTAGGACCCTTCAGTCCGCAGGCTGACACTCTATCCACTGAGCCAAACCAGCTAGGGAGGGAGACACCGTTTTAGAGAAAGTCTTTTCCTGTCGGTGTCTTATAGACAAGTGGACAGAGCTTGGGAGCGAAGGCCTATAGTGGTCTGAGCAGCAGTTAGAGCCCTAGGACTTCCCACCTTAGTAACCTCACCAAATACCTGTGGAGTCAGAAAACAGAGGGCAAGAAACAACCATTTCTTAAGCTCCTTCCCTGTACTAGCACATCATTGCTATAAACACTTTATTTGCTCTTGCCAACAACTCTACGAGGCTGATGGTGTAACTTTTTTTTAAAAAATATATATATATTTTATTGATTTTTCACAGAGAGGAAGGGAGAGGGATAGAAAATCAGAAACATCGATGAGAGAGAGAGACATCGATCAGCCGCCTCCTGCACACTCCACTACTGGAAATGTGCCCGCAACCGAGGTACATGCCCTGGACCGGAATCGAACCCGGGACCTTTCAGTCCGCAGGGCGACGCTCTATCCACTGAGCCACACCGGTCTCGGCTGGTGTTAACTTTTTAAGCGACGAGTGAACTGAGGTTCAGACCTTTGCAAAGGCTCTAGGAACCCCAAGGGCTGACTGGCCATTCGTCCACACTGGCCTGACTCCTCGCTGGGCTGCTCCCCAAGGCTGGGTGGCAAACGGGTGGGACGAGGCCACAGCCTGCCCTTGCACCTGGCTTCCGGTTCATCTGTTCCAGTTCGAGGACTCTCCTGCGTCTCATGGGCAACTCCGGGAACTCCCTCCAAAAACATGGACAACTCCGAGAACTCCCGGACGCCCTCCGAACTGAGTGAGGGCCCAGGTGGTTGCGAGCAGAACCCGCCTTTGAGAGGAGCCCAGCCGACCCGGGCCCAACGCTGCCTGGCGCGACCGCGGCGCCGCGGACCCAAACCTACCGAACCGCAGGCGGTTCCACGAAGAAGATCATCAACTGCAGCGCCCGCCCCTCCGGACGCCTGGCTAAACGCTGGCCCCCCACGCCGCCCCGAACTCCCACACCAAGCCCTGCGGAGGGGCTCCATCCCCTCCGGGGAAGAGGCGGAGAGCAGTCAAAGAGCCCGACCCCCCGGGCCCCTATCTCCAGCCGGGAGGCTGGGGCTCCGCGAGGCCCGGCCGGCGTGCGGGGAACGTGCCCAAGAACGGCCCGCGCTTCCCACATTCCCTGAGCCGCCCGGCGCAGCACCCGCCGCCGGCCTCTCTCACCCGCAGCCCCGAGCGGCTCCCGCTTCGGTCCCGCTCCCAGGGCGGCCACTTGCAACCCCTACTTCCGGGTCCGGCAGCTGCTGGCGTCCCTGCGTCTGCCCTCCGGCACCCGCACGTCTCCCTCCATGGGTTCCGTGCTTTGTGCGTTCCGTTCCCCGCGCGGGGTGCAGGGATGGGGGGGTGGTCTTGGACACCGCAAATCTCCTGGCGGTTCGCATTCTTTCCCGCCGTGGGGAAGCAATAATGACAATAATCATTACAGTCATTATGAAAAAAACTGGATGATAAGCATGAAAACATATATGCTGTTAATAATTACAATAATTAGGCTTCTTTCAATACTATAAACATTTGTGGAATGAATGAATGAACTGTGTAAAATATATCTGAAAGATGAATTGAAAAATAAAAGTAATTTTTTGTGTTAGAGCACTAGGGTTATGTAAAAATTAAAATAACTTTCATGACCACATTTTAATATATTTTAAACAATAGCATATATACATTTTCTTTGGGCCCTGTAGATACTTTCCTAACTTGCTTTTTTTTTTTTTTTTTAAATACTAGCCCTGATAGATGATCTGGAAGAAAAAACAAAAGTTCAATGGTCAAACTAAGGCTGGGAAATGCCAAAAATTAAGAATCACAATGAGATTTCCCTTTCAAAACAGAACTTCTGATTCTGAACCCACTCCTTGGCAGGCTCTCTATCTCCAAAACTGCAACTCCATCTTCCTTTTGGCTCAAAACCTACGCCTGGAAAGCATTCTGGACTCCCCCCTCTCTCACTCGCTACCCATCACTGTCTTAAAAATATATGTGAGACCCAATCAATTCTCTCTGCCTCAGCTGCCACCACAGTGATGCCCTGGCCTCCACCCTGCCGCCCTAGAGTCTGTTCTCCACACAGCCCCCGGTGTATCTAGCGGCCATGGCTTAGGTTGGATCTAAGTGGTGCAACAGTTGGCAGAGAAGCGAAACCAGAACCCCAGAGCTCATTTAATCCAGCGCAGGAGTTCGTTCTCAATGGCAGGAGGAAGCCTGAGGGTCTCAAGAGTGTTCTCAGCCGAAACCGGTTTGGCTCAGTGGATAGACTGAAAGGTCAAGGGCATGTATCTTGGTTGTGGGCACATCCCCAGTAGAGGGCATGCAGGAGGCAGTAGGGGGCGTGCAGGAGGCGACTTATCAATGTCTCTCTCTCATCGACGTTTCTGGCTCTCTATCCCTCTCCTTTCCTCTCTGTAAAAAATCAACACACACATATATATATATGCCAAAAGGAAGATGGAGTTGCAGTTTTGGAGATAGAGATCCTGCCAAGGAGTGGGTTCGGAAACAAAAGTTCTGTTTTGAAAGGGAAATCTCATTGTGATTCTTAATTTTTGGCATTTCCCAGCCTTAGTTTGACCATTGAACTTTTGTTTTTCTTCCAGATCATCTATCAGGGCTAGTATTAAAAAAAAAAAAAGGGCAAGTTAGGAAAGTGTCACAGGGCCCAAAGAAAATGTATTATATGCTATTGTTTAAATATATATGTATTTATTTAAATATATATATTTAAAAATAGTGTTCTCAGCTCTGCCAGTGCTCTCTGCTCCCAGAGCCCTGGGGCTGAGCCTTCTACACAGGCCTTCCTGGGAAGGCGGGTCAGCCCTCCTGTGGACCCTTAGGTTGACTGTGGTGGAGGGGAGCAGTAGGGCAGGGCCTGTGTTGGCGGTGGTGTGGGGGAGATTGCTCTAGGTTTGTGGGTAGCGAGTGCTCGGAGTGTGGAAGGGAACAGTGTCTCACTCACCATCAGGGCCCAAGGTTGTCTGTTGCTCAGAGCAGGTGTTTCACCACCTTCAGGATGTGTCCTCTTCCCAGTTCACCGGGCGTGTAAATTTGGATAAGAATCTTGTTTCTGTGGGGCTCGGCTTTCTCAAGGGGATGTTGAGGCCACTCTCCCACAGGGACCCAAGCTTGCAGGCTGGCCTGCTGGGCACTGGAGTGTGAGCTTCCAGCAGGTGTTTCCTCCCTGAATGCTTCTGTGAGGACCAGGCAAGAGCCACAAAGGCCACCGTGGGACCATTCCCCTAACTGATGCTGCCCACCCAATAAAGTTTGGGATGACGGTGGCTGGAACTGAGTGTCCAATGGCCCCACCCCTGGGAGGGCGGAGGAGGATGCTGCCCAGACCCCAGAGAGCCCCAGGAGTGGTGGCTGCACAGTTCAGGAGGCAGAGCTCGGCCCGTCTGCAACATGTCCTGGGCTCCTGTCCTGCTAGTGCTCCTCGCCCACCTCGCAGGTGAGAACTCCCCAGAGCTCACAGGCGCAGGCCCCTTCCCTTGCCCTGCCCGGTCCTGGGTGTCCATGTACTTCTATGTTCCCAGGTTGTGGCCCTCAGCCAGTGCTGGATCAGCCGCCTTCTGTGTCCGCGTTCCTGGGAACCACAATCCGTCTGGCCTGCACGTTGAGCCGGGACCATGATGTCAGCCTTTATAACATCCTCTGGTACCAGCAGAGGCCCGGACACTCTCCCAGATTCTTGCTGAGCTATTTCTCCCATTCAGACAAGAAACAGGGCCCCAAGGTCCCTCCACGCTTCTCTGGATCCAAAGACGTGGCCGGGAACACGGGGTACTTGAGCATCTCTGAGCTGCAGCCTGAGGATGAGGCTGTGTACTACTGTTCTGTGGGTTCCCACAGCGCGGAGAGGGAGAAGATGGAGATGGAGAATGAGGAAGAACAGGAGCCTGCTGCTGCAGTGTCCCAGGCACCCCCGGACACACTCACCGCAAACTGAAGACAGCAGGGCGCGCATCCCCGCAGAGAGGGCGAGGAGGAGGGTGGGCCGTGGGTGTGCAGAGCGAAGGAGTCGCCCCTGGTCCAGCAGGGCCCTGTTGGAGGCTGGATTGAGGGGAATTAAAGCTGCTTGTGTCTTGGGAAGTTGTTTGGTCTGACTGCTGTGCTGAATTATACTAAGGTGGCCCCAGGGGTTCTGGGTAAGGTCAAAACGGGTGGGACGTACCCAAGAACTAACTAAGGTGCCAAGAGACGGACTCCTGTGTGTTATGGGGGCAGGAGGCTGACATAGCACCTTTGGGGGGACTCTCTGGCCAAGGACAGGGCCCTCTGCTGTCACCTGGTTATTCGCAGAAGTTTCAGGGTAAGCCAGCTTAGAGATGCCTTCTCTGGGCCTCTAGGGAGGGTGGATGCTGAGGGATAGGCCTAGATCAGGGACTCCACTGCAGTGCTATTGACATGGGGGCCTGACAGTCCTTTGTTGGGGGCCATCCTGTGCACTGGAGGAAGTTGAGCAGCATCCCTGGCCTCTGCCCACTCTATGCTGGCCCCTGCGCCTTCACGCCCCCTACTTATGACAACGAAAATGTCTCCAGGTGTTGCCAGATGTCCCCAGCATAGCAAAACCACCCCAGCTGAGAACCACTGGTCAGGGTGAGAGAAATGCATTTAGTCTTCTGTGCAGGAGAACAGCAGGGCTGGCGATTATATTTTCTGTAAAGAGCCAGGTACTAAATAATTTTGGTTTTCCGGGCCAATGATATACATTCTCTCAGCTGCTGTCCTTACAACATAAAAGCAGCCACAGACAATACGTAAACAAATACGCACGGCCTTTCCTATTCAATTTATTTTTTAAAAAATATATTTTATTGATTTTTTTTTTTACAGAGAGGAAGGGAGAGGGATAGAGAGTGAAAAACATCATTGAGAGAGAGACATCGATCAGATGCCTCCTGCACACCCCCACTGGGGATGTGCCTGCAACTAAGATACATGCCCTTGACCGGAATCGAACCAGGGATCCCTCAGACCACAGGTCAATGCTCTATCCACTGAGCCAAACCGGTTTCGGCTCCTATTCAATTTCATTCATAGAAGCAGACGGGGCTGGGCCGGATATGGCACTTGGGCCAGTTTGCCAACCTCTGTTCCAGAGAAGCACCCCAGTTCCTGCCTCCAGGCTTTAAACAAGCCATGCCAGGTGTGGTGATCGAGGTCACCCTCAAATTCTCCTGCCTGATGTTGCCAGGGACACTAAACCTCCGGACCCACCGAAGGACCTGGAGGAAGGAGGGGCGCGGCCTCCCCAATTAGCTCGTTGGGGGACGAGGGATCAGGTGAATTCCTGCAACCCTGACCCACAGCGCAGCACCCTGAGCCCTGGGTGGTGGGTCACATACTATGCACAAAGGTGCCAGGCAAAACATCTCCCCTGTCCCCCAGACTTGGCTGAGAACACCCATTTATCATGGCCAAAATGACTCAGTGGGGTACCCCCAGAAAGGCAGGCACATGTGCCCGAGTCTCTTATAAAACAATGGCCTCAGCTCACAGCATATTTCAGGTGCCCTTTGAACTCGCACTTCCTCAGATGCACAGAGTTCTTTCTGCACCAGGCCTTTGTTCCTGAAGAGGAGACTTCAAGCTCATGTTTTTGGTTTTGGAGGGATTTTTTTTTTTTTATTTAGAAAGTTACAGAGTTAGAAGCAATGGGCTCAGAAACAAGTTACAGTAAAAGAGGGTGCCCTTGGACTTCAGGGCAGGGGGTGGGAGAGAGAGACAGAGTGTGAGTCTTAGCTCTGGTCAGCCTTGCCAGGGTCACTTGAAATGTAGGCCAGTATTTTCAACGTTGTATGTAAGGAGTATGATAATAGCACCCATTAATTTATATAAAGTGCTTAACTGTAATGGACGCTCAAGGAAATAGGAGTATCATTCCTTCTTCATCAGTCACCAGGCCTGGCTTCTCCCCTAGCCCAGTCCCCTCATTGGTCCCAGATCCAGCCTTGCCTGCATTCCTTCTCTCTAACCTTGTCTCCTGCTCTCAAAAGCACGTATGCAAGTCATTTCTGTCATTTCCAATTTTCTGCTGATGACATTTTTAAAAAAGAAAACAGGTGAGATTAGTTTTACCCCAATATATCACAGACACTGTCCTTTCAACATGCAATCAACATAAAACTAGTTATAAGAAAAAAATAAAATTAGTTATAAGATGGTTTAAACCCTTTCTTTTTAATCTTCAAAGTCCAGTGTGTATTGTACCCTGTGGTCCATCTCCGTTTGGGCCTGCCGCGTTCCCAGGGAGCAACAGCTGCCTATGGCTTGGGACAGGACCGCACAGGATGAAGGGAGAAATTTCGGAGTCCTTATCATGACACAGCCGATGGGGGTGGCCCAGCTCTGCACTCAGCCCCATGGCTTGTGCTCTGCCCCCCTCACTGTCCGTGTCATATAAAGTCCCTACACTTGCTTCTCTTGGTTGCCTCCAAACCCTTGCTCAGGGTGTATCCTTGCTGTCCCTTGTCAGTGACCTCCAGCTGGCTGCACGGACTCAGGGTCTCCCAATTACCTCATATCTCCCTCCGTGGGCAAGATTCCCCTGACCTGTTTATTCAGTTACTGACTTCCTGCGATGTGCAGACATGTGTTTTCCTAACTGTATTTAGCACCTGCCACACAGCTCTAAGTTTATTTTGCAAGTCTCTCTCCTCCACTAATCTGCACATTCTCAGCGGGCAAGATCTGTCCATCTCACCGTATGTGTGATGGACACTAGTGATAATAGAGTTGGGTGAATAGAGGAAGGAGTAAATGAATGCATAACTGAATGAAGTCTTGGGTTCCAAAGACCCTGCCATTCCAGGATCCCATCAGATTGTTGGGGTCATTGTGATTCCCTAAGAAAGGAAAGCTCTGTCACAATTCTCTCTCTCTCTCTCTCTCTCTCTCTCTCTCTCTCTCGCACACACAGACACACACACACACACACACACACACACACGTTCTGGTATATGACACCGGTGACTAGAGTCAGCAAGCAGAAGTGGTGAGGAAAGGGAAAGCTTGAAACAGACTAATGCAGGGACAGGAGCACTTGGGAAACGCTCTGTACTGGGAATGGAGAAGAGCGATACTGGAGAAGGTGGGATTCCCAGACTAGTGCCTGGTATAGCAAAGTGTCAACGGGGTTCCTGACTATGATGCAGTCCAAGAGTGTGGGGTGCCACTCTAACCAGTTTGGCTCAGTGGATAGAGCGTTGACCTGCGGACTCAAGTGTCCCTGGTTCAATTCCGGTCAAGGGGATGTACCTTGATTGTGGGCACATTCCAGTAGGGGGTGTGCAGGAGGCAGCTGATTGATGTTTCTCTCATCAATGTTTCTAACTCTCTCTCCCTCTCCCTTCCTCTCTGTAAAAAATCAATAAAATATATATTTTTTTAAAGAGCGTGGGGTACTAAGTGCTGTGGTTTGTGCATATAAATGCCTGATGGAGCTCCCAAGTTTTACACAGAAACATAGAACCCAATGGGCTCGGACATGCCACCAGTGGTACTAAAGACGAGGGACCCAAACATTCTGACCCGAGTTAGACTCAGACGCCTGGGAGGGTATCTGAGGAAGAACCAGGGGCCCGGGGAGGATGGAGCATGCCAATCAGATAGAGTGAAATGCAAGGGCTCTCTGCGCCTACCCAGGCCGGTGTGGTTGTGACATGAGTTGGCAAGATGAGCTACGGGGCGTGGCCCCAGGGAAAGGGGGAGGGAGGAATTAACACGGCCCGTTGAGACACAAAGGGCTCTGGCATTTCATTCTAAGTTGCATTTTTGTGATGTATGCACAACACTCAAATCCATTGGTTCATTATGGGATGCAAAATGGGGGTATTTTCCTTCTAGCATTTCTCCTTTACTTATTAACTAGAAAACTTCTACAAAGAACACTTCCACTCATCAATGATTTAGTCGCCTGAGGGACTGCTTCTATAGTAGAGGCAAGATGAGCATTTGATATTTTTCTCCTTTATTTACCAACTACCAAAATAACAAGTCGGTGTGCCAGCGTCACACAACTCAAGTTTGTTAGGATCACTGAAAGTTCATAGGTATGAGCATATTTGAGGTATTTAAATCCAGGGCAATTATTATTAAGCATTCTATCTTTAGCCAGTAAAATTGGTCTCTAACCAAGAACATGTTGATGTGTCAAAGATAGTATAGCCCAGCTGGTGTGGCTCAGTAGTTGAACATGGATCTATGAACCAGGAGGTCATGGTTTGATTCCCCTTCAGGGCACATGCCTGGTTGTGGGCTTGATCCCCATTAGGGTGTGTGCAGGAGGCAGCTGGTCAATGTTTCTCTCTCATCATTGATATGTCTATCTTTCTCTCTCAAATCAATAAAAACATTTTTAAAGTTTTTTTTTACATGAAAGAAGCAGAATATATATATATACTAGAAGCCTGATACATGCAATCTGTGCACTCGGGGTGGGGTCCCTCAGCCTGGGAGCCTTCAACCACTGCCACTGTGCTCCTCAGCTGTGAGCCCAGCTTCTGGCCAAGCAGCGCTCCTCCTGTGGGAGTACACTGACCACCAGGGGGCAGCTCTCGCATTGAGCATCTTCCCCCTGGTGGTCAATGCACATCATAGTGACCAGTGGTTCCGTGGTTGGGTCGATTTGCATATTAGCCTTTTATTACATAGGACACTGTGACCAGCCAAGTTGACACATAAAATGCACCACCACCCTGGCCTTAAATAAACAAGAGCAGCTACATCATCAGCCTCCTGTTGAATGAAACATCCCGGCTTTGTAGATGTTTTATACATAACCGAAACTACCCCAAAGATGGCTCAAGAGCCATCCAGTAGGTCCAGAAAACCTGGGGTTTTCTAGAAAATTTGCACCTGGGACCTCGGGAAAGTAGTCCACATGCCTGCTCTGGTGATGGCCTAGGCTCGTCTCAGCACAGGTTGGAGGGAGCAGGCCTGGGCAGGCCCCGCCCAGCCCAGCCCTCAGTGTCCAGCCAGGTCTGGATTTCTGACCGTGGCCACCCTAAGAGGCTGTGGTCTCCAGCAGCCGTTGCCCAGAGGCTGAGGCGGGTATAGGGGCCAGGATGGAGGAGGGAGCAGCTGGGGTCCCTGAGGTTAGAGACGGTCCTTTCTCCTCTCCAAGCCCTGGGGCTGTCCCCAGAAGAAGCACCACGTCTGGGTTCGGGGCATTGGTGAGTGCCACACACACACACACACACACACACACACACACACAGGGGTTCGGGGATGGAGCCGCTTCAGCTTGGACCCCTGGGACAGCTCCTCAGGGGAGGCCAGGTCAGAGGCACAAGTGGGCTAAGCACCTCCAAAGGGACAAGCTGGACTGGATGAGGGCGTCCAGCGGGTCCTCCATACCCTGAGACATCAGCACGTCAGTCCGTCACAGCACCGGCCAGAGCCAGATAGACACCAGCAGGAGGTCTGGATGGCCAGCTCCACCAAGGCACGTGGTAGCCATGACATCCGCTCGGGGGCCCTGGGAAGAGCCCCACAGAGGTGGACCCGCCCTGGCATGGCGCTGTCTGGGCCACACGGGGCCTGCGTGGACTGGGCCACAGGCTCTGAAGCAAAGGGCTGAAGCAACCATGAGCTGGATGGGGCACACCGGTTTTATAATGACATCACGATCCCCGACTTGCACAGTAGCTTCTTGCTAAACCAAAAACTCCCCTGTCACCACTACCACCCAGGTCTGATCCGAAGAGGAGCCCCAGCCCCAGGCCCCCACTGAACTCAGGTGACCCCTGGCCCACCGGACGCTGGGCAGGAGCAGGTGTGCTCCATGCAAGGCCCCAGGGACCCAGCCAGGCCGGCAGTTGTGGTGGGGGCAGTTGAACCCTGGATCCTGACCACAGCATGGCAGTTGGCAGATGCCCCGCTGGGAGAGACCCTCAGGAGTAACGGCCATGGCCCTGGAGAGGGCGGGGCACTGGGGGCAGATGACAGGGCCATGGCCCGGGCGCACGGGGACAGTCACTGTCAGCGAGAGGGACCAGAGGCACCTGCCAACCTAACCCTCCCCACTGGAAGCGCCCACCAGCAGGTCAGCCAGAGGTGCCTTTGACCCTGAGCGCACATGAGGCCCAGGGTAGGGCAGGCGGGCTCTGAGGCCCGCAGCGGGCAGAGGCCCGGCTTCAGGCAACACTGGCCCCTGATGCTGCTGGGCCTGGCCGTGGGCACCCAGGGCCTGCCATCCCCCACCACCGCGCCTCACAGCGGGGCTCCGAGCGCTGGAGTCCCCACAAGGAGCAGCCCTAGGAGCCTGTGGGAAAGGTAAGGGGCTGAGTGCATACTCTGGGGGACCTGAGGGTCCCTGAGCCCAAACTGGGAGTGGGGGACAGAGAGTGGCAATGAGGGGAAAGGGAGGGTCAGCTGGAGAGCAGGGGCCAGGGTAGACGCTGGCTTTATTTAAAGAGTTGACCTTTGGTTCAGTGTGGATTTGTTTGCATTGATTTTTACTTTTTAATGTTGTATTAAAATGTATTTATCTTCTTTACTGGTTTTTTTTTTTTTGCATCCCTTAAATTTTTCACCCAATGCTGAAACCGGTTTGACTCAGTGGATAGAGCATTGGCCTGCGGACTGAAAAGTCCCAGGTTCGATTCCGGTCAAGGGCATGTACATCCCCAGTAGGGGGCATGCAGGAGGCGGCTGATCCATGTCTCTCTCTCATCCATGTTTCTAACTCTCTATCCCTCTCTGTAAAAAATCAATAAAAATATATTTAAAAACTTTTTTTCACCCAAGTCTAGTGCCTCACCTGGTCTTCTGGGTGGGGCAGAAACAGAGGCAGGGCCAGGATGTCCCCTTGGGTGCGGGTGCTGTTGTCCAGGGAGCCAGGCCTCCTTCTCTTAGCCGATGAGCCACGTCCTCACTCATCCCCTGAATAGGCCCCACTCCCTGGTGCAGGGGGCCCAGACCCTGGCTGATGCCTTGAGGTGAGGTACCTTCCCTGGTGTCCTCAGGTCACCAGACCCTGAGCCAAGGATACTCAGCCTGGGCTGCCTCCCGGGAGCCTGAGCCCACCCAGGTCACAGACACCTCCATGGGAAAGGCCTTGGGTGAGGGCTCTGAGGGTCTTGGTCTGCCCCACCTTGGTGTGTGACCCCAGCCCCTCCTCTCTGTGCGTGGTGGAAAGTTCTGGACCAAGTGCTGAGCATCCGGAACCATGTAAGATAGCCAGTGG
Organism: Lasiurus cinereus; assembly: GCA_011751065.1. Taxonomy (NCBI): domain Eukaryota; kingdom Metazoa; phylum Chordata; class Mammalia; order Chiroptera; family Vespertilionidae; genus Lasiurus; species Lasiurus cinereus. Next base: position 15,511,078 of record JAAGEH010000417.1, on the reverse strand, counting down.
CACGATGACACACTCCTCCTGGGCAGCCATCATTTTAGGGGCAGAACCGCCCTCTCAATGGCCCCACAGGGCAGATCCCCCTCTCATCCAATCCACAGATGGGGATAGAAGTTCAGAGAGGTGGAGTGACCTGCCCAAAGTCACACAGCTGGTGCAGACTCCAGTGCCCATGCTCAGTGGCCTCCAGCCATCCCCATCTCCAGCCCCTAAACTGGGCTGACAAGTCCACCTCTCCGGGCTTCAGTTTCCCCCTCTGCAAAGGGTGGGGTCCTAATAGGACGAGGGCCTTGCAGCCTGGCACCCACACCAGGGATGCTGGGGTCGCCGTGCTGGAATGGAGTGAGCGGATCCTCTGCTACCCCAGCACTGCAGCAGGGAGGTGGGCCAGCACCTGTGGGCACGAGGCCAGGCCTGGCATCTCCGGGTCTTGCAGGAACTGCTGAGCCAGGGCAGGGCCCAGGAAAGCAGGAGGAGAGACAGAGGCCCCATCAGGGTCAGACCTCATGCTGAGGCTGGGATCCCAGGAGAACAAGAGTCAGCCCCACATTGCCGAGGCCGGTTTGGCTCAGTGGATGGAGCGTTGACCTGCGGGTTCAATTCCAGTCGCGGGCATGTGTCTTGGTTGCGGGCACATCCCCACTGGGGGGCGTGCAGGAGGCGGTTGATTGATGTCTCTCTCTCATCGATGTTTCTGGCTCTCTGTCCCTTCTCCCTTCCTCTCTGTGAAGAATCGATAAAATATATTTAAAAAATAAAATAAAAAAGAGTCAGCCCCACTCAGGTCCGCCCAGAGAGGGGGGCGGGGTGAAGCAACACCACCGCAGGGTGGTGCCTGCAGGACAGAGACACACACAGGGAAGCCCCCACTGCGGACGAAGTACAGACAGTGGGACCCACCTCAGAAAGCTGCCAGTGTCCCCAGAGCCGGAGTGGGTGGGTCCTGGGACCAAGGTAGTGTGAGGGGAGGTCAGGCAGGTGGCCAGGCCCAGACCTGGAGGACCCAGCTTTGGAAGACAGACTTCATCTGGGGGTCCTGTGGGATGTCGCAAGAAAACAACATGACCAGACCTGGGTGGGCGGGAGGGGATGGAAATGGGGACTAGAGAGACCTCGGGTGGGTGTGCAGTGGCCCAGGCAGAGTGGACAGACTCAGAAGGTGGGAGGAACTGTAAGGGAAGAACCAGGATGTCTCTGCCTTTTTTGTTGTTGTTGTTAATCCTCGCCTGAGGATATTTTCTTCCATTGATTTTTGTGGGTTTTGTTGTTGTTTCTTTTTTTCTTCCATTGATTTAGAGTGGAAGGGAGGGAGGAAGAGGAAGAGAGAGAAAGAAACATCGATGTGAGAGAAACACATTGATTGGTTGCTTCCCATGGGGTGGGGATCCTGCAATTTAGGTACTCGTGTCCTTGACCCTGTGCCCTTGACTGAGAATCGAACCCGAAAGCCCTTGATCCGTGGGCTGACACTCTAACCACTAAGCAGAATCAGCCAGGGCACCTCCTGCCTTTTTCGGTAGACAGTTGAGAGAACACGGTGATGGCATCAGTGCATCCTGAATCTCAACAAAACGGTCCAAGAGAAGGGGTGGTCTGCAAAGTGTCGCTCTTCCCCAAGAACATCCCCTCACTGAGGGGCCACTCAGGGCTGGGGGATACAAGAGGGTCAGCCTGAACCAAGAAGGTCATGTCCAGTCCTGGGGACAGACCCATGGACACTTTAGGAGCAGGAAGTGGCAGGGGCCATGCCCAAGCTGGTCTTACAGACCGAGGGCGCTAACACACGATGGGAATGCTCCAGGCAGAGAGCAGCGTCGGCCAAGAGGAAAGGGAGGTGTGCAGATGGGGCAGGGAGCTGGGGAAGGCATGTGAGAGGCGGACCCAGGAAAGGGGGAGGCATTGTTTTTAAATTTAAAATTCTATTGTCATTGCTGGTATAAATGAAAGTATTTGACTTGTACATTAATTTCGTATCTTGAGACCTTGTTATAATTGCTTATTAGTTCCAAGAGGGTGTGTGTTTTTTCTAATCCTTACCTGAGAATATTTTTTTTTCTATTGATTTTAGAGAGGGGGAAAGGAAGGAGGAGGGTTGGGAGGAGAGAGAGAGAGAGAGAGAGAGAGAGAGAGAGAGAGAGAGAGAGACATAGATGTGAGAGAGACACATTGCTTGGTTGCCTCCCACACATTCCCCAACCAGGACACCAGGGATCAAACCTGCAACAGAGGTGTGAGGTACATGCTCTTGATCAATATCCATTTGCATGCCAACAATCTAACCACTGAGCAAAACTGGATTTTGTGTGTGTTTGTGTGTGTGTCAATTCTTTTGGATTTTCTACACAATCACATTATCCATTTATTTCTTCTCTCACAATCTGTATACCCTTTATTTCCCTATCTTATTGCATTAGCTCCTGCTCTTCAATTTTCAGTACAATATTGAAAAGCAGTGGTGAGAAGAAGCATCTTTACCGTGTTACTGACCTTAGCAGGAAAACTTCAAGATTCTCACCATTAATTATGATGTTAGCTATAGGTTTTCTGTTTTTTCTTTTTAATTGATTTTTAGGGGGCAGGGGAAGAGAGAGAGGGAGGGTGAGAGAGAGAAATAGTGACTTGTTCCACTTATTTACGCATTCATTGGTTGTCTTGTATGTGCCCTCACTGGGGATTGACCCTACACCTTGGTGTGTTGGGATGATGCTCTCACCAACTGACCTACTCAGCCAGGGCTAGTTACAGGTGTTTTGTAGACATCTTTTAGCAAGTTAAGTAGGTTCTCCTGTGAGAGTTTTCATCATGAATGGGTGTTGAATTTGTTGACTGTTTTTTCTGCATCTAGTAACATAATCATGTGCTTTTTCTTCTTTAGCCTGTTGATGTGATGATTAATTGATTATTGATAGACATTAATTGACAGACATTAATTGATTTTCAAATGTTGAACCAGTCTTGCATGCCTGAGATAAATCCCACTTGATCATGGTACATAGTTCTTTTTATTCAATGTTGGATTTGATTTGTAAATATTTTTTGAAGGTTTTTGCATCCATATTCATGAGAGAGGTCTTTAGTTTTCTTATAATGTCTTGCTCTGCTTTTGGTATTAGGGTAATATCAGCCTTATAGAATGAGTTAAAGTGGTAAATTCTATGATATGTATATTTTACCACAATAAAAAAGAAGAAAATGGCACTATATAGATAGATAATTTTAAAAGTACACTTCTATATTGCTTAATTGTGTTATATATATAATTTTAAAACAATAAAAAATGAACACAAAAAAATCTTATTCTTGCATTACAAAACCCACCACGGCTGACTGCATCAGCTTCTAAGGTGAAAATGCAGAAATGCTTACAACCTAGAAGGCCCAACTCAATGCCACATTCTTGTGTGAGTGGGAAGTTAAAATCAGCAAAACACAATCTGGGGCTTCTAGTTTTAACTTTAAAAAGGAGTAACACGGATTTCGGGCCTGGAGGTAAGCAGGGGTGAGAACACTCATGATCACGTGTGACAAGATGAAGACAGAAAAGAACTGGGTTGGGCGAAGGGTGGCCAGGCTCCGTTGGATGTGATGAGTTGAGATGCGGGGGGGCCATCCAGCTGGAGGCGCTCACTAGGCAAGTTAGGCAGAGCCGTGCAGAGAGAAGGCTGGAGCTGGATGGATTTGAGCGTCCCCATCCAGGCAGCAGTGGGACGCCGGTGTGAGATGGCAAGGAATGGGTCAGTGGCCATAAAGAAAGGGGAGCGAGAGGAGGGAAAGAGTGAGAGGTCTCAGGTACCCAGGGGAAGAGTCACCGGAAAGAGGGTCCCACTCTGTGTTGCGTCCTGCAAAAACTTAAGGCGCAGAAAGGAACTGGGGAGGGGATCTGAGCCTTGACAGGGAAGAGGGACTTGTTGGCCTTAACCAAGAGGTTTTAGGGAGAGATGCAGATGAGAACCGGGGGCCCTGCCATGTCTCAGCACATGAAACAGTTACTGGCAGACAAGGGCTGGGGGGGCCATTATTAAATGGACAGTTGGATGATGGATGGGTGGTGGATGGGGGAATTAATGGGTAGAGGGACAGAAAGACAGCGGTCTAAGAGATCGGAGAAGGCTTCATAAAGAGAACTGAATCGTGTCTTGATGTGGGGAGACAAAGCGAAAGGGGTTCTCTACGTGGGAACACTGTGAGTCAGGAATGACCCGGTGTCCTGGGCCCGGAAGAAGCCCACCTGGCTGGACCTGGGAAATTGTGGGGGGAACCCTCAGCGTCCCTAGAATGAGGCCAGGAGAGGCCAAGCAGATCAAGCAAAGTCAGGATCACTCGGCCGTGCCACACAGCTGCCGGAGGGACACATCAGCACTAAAGGATTTGCTGGTGGCCAGGGCAGCCTCAGGGGGATCACACACTAGGTGACTCCAAAGCACAGGTGGTACCTGCCTGGGAAAGGGAGCCAGGTACCAGGACACCCACCTGCCCCTCCCTCCTGCTGCAGCCCTTGCCCATCATACCCCGCAGGTTCCTGCTCAGGACCGGCCCGCAGGGGACAGGCCCCAGGTGCTGGCCCGGCGGGTTTTGGTCCGATCTTCAGGCCCCGTGGCATGTCTTCAGCAGCGGGACGCAGCTCATCGTCCTAGGTAAGTGGCTCTCATCCCTTTCCCCGGGTCCCACCCCTCTGCTGTCTTGGGAAACTCCTCTCTCTGTGGGCTGCTTCCCCTCTGCCCTACCGCCTTCAGGACCCGGGCCCAGGCCCTGGCCTGTGAGGCTCAGTTGTGTGGGTGTCGGTGTCCTGGGCACCAAAAGGTTGCTGGTGTGATTCCCGATCCGGAGCCATTTCCATGTTTCTCTTTCTCTCCCTCTCCCTTCCTCCCCCCGAAATCCATAAAAATATTTAATGGGGAAAATTAAATCCCCACTTTTCTCTATAAGGTCTGGGGAAGACGGGTTGGTCTCGGGGTACCCAGCAGGGAGGACCCACCAGCAGGAGTAGCCACTCCAGCGTCTGACAGCTTGATGTGGCTGGGTCCCGGGGGCTGGGGCTGGGGTTGGGCCTGTGAAGGGGGCTCCTTTCTCTCTTTCAGGAGAGACACCCACAAAGGGACTAGACAGTTAGGATACCCTGGGGTCTGGGCTGAGGGCTCAATGCCCCTCCAAGCAGGGAGAGCCATACAGTAGTCTGGGGACGGGGCTGAGGCTGTGACCCCCACCTCCAGCGGCACAGGGGCACCTGAGGGGAGGCTGTGGAAGGCGGAGCTAAGCTGTCCGGGCTGAGAGGACCTGGGGAGGCAAAGACACAGGTGCGACAGGGAAAGTGGCCAGCAGCTCAGCCTCCCAGGACAGCAGCCAGAGAGGAGCAGGTTCTGGGAGGCACAGACTCACCTGTCCTGGGAGCCCCGTCATCTGTCCAGCGGTGGGCCACCCACCTTCCTCCCACGACATTAGACTCCGATGGCAGAGTGGGGAGTGGATGGGGGGCTCAGAGCTACAAACGGCCCCAGGAAGTCAGTTGTCAGAGGTCCTGGGGTGGCGTGGGGTCACAGCGCCATCATCTGGGGGAGCAGCGCCAAAAATGCAGCCGAGGTGAAGGGTCCTGGGTCAGGGCACAAGGGGCGGGAGGCAGGCAGAGCCTGAGAAAGCCCCAAGGAGGGCTGAGGCCAGGCTGAGGCCACGCTGGGTGCCCAAAGGCGACAGGGGCTGCAGGCCCCTCTGTGTGCTGGGCTCAGGCTTGGGGCCCCCCCCACACCATCAGGCCAGTTGGGGGAGCCCAGATCACAGAGGCCTGGGCTCCAGGAGAATGAAGCGAGGTGGGGCCTGATGCTGGGCTGAGGGCTCCAGAGTTCGGAGCCAGACCCCACCCTCAGACTCTGGAGAGTGGGAGGAGGGAGGTCAGCCGGCCCTGCTTCCACTTGGGGAAACTGAGGCTACAGGAGGAGGGGCTTGACCAGATCACCGGGAGGTGACTTGGAAGGGCTTCTGGACGGGTGGGGCCGGTCTGCTCTCCAGGGGCTGAGAGGAAAGGAGGAGACAAAGAAGGAAGGAGGGTCCCCTGGGTGAACCACCATGGACACAATGGACGGGTCGCAGCGGATGTAGATCAGTAGGGGGGCTGCACCAACGCCCCTTCTCTGTCCACACAGGTCAGCCCACGTCCGCCCCCTCGGTCACTCTGTTCGCGCCCTCCCCCGCGGAGCTCCACACCAACAAGGCCACCCTGGTGTGTCTCATCAGCGACTTCTACCCGGGCAGCGTGACAGTGGCCTGGACGGCAAACGGCAGCCGGGTCACCCAGGACATGGAGACCACCCAGCCCTGGAAACAGAGCAACAACAAGTACGCGGCCAGCAGCTACCTGAGCCTGGCGCCCGACAAGTGGAGATTTGGCCGCAGCTACAGCTGCCAGGTCACGCACGAAGGGGGCACCGTGGAGAAGGCGGTGGTCCCCACAGAGTGTTCCTAGGGCTGTGAGCCCCCCCACCCTCGGGGCGGGAGCCTCGGGACCTCTGGGAGGGTCTCCCCTTCCACCTGAGTCATCCCCAGCCCTGCTCCCTGAACCCCATCAATTCTCAAAACGTTCTTGTCCATCAGGACTCGTGCTCTCTGCTTGTTGTTTCCTAGTCTCATATTTAATTTGTGGCTTTCCCTGGTTCTCGGGGTGGGGTGAGAGAATCCTTTGTGCCAGCAGGAGTTTCCTGGGGTACCTCGCAGGAACCTGGCAGGACACAGGGAGTCCGGTCACCTTTCAGTCCCTCTGCCCTCTCCTTCCTCCAGTCCTTCTTCCAGCCATGATGTCCCTCCCTCCATGCGGGACGGAGCTGGCCATGGCCGGTGGCCGCCAAATAAGCTCTCACTCCCTGCCCGGGTGCAGATGCCCTGCTCCTGGCCCTCACCCCTGGGATGCTCTGCTCCCTCCGTGCCCAGCTCAGCTCCTGCCCACCTTCGCCCCCTCCCTTTCACCTCATCAGGCTGGACACCAACCTCCCTACCCCCACAGGGCCCAGGACACGCCAGCAGAATCAGTCTTCGTTTTGTCGTTTGGTAATCCTCACCTGAAGACACTTTTCCTATTGATTTTTAGAGAGAGAGCAGGAAGGAGAGAGAAGGAGAAACATCAATATGAGAAGAGAGACACCAAGTTCACACCCACCTTGGTTTCTGGGTTATCAGATACTAAAGATAGGGTTCTCCAATAAGAAAAGGGGTTCTCTTTCCCCACCCCAGTAAATCGAGGCATTGGCATTACAGTAAATATATCCGTTTTGTGTGATGTTTGCAAATGTCCAATTACCCCCAAGAGTCGGGCAACTCTGAACAGATTGAGGCAATTGGTTTTCATCTTGGCCCGAGATGACTAACCCACCTGCCACCTCTGATAAACCCTGGCAGCCACTGGCTGGGGCTCCAGCATAGCATTCAGACATGTTCCTCCTCACGATGGCTGGGTGGATCTGACACTAAATGGCACTTCTGGTAAGTCACTGGTCTCAGTTTCCCCACTGTAACAGGAGCGGCCCTAAGGGGCCGTCTTCTTGAGCGTTTGCAGTGATCCCTTCCCCCACCACAGGAGGGGGTTATGGGATAAAGGGGAAGGTTGAGGGGGAGCCAGCCTGGAACAGACTGGTGGTGGGGATGGGAGTTATGAGACCAGAGTCCCCACCTCTCTTCAAATGACTATGGGTTCACTCTGGCAGGGCGGGAGGGATCTGTGATGTCTAGTTAATTCTTTGCTACATCTGGTAGGATTCTCTAAAAAGTAAAGCACAATGTAAATATTTTATGTTCAAAGACTTAGGAGTCAAAACAGAAAATTAAATAGTCAAAATACTAAGAGTGTAGTAATCGTCTGTGCCCACTGTTTGCCACGCAGGTTTGTTTTCCGTAGTCCTCGGGCTGTGAGGTGGCATCATCCCCCCACACTGCAGGCAAGGACACTGAAAACAGAGTCTGTGACTTGAAGAGTGGGCTTATGACAGAGCCTGGCACTGATGAAGGCAAGGAGCAGGTATGCCCAATGGCAGACTTCTGGTCTACCCCCAAATGCTACTCCACACATGAATGAGCATGGCCTTTGTGGGTTAAGGGAATTAACAGATACTAAAATGTTAAAGTGCAAATTTCTGCCTTACTCTAAACAATAATGTTAATGATAGAACTTCTTACACAAGAAGGAAAAGGATTACAGCAAGAATCAGAAAATCAAATCCAAGCATTTGGTGTTTATAAGTTACAGATATATAGCAAAATATATACACACATTTAAAAATTAAAATGTTGCCGAGACCGGTTAAAATGCTGAGCTAAATAAACTCCCATGCAAATGCAAGAAAAGCAAAGGGCTTCAATTGTAATATTTGGAAAAGAGAAGTTTCAGCTGGAAGCATGAAGAGGCAAATAGGGCACTAAAAGGCACAGGTTTTCAATATATCACTATTAAGCATATATATATATATATCTCAAACACAATGGCATTTACTTATTGACAATATATACCCTGCCTATTCCTCCAAAAGGAGTTGAGATAATTGCATGACTAACATAGCAACACACATAAAAAAGGAACAGAAACCACATAAAGCAAATAAACACAAAATCAGACTACAATTAGATCAAGTAAATGCGTGTTAACTCTTTTGGGGTCACGGAGCCCTTCCAAAATAAGGACTATTCACTCATACACATGTCCACACAGTTTTGTTCAGTCCCTAGGGGTCCATGACCTTTTAAAACCCTTGTGTGCCAAAAGACCCCTAGGCAGCCCATGGATCCCAGGTTCAGAACTCTGAAGTAAACAAAATTAGAGAAAATGTTAATTTGTATAAAATAGTTTAAAAACGGAGCTAACAAACAGAACTGATGGAATAAAAACATGTTTCTTAAGAGTACACAAATGCTTCATAAAAATGGATAATATATCAGGCCCAAAGAAATTCTGTGGACACTTTGAAATGTTGAAACCACAATAAAGTAAGAAATAACAATAATGACATAAGCATTCATCACTTGGAAATATAAAAAAGTAATAACACTTGGGCCAAAAGGAAGTCAAAAATATAATAACAAGAAATACCACATGTCAAACTTATGAAGTGCAGAAAAAGCACTATTTAAAAAAAATCAAACTAAATTATCTACATTTACTAGAAATAGTAAAAATATGATTAACTAATGCCCTGGCCTGTGTGGCTCAGTTGGTTGGAGCATAATACCATGCACCAAAAGGCTGCAAATTCAATTCTGATTCCCAGTCAGGGCACAGAGGCAGGCTGAGGGTTTGATCCCTGGTCAGGGCACATGCAGAAGGCAGCCAATTGATGTTTCTCTCTCTCCCTTCCTCTCTAAAATATATATATATATATATATATATATATATATATATATATATATATAATTAATCTGAGAAACATAAAGTATTAAGCTAAAAAACCAACAACAACCCACCAGAATACATATACTTTGACACAACAATCCAACTAATCAACAAAATCATGAGTGGGAGCTTTACAGTACTCAACATCTGCCATCAGGGAAAAAACACAATACAACAAAACAACTAAATTCAAGGACCATTAAAGTGTTACCAGGGCAATCCGTTATAACATTACACTGAGATCCTAGATAAAGTGAAAGGAATTTAAATACATAGTCAAACCATGAAATACATTGAACAGAGAACTAGTTTTACTTACACTTCCAAAAATAAAAAGTACCTGGTCTTAACCATGGTTATTTGAGTATCTGTTAACCCTTCAGAAAGGGGTTTTAACTCTGTTACATAAATTGTCAAAAGGAAGAAAGGAGATGGATTGCAGAGGGTACAGGGGGAGAAAGTGCGTATTTCAAAATGTGAGAACAGCATAAAATGAGTTGAGAGAAGCTGGGGACAGCGGCTGGCATGAACTCCAGGTGGCTTGTTTAGAGGAGGGTGAAGCAGATTGGCTGAAATGGGGGGTTATGTGCAGAAATACCCCCAAAGGTTGGTTTTAAGGAGAGTGGTGACATGTGCAAAGTGATGCTTTAAAAAAATCAATTTGGTTGGGTGTACAGGATGTGGAGGGAGACATTAAAGGTGGGGAGGAAACTGATGCCTGCCTGAGACACAGAATGAGGGGGGTGCCAGGAGGTAGATCTGGTGGGGGAGTTGGTGGCTGCTGTCACCCGCACCAGGCAGGAGTCTCCGCATTCTCTCCTCACTCCTGGTAAATGACGACAGAGCCTGGTTGCAGGTCTCCTGCCAACAATGCCCAGCGCCACCTGACCAGTCCAGCTGTGGTACAGCAGATTCTGGGGGAGTCTGGGGTGCTGGTTAAATGTTTCACAGAGCAAAGAGAGGGACTTGACAGAGTGATCTTCCCAGACCATCAGACCAATCCTTTTAAAATCTCTGGCTACCAAGCCCCACTTACTCAGTAACAATTATGGCTCTCCCATTTTTGTTGTTGTTGTTGTTAATCTTCACCCAAGAATATTTTTTCCCATTGATTTTGAGAAAGTGTTGAAGGGAGAGGGAGAGACACACAGAGAGAAACATCAATGTGAGAGAGACACACATGGATTGGTTGCCTCCCACATGCACAGACTGGGGGGGCCAAGGATTGAGCCTACAACTGAGATATGTGTCATTGACTCAAATTGAACCTTTGACCTTTTGGTCGGAGGGCAGACTCTACAACCACTGAGAAAACTAGCCAAGCAGCTCCCCATTTTACTCATCAAAACTAGACATATCTGCCGAGCCGCGCTTCTGATTGGCTGAAATAACCAGCTTTACCATGATAGGTCCGTGGGATTCCAGACTGCCTCCTCCCACACTAGCTGAGAAACCTGCAGGGAGTGCCAGCCCTAGATCCCCATGGGCACACAAAGGCCCGAGGGCCTGGGACAGACAATGACCAACTAGCCAGACTTGTCAGTGTGTGGTTCCTGGGCCACCTTCAAGCTCTGCTTCGTCAGGGCAAGCAGGTCTGACATTTGGGAGATGTGGGGTTGCATGGGTGCTCAGCACAGGGCTCACAGCCCAGATGCATGCTGGGACTTTATAACCACCTGGCAGCTTTAAGAACCTCTGGGGATGCCCACTGAATTGGTCCCAGATGAACACTAGTTGGCAGCGGGGGGAGAACAGAGAGAAGTACAGGCCATGGACTGAACACCACAAGGAGGTTCAGGATGGTTCCCAGGAAACATCTGTAAGATAAACACTGAGCCCCCCAAGCCCAGGGTACAGCCTGAAGGAGTATGGGAAAGCCTGGTTCAATGAGGGCCTGCTGCACGCTCGGCCAATTCAGGAAGCAGATGGGGATGCCTCTCCAGGTTTCAGGGACAGTGTTTCCAGGGGGGCAGAGGTCACTCTGGGTATCCATACTCAAACTCCAGTTGTCAAAGCACTTTCTTTGTGCTCTCGTTCTGAATGGGAGCCTTGCACTGATCCTTAGAAGGATGGGGCCAGATCCCACTATCTCCACTTCACGGGTAGGAAAACTGAGCCTTGGGGCTTCCTCAAGGACACACAGGTAAGAGGGATGGACCTGAGACTTGAACCCAGATCTCTGAATGAATCACCCTGCTTCCAACATCCCCCCACCCCGCCCGCCCCTGCACTGGAAAGTGGAGAGGCTGCAGAGCTGCCGGACCAGAAAGGGGCCCTGCTGATGTCCAAGGCACGCTATGGTTTTAGGAGCCCTGGGTCTTGTGGAAGGGCTGCTCCTGGAGGGCACTGATGCCTTGGGCCTGGGCCTGGGCCAAGTCAGAGCTGGGTGTCAAATGTCCCCCAGCCTGCAGGACCAAACCTCGACTCTCCTTGAAAGAGACCACCCTCATTCTAACACAGAACAGGATTAGAGACCACACCAGGGACTCACACCAGGGACTCGCACCCTCACTCCCAGTCCCAACCCTAATCCTTCCAGACACTCCCTTTGTTCTGTAACCTGTTTGGGTTGTCCCTTTAAGTACCCAAACCAGGCAGAAGAGTCCATTTTGTGGCTGAGGTATCTACTTCTTTTCTTTAGCTAATTTGAACGATAAGAATGGTTACTTCTCCGGAAAGTGCCAGACGTTAGAGTTCTCACTTGACATTCTCATGGGTTTACCTCGACGTTCTCCCTCTTACAGTCATTTCTCTTCTGGATTCTGGAACAGAGGGCAGAACTGAACTTCCCAGTCTTGGAAGTCAAATGTGAGAATGAGAAAATCAAAGGCCACTCTTTCTTCAAGTGCTCAGCCATTCTGGCAGCCTTTCTGCTCCCCACCCCCACCCCACCCTCTACTGTGCTCAGAAAACCTGCCGATCATAGGGCACCTGGCCAAGAGGGCCCTTGCTGCTGGTGTGGGTGCTCAGGAACACCTAGGTTCAACTCTGTTAGGAGGCAGGTGGATCGAGCCTTTCGGATAAAGCAACCAGGCACAGCTCCGTCTGGGAAAGGCTTTCAAGCTTTGGTTTGAGCTCCTCCTTCTACAGCTTCTCCCCAGCATGGATTTTCTGATGCCGAATAAGGTGGGAGCTCCCCCTGAAGGACTTGCCACATTTGTTACACTCATACGGTTTCTCTCTGGTGTGGGTTTTATAATGTTCGATAAGGGCTGACCTGTGCCGGAAGGCTTTGCCACACTCATTGCACGAGTAGGGTTTCTTCCCAGTGTGGATTCTCTGGTGCTGGATCAGTGCGGAGCTGTGGCAGAAGGCCTTCCCACACTGGCCGCACTCGTAAGGCTTCTCCCCAGTGTGAATCCGCTGGTGCTCAATGAGGGAGGAACTCTGGCTGAAGGCTTTCCCACACTTATGGCATTTGTAGGGTTTCTCACCCGTGTGGGTCTTCCGATGCTCGATGAGGTTAGAGCTCTGGCTGAAGGCCTTCCCACACTCGTCACATTTGTACGGTTTCTTCCCAGTGTGAATCCTCTGGTGCCGAATGAGGTGGGACCTGTGACAAAAGGCCTTCCCGCAGAGATCGCACTGGTGAGGTTTCTTCAAGGTGTGGATTTTCCGATGCTGGCTCAGGCCTGAGCTCTGGTTGAAGGATTTCCCACATTCCTTACACTGATAAGGTTTTTCTCCAGTATGAATTCTCTCATGTTTTCTCAGACTTGAGCTCCGACTGAAATCTTTCCCGCATTCCCTACATTCATAGGGTCTCTTCCCAGTGTGGGTTTTCTGATGTTGTGTGAGGGCTGAGCTCTGGCGAAAGGCTTTTCCGCATTCTGGGCACTCGTAGGGCTTTTCCCCGGTGTGGATGATCTGATGTCTGAGAAGGTGCGAGCTCTGGCTGAAGGCCTTCCCACACTCACAGCACTCATAGGGCTTCTCCCCCGTGTGGATCACCAGGTGCCTGAGGAGGTGTGAGCTCTGGCTGAAGGCCTTCCCACATTCCCGACACGCATAGGGTTTTGGTGGTTGTGCAGTTCTGTGAGGTTCATTAGGTCCCGAGTCCCCCCTGCCCACTAGCTCATAGTCCAGTTTGCTGGGTTCTTCTCCACCATGGATTAACGGACACATACTAAGGTCTGATTTCTGGAGGAAGGTTTGGCCAAATATGTCATCATCCTGGGGTTTGTTTACTTGGGGGATACTCTGATGCTGATCAGGGCTTGAGCACAGACTAAAATTCCCCTCATAATCATCATGTTCCTCATTTGGCTCCCCAAGAGGAATCTCCTTATAGATAACAGCCATTTGCTCTAAACCTCTTTCCTGAAGAAACGAGTCCCCCAGATCCTCCTCTGGGAAAAGCTCTTGTTGCATCTCTAACCCATCTTCAAACACAAAGGTCTCACCAAGCTTGGATGCTGGGGGAACCTCCATTGTAGATCTAGTATCACCCCCAATGACTGAATTTCTTGAAAGATGTTCTTCTTTGGGACACACTAACTGTTCTTACGATCTAGAAAGAAAAGGGACATTGTCAAGCAGACAAGTCAAGCATTTAGTATGTGCCTTCTTCCTGTGCCAGAATCAGTGGTAGATATAACAAAAGTATAAGATACAATCTTAGCCCTGTCTGGTATGTTCAGTGGTTAGAGTGAAAGGATCTTGGGTTGGATTCCAGGTCAAGGGTACATACCTGGGTTGCAGGTTTGATCCCCAGCCCCAGTTGGGGGACTTACGAGAGGTAACCTATCAATGTGTCTCTCTCACATCTTTTTCCCTCTGGTCTCTCTCTCTCTCTCTCTCTCTCTCTCTCTCTCTCTCTCTCTCTCT
>JAAGEH010000417.1:15475531-15496883 GCA_011751065.1 Lasiurus cinereus | reverse complement strand
CTCTCTCTCTCTCTCTCTCTCTCTCTCTCTCTCTCTCTCTCTCTCTCATTCTTACTCTGTATTTCTCTCTCCCCTCCAAAAAAAATCAATGGAAAAATATCCTCAGGTGAGGATTAACCAAACAAAACAAAACAAAACAAAAAGTCACAATCTTACCCTATGCTTTGATCCCCACTGGGTTAGACAGAAGTGTGATTCATCAGAAACAACTGCAAAAAAAAGACAGAAATTACAGAATCAAACACCACACCGTAGAGTATAGACTCTAAAGGCTGAGGATGTTCAGAAAGGTGGGTTACAACCGGAAGTGGAACCATGTGGAAAAGGCACAGTACTCCACCTACTGGAGGATGTTGGGAATGGGGTTTTGTTGGGAAAGAGAGAGTGCACTTTCTTCCTTCTGGTGTCCCAGCCACAACTCTGGGAGTCAGCATGGCCTGTCCTTCCATTTCCTGAGGCTATATTGAGGGTGTCTATCTCTGCCTCTCTGTCCTTGCTGTGATTCTGGAGCTCAGGTCTCAGTGCAAATCCCCGGGATTATTTCAATACTCGCCTCCCAAATGGCTGCCTATCTCCAACATCTATTCCTCACTCTGGTCCATTCCCTGCATTGACACCAATGTGAAATACCCCAAATACAGGCCTGGTTGTGTCATTTCTCTTCTTAGGAGCCTGTGACAGCTCAACTCATTCACAAGGCCCTCATGCATGGCCCTTCCAGCCCATCTTCTGCCCCTCCTTTCACATAACCCTAACCTTCCATTTCATTTGTGCTGCTGTTTCTTCTGCCTACCAGGTCCTTCCCCTTTCTCATATTGTCACTGGCTTCCAGACTCAGTCCAAATGTCCCCTCTTCTTTCACCCTCAGATTGACTATCTCAGGCACACCCCTCCATGACCCAGGGAGCTTGGCTCACACATCCATCAAGCACTCACCGCCCTGGATGGCAAACATGGGTTGACAGGACTCTCCCCACCACTATCTGTGAGCTCCTTAAGGGCAAGTCGTGTGCGCCTTCATTTTGGAATCTGGAGCCCCAGCACAACAGGACAATCTCTACACATACATTTGTTGAATTAATATATAACTGAATAGAGGAAAAGCCATCTGGTTTTGTGCTAGAACTGATTGTCACACTTGAACTCTTTCTCCAAAAAAAAATCAATTCTCTGGGAGAGATCCTATATAATGAAAGGCTAATATGCAAATTGTCCCCTTGACTGGGAATTGGACCAGAGGGCAGGGCCAGCTGGCCAACCTCCCACAGCCCCTCCCCCTAGCCCGCCACACCTCCATCAGCCCCCAGGACCTGGGTGGTCCAGCCTGACCCCACCATGCACAAATTTGTGCATTGGGCCTCTAGTAAACAAATAAACACAAAAGCATGACTGCTGCATTTGAGAGGGTGTTTCTGTAGGAACAGAGAAGGAAACTAGAACACCCCCACGAAGCCCCTCAGCCCCTATGGTGGCCCGAGGGAGCCTCTCAGGACCCCATTCAGAAACTTCTGTGCAGCTAAAGAGAAACTCCCCAGTTACCCTAATGATAACAGGTCATGTTTATTGAGTATCTGCTCTGTGCTAGACACTACTAGACCTTTACAAGTGTTTCTCACTTAATCATCACAACTCTATACAAAGGTACTACTATTACTATCCTTACCTTGAAGCTTAGAGACTAACTGAATCAAAAAATATATATATTAGTCAGAACAGTTATGATGGAGCCCATTTCTATTTGGAAATATTTTCTTAATGAATTTCAGCCACTTTAATGAATTGTCTTTGTTCATTTTACCTCCTCTTACACTCCTGTTCAGCAACTATAATCTCCAATCCTTCCAGTTCTCTCACTCAAACACACCAAATCTAATAGCTCCCCATTTTTTATTTATTTTTTATTTTTATTGATTTCAGAGAGGAAGAGGGAGGGAGGGAGGGAGGAGGGAGGGAGAGAAAGAAAGAGAGAGAGAGAGAGAGAGAGAGAGAGAGAGAGAGGGAAACATCAATGATTGACTGCCTCCTGCATGCCTCCTACTGGAGATTGAGTCTGCAACCCAGGCTTGTGCCCTTGACCAGAATCCAACCCAGGACCCTTCAGTTCATTGGCCAACAACGCTGTCTCCACTGAGCCAAACCAGCTAGTGCTAATATTTCCCCATTTTTCACTTCATTCTCCTCTTCTAGTTCTACCCGCTCCCATCTAGCTTAGATCCCCTCCTTCTATAGTGGGTCTAACTATAAACATCACTTCAGCTAACTCTCTGACCAGCATCACATCCCTCAATTCCTTGCCCTGCTGCAGCCGGCAACTAACTCCTTCTCTGCCAATTCCTCATGAAATGTTAAATGCTGCCAAGGAAAATCATACGACTGTGTGATGGCACCGAGACAGATTTCCAGTTTCCAATTTCAGCTGGGACTTCAGCACTCGGCTCCAGCATCCAATGACCTCCTTACTTGCCAATCCTCTCTTCTCTGTCCCCTTCCCCACCCCTTCTGGCCCTGCTCACCAATATCTCCTTCTCAAAACCCTTCATTGGAGAGATGAAAATTGGCAGCCTGGGGAATCCTGCCATAGACACGTTTTGTCTGGCTCTCAAGAAAGAGTTGGGCTTTTCCTTTTTGTTCGACTTAGCTGCCAACACGGAAAACTCACTAGGTTGGTGGCCTTCTCTTGAAAAAAACTCAAGAGGTGACAACGTGGGTTCATCCCTCTCCTAAACCCACCTTGCCTACCTGGACGCCTCGAGGCTTTGAGCTTGCTGGACAAATCACCCCACTCCCACATCCTGCCTTATTCCCTTTATTTTTGAAAGATTCCCCTCCCCCCGACCCCAATTGTCATGGCCTGGGATCCCTCCTTCTGTGTATGGCAACTCTTCGTCCACCCACCTGTTAAATCCTGGTGTTGCCAACGTTTCCTCCTTAGGAATTTTCCATTCCCACTGTGGGCCACCTACCCCCGAAGTCTCCACTCTTGTTTAAAAACTCGGCAAACCTTTATCTGTCCCCAACCATGTTCTAAACGTTTCTGGACCCAAGAGCCAAAGGGATGAAAAAATCCCCTGCGGCTCACTTCTCTCCGGGCCTTCCCAGCTGCTCCTGCCTCCGTCACCCCATCCTCCAGGGAGCCCCCCACGGCCCGGCACCTGGCAGACCCTCGGTCCGCTCAGGGCTTCCTGGCTGGAGGCCAGCGAGCAGCCGCCGAGTGGCACCCGCCGGCCGGGCGGCGACGCCGGTGCCCCTACATGCTCCCCACCCATGGAGACGCTCGCAGCGCGGACCACCGGAGGCACAGGTGCCACACAGGCGGCCGCGGAGCCACTCACCTGGGCCGGGGCGGAGCCGCTCACCTGGGCCGGGGCGGGGCCGCCGGAGCCGGGGCGGGGCCGCACCTGAGCCGCTCCAACCCGCGGCGGACCCGGCCTGGCTCCCCGGCCGCTGCTGACGCGGAGCCCGCGGTGGCCCCAGAGCCGGAGCCCCGCCCCCCGCCCCCCGCCGCGGGCACTTCCGGGGCTGCTCTAGGCCGCGCGGAGGTCCTCGCGTCTCGGTGGTCCCGCCGCGCTTGGTGTTGGGGCGCGCAGCCGCGGGGCTCGGGGCTCCAGGACAGGGATCGGGAATCTCTCTCTCCTGTTCCACGCAGGGGCTCTGGGCTGGCCCCCCGAGTGAGTCCGGCTGGGAGGAGAACAGAGCTGGCAGTCGCTGGCCGGAGTGCAGGGGAGGAAACTGAGGCCGGAGGGGGCCGGCCGGCTGCACTCGCCCTGGGGAGGGGCGCAGCCACGGGCCGCCCGGCGTCTGGGGTCTTCAAGAGAAAGGGAAGGGGATTCCAAAGTGGAGCCCATCACCTCTCATAGGCCCAGGAGCCCTGCGGATCCATCATCCCTTCCTGGTGCTGCCTGCCCACCCAGCCCCCACAGAGACGGGGATGAGAAGAAGGGCCCGCGGAGGACCCCCTCTCCCCCCGCCCGCAGATGGCTGCGAGTGTTGGCTGGACCCTCTCTGCACTCAGTACATTTGAGGGATGACCTCGTGGCCTGAGACGCCTCCTAGGGGAACCGGGAGGGAAGAGGGGTGTGTTCTTGAGCCCCCCACCCCACTCCCAGACTCTCAGCTCTGCTTCTGTTGGCAAGACTTGCCCCTCCCCCCATGCTTCCCGCTGAGCCCACCTGCCCGTGGGAGAGCCTCCCCTGGGGAGTGGGGGGACAGCCCTCTCATGGGAGACCAATAGAGCACGTGTTCCTGAGAGAGGGAGATGCTGCCCACTCAGCCAGCCCCTGCCATCTGCCCATCGCCTCACACCCTCCACCCTGGCCCTCCGGTGCCTCTGAGTGCCCTGAACACACTAAACACACACACACACACACACACACTCACAGTTGCCTCCCTGCTCCATCAAGGGGTAGGCAGGGACTGCCCCTACCCTACCTACAGCCTGGGTTCCTTGAAACCCAGTGAGCATTGGACCACAACCAGCCATGCAGAGCTGGGAGTGGCAGGGCTGGTTCCTTTTTTTTTCTACAGCTTCTTGGGTCACAGGAAGGCCAAGCGACCTGTCTGAAACCCCTGGGGGCCAGGGGAGAGGCTGGGCCCCGTCCCAAGGGTCTCAGGTGCTTCCTCTTATGCACCAATCCCCAGAATCCCTAGCCCCCTCCACCCTCCCCGACCAACCATAGTGACTTTTTCAGCAGAGATTTCATGGCCAATATTGACATGTTGGATATTATTAGCCCATTTTACAGAGGAGGAAAATCAAGGCTCAGGGAACGTTAAGAGAGAGGCCTAAGATCAGACACAGATGTGGGAGACAGGAGGCATCCATCCCACACCCAGCCCTAGAAGATGTAAGGAACAGAGCAGAAATAATCTGCGTCGTCCTCGGGCTGCACGGGGCTGATGATCAGGATGCAGGCATTTTGGGCTGCGTCTGTGGTTGCTGAGAAGCGGTCAGGGATGTCTGGGGAACGGTGGTGGTCCTCCTTGGAGCGGTAGTAGAGGAGGTAGCGGGGGGCACTTCCTGCCCGCTGCTGGTACCAAGACACGCCATAGTCCCCGATGGTGACATGGCGGGGGTTGAGCATGCAGGAGATGTGGACCACTTGGCCTGGGAACACCGACAATGCATCTGGCTGGCTCAGGACTGGCTGGGAGACTGAGAGAGACAGAGCTGCTCAGGCCTGGCCTGGGCCCCTGTTCTCCCACCTCTGCCTGAATGAAGACCTGGTCAGACTCTCAAACCAAACAACTCCTGTTCCTAGGGGGCCATGACCCGGGGCCATGACCCAGTGCCATGGGATCGGCACAGGATGGGGTACTGAGCTGGTGACTCCTAAAGCCCCATTAGTGCCATGTTCCCAAGGATCTGTGTTCAGTTGAAGCCTAAAGTTTAAAAGGCGGGACAGGTGGCCTCTGTTGCTCACTCCCACCCCTTGCCCTGAAGATCCCTCTCCCCTCAGTCACACTGGCTCTTCCAAACCCTGGCTGCAGACTAACCACCTCCAGGAAGCTTCTGGGCTGCATCACCCATCAGCTCAGCCTCAAGCAACCGGATGCTGAGGACCTTCTTGGAATTAGGTTGTTCCTGAGGCCCTGTGAGGTAGGGATCAGCCCACACCAGCTTTTCCTGTGAAAAACTCAAAAGGTAACCAGCTCCACCCGCTTCTCAGACCCTTAAGGAGTCAAAGTTCAAAGGGTCTCCAGTGATCTGGTCAATCAGAAATAGAGAAACTGAGGCCCACACAGAGAAGTGACTTGCCCCAGGTCTAGGGCACAGCCAACCCTGGGTAGCCAGTTCTCCCCTTCACCTGCATGCCCCTTCCAGAACCGCCCACTGCTCATCTCAGTTGGCTTCTTTGCAGGGGCCTTTGGGAGCCAGTGCGTCCCCTAGCCCACCCCCAGGGGAGCCAGGCCCAGGGAGAGCTCACCTGCCAGGAGGGCTCCCATCAGAAGGAGGGCCAGGCGCCCCCAGGCCATGGCCAGCAGCAGGGAGGCTGCGGGGCACTGTTCTGTTGGGTGTGCTCCAGGTGCTTCAGGCACAGCCCGGGGAGGCCACTGGACCACAACAGACCATGCAAATCAGCCCATTGATTGGGGGGGGGGAGTGGCTGGGGCCCAACTGCCAGGCCCCATCTCCCCAAATGTGAGAGTCCTGACCCCCCAGAGCCTCCTGAAGACAAAATCCACGCATGCACTGAAGACAAACCGCTCTGCACTTAGGCCATTCCTTCAGAATCTGGCTGCAGCCACCCCTGAGTTGTGTTCTGCAGGCCCCAGGTCCCCAGATACAGTGGTGTCCCCAGAATAAAGTGCCCTGCACTTTCAAATGAGCTTGGGAAACGCTGTCTGTTTCCACAGTATTGATCCCGAGCACTTGCTACTGCTGAGCACTGTCATGAGTCATCTAATTTAATCCCCACAAGTGTCATGTTCTCACTCTCTGAGGATCATGCTTATTCAGGGGCAGACTGGGCAGGCAAGCTTTGAGGAGAATCCCTCCTCCTCCTCCCCCTGCCTGATCCCCTGACCACCCAGAGCTCTGACTGCCTAATCATGGGGTGGGGGAGGGTGCAAGGCATTTCTAAAACCCAGGGGAAAGGGAAGCTGGCAAAGGTTGGGCACCTTGGCTGGAGGGATCTGCTGGAGAGGGGGCAGGAGACAGAACTGCAGAGAAGAGAAAGGGGAGGTGATAAAGGAGAAGGAAAGAGGCAGGATGATGACGTGCCAGGGAGAGGGAGAGAGAGAAAAAGGCAGAGAGGCAGATGGAGAGGCAGAGAAAGTGTTCATGTGAGAACACAGAGAAAGAAAGAGAACCAGGGAGAGGCGGAAAGCAGGGGGAGAGAGAGAAGGAAAGAGAAACAGATGTGAGACTGGGGAGAGACAGGAGGAGAGAGAGAGAGCGCTGGTGAGAGGACCAGCCGGGCGTCGGAGCGGCCTGGCCACAAACAGGCGCGAGGCAGCATGGTGCGGCCAGCCTGGAAAACAGTGGCAGTTTCCTCTCAGGTTAAACATACTCTCATCATCTGACCCCAGACTTCCTCCAATAGTATTTATCCTAGAGAAATGAAAACTTCTAGTCACACTAAAACCTGCCAGTGAATGTCTATATGGCTTTACTCATAATTGCCCCAACACCGAAAACAACCCAAAACAACAGCAGGTGAATGGATCAACAAACATGGTACATAGGTCAGGGCACATGCCCAGGTTGCAGGCTTCATCCCCAGTGTGGGGTGTGCAAGATACAGCCCATCAGTGATTCTCTCTCATCATTGATGTTTCTCTCTCTCTTCCCCTCTCCCTTCTGATCTGAAATCAATAAAAATATATTGACTTGGCTCAGTGGATAGAGCATCAACCTGTGAACTGAACGGTCCTAGGTTCAATTCCTGGTCAAGGGCACACACCTGGGTTGTGGGCTCCATCCCCAGTGGGGGATTGGCAGGAGGCAGCTGATCCATGATTCTCTCCCATCATGGATGTTTCTATCTTTCTCTCCCTCTTCCTTCCTCTCTAAAATCAATAGAAATATATATTTAAAAACAAACAAATGTGGTATGCCCAGACAGTGGGACCCCCTTCAGTGATAAAAAAAACAACAACAAACTGTGTATATACTATATATTATATATCATATATTTTTTCGAAGGAGGGAACTATTTTTAACTTTATCTTTACTGTTGACACTATTACAGATGTCCCCATCCCCCTCCCCCTTTGCTAACCTCGACCCAGCTCCCAACCCCCATACTCTCTGGCCGTCACCACACTGTTGTCTGTGTCTCTGGGTTACCAGTTTGTTCTTTGGCTAATCCCTTTGCCTTCTTTCATCCAGCCTCCCTCTCCCAGAACAAACTCTTGACACTCGGGCATAGGTCAATCTGGGGAACCTCATATACATTATATGCTGAGTGAAAGAAGTCACACTCAGAAGTCCCATACTGTATGCTTCCCTTTATAGGACATTCTGGAAAAGGCAGTGGTTGTCAGGGACTGGAGTCGACTACAAAGGGGCATAAAGAAATTGTGGGAAGTGATGGAGATGTTCTGTATCCTGACTGTGGTGGTGGCTCTATGAGATTTGTCAAAACTCAAAAACACTAAAAAAGGGTGCATGTTACTGTATGTAAATTTTACCTCAATAAACTTAAAAAAAAAAGGGAAGCCTGGCAGGTGTGGCTCAGTGGTTGAGTGTCGACCCATGAACCAGGTCACAGTTCGATTCCCGGTCAGGCACATGCCCAAGTTGCGTGCAGGAGGCAGCTGATCGATGATGATTCTCTCTCATCATGGATGTTTCTATCTCTCTCTCCCTCTCTTCCTCTCTGAAATCAATAATTTTTTTTTTTTAAAGAAACAAGGTCAGAAGAAAAGGAGAGACTGGGAATGAGGAGGAAGACAGAGGGAAAGGAAAGAATGTGAGGCTTTGAGTCGGAGGAGAGGCTGCAAGGTTGGTGAGGACCCCATGCTTTGCCAGGGCCCCTGGCCAGCTGCCAGCTGCCAGCTCGCTGGGCCAGTGCCCCACCCCCAGGAACCTCCCCCACTTTCAATCTGGGAGCTGTTTCTACTTGTAGGAGAATTGGTCTCTGGACATCCCTGGAAACGGAGGCTCCGGGCCCCACCACAGCCCTGCCCCAGCTCCCGTTACCAGGAGACTGGGGGGAAGGCATTTCCTGCCTGGAGGTCTTGGCAGGTCCCACGGCCATGGAGACCAGCGTGGAAGCTGGGAGGGCCTCCGTCCCCTCCCTTCCTTTGCCCCAGCCCGCGGGAGGAAGAGGAGGCCAACGGCCTGGACAACTGCAGGAGCCCTGCCCCAAGGATGGCCAAGTAGGGACCTCAGCCTGGGCCCACCCACCCGTCACCCACGGACCCACACCCACACACTGCACCTCCCAGCAGGGCCTGAACCCTGAATAGATCTCAGCCCCAGTCCCCTCCTTAGTCAGAGGTTGGAGTACTCCCCCGCAGCCATGTTTATCACGGTGATGTTTGGAGGTAAGTGGGGTCCCTGTCCCTGCAGATGGGTCGGGGAATGGTACACTCAGCTTGCTTCCCTCTGCCCTGGGGAGCGGGGAGGCAGTCGGGGGAAGGGGGTGGGGGGGTTGAGGGAAGAAGTTCTGTGATGAAGCGGAGCTAGTGCCTGGAGTGAGTCCCTGGAGGGGAAAACCCTAGCTGGGCACCAGGAAATTCACCCCGACCCTCTCCTAGAACACCTGCCATGCTACCATGGAGGATGTTTGTCAACGGATGATTCCTTGGCTATTGATTCAGTCAGTGGCCCTCCAGATCAGGGTGCAGCAGGCACCTGCAGCTCCAGCCACAGTGGCAGACTCCCAGCTCCGTGGTGGGAGGGAGTCCGGGCTGGGAGGGCGGCTGGTGCAAGCGGTATGAGTTGTGCACCCATTACTGATATATCCGGAGATGGGTGAGGGTGGGCTACAATCCTGGTCCCTGCTCTGGTTAAGAGATGGGAAAACCACTATGCTGTACACCTGAAACTAACCCAAAATAATAATGAATGTAAACTATAATTGGAAAGAAAAGCCCTAGCTGGTTTGGCTCAGTGGATAGAGCGTTGACCTGTGGATGGAAAGGTCCCAGGTTCAATTCCAGTCAAGGGCACATGCCTGTGTTGTGGGCTTGATTCCCAGTAGGGGTTGTGAAGGAGGCATCCAATCAATGATTCTCTCTCATCATTGATGTTTCTCTCTCTCTCTCCCTTCCTCTCTGAAAGCAATATATATATACAAATACATACACACACACACACTCTAGAGGCCAAGTGCATGAAACTCGTGCATGGGGTGGGGGGGCTTGTCCTTCAGCCCAGCTTGCTCCCTCTCCAATCTGGGACCCCTTGAGGGATGTCCCACTGCCATTTAGGCATGATCCAGATAGGATCGGGCCTAAATGGGCAGTCAGACATCCCTCTCCCAATCCAGGACTGCTAACTCCCAACTGCTTACCTGCCTGCCTTCCTGATTGCCCCTAACCGCTTCTGCCTGCCAGCCTGATCACCCCCTAACCACTTCCCTGCCAGCCTGTTTGCCCCTAACTGCCCTCCTCTGTGGGCCTGATCACCCACAACTGTCCTCCCTTGCAGGCCTGGTCCCTCCCAACTGTCCTCCCCTATTGGCCATCTTGTGGTGACCATCTTGTGTCCACAGGGGGGCAAGATCTTTTTACCACAAGGTGGCAGTCATCTTGTGTGTTGGAGTGATGGTCAATCTGCACATTACTCTTTTATTAGATAGAGGCCTAATGCACGGGTGAGGGCCAGCTGGTTTGCTGTGAAGGGTGTCCTGGATCAGGGTGTCCCTTGGGGTGTGGGATGGTCTGGGCAAGGGGTCTGTGGTGGTTTGCAGGCCAGCCACATCCCCTGGTGACCCAAGTGGAGGCCCTGGTATTTGGGATTTATTTATCTTCTACAATTGGAACTTTGTAGCCTGGAGCAGAACCAAGCCTTCTGCTGGCTTCATGATGGCAGCCATTGAAACTTTGTTGCCTTAAGTGGAGACCTGGGCTGGCCAGGGTTTGCAGAAAGCTTGGCTTTCTCCATCACCAGGGGCAACCCAAGCCTCTCCTGTTCTTTCTTTGGCAATAGCCATCTTGGTTGGGTTAATTTGCATACCCACTCTGATTGGCTGGTGGGTGTAGTGGAGGTACAGTCAATTTGCATATTACTATTTTATTAGGTAGGATATATATATATATATATTTAAAGTAACTGCTTAGTGGGTATGTTGTTTATTTTGGGGGATGAAAATATTTTAGAAATAGATATGCCCTGGCTGATGTGGCTCAGTTGGTTGGAGTGTTGTTCCATGCACCAGAAGATTGAGACAGTTTGATTCCCAGTCAGGCACATACCTAGGCTTCAGATTTGATCTCCAGTCTGAGCACACACGGGAGGCAGCCCATCAATGTTTCTCTCATATATCGATGTTTCTTTCTCTCTCCTTTCCCCTCTCTAAAAGCTGTAAAACTTATTCTCATCATCATTGATGTTTCTCTCTATATATATTCCTTTCCCTTCCTCTCTGAAATCAATAAAAATATGTTTAAAAAAAACATACACAAACAGCAGAGATGGTCAAACAACTCTGTGAATGTACTAAATGCCACTGAATCGTAGTTTGGTTAAAATGGTACACTTAATATGATGTAAATTTTCTCAATAAAACAAATCACTTAAAAGAGAGAGAGAGAAATGGGAGAGGCAGAGAGTCCCAGAGTGGGGGAAAGTAGAGGGTCCTGTTCACTCATCTCTGCGCCTCCCACACAGCTGGCTGCCGGGAGCTGGTGAATCCGTGGTGCAGCCTGGTGACTCTCACTGCCCACCTACGGCAGAGGGGGCGGGTGCCTCCAGATGGTGAGCGGCCAGGAGGGGTGATGAGGTGGGGGCCCAAGGCTGCAGACATGGGTACCAGCCCTGCCCTGCCTCCTTCCCTGCTCTCCTAGCAACCATCGCCCTCCTGGCTGAGGATGGGCACCTGGTGAGTCTGGGCGATCACCTGGAGCAGGGGACTTCCCAGGCCCCCTCCTCAGGCAGCCCCCTGCTGCAGGAGCGTGGGACCTATGTCCTCGTGCAGATCATCAGTAAGTGGGGCCTACGACTTGCTCCCCTCCCCCTGCAGTTATGTTGGAATGTCAGCCAGGAACCACCCACGGCCCGACCCAGCTCCCCACTCTGGCCAAAACCTGACCCTTTTATCCAATAACCTGTCCTGACCCCAGCCTGAGCCAGTGAGAAGTAGGGACCACTCAGGAGTCATTCCTCCTCCGCCCACAGATGGGGAGGGCGGGGCCCCCACTCGCTATGAGTCCCTCCTGGAGAACCTGGATGACCGGTGTCCAGAGCTGGCCAGTGAGTACCATGGCAGAGCCCTGGGGTGGGGAGGTAGCATCTTCTTCCGGCCCTGACACGAGGGCTTCCTGGGCCTTTCAGAGGCGCTGCGCTGTCTGTCGGGCCTACCCCCACTGGACAGCAGCCGGAGGAGGCGCACCGGCACTTGTACTGGCACTCGGCGTGGCCACCAGGACCAAGGCCCTCCTTCAAGGTCCCAGAGGCTGGGCTCCGTGCTGTCCAGGACCCGCTAGCTGGGGCCAGAAGCCAGGTAAGGAAGAGATGTGGATACCTGGGGGGACATTCACACCCAGAAGTGGGACCCTTTCCCAAGAGACAGACACCCATGTCCTGAGAGAGGTGAACAGGCCCCCAATCTCAACCCGCATCACATACACACATATACCTGAAACACTGTATCCAGAGGAGGGCACCCCCCACCCCACTGGTGGATAAGTGCCCAAGGGCAAGAACACCCTCAGAGCCCAGGGGATGTGGCATAGGGCCTGGCATTCAGTAAATGCTCGACGCAGAGCTGCCAAATGAATTCCCAGACGGCGACAGCACGGCACGTGGGACGGGGCTTGTGGTCCTCTGTCCCAGCAGCTCCGTGACGAGGCACACCACAACCCGGTGGCCCAGCTAGCTTCAGTCCGAAGGGGTTGGCCGTGACCTCTGCCTTGTGTGATCAGGCCCAAACAGACAGCAGCCCAGCAGCATTCCTCTCATGAAATCTGGAATTACTGAGCTGTATCAGCGAGAGGAGCAAGATCACAGACAGGCTGTGAGGCTGCTGCGGACCCCTCAGATGTGACCCTAGCTGGTTTGGCCCAGTAGAGAGAGCAGTGGTCTGTGAACTGAAGGGTCCCTGGTTCAATTCTGGCCAAGGGCACATGCCAGGGTTGTGGGCTCGATCACCCCCAGTAGGGGGCATGCAGGAGGCAGCCAGTCAATGATTCTCTCTCATCATTGATGTTTCTTTCTCCCTCTCTCCCTCTCCCTTCCTCTCTGAAATCAATATATTTAAAAATTAAAAAAAAGAAAGGAAGGTGGAGGGGCAGGCATCCCTGGGAGAGCAGACAACTGGGAATTCCAGCTCTAGAGTAGGTCGCCTTTTAAATCACCTGCTAATACCTCACTGCCCCCTCTGAGGGCTCAAGGCTTACAAGGCTGCTCCCTTCCCCCCAGGAGGCAGCGTGGCGAATCATCCACCCCCCTCTTCAACCACCGTGCTCCCGGCAGACGGGCCAGAGAGATGGCATACAGCAGGCTCTGGTCTAAGATAAACGTTTAATTGCACATGTGTGTCTCGGGTCATCTATGGGGTGAGGAACCCACAAAATCCTAGCTAGCTACATGGGTACATTCTGGCGTTTTGGTCTGGCTGTCGGTGAAAGGGTGGAGTTGAGTGCAGAGCTGGACCCAAATCTGCTCCAAATCCGCACCACTGTGCCAGGTCTCTTCAGGGCAAGGAGCTCAGACCTGTGGAGGGAGGGGTGGTGAGCCCGGAGGTATGGGGAGAGGGGGTGTCCCTCCCAGTCCCCGCCTGGGACGGGGCCGCTTGCTCACCGTGGTTGTATTTGCACTGCTTCAGGGCCTCGCTGAAGCCCTCGCACAGGGTCAGGTCCCGCTGCGTGGTGGAGCAGTCCAGGAACTGCTTGATCTCATAGGCGCAGGGCCCCATCTGCGGGGACTGGGAGGTGGCATAGGCAGGGGCCTGCGGTGGCGACGCAGGAGGCAGCAAGGTCAGCTCAAGGTTGGTAATGAGAAGTGGGTTCCAAAGCTGGGTGCCCCCTTTCCTTCCCCACAACCCCAAAGCTCCAGGCAGGCTGACGGGCCCAGGACCAGCAGACTCAGCTGCTCCCTCTGTTAAACAGGGTGAGCGCCACAGCCCTCTCAGAGCCACGCAGCTGATGCTAGACAGCGTCTCCCTGCTGCCTCGTAATGGGCACGTGGGGCAGGTAGGAGGGGCAGGAGAAGAATCTCGAAAAGCCTGGTGAGTATGAGCCCCACCCCCGTAAGTTCTAGCAATTTCCTGGCTCAGCCACGCGGATCCTCATGACCCCTGACCCTGCCACGAAATCTGCATTTGGCTCCGGACTGGTGGGGTGCCCAGTGGGTGACGAGTCAACAGGGAGCAAGCCCCAGAGTCACCAGCTACAGTGCATGACGCAGGAGGGGGAGAGAGAAGGCTCGGGAATTTCCACATCCCTCCTTTCGGCTAGTGTTCGGTGACCTTGGGCCCTAAAGTCACGAGGTTCCCCATCTCTAAAGGGCCGGTTGGCATCTGTCCCTGGGAGTCCAGGGACCTTGGCCTGAGGGGAGGGGAGGGTCTGGCAGCGCCAGCCTGTGGGCGATAGAAGGGCGACAGGGGAGTGAGAAATAGGAACCTGGTTGGACAAAGTCCTGGGCCTGAGGCAGCTCAGGAAATGCCTGGACACAACTCGACGGACATTTCAGCTGGACTCCCTGCTCTGTGGCCTCCAGAGAAGTGGGCCTCAGTTTCTCGGGGCGGGGGGGGGGCCCCCTTGCTCACCTGCTGAGCGGCAGGCCGGGCTGGCTCTGAGCTCCCCCCGCTGAAGGCTCCGGTCAGGGCGCTGCCCATGACATGTCCTACAGCCGAGCCCACGGCTACCCCCGCGGCCGTGGACGCCATCTGCGCCATCAAGCCCGGCTGGCCCGACGGGGCGGGAGCCGGCGCGGCGGCCGAGGGCGGAGGGTGGGCGGGCGGGTGCGCAGAGGGCGCGGCAGGGCGGCTGCGGGGCGGAGGAGACGCAGGGTTAATCCCGCCCGGAGCTCAGGCCAGGGGCCCGCGGGGCCAGCAGCCCCTGGCCCTGTGCCGCCCTCCCTCCTCCAGAGGGTGGGTGACCGCCGTCTTACACCCGGGGTGGTGGCACCCCCCGGCCCCCACCCCACCTGCACCCCCGCTAAGATGGCGCAGACGTCCCCAAGGTCACGCTATCGCGCCCTTGGAGAGCACGCGCTTCCCGGGCCTCCTCCCCCAGGGCCCCGGGCCGGCTCTCACCTGGCGGGCCGGGCGGCCGCGCTGCGGCTCCCTCGAGGCATGGTCGTGGCGGTGGGGTCCGGCCGAGCTGACCAGAGACCGCAACGCTGGCGGCGGCGATTCTGGCTGCGCGACCGACGCGACACCGCTGGTCACGGCCGCGCGGGGGGCGGGGCCTCGGGGACACGCCCCCAGGGGCGGGGCGGCACCGCGCTCCCGCGGAGCCCGGGCTCCCCCCGCTGCAGCCTGCCCCCCGCTCTCCGCGGCCGTTTCAGCTGGAAGCACGACTCCGCGCCCTCCCTGCGCCTGCCCCCCGAGCTGTGTGCGCCCCGGGGACGGGAGCCAGGGTCGCCGAGCGCGGAGGGTTTCGCGGGGCGATCGCGAGGCGCAGGGAACGGAGTTGGGTGCTGTCCGGTGCTACAAGGCAGAGGACGCAGAGAGGCGACCGGTGGAGGCCGGCCTGGGAGGGGGCACGGGGCGCCGGCCGGGCTGTGCTCCTCTCGCTCCCATCGGACAGGGTTTGCGGACTTCAGTGTGGTCTCAGGGTCGCGGGGGTGGGGATGGGGGTCCGACTAGAGCCGCGAAGAGGTGCCAGGGGGAAGGCTTGGCGGGACCCGAATCCAGAAGCGCCGCCAGGGGGCGTCCGGAACCCGTCTTCGACTCCTTCCTGGCCAAAACGCGCTGCAGGCAGGGGCAGCCTAGGTAGGACAGCACCGCCTGGGGTGCGATGAGGTCCCCCGCGTGGCCCTCCACTCCACCTGGCACCCTGCCCCCACGAATGCAAGGCTGGACACTGACAGCGTTTACACGACATTCAAACAGCGTGCCCATCCCAAAGGCTGTGCTGAGTGCTTAGTGGCGGCTGCACCTGTTTGGATCCTGTGGCCTCTGGATTTTACCACCTTGGTCGCAGGCTGCGGGTGGAGGTGGGGGTCGCCGGGGGAGGCAGGGCAGGGAGTGAGGATTTAGCATGCTTCCCAGCCCCTCGAGGACTCCAGGTTTTATGGTCTTTTCTGAGTGACTTCCTAGTGGTCATATTATTACCCTGGAGAAAGGAGCTGACTTTTTTTTTTCTTTTAATATGTTTTTATTGATTTCAGAGAGGAAGGGAGGAGAGAAAGACAGAAACATCAATGATGAGAGAGAATCATTGACCGGCTGCTTCCTGCTCGTCCTCTACTAGATATCAAGCCTCAAACCATGTGCTCTTGACTGGAATTGAACCTGGGATGCTCTATCCACTGAGCTAAACCAGCTAGGGCAGAGCTGACTTCTTTCCTGTACTCCCTCCCCCCATCACTCTTCCTTATGCCCTCAGAGAGAAAACTAAGGCCTGGTGTCACAAGGGCTGTGAGGAAGATGAAATCACCCAGAGCCAAAGCATTGTAGGGTGGGGAGAGGAAGATTGACCCAAGTGGGGAAAGGTGACCCCGCTGTGAGGAAGAGGAGGAGGAAGGGAATATGCCTGGCATATTCAGTTATGTCTAGACCACATATACCTGCAAATCATATGCACTACTGTGTTCTTACCTCTCCGGCAGCCTGGGGAGCAGGGCCCTCCCCTGACCCTTGTCTGGGCCTGGGCCTCCGTTTTCTCCTCTCTGAGGCGGAGTTAGTTGACCACGCACTTGACGGTGAGGTAAGCACGTGAAGGGTGGGCCATTTTATCCTCACAGACATGCCAGTCCTGGCCCAGCCTCTACTCCTTCGCTCGTGCAGTCCCTGCCTGCCTGTTCGAATAGGCCAAATTGGCCCATCCTTCGAGGCGTATGAGGATCCTCCTCTGGCAGGAAGCCCTCAGTGACCAGACCACCTTACTGAGTGCATGGTTAGCTGATGACCATGGCTCTCCTCCCTGGGCCTGCCCTGCAGGTGGCTGCTACTTCCGGTCTCATGAATGGTGGACTTCAGGGTCCCCAATGCATGGCCATGCTGCCTTGGAGACCCCTTAATAAACGTTTTTATCGAAACGGTTATCTTTTCATGTGTAATTCTCTCACCAAACCCATGATTCCTTGACCAACATTGCTAAGAAGGAGGCTGAAGTAGGTATTTCCATTTTTAAAAGTGAGTCCTTGAAACAAAAAGTTTTACTACCGTTTAGGTAGTAAAACTCACTGCGGTCAGCCCTCTCCTCGTCCTCTAGGCGTCGCTGTGGAGCCTTCCTGGGGAAGCCGTGAAGGCTCCCCCGGGGCTGGGACCAGGACCGAGGGATGAATCCATCTACTGGTCCCCTGCTCCCTCCCAGCCTCCTTCCCTTCCCAGGCCTAGGCTGGGTGCCCCCAGCCTCACCCGGTGACACCCAGGACCCTGCCCACCAGGACCAAAGCTACTGCCTGCTTTGTGGCTCCGCAGTGTTGCCCCTGATGGAGCAGCCTGCCTGGTGAGATAGATGGTCAGGCCCTGGTCACCGCAGGGAGAGTATAAGCCCGGCCAGCCCCTTCCAGCATGTGGACACCACCCCCTGCTTTCGGTCTCAGGAGCCCCGAGAAGCCTGTTGGTCCACGCCCAGGGCCCCACTCTTTTCCATCAGCACCCTCCCTGCCGCTGACCAGCTGGACTAGAGGAACTCCTGCTCGCACTCGGTTGCCTGCTGGTAGGGAGAGCTCTTGGGACTTTAATTTCCCCATCGATATAGATTGTCTGTGTGCCAAGCTGCGGGGAGGGCTGGCCGTCTCCATATGCCTCGGTTTCCCCTGGGACACATGTCACTCTTCCTTTTCTCAGCAAGGCTCTGCGGAGCGACTTGCCCCTGGGTGCAACCACCTGTCCTGGGCGAACGGGAGGTCAGAGGCCGGGCCAACCAGGGAGACCATTGGGGATGCGCCTGCCAAAGATGGGGGTAGGGACCAGACCCCCCACCGCCCACTGGGGAAACTGAGGCCCAGAGCCTTACCCACTTGGCCAGGGTCACCCAGCACCCGGCCTCAGACCACGGGCTCAGCCCGCCCCTGGCTAGGACGGGGGTCTCCGGGCCCCAGGCCCCGACCCGGCCCGCAGCTCCCTCCCCACCTCCCCCAGTCGGGCGGCCGCCGTCGCGGCGCGGCGGGGAGAGTTTAGAACAAAAGGCGCGGGGGGCGGGGCCGGGGCGGAGCGGAGGCTATAAGGGGCGGTGGCCCGGAACGGCCCAGCAGGCCCAGCAGCCCCGGGGCGGATGGCTCGGGCCACTCGGCTCCGCGGCGCGGCCCCGCGCGCCCTGCTGCTTCCTCTGCTCCTCCTGCTCTTGCCGCCGCCGCCGCTGCTGGCGTGGGCCCCGCGGCCGCCGGTGAGTGCCCGCCGCCGCCGCCGCCGGCCGCTCCTCGCCTCGGGGTGCCGGGCACGCGGGCTGGGCCCAGAGACGGAGCTGGACCCCCGGGGCGCCCGGGGGACCCTGGAGCCGCCCGTTATCCACAGCCTCTTTGGGGTCCCCGGGGGCGTGATAGGTAGTGAGCTGCCTGTCCCGGGAGGTGTGCAAGTGGTCCTCTGCTCCCTCCTCCGCCTGGGAATCGCCCGGGCCGGCGAGGCGGGACTCGGCGGGCGCCGGACACACGCCCCCTCGCAGCGTGGGAAGCCGCGCCTCGGCGCCCCAGCCGCAGATGTTGGGGTGTGCCGCGGGCAGTGGCAGAGGGAGTGGTTACCGGGCCCGCTGCCCGGGACAAAGCCGAGCAGGTCTCCGGCTGGGGTCAGCCTCTGCGCGCGTGGCCTCAGTGCGCGCCGCCAGGTGTGCGGTGGCTGGAGGGCTCGGGAAGAACCAGGGAGAGGCGCAGCGGGCTGGGGGAAAGGTGTCTGAGCCCGGGCACCTGCCGGTGGCAAGCGGGGGAGGCTGGACGCCAGGACCGCAGGAGCGGGAGAGCTGCAGTGTGTGTGGGTGACGGTGAAAAAGGAGGGGGGCCCTGGGTGGAGAATTGGGAACCTCGGGGAGCAAAGGGGTGGGAGAGCAAGGGAAGGGGGAAGAACGTGTGAGCTAAAGAAGAAGCGAGTCCATGTGAGAGAGGAGAAGAGGAGGGTCAGGCGTGGGGGGGGGGGGGGGGGGAGGGGTAACAGTCTGCATGTGCCCAGCAAGCTGAATGCTCCCCTCAAGCTGGGGCTTTGAGGGACCAGTAACAGGGGTGGCCAGGCAGAGCCTGGAGTCAGAGCCGGGGCAACTGCAGGCCTGTGGGCCCCTGGGAGCCCATCCCGCCCCGCCTGGCAGCCGAGGCATCCAGGCCGCGCAGGCAGGTAGGAAAGCATGAGGAGGTGTGAGTAGCAGGAGGGTGGTCGGGTGAGGAGGGGGTCTGACCAGGCGGGGCCTCTCTGTCCAGCCACCCCAGCTCTGCCCTGGCCAGCCTTGCCCACAGTGGCTGAAGAGAGAGGATGGGTGGGGTGGGATAGGGTGCATGTGAGGCACCTCAGTCTGGAAGTTTTGCCTCTTCCCCAGCCCCCCGCCCCCAGTCCCTTCGATTTGGGAGCAGTCGAACCCCCGGATTCAGAAATAGGAGAGAGGTGGGTTTGAACCATGTGACTTGAGGTGAGCCCTCTTGTGCCTCTGAACCTCACCCTCTCCGTCTTGTCAGAAGCGGGTGGGAGATAAGAGTGCCCACTGCTGGGCACGGAGGGTTATTAAAGGAGATAGTGGGAGGAGTGGTGCAGCAGGCACCCCGGAGACCTTCCGCCACCTGCAGCCGCCCGGTGGATATTTGCGCAGGGTCAGCTGGGGCCAGGTCTGAGCTGGGCTGTTGTCTGTCACTGCAGATATGCAGAGAGCATTTGGGGTCGCCCCGATGTGTTTATCCCCAGGCTGCTGTTGGCAGGGCCAGGAAAGCTATGTAAATATTTATCCATCGCAGTTCAGCAGCTTTCAGGGTTGAAGAAAGCCCTGAAGCCCGAAGCCCCTGGGACCAGCTGCGGGGAGGGGGGCGGGGGGAGGCGAGAAGGGGAAAATTAGGCTGCGGCATCGGGGAGCAGACGGACCTGCCTGCTGCCGCCTGGCTGTGTGACTTGGCCGGGTGGCTTGGCCTCGCTGAGCCTCAGAGGGGCTTGATGCTAAATAGAAGGGCGTGATGATGCTCTCCTGCCTTCCTCACAGCCTCCTGTCGGGATTACCTCCTGCCAACAGCGGAAGGCGTAGCTATGATTCATGATCTCTATGGGACCAAGAGTGAACGGAGGCCCCCAGAGGGGTTCAGCTGGTCTGGCTTTACCCCGCAGTCTCCTCGTCTGGGGTCCTCCTTTATCTCCCCTCTACCGGATGCCTCCCATTTTTCTGATTGGAAGTTGTCCCAGAGGCTGACCTTGACCCTCGAGCTCAGCCAAGAGATTGAGTCAGCCGAGAAATTCCTCAAGGATGTTTGAGGCTCTGGTTTAGTGCCCGCCAGGGGACGGGGTGAGCGAGCTGGACTCCCAGCACAGGGGCTGGCCAAGGGCGGATACTAGCGCAGGAGGAGGGAGCGCACCCGAAGAAGAAACGCTTCTCAGCCTCATGGGGTTTGGGGGCAAGCCAAGAGCTAAGGGGGTGCGAGGAGAGCTCTAGGTGGGGAAGGGTGAGCTCTGGATCTAGGACCAGCTTTTCCCGGGACACTTGCTGTGTGACCCTGGGTAAAGTCCTTGACCTCTCTGGGCTCTGGAAAATGCTTGCTCCCTGACCCCCAGGGCCCGCCACCCAGCTCACTGAACCCCAGCGGCCTCGGGAGGACCAGCATGCCCATCTGAGGAATCAGTGGGCTGCCTGGTGCCAGGCCTGACAGCTAAGCCCTGTGGCCCCCGGCCAGGAAGGACTCGGAAAGATGAAGTGTGGAGGTCAGTGGGGCAGGGAGTATGTGTCCCATCCCAGTAATGGGGGAAAGAGACCGAGAGCTAGTAAGTGATGGGCTTCCCCCAAAAGATCCTACTGGCTGGAGGCCTGCTTTCTAGTGCCTTCTGCTCACTCTCTTTCCAAGACCCTTGAAGATGACACAGAGAGGGAGCAAGAGGCCTTTGCTTGTGGGGAGACCTTGCAGAAGCCACTCTTCTTCTCTGAGTTTGCAAGCTCCCTTCTGACTGCCACTCCTGTTTTACGATTTAAAGTCTGGAGACTTTGGGGGAGCTGATGCCAGGTGGGTGGTGGGAGCGCTGGGAAATTTGGTGACAGCAGATTCCCAGGTGTTGGACAGGAGGCCTCACAGAGGCACGAAGCAGAGCCAGGGAAGAAGCTCTGCCAGAGGCTGCAGCAGGTGTTACCGAAGGAGGGCCTGTCGCCCGTTGCCATGGTACCATTGCCATTTGATCGCTGGGGAAATCAAGGTTAAGAGAGGACAGTGACTTGCCCAGGGCCACTCTGTCCAGGGGTGCCTGGCATAGAACTAGGTCTTCTGAATCTCAGTCTGTGGTTCTTTGTACTGCACTGAGAGTACAGTCTCTGGGGGTGGGCTTGGTTCTTTGTGGGGACAGAAGAGGAAGGGATGGTGTGTGTGTCCATTACCCACCCTGCCTCCATGGCTGGCTGCTCCAGGCCTCACTGGGAGCAGAGATAGAGATAGAGATAGAGATAGAGATAGAGATAGAGATAGAGA
>JAAGEH010000417.1:15441414-15475521 GCA_011751065.1 Lasiurus cinereus | reverse complement strand
AGAGATAGAGATAGAGATAGAGATAGAGATAGAGATAGAGATAGAGATAGAGATAGAATAGAGATAAAGAGGATAAATTTCTGCCCAGGGGCATAAACAGAGCTGAGCTGGCCAGACCTTCCCACAGAAGCTTCTTTACCCCTGCCCCGGGGCGGGGAAGGAAACTGTACCTTGAAGGTCAAGGGGATGGTGTGAGGAGGGGAAGGGGCAGGCCCTCGTGGCTGGTCACACAAACCTGGGGTCCACATCCTCAGTGTGAGACCTTGCATATGTATCACCCCCACCTTATGGAGGAGGGGGGAGCTCCAGTGAGCCCGCCTGCAAAGTGCTTGGGAAGGAGCAGATGCTTGATATTTTCCCACGCCTTCTCTGCTTCACCAAGGCAAGGCCAACTGGGGTCCCTCCTCCAGGAGAAGGGTGACTCCAGCCCAAAGAGCAGGTAGGCTGGGCTGCGAGCACCAACAGCCTGCCATCCGTCAGCTGTTACCTGAGCAAATCGCTGAACTTCTTTGGGCTCCATGTCCTCGTCTGAGAAATGGGCATGAGGAAGGTGGGGGTGGTGAGAGGTCCCATCAGGGGCTGAGAGCATGCCCGTGAAGCTATGGGCAGGGTTCTGGCCTCGATACAGGTGAACTGCAACAGTGATGAGGACTTAACCGCAGGAAGCCCAGCATCGGCTGGAACCCCCAACCCAGGAACCAACCACTCAATAAGCAAGCTCAGACCGAGGGAAAACTGGTCCTGGGCCCCACATACCAAGGAGTTCCATAGCCGCCTGCCCAGGGGTTCAGAAGACCCCTTCATAGTGGGGTATTCTGGGAGGTTGAGTCTGGGCGGCTCTGGGGGGGTGAGTTGTTGGTGGCTCCATAACTGGGAGCTGGAGGGAGGGGGGCGAGAACGCTGCTCAGGAGCCCGGGCCTGGGAGAGCTGCCAGAGGCTGAGGCCGAGGCCCAGGTTGAGGGTGGGGCCTGGGTGGCCCAGCTCTCACCCCAAATATGGCTGTGGGGAGGCACAGCTGCCCAGACCAGACAGGCACGGAGTATCTCAGCAAACAGCGCCGTATGCCTCTCCTCCAGCTTTGCATGGTGTCCACAGCCGGCCTTGGCCTCGTCCGGGTCATCAGGGTCCTCACCTGGCCCTGCCACGCCCTTGCTGGAGGATTTCACAGGGTCTCCCAACCTTTCGGAGCTTCTGCTTTTTTTCTTTCTTTTTCTTTTCTTTTTTTTAAAAAAAAATCTTTTATTGATTTTTTTCGTAGAGAGGAAGGGAAAGATATAGAGAGTTAGAAACATTGATGAGAAACATCGATCAGCTGCCTCCTGCACACCCTCTACTAGGGATGTACCTGCAACCAAGGTACATGCCCTTGACTGGAATCAAACCTGGGACCCTTCAGTCCACAGGCTGACGCTCTATCCACTTAGCCAAACCGGTTTCGGAGCTTCTGCTTTTTTCATGAGCTAGAACTTTTTTATGAACCCTGGGATTTTCAGAGGGTGGCAGCTCAAGGTCAGAATCACCTGGGGCACAGTCTGGGGCTGGCAGCTGGTAACTGCTCCCTCCCTCTCTTTCTCTCTCTCTCTCTCTCACACACACACACACACACACACACACACACACACTCAGGCATGGAGGGGGCAGGCAGACCACATCTAACCCTGCTGTGTACCCAGTTCTGGAAAAGTGTGAGCAAAACTGCCCTCAGAAATCAGACCTGTTTTCCAGACTGGGTACCCTTACTGGGTACCCAGCCCCAGGCTATGTCCTTTAAATGCATTTTTTGGCGCATCCTCAGCTCAACACTATGGGGAGGAATTGGCCCCACTTGTCCGGTAAGCAGATTGAGGCAGAGCGCAGCCCCTCCACACTGAAGAGTGTCTGCGGTGGGAGTCCTGGGCAGCGGTAGCTTACATGACGTGGGAGCTGGGACTGGGAGGGAGGGGACTCAGGAAGAAAGGGAGGCAGATGGTATTTACTGGGGGAGGGTGGGGGAAGAGATGGGGGAGCAGAAGGCACTGCCTGGCCTCTCCTCAGAAGCCTCGTGGGGTCCATTGCTGGGTGTGTGTGGAGAGTAGAGTCTCTGTGCCCCCACTCAGACCTCATCAGCCCAAATGGCCAGAGCAGGTGACAGGCAGCCCTGGGCCCTTCCGGGCAGGCGTGGCAGGCAGGGGGAGGCCTTGCAGCAAGCCATCGGGAAACCAGTCCACTCCTGCCGAAGGCCTGCAGTGTGACAGTGAGCACGCCTTCTCTTGCCCTCAGCTTGCCCAGAGACAGCGGGCGGGGGCTGAGTATGGTACTGCCAGGCCCACAGCCCTCACAGTGAGTCGTGAGGAGTAGAGGCCTGACCTGCCCTGGCCCCCCTCCTCTCTCTCCTGCCAGATCACCCACCACCACCACCTGGCGAGGAGGGGGCCACAGGCCCGGCATGAAGCTTCTCCAAGCAGCCTGGCACCTGCCCCCACCGCACAGGAGGCTCCTCGTCCTGCTGGCGGCCCCAGGCCGCCCCGCTGTGGCGTGCCTGACCCGCCTGAGGGGCTGAATGCCCGCAACAGGCAGAAGCGGTTCGTGCTGTCGGGTGGGCGCTGGGAGAAGACTGACCTCACCTACAGGTAGGGCCCTCAGCCCTGAGCAGCCTCTAGAACACTGTGTGTCTGTCTGCCCGTGTGCGCCCCGCCACCCTTACACCTGCTTCTTCAGGCACACCAGCTCTCCATGGCTAACAAACCTGTGTGTGCCCTGGCCCCTGAGCCACCCATGGGCCAACACTCCTGAGCCCCAACTTAGATGTACACACAGACAGCATATGCCCTCCCAGGGCAGAGGGACAGTGCCTCTGCCAGCCCATGCCCGGCCGCCCCGCAGGCCTGCTGGCGCACAGCTCTCAGTATGCAGGCAGCTTCTATGGACCAGCCCCTGGGACCCTATGGGGAATGGGGCGGCCACAACCTGTCCTCTGGGGGAGCTGGGCATTGGCCTTGCTATTGTTCCAATCTAGCACCCTAATTCAGGATCCATGCAGGTGGGGAACTGGGGTGAGGGGACAGGTAATAGCTCAGGTGGCCTGAGGCCCCTGGGAGTGATGCAGAGGCTGAAACGTCTGCCTCGTGCCGATGGGAACCGGTTTGGGGAGAGAAGGCACATGAAGACCACTGTGGCATCACGTGGCATGGGAGCTGAGACCGCTGAGGGCCTCAGAAATGTCTTGGGTGGGAACTGGGAACGGAGAGGGGGCAGGGCCAAGGGTCAAGTTCTCCCCACAGTGAGCGGTACAGTCAGATCTACAAGGCAAGTCTTGGGGCCCCTGGTCCTATGTTCTTCCTACTGAATGCGGACACCTGTGTGCACCTCAGAAGCGTTGTGGGGTCCATTGCTGGGCGTGTGTGTGGAGAGTAGAGTCCCACCTGAGTGCACCACGCCTGCGGCTCACCTGGCCTGTGTCCTGCGTGCCTGCCACCCCCACTGAGCGACGCTGGCCCAGTAGCCATCGGGGGCTGACCCTGCCCTGAGTGAGGCCCAGGCTCCTCTTTCTCCCCCCCCCCCAGGATCCTTCGGTACCCGTGGCAGCTGGTGCGGGAGCAGGTGCAGCGGACGATGGCAGAGGCCCTAAAGGTGTGGAGCGACGTGACACCACTCACCTTTACTGAAGTGCATGAGGGCCGCGCCGACATCATGATCGACTTCACCAGGTAAACCGGTGGCCTGGAAGCCCTCTGAGGACAGCCCCACTGTCAGCAGCTGCTGACTCTGCACCCTCCCTCCCGCCCCCGCAGGTACTGGCATGGGGACGACCTGCCATTTGATGGACCTGGGGGTGTCCTGGCCCATGCCTTCTTCCCGAAGACCAACCGAGAAGGGGATGTCCACTTCGACTATGATGAGACCTGGACTATTGGGGACGACCACGGTATGGCCTGGGGACCATTTTCCAGAATGGGCAGCTGAAGATCGGAGAGAAAGGGAACTCTCCGGGTCCCTGAGCTGGGGGTACCTGCTGCAGGGGGCCATTTCCCTTTTCTAGGCACAGACCTCCTGCTTGTGGCAGCCCATGAATTTGGCCATATCCTCGGGTTACAGCACACGACGGCTGCGAAGGCCCTTATGGCCCCTTTCTACACCTTCGGCTACCCGCCGAGCCTCAGCCCAGACGACCGCAGGGGTATCCAGCACCTGTATGGCCGGCCCCGGCCGCCCCCCAGCTCCAGGCCTCCGGCTCTGGGCCCCCAGGCTGGGGTGGACACCAACGAGATCGCACCGCTGGAGGTGAGGGGCCGGAGGGTGGGAAGACAGGAGGCGAGGCCCTGCACCAGCTCTCCCAACCCCTGGCCTCTCTGGCTCCAACGTGGACTCTTTCCTGGCCCTCTCCCCCCACTGCCAGCCGGAAGCTCCACCAGACGTCTGCGAGGTCTCCTTTGACGCTGCAGCCACCATCCGCGGCGAGCTCTTCTTCTTCAAGGCGGGCTTTGTGTGGCGGCTGCGCGGCGGCCAGCTGCAGCCTGGCTACCCGGCGCTGGCCTCTCGCCACTGGCAGGGACTGCCCAACCCCGTGGACGCAGCCTTTGAGGATGCCCAGGGCCACATCTGGTTCTTCCAGGGTGAGTGGGGGCTATGCTCAGGAGATTGCCAAGAGCCAGGCTTGCCATGGGCAAGGGTCGGGACAGACACACAAATATAGAGGGTGCTTTGAATCTTCAGGGTCCAGGGAGAGCAAGGCTCACTGCTCTG
Source organism: Lasiurus cinereus (assembly GCA_011751065.1). NCBI lineage: Eukaryota > Metazoa > Chordata > Mammalia > Chiroptera > Vespertilionidae > Lasiurus > Lasiurus cinereus. The sequence goes on along the minus strand of JAAGEH010000417.1, from coordinate 15,470,799 downwards.
GCCACAGCTGGGAGCCTCCCGGAGGGGGTGGCTCTCAAGGTGGGCGTAGAATAGAAGGTATTACCGAAACCGGTTTGACTCAGTGGATAGAGCGCCGGCCTGCGAACTGAAAGGTCCCAGGTTCGATTCCAGTCAAGGACATGTACCTTGGTTGTGGGCACATCTCCAGTGGGGGGCGTGCAGCTGATTGATGTTTCTCTCTCATCGATGTTTCTAATTCTCTATCCCTCTCCCTTCCTCTCTTTAAAAAAGTCAATAAAATATATTAAAAAAAAAAGAGAAAAGAATAGAAGGTATTGCACAGTGGGCACGCATTGGCCACCAGCTCAGAGGTAGTGAAATGATTCACCTGCAGACACAGCTTGGAAAAGGTAAAGCAGGGATTTGATTTAGGTCTGGCAACCCTGGAGCCTGTGTTGTCAACTTTCACCTGGCAGAGAGCCTGGAGCATTCCAGGTGGCAGGGACTTCATAAACTGAGGCCCAGCCAGGACCTGCCGTGACAGAGCTAAGGCGCCGGGGGTGGTGAGCCAGGGGAAGGAATGGGCGGCCGGGCACCTCTCTGCTACTCAGAATAACCTCTCTCACGTGGTCCGTCCCAGCGCCTGCACCACCCCAGCTTATTCCTGCCGGCTCCTGCGCGCCTGCCACCCCAACTTCACCTGCACTGGGGGTGCCAAGCAGGACAACGAAACAGGCTGGGGAAGGCCCATGATGGCTGCCGTGTGTCCGTGGCACAGCCCCATCCTAGCCCCCCTTCTCCGCAGGGTCTCAGTACTGGATGTACGATGGTGAGAAGCCAGTTGTAGGCCCTGCCCCCCTCTCTGAGCTGGGCCTGCTGTGGTCCCCGATCCGCGCAGCCTTGGTCTGGGGCTCTGAGAAGAACAAGATCTACTTCTTCCGGAATGGATACTACTGGCGCTTCCATGCCAGCACCCGCCGCGTGAACAGCCAAGTGCCCCGCCGCGCCACCGACTGGCGAGGAGTGCCCTCTGAGGTCGATGCCGCCTTCCAGGATGCGGATGGTGCGTTGGTGATGGGGTGGCTAGGGGGGGTGGGGGGAGGTGGCAGCTGCATCTCTCACCCCGTGGGGCCTGAGCATCAGTTTCTCGTCACGGGTCCTTTGTCCAGCACCCTCCCCACCTTCTCATGCCAGGGCAGTGCCACACCACTAGGGTTGCAGATAAGACTGAGAGTCAGAGAGGTGCAAGGACGTGCTCAGGCCCCTTGGCCGTGACGGGTAAGAATGACCGTCGCACGCTGATGATGCTCCAGGCACCTAAGCTCACTGAACGTCTCATGCACTTCTCAGGTTTGTCCTCGTTAGGAACCCAGTTTCCAGAGGAGCAATCAGAGGTTGGGGTGATGAGGTTCCCTAACTGAGGCCACCCAGGTGGACAGTGGGCAGCTAGGACCACCACCCAGGCAGTCGCTGCTCCCAACCATTGAGCCATCTGGCCTCTTGCCATCTCCAAGGACTAGGTTGGGGACTCAGAGTCCAGTGCTCTCTCTCGTGCTCTCCCCTGGCTTCTGTGCTCTCCCACAGTGGGACCTGTTGGGAGAACTATCATGTGGCAGCCTCGGACGCTAGGTTGCCTGTAGCACCCACAGGACTTGAGATACCCTTCCGTATCTGGCTGGTGGGTGTAGGAGTGGAGTGATGTGGAGGGAGGGCCAGGGAGGGAAGTGGGACTTGCTTTCCTGGCAGGTGGGAACTGGGTCTCCAAAGCACCCCCATCTTTCAGCCTGCAGGGCTCTCCCCCAAAGGAAAAGAGGTTCTGGAGGACTGCAGGTTTCAAGGAACTCAGCAGTGGCCAAGGCCTGCCCACCTGGACCTCCTCCTGTGCCCATCCTTTGGCACAGCCTGATAGCAGGTGTGAGGCCCAGTGTCCACTCGCCCAGGCCTGACCCTCCTTTCTCCTCAGGTTATGCGTATTTCCTGCACGGCCGCCTCTACTGGAAGTTTGACCCTGTGAAGGTGAAGGTCCTGGAAGGCTTTCCCCGTCTTGTGGGCCCCGATTTCTTCGGCTGTGCAGAACCTGCCAACACTTTCCACTAACCATGGCTTGGATGCCCTCAGGACCCCTGACCCTCGCCCAGCCACTGACTTCACCAAGAGACCTGTGGCCATCTTTGTGACTGTGGGCATCAGGCATGAGACAGAGCCTGTGTCTTGTCAGGGGGTGGGGAGGGGTCCGGCCACCATGACAACTGCAGGGAAGGCCATGCAGGTCGTGGTCACCTGCCAGCAACTGTCTCAGACTGGGCAGGGAGGCTTTGGCATTAGAGGTGGGGTGGGGTGGGGCTGGGCCTGCTCTACCCAACCTGTGCAGGTCACAGTCGAACCTCAGAGAGCTGCCCTCGCTCTCTATCCCTGTCCCTCAGGAAAGGACCTCAGTAGATCGGCGGGAGCTGGAGCCCCTGCTCTGTCCCTGCCTCGAGGTTCCTGCAGGGTGCTAGCACATGGATCCTGGGGCCCCATGGCCTTCTGCCCTTTCCTGAGACGTCATCTTGGAACTGGCTGCCTTCTGGTTGGTGATCCTGGAGATCTGTTACCCCAGATCCAGGCCAGAAGGTCCAGAGTCAGCTGGGAAGCGGGGTGCTTCCTGCCGGAGACCCAGGGCCCTGAAGGCCTCAACATACCTCAATCCTCTCACGGGCCAGATTGTCCCCATCCCCCTCATCCTAGCACTGAGACCTTCCAAAGCCATGTAAATATGTGTACAAAGCCTTTCTTTTTTTAATTGAGGTTTCTCATTAAACATGGTCATGATAATTTTCTACCTGCTTGCCTGAGGTTTCACTTTGATGGGGAGGCTGGGATGGGGACAGAGCTGGGCTAGGGAGGTGGAAGGGCTGTCTAGTTTCACCACAGGGCTCAGCTTATTGTCAGGCACAAATCGCAAAGTTAAGGAAGGAAAGGAGAAGGATCCTTCCCCTCCAACACTCATCTAATGCACCAGTCAAACCAAATAACTGCCTGGACCTTGGATCCTGCCAAGCCAGGGAGCCTTTGCTCATGCCAATACCACTCAGTATTTCCATGCTGCCCATTCCCACAGCAGGAACAGCAGTGGGCCCGGAACTGTTCTTAGGTGCCCTCTTATGTGCTCCGCGGCACTGTTTTCGGGGTGGGGAAACTGAGGCACAGGTACCTTGGGCCTCCTCCCAGCCTGCAGGCCTCACTTCCTTTCTTCTCCACTGGACAGAGTGCCAGCCCCAGCTGTGAGACTGGGAAGGCCACTGCCTGAGTCTGGGCCTCGGTCACTATTTCCAGCTGTGAGAATTTCCCTGGGTATCTCGATTTGGGCAGCAGTCTGGAAGAGAAACGGGTGTAGGCTCCTTTAAGAGACTCGCGGGCACGCGCCCGGGGCTTTTGTTTGGGCGGCGGAAGCGAGCGCGTCAGCGTCAACGCCAGCGCATGCGCACCGAGGGCGGCCTGGTCGTCGTCTGCAGCGGTAGCTGAGGAGCCCGGCGGCGGCGGCGGCGGCGACGGCGGCGCGAGCGCCCGGCCCGGCCCGCCCTGCGCCTCCCGGCTCGACTTCCCTGGATTGGGCGCGCCCCGGACACGCCTCAGCCTTCCCGATCCTTCGCATCCCGGCCTTTGCCGCCCGCCTCCACCGCCGCAATGATGATGATGGCGCTGAGCAAGACCTTCGGGCAAAAGCCCGTCAAGTTCCAACTAGAGGACGACGGCGAGTTCTACATGATCGGCTCCGAGGTACCGTGCAGCGCGCCCTCCTCCCAGGCCCTCGCCCGCGGGAGCCTCAGGGCGGGTCTGCGCGCTGGGAGCGCGCGTCTCCATTCATCGCGGCGGGCGCGCGCGCGAGCACGCGCGGGGGGCGGGGCCTGGAGGGCGGGATCGACTAGGCCCCGCCCCTGGTGCCCCTGAGATTCTGGGTTTACTTACCTACCCTTTTCTTGGTATTCGGGGACGCACCTTGCTGTCAGGGCTAGGCCTGCCCGATGACCCCCTGGTTTCGCGCTAACTTGGTGCAACACCAGGCACACGGAAAGAAACTGGGTTTCTTGGTTAGCCCGTGCGACTGTTGGAGGGAGATGTTGGAAATCTCACATGCATCCCTCCCCACCCCTCCCCCGTTGGTATATCTGGGATCCCGAAATGGCAGGTTATGTCGAGGGGAGGCTCAGTGAGGGCTCATCCACTGTGTTCGTAGCTTTGAGGTGGGAGGGAGGGGTTTTGACCTTTGTTTACCAGTTTACAGGGAGGAAATAGGCTGGGAGGAGGATGCTTGCTTTTGGGTGGATAAGGACATCCTATTTCCTTTGGGTGGATAAGGCCCCGGTCCCTGAGCTAGGTCTATCCGTAGTTCAGAAGCAACTGACGCTTTGCATATCTTGAACTGATTGAATTATCATTACAAGGGAAAGAGCCTAAAGATTTATTTTTATTTAAATATATTTGATTGAGTTTTTACAGAGAGGAAGGGAGAGGGCTAGAGAGTTGGAAACATCAATCAGCTGCCTCCTGCACACCCTCCCCACTGGGGATGTGCCCACAACCAAGGTACATGCCCGTGACCGGAATCGAACCTGGGACCCTTCAGTATGCAGGCCGTCGCTCTATCCACTGAGCCAAACCGGTTAGGGCTAAAGATTTTTTTTTTTCAATCCTCACCGAAGAATATGTTTCTATTGATTTTAGAGAGAGAAGAAGGAAGAGAGAAAGAGAGAAACATCAATGTGAACGATAGATCAGTTGCTTCCTGTATGTTCTGGATCAGGGATTGAATCCAAAACCTAGATATGTGCCCTGACCCAGAATTGAACCCCCAACCTTTTGGTGTACTGGACTTTGCTCCAGTCAACTGAGCCACATGGCCAGGGCAATCCTAAAGATCTTTAATTCTAATAGAAGTGACAGCACTTTGTTGAATCAGCTGGACCACTGACTTTAGGAAAACCCTACAACTGGTCCTTCAGTGGTAGTTTGTACTAAGTATATTGTTTTTCCAGATTACCTAAAACTAGCCTTTTTTGGTCTAAGGTAGCCTGATAGTGTATATTTCTTTTTAAAAAGAAAAAAATCATGGCTATGCAATTCCGATGTGCATATCCCAAGCAATAGAGCCTCTCTCGAGTAACATGGTAACAAGGTAAGTGCAATCTTGGAGAGCTAAAGCAGTTACAAAATGCCAAGGGTTACTACTTCTTGTAGCACTTGTTAGTATCAGATGCCAACATTTCATTCCTGTTTTTACAATTTTTGTTGCTTTTCTTTGCACTTGAACATGAAGTAAGCCTCATGATGGTCACACTGAGGCTTTCAGGACACCCTATGATTCCTGGCTTATCTTAATTGTATTGAAGTATGACACCAATGTTGTCAGCATCAGAACATAGTGTTATCATTTTCCACCAACTTTTATAAGACAAAAAGGGCAGGATGCAACACATTTTTTCACATTGGCCCAGAAATGCTGCTCTTCAAAGACAGCTGTGCTGGGGAAATTGAGCCAGTAAGTGCAGGATACAAAAGGCAGTTGAAGAGTTTCCGTACATGATAATGGGCAGGTTGTTTAAAGAAACCTTTACCTGATCTCTGAGTGAGTGGTACTTTTGAAAAGCAAGCTTTCATTTATTAGGTGGAACAAATTGAGAAGAAATTTGCAGTCAGGGTGGAAGAACTTCAGGTCCCAGCTCTGCTCTGCCTCTGTGTCACGTTTCTCGTGTATAATTAGATGCTTAGACTAGATGGCCTCTAAGATCTTTTCCGAAATACATTTTAGTTTCTAGAAAGTTAATGGCAGTCTTTTCTTTCAGCCCTGTTGTGTGAGAACATTGTCCTGAGACTGAGTCAGTAGACACCCAAAAGGAAGAAGGGAGAGGCCGTTGGTTTTCTGGGGTCTGGCTGATCTTTGGAGGTCTGGGAAAGCTTCAAGATAGAATGCTGTTCTTTGATATTCTGTAGCTCCTGTGACAGCATTGGGTGGATGGTCCCCAGACCCCTTTCCCATGGGAAACGCACCATATTCAGAGAGGTGGGCTGGCAAGGCCACGTTTGTGAAGCGGCCTTAGAATAGCATCTGCAGTTATAGTGAGAGTGTGCCACTGTTCTGCCATCTGCCGGCAGCTGTATCCACCAAGTGAGAGGACTCCAGGAAATTCCCAAGTCTATGTTTTTGTTTTTGTTTTTAATATATTTTATTGATTTTTTACAGAGAGGAAGGGAGAGAGATAGAAAGTTAGAAACATCGATGAAAGAGAGACATCTATCAGCCGCCTCCTGCACGCCCCACAGTGGAGATGTGCCCGCAAGCAAGGTACATGCCCCCAACCGGAATCAAACCTGGGACCTTTCAGTCCATAAGCCGACGCTCTATCCACTGAGCCAAACTGGTCTCGGCTCAAGTCTATGTTTTCATTTTACACTTGGAAAACCAGGTCCAGAGTAGACAAAAGTTGTTTAGGAAACACCCAGAAAGACAAGCCCTGCCCTCTGTGTTCTGAAGGGGCCTCAGGAAGGGTCTAGGAGCCCCGGAACTCTGCAGGACCTGCAAGGTGGTAGTGGGGGGACTTATCGTCAACGTCTTTTCAAAATCTAATGGAAACTATGTTTACTCTTGGATGGTAACAACAAGACAAGTAACAAGCAGAGGTCTGTGCCTATTGTGTGGCACATGAGGATGTGTGGTTACCTACTCTCACGCTGTTCAGCAGCTCTGGCTGTCAGTCATAGAAATCTTTGATTCATGAAAAATTGAGAAACCTTTTTATTTAATTAATGTACTGTGATGGGTAGGTAAGTGGGAAAACAATAGATGTAGTTCTTTGTGGGGTGCAGAGCTGCTGAGCATTTGATGGATAAGTAGTTGTCCCAGAAAGGGAATGTGACTTCTAGTCAGGTGGAGCCAGCACCTGGCACTCACTCCACTGGCCATCTCTTGCCATGTGATTCAAGTGATCATTTTGGAAAAGTCAAATGGGGGTTTCTTTATAAAATCTTAAGGACTAGATTTTTTTCCTTTATCAAGGAAGTCATACTTGGAGTATTTGGTACAAGCAATCTGAAGCTATTGTTTGGGAAAGTAATGATTTATATAGCACGCTGGTGATTGCCAATAAGTGCTTTTTAAACTCTTCGGAAAATTCCTTTGGTATCCCTGGTTTGAGTTTTGTTACTAAACAAAGCAACAGGGGTCATGGGGGAAATTATCCTGCATCTGTCTAAAATTAAGAGACCTTTTTGGTATTTATTACATCATAAAAATATCAAAGTCTTGTTTTAAAGATAAAAGAAAGTCAAAGAGGCTTTACATTTCTGGAAAGTGCCAGAGTTCCCGAGTCCAAAGTCAAAATCAGTGCAAGTTTCTCCATGAGCTCTAGGGGCTTCTTGGTGAGCACTGGGGGCTTGCCTCACGAGCTTTGGTCCTGTCGTCAGGATGCAGATGTTATTGTCCCGCCTGGAGGGGGCCAGATGTGGGCCAGATGTGCACTGCTGTTGAACCCTTGATGTCAGCAGGATCTGTTTTTATTGCTGCCGAAAGCCTGGTGCCTGATGGCCAACTCAAGGCCTGTTTGTCCATCACTTGATGCAGCGGAGCCTCTGCACCAGGATCCTGCCCTCTGTGTGGAGACGTGACCCTCATAATGAGCCTTCTTGCTTTACTCATAGGTGGGAAACTACCTCCGTATGTTCCGAGGTTCTCTGTACAAGAGATATCCCTCACTCTGGAGGCGACTAGCCACTGTGGAAGAGAGGAAGAAAATAGTTGCATCGTCACATGGTAAAAAAACAAAACCTAACACTAAGGGTGCGTCTTCACGAGGGTTTGTAAACCTGTTTCAAAACCACTCGCTTATGTCATGAAGATAAAACGTTTTCACTCCAGAGTGTCTTCACTGCAGCCCTGACCTTAGCGTGGCAAGGAGCATCCTAGGGGCAGGGCACACGTGCAGCTCAGGCAAGAAAGTGGCGGTCCTTTACCAGGTATTTCTAATGGGACCAGAGGGTGTATTAGGGGGGGTCGGGCCGGAACAGTAGTGGGTGCTGTGAAGACATGTTGGTCTCAAAACGTTTTAGGAATGCTGTGATGCTCTGCCATCTGCCGTGGCGTATCGCCATAGTCATCCTTCATGCAGCCCAAGCGGCGGGTGGTGACCCCAGCTCCCACTCCCCTCTGGGGCTTTCACCGCTTCGCTTCCTAGAGCACATCCATCCCATGGCATTTCATCTGGCAGCCAGTGTGCTAGAGCTCGTGCATGTCCCTGCTTGTTGTGCCTGAGGTGTGCCTGGGGCTGGCGAGGTGAGCAGCCCGACTCTAGTGATGGTGGAGGCACTGGAGTGCTTCAGCCGAGGCAGCTCTGTGCAGGCCGGAAGGATGCTCTTCGATCTACCAGGAAAGGCTCATGGTCCGTTTGGGTTCGGACACAGCGCAATGTTCAGCAGATGGTGAAAGTGCTTCCCACTTGGCAATGGCCCCTTGTAGAGAGCTGCGTGTGCATGTGCATGTGTGTGTGTGTGCATAAGTGTGTGTGTGTGAGAGAGCGAGAGAGAACGAGAGCATGCTTTGCAGTCTGTCCTGTTTGGTGTGCCTATAGGTGCTGCTGTTGTCTTGTCCACTGTGGACAAAGTAGTGGTTCTTTTAATGCAGGAGCCGGAGCTTTTTCATAATCTGCTGCTATAACATTTCCACTCACTTTAAAAAGTCTCCTTTTTGTCCTCCCTCCGCCCCAGAGGAGTACCAGTCACTAACGCAGTGAGTCCCAGCTTTGCTTTGCCCCCTGCAAATCTCAAAGGAAGCCCCGGTGACTCTCCCGCCTTGTGCTTTGGAAACACCTCCCCCATAACTGCTTTGTTTCTCCAGGAGAAGCCGGGCTGCACCCGCAGACAGGTAGCAGCTTTGACCCAGGTTTCCTAGAAGAGCTGTGAGTCAAGTTGCCTAGAATCTGTCCCGCTTCCCAGACAGTATTGGCTGGCCCAGGGCCAGGAGTTCATGTTCGGTGTGAAGCAGCTCTTTCCACCTCTCTGGGCTCTTGTTTTAAAAGAAAAGTCTTTTTCATCTCTCATTCCATCTCTCCACTTTGCTTCGTGTTGTGACTGCAGTGGTGTCAGACCTCTTCCCACTGGTGTTATACTCTGGAGCCTTCTTCTCTCCTGAGAGCCCCTGCTGGCTGTGCTGCGCTGCACCTGCCGCCGCTTTTCCTTCTGTGCCTGGAGCCAGTGCTCCTGGGACTAATATGTCCAGAGAAATCCGCAGTGTTTATCCAGTAGGACCTCTAAGTAAAGCGCTCAGTCCAGATTGCCCTTTTGGAAGAGGCCCGCATTCAGCAGTAGTAAGGTTGACACCTGCTTTTCTCACCTGCATGTGAGGATCTTGATATGCTGCATCTACTGGTTACTGCTGGTCGCTGCCCCACCAGGGTGGTGACCGCAGCTGTGTCTCTGGTTACAGATCATGGATACACAACCCTGGCCACCAGCGTGACTCTGTTAAAAGCCTCAGAGGTAGAAGAGATTCTGGATGGCAATGACGAGAAGTACAAGGCTGTGTCCATCAGCACGGAGCCCCCCACCTACCTCAGGTACCAAACCCCTGGCCAGGCGTGTTTGTGCGACACCTGTGGGTACTATTTTTCTCAAACTCCCAAACTAGTTGGTGTTAAGTCAAACCATAATACTTTTCTTTCTTTAATATAGTACATTTTATTGATTTCAGAGAGGAAGAGAGAAGGAGAGAGAGAGATAGAAACATCAATGATGAGAGAGAATCGTTGATTGACTGCCTCCCGCACGTCCCACACTGGGGATGGAGCCCACAACATGGGCATGTGCCCAGACCAGGAATTAAACTGTGATTTCCTGGTTCATAGGTCGACGCTAAACCACTAAGCCACGCCAGCCAGGTACCAAAATACTTTTCAATACTTTACCCACTGTGCTTACAAATCATCCTGGCCGGGTTTTTAAGTTTCTTCTTTGTCTTTGGAAATTTTAAAAAACCTAAGCCAAGTCTTGTATTCTGGAGAGGGGCTAAGAATGCTTTAAAAGTGGGAGTCATCTGTCCGAAAAATTAGTGACCCACATAAAGTCACAAAACAAATAATAGACTTGAATTATAAATTTAGAACCTTTAAAAGAGTGTTTATGGTAACATTTAAATAAGAAAGTAATCGAAAAGTTGTTATGTTGGAGAAAGACTCCATTCAGATTTATAAGGAAACTTGAATACCCCAATAGATAAATAGGTAAAGGGTGGTCCACACTGGAAGTACAAAGAATAAACAAACAAAGAATGATGTTTGTCATCGTGTGTAATTTTAAAAATTCAAAGTAAAAACATAAAATCGCACCCTGGCTGATGTGGCTCAGTTGGTTGCGTGTTGTCCCATGCACCAGGAGGTCACTGCCTTGAAATTCTGGTCAGGGCACATGCCTGGGTTTTGGGCTCAATGCCCTGTAAGCGATGTGTGGGAGGTGGTCAATCAATTTTGTGCTCTCTCATTGATGTTTCCCACCCTTCCTCTTTCTAAATTTAAATATATATATATATATATATATATATATATACACTAGTGACCCAGTGCATGAAATTCATGCAAATTAAAAGGGGATTAATTAGAGAAAATAATTTAATATTGCTATTTGCCCTTTCTCTATAGTAGAAGTATCAGAGATGAAAGGAAATAAGTAAAATGTATATGAAAACCTTCCTCCTGTCATAGTCTGGGGCTCACCACGGCACCCAGAGTCAAGTCCCCGCCCACTGGGGCAGGGGACGTGCCTTGAGGTCCTCCATCAAGCCCCACCAGGTGGGAGACACGACCTGAGGTTCCCTATCAAGCCCTGCCAGGTGCCTGGCCCAGCACCAGGACAGGGGTACTACCTCAGGTCCCCCGTCAAGCCCCACCGGTGGTGGGGGTGGGGGGGAGGGAAAGGGGGTGTAGCCTCAGGTCCCCTGTCAAGCCTGCTAGGCAGGGGCGCAGCCTGAGTTCCCCTTGACCTAGCACTGGAGGTGCACCTTGTGGTCCCCCAACAAGCCTCTGCTGGGTGGGGGGCATGGCCTATGGTCCCCTGTGAGCCCAGCCAGACAGGAGGCACAGCCTCTGGTGTCCTGGCCTAGTGCTGGGGCTAGGGAGCATGGCCTGTGGTCCCCTGTCAAGCCCTGCAGGTGGGGGACATGGCCTGAGGTCCCCTGTCAAGCCCCACTGGGGTGGGGGAGGGTATAGCCTCAGGTCCCTGCTGATTGCTCATTAAGGCTCCTTATGCGAACTTGACCTCAGCTGTGGGTGCAGCCATCTTTGTGATGGAGTGATGGTCAATTAGCATATTACCTCTTTATTAGATAGGCTATTTTTGTTGTTAATCCTCACCGAGGCTATTTTTCCATTGATTTTTAGAGAAAGTGGAAGGAATGGGGGGAGACAGAGAGAAACATTGATGTGAGAGAGACACATCAATTGGTTGATTCCACACTTGCCCCAATCAGGGCTAGGGATTGAGTATGCAACCAAGATACATGCTCTTGACTGGAATTGAACCTGGGACCCTTCAGTCCACATGCCAATGCTCTTATCTACTGAGCCAAACCAGATAGGGCTCAGCATGATCTTTTTGTAAAGCATTGTGACATCAAATTTTTTTGTGTGTGTCTCTGGCCTGTTAATTTCACCCCTAAGAATTTGTCTCAGAGAAATAATTTAAAAGAACACCTCTACTAACAAAAATCATATATATATATATATATATATATATATATAATGAGAGAGAGAGAGAGAGAGAGAAAGAGAGAGAGAGAGATACCCTTGGAAGTGATAATGGGAAATATGCAGCCACTAGAGTATCCAGCTTTAGGAAGAGGCTGAGTGAATGAAGGTGCTCACTGGAATGAACTACAATGTAACTGTATATCGTAATTAAGTAGACTGCAGTAACCAAAGACAGGGTTCGCATGCCTGAGCCCCAAGGATGCCTGCCCTGTACTTTCAGTTCTCAAGCAAACCTACATTCATATGCACCAAACCCCAGAAGCACTAAGGGAATTGGAGAGTGTTATTTTATTTGTTTTTTAAATATATTTTTATTGATTTTAGAAAGGAAGGGAGAGGGAGGGAGAGAGAGAAACATCAATGATAAGAATCATTGATTGGCTACCTCCTGGCCCACTCCACACTGGGGATCAAGCCCACAACCCAAGCATGTGCCCTGACCCAGAATCTAACCGTGACCTGGTTCATAGGTTGATGCTCAACCATTGAGCCATACTGGCAGAGCTAGATTGTTTTGTGTGATATAGTTTTCTTTTCCAATTTGCTCTCAACTTTCCTATCGGATTATTTATATAATCTTCCCTCCCCACTGTCCCTGGAAAATGGTGGCACACATCCAATCTGGCCAGCATCATAGATGTGTGCTCTACAGATTTTTCCCCACACCCTACCTACCCCCAGGGATGTGCTAAAACACAAGGATAGCTAGACTTTCCCAGGGAAGTGGCAGAAGGAAATTAAGTACATATGGATGGGACTTTCAAGTCTGCACACATCAGCTGGGAAACTTTTATGGGGCGATAAACACTTTCTTAATGATCCTGTCATTTGAGGAGCAGCTGAGGGAGGAAGAATTGGGGGTAAGGGGGGAGGTAAAGGTTTGAAGGAGGCTGCTTTGCGCTTTGTCAGGCTTTATGCTCAGGAAGTTCCTTCTCACTGTCTAGTCAACCCCATGGGAGGACTGGCACCTCCCCCCCCCACCTCACTGATCAGGTCAGGCAGAGGCTGGCTGCTCCCTTTCAGGCAGACCTCCTGGCAGTGGAAGAAGCTTGAATTACATGACTCATAGCCTCAGATTCTGTGCATGGCTGTGGATTCATGCTCACAGTGTCTGTGACATAACTTGGCAGAGTAGCCCAGACTGGAAATGAGTGAGATTGCTACTGAGTTAGGATAGGATTAGGCTCTAGGAGACTCAGAAAAGTGGTGGTTTGCTAGACCCAAGGCTCCCAAATATAGGCCTAATGTCACCAGCATTGCCCATGGATGTTAAGAATTCATATTCCCAGGCTCTCCCCAGAGATGGGGTTGTTTGATCTGGGTGGGATTCAGCAACCTATTACTTAAATTTTTGTGCTCTAAGTGAGTCTCGGTGGTCAGTGGGCCCAGATGGGCTGTGGTGGGGATCCTGGTCCTGTTGCCCAGCTCCAAGCCCTGCCCAGATTAGTTCTGTGTTTCCCAGTTCCCCAGATCTCTCATATAAGGTGAAGGCTGATCATTAGATCTAAGCAAGACCTGGGTATGGGAGACTTGGAGTCTGGCCCTGCCCTCAATCAGGGATGTCCCTGGACCTCAACATCTGTATGTGAGTGGCCCCAGTTTCAGAAGATAAAAGAGTTAAAGGGCCCCGGCCCAGGCAGGTCATGGCCATCACCTCTACCCTCCACGACCCATGAGGAGGGGAAGGCCTGCCCGCTGTGTCTCTGGCCCTCCTGAGAGGGCAGTGGCAAAGCAGCAGGAAATGCAGCGGTTGCTGAATTCTTTGATTTGCAGCCGATGTTGAAGAAGATTGGTGCAGGTGTTCATATGGCTGAGTTATACAGTCACTGCCCTCACCTTGCTCATCATCTCACTGAGAATGATAAAGGGACTTAGAGCATAGTGGGAACCCAAGCACTCAGCCTTCTGTAAGACATGGGGTATTTAAGTTCTTTTGAGTGTCTGCTGGTCTGGAAGCTTAGAGGCCAGCAGGGTTGCCTAGGCCATCTCAGGCAGGCCTGCAAACCCTGTTTCCCCGAAAATAAGACAGTGTCTTATATTAATTTTTGCTCCCAAAGATGCCCTAGGTCTTATTTTCAGGGGATATCTTATTTTTCCATGAAGAAGAATACGGTACACATTTATTGTTGAACAACAAAAAAAGGAAATTTATTACCTGTATACAGTACGGTAGTAGTTGTCATCACAAACCAGCTCACTGGTTGGCCGCAGCGCAGCCAGAGCTGTTCAGGCAGTGCAAGGCCCCCTGCAAACCACCACTGTCCCCTCACCCAGGCCACCCCACGCCCCAAGGGAACACCCACCTGATCTAGGACACCCTTCAGGGCAAACCAGCTGGCCCCCACCTGTGCACCAGGCCTCTATCCTATCTAATAAAAGAGTAATATGCAGATTGACCATCACTCCACCATACAAGATGGCTGCTCCCATGTGGACACAAGATGGCCACCACAAGATGGCCAGCAGGGGAAGGCAGTTGGGAGGGACCAGGCCTGCAAGGGAAGGTAGTTGGGGACAATCAAGCCTGCAAGGGAGAGCAGTTAAGGGTGACCATGCTGGAAGAGAAGGGAAGTTGGGGGTGACTGGGCCTTTAGAGAAGGGTAGTTGCAGGGGGGGACCAGGCCTGCAAGGGAGGGCAGTTAGGGGGGACCAGGCCTGCAGGGGAAGGCAGTTAGGGGCAAACAGAATGGCAGGGGAGCAGTTAGGCATCAATCAGGCTGGCAGGGGAGTGGTTATGGGGTGATCAGGCTGGCAGGCAGAAGCGGTTAAGGGCAATCAGGAAGGCAGACAGGCAAGCAGTTGGGAGCCAGCAGTCCTGGATTGTGAGAGGGATGTCCGACTGGGGTCCGGCCTAAATGGGCAGTCAGACATCCCTCAAGGGGGCCCAGATTGGAGAGGGTGCAGGCTGGGCTGAGGGACAGCCCTCCCTCCCCCATGCATGAATTTCATGCACCAGGCCTCTAGTGTTTAAATAATAGTCTGATCATGTCTCTTCCTGTTACAAACCCTTGGGGACGCCCAGCCATCTGCTGAGTATAGTCAGTCTCGCACAGAACACGTCAGCCCCTGTAATTGAGACCCTGTCTGTGTCCCATGTTTCCAGCCCCCGTCAGGTCCACAACCTGCTGCCTCTTCCCTGCGGCTGTCTGCTCCTCCTGAAATGCTTTCTCCCCTCCAGTCATCTCCACCCCAGTGAACCCCGACTCAGCGTTTAAGGCTCCACTCCTCAGAAAGCCTCCTCCTTACAGTGCCTCAATGGAGCCATGCCGAGCACATAGCATGCTAAATTATGGCTCGTGCCCTGGGCCGGGTGCTGCTCTGCCATGTTGGGGCCCCTTTGCACCCTTCTTCTAGCTTGGTTACCTCCAAGCAGGTGCTGGTGGGAGCTTAGGGAACAGGCTCCTGCAGAGTCGGGTGCACAGAAGCTCCCACTGGGGCCTGGAGCCCAGCAGGGGTGCAGAGGGCATCTGCTGACCACGACTTGCTACCTGGTGGTGGTACTGGGCTCAGAGACTGAGTGGGAGATTTCCCATGTCTTTCCAGGGAACAGAAAGCAAAGAGGAACAGTCAGTGGGTACCCACCCTGCCCAATAGCTCCCACCACCTAGATGCTGTACCGTGCTCCACAACCATCAACAGGAACCGCATGGGCCGCGACAAGAAGAGAACCTTCCCTCTCTGGTGAGCACACTTCACCCTTTCCACTGAGTCCACCTTAGTGCTCGAATGCATTTCATCTCCTCCTCCCCTGAAAAACACTCTTACTTCGTGTTCCCCAAAATGCCATGCTGCCTTCTCCATGGAACTGTTTTCCTTCAGCTTGCAGGGTGCTAGTCTCTAGCTTGCTCCAGCCCCCCAACTTTGCCTGTTTTAGTCTCACCAGTCTCGTATTTTCCCCAGGACTTTGAGTAGAGTTCCCAGGGCCGTAGTTCTTGGACCTTTTCTCATGGTTTTAGATGCCATTCACGTAATTCCTGCTGTGTTTGTTCCCGTGACTTCTGAAACAAATCGCAACAAACTGAGTGGCTTAATACAACACAAATTTATTCTTTAGTTTTAGAGGCCAGGAGTTTAATTGAGCTAGAACCAAGGTGTTGGCTGGGTTGCAATTCTGGGGCCTCTGGGAGAAAATCTGTTTCTGTCTCTTCCAGCTCCTGGTGGCTGCTGGCATTCCTTGGCTTGTAGCCACAGTACCAGTCTCTGCTTCCTTGGTCCCATGGCCTTCTGGGTGTGTGTGTGTGTGTGAAATCTCTCCCTGTCCATTTCTTATAAGGACACTCCTGATATAATTTAGGCCCTCTAGGATAATTAATCTCTCAAATTCTTAACTTAATCACTATGTAAAGCGCACACACACCCCTTTTGCCATATAAGGTAATGGTCAAGGTTCCAAGGATTAGGACATAGCTATCTTTTGGGGGTTATTTTTCAAGCACCATCCCCACATTCTTCTCTACAGCCCAGCCTCATTCACCTCTTGCCAGTATCTTTTCTTCTCCTCCCCCC
The DNA here is from genome assembly GCA_011751065.1 of Lasiurus cinereus. Taxonomy (NCBI): domain Eukaryota; kingdom Metazoa; phylum Chordata; class Mammalia; order Chiroptera; family Vespertilionidae; genus Lasiurus; species Lasiurus cinereus. The sequence goes on along the minus strand of JAAGEH010000417.1, from coordinate 15,454,564 downwards.
TCCTCCTTTTCTATCCTTCGCATTTCTATATGAATGTCATTTTCTCAGGGCTGCCTTCCACCCTTAGAATGGCCACTCCGCCCCCGTCCCTTTTCTGTGTTTCCCGGAGCATTGTGTCTGGCATATGGCATGTTTTTCTTGTTTGTTTGTGCTCCTGCCCCAAGCTCTGAGAGTTCTCAGCCCTTGTATTCTGCAGATGCCCTCAGGCTTCCCATGTCCTACAACATCCCCACATCTCTTTCCTCTTTGTCTTCTTAAAATCCAGACATGACCATGGAAAGCCCTTGCTCACTCCTTCTGGAATCCCTTAGGTAGAGGCTGGGTTCCTCAGCCGAGATGGAGAACTGTTTGCACCTGGACCCCATAGTTTCCCAGTGCCTCACAGCTGCTCCCACTCTAACCTCTATCCCACCTTCTGGTTCTGGCTGCTGCTACCCCAGCAACTCCTTGCTTCTTTTTGTTCCTTGGCCTTTGCTCAGGTATTTCCTCTTTTGGAAATACCTGTCCTTTCCCACAGCTTTCTGTAAAGGTCCTGCCTGCTTTGGGGCTTAAATCTCCTTCTTTCAGAGTATGCCTACGTCTTGTCCACTGCCCAAGCCAGCAGTTTTCCCTCTCTTCCCCATGTGTTCATGAAATGTGGAGCTCTGCCCCTGTGGTTCCTGACCCCTGCTACCCTGGTCTCTGATGACTCAGTCCTTATTGACAAGTCCCCTAAGAAGTGGGCTTCCCAGAGTTTTCTGTTATAAGGCAACATGAAGACTTTGTATGGCTACATGACACTCTTCCTGAAACTGCAGACTGTGCTGGGCTTATTATTGCACCTCCTACTACAAAGCCTGGCTTTGATGGCCCTCAGGAGAAGATGCAGAAACTGGGGGAGGGCGAAGGGTCTATGACCAAAGAAGAATTTGCCAAGATGAAGCAAGATTTGGAAACTGAATATCTTGCTGTCTTTAAGAAGACTGTATCCTCCCATGAAGTCTTTCTTCAGCGGCTTTCTTCTCACCCTGTTATCAATAAAGATCGCAACTTTCATGTTTTCCTGGAATACAATCAGGATCTAAGTGTTAGGCGGAAAAATACCAAAGAGATGTTTGGTGGCTTTTTGAAAAGTGTGGTGAAAAGTGCTGATGAAGTCCTTTTTTTTCCGGAGGTAAGGAGGTAGATGACTTCTTTGAGCAAGAGAAGAATTTCCTCATTAACTATTATGATAGGATCAAGGATTCATGTGCAAAAGCTGACAAAATGACCAGATCTCATAAAAATGTTGCAGATGACTATATCCACACTGCAGCCTGCCTGCATAGCTTGGCTTTAGAGGAACCCACAGTCATCAGAAAGTACCTGTTGAAGGTTGCTGAGCTGTTTGAAAAACTTAAGAAAGTAGAGAGTCAAGTCTCCTCAGATGAGAATTTAAAGCTGACAGAGCTCCTTCGATACTATATGCTCACCATAGAGGCTGCTAAGGGTCTCATACAGGCATACCAAAGCCCTCATTGACTATGAGAACTCAAACAAAGCATTGGATAAGGCCCGGTTAAAAAGCAAAGATGTCAAGTTGGCTGAGGCACACCAGCAAGAATGCTGACAGAAGATGAACAGCTTTCTGAATCTGCAAAAGAAGAACTAAGCAATTTCAAGCAAAAGAGAGTGGCAGCATTTAGGAAGAACTTAATTGAAGTGTCTGAACTGGAAATAAAGCCTGCTAGGAACAATGTCTCCCTCTTGCAGAGCTGCATTGACTTGTTCAAGAACAACTGATCTGCCTTTTCTCTGAATGAAGGATATGAATGTGAAAGCCAGCATCACTTGCACTTAAGTCATTGCCACAGAAGATTTATTACCTTTGACTTTACTTTAAAATTATGTTAATACACATTTTGATTTCTAAAAATCTTAAAAAAAAAAAAAAAAGTGGGCTTCCCCCTTGGCCAGGTTTGCAGTGATCCGTGGTGTAGAGAGGGAGCTCCGGGAGGACTCATAGCACCCCTTGCTGATTTTGCCACCATTTACTTCCAGCTTTGATGACCACGACCCAGCAGTGATCCACGAGAATGCGTCCCAGCCTGAGGTGCTGGTCCCCATCCGGCTGGACATGGAGATTGATGGGCAGAAGCTAAGGGATGCCTTTACCTGGAATATGAATGGTATATGGGGCTCTGTACAGCCCAGACAAGCCACTGTACAAACACTCACCTTTCATGCGTGATGCCTTTTGGGTGGGTTGTGGATTCTGAATACAACAATCAAAGCATTGTGGCTTTTAGGAGGAGTGGACTTTGGGTTCAAATTCTGCTTCTACCACAGTTTATTTTATTTTATTTTTTTATTAATTTCAGAGAAGAAGGGAGAGGGGGAAGAGATAGAAACATCACTGATGAGAGAGAATCATCTATTGGCTGCCTCCTGCATGCCTCCTACTGGGGATTGAGCTTGCAACCCAGGAATCGAACTGTGACCTAGTTCATAGATTGATGCTCAACCACTGAGCCATACTGGTTGGGCAAAAGATTAATGCTTTTTAAATGCTATGGACAATGTACTCATAGATTACTTAGCCTGAGCACTTTAGCTTTCTGCTGCAATCTTCAAAATAAACTACATTTGCTTGCTTTTTGAGTTATTGAACATAGGTTGGCTCAGTGTTCCAAGTTTGTCCTGATGGTGCCGTTAGGACACTTGGTCTCTAACACTTCTCCTGGGCTAGTGAGGAAATAGTGGGGTTGAGTATCTGTTAAGCAGAGCTGGTTCTTGATAATGGAATCATGCTATTTGCTCATGAGGTAATTCATTTTTGGCTTTTTTTTGTCTATGGCTCATCTCAGAGTTTTGTATGAACATTAAGGTTTGGGTTATGAGAATAAGGTTTGGGTTACAGAATGGGAGAAAAACATTTGATTGCATAGTACCTTGCTATAGCCTGGTAGTCACAGATAGTTTCTGTGAGCTCATCCCTGGTACACTTACATTTCCAGGATCTACACACACCTCTGTGCTTGTTAACTTGTTGAGTGTATATGCTACCCATAGAGTTAGAAACGGAAGGAAGGTCTGTAAAAAGCCATACACAGCCTAATACTATCTCTGAGGGATATTTCTACTGGTGAGGAAGAGGTGGATGGACAAGCATCTGCTCCATCCTCTAGTGCAGTCGTTCTCAACCTGTGGGTCGCGACCCCTTTGGGGGTCGAATGGCCCTTTCACAGGGGTCACCTAAGACCACTGGAAAACACCTATTTCCCATGGTCTTAGGAACCAACAGACTGCTCCTCGGTGTAGCAAAGTGTAGCAATGTAGTTTACTGTTGTCCTATGAAGATTGTTACCCATGCTACACCACGATTCAAGACAAAATTTCATTTATTTGTAATTAGAAATAAATATTTCACAATATATAATTACATATTGTTTTTGTGATTAATCACTATGCTTTAATTATGTTCAATTTGTAACAATGAAAATACATCCTGCATATCAGATATTTACATTACAGTTCATAACAGTAGCAAAATTAGTTATGAAGTAGCAACAGAAATAATTTTGTGGTTGGGGGTCACCATCACATGAGGAGCTGTATTAAAGGGTCGCAGCATTAGGAAGGTTGAGAACCACTGCTCTAGTGGGAACTGGCCTTAAAGTGCCTTATGCAGAAGGAACCTGTGTTCGTTTGCTAGGGCTGCCATAAAGTCCCACACATACGGGGCTTAAACAACAGAAATGTATTTGCTCTCAGATCTGGAAGCTAGAAGTTTAAGATCAAGGTGTTGGCAGCATTAGTTTCCTCTGAGGCTCTCCTTGGTGTGTAGATAGCTCTCTTCTCTTCACGTGGGGCTGCCCTGCTTGCCTGGGTCAAGAGGAGAGGAGAGTGTGGACATGACACATCAGGTCTGCTTCCCTTCTTCCCAAACATCTCATTGGTTAGAACTAATTGAGTGTGTAGTGGTGTAGTGGTGCCTGGGAGCGGGGAGAACCTGGTATGGGGGAACACTTAGGGTCTTGACCACCCTGGGGGTGTGAAGGAGGTAGTGTATGTGGAATGATGCATAGAAAGGAGTGTTCGTCCTCTGCTTCCTTTTCCTCATCTTTATCCTTATCTTCATCTGAGGCATGGCAGAGGAGGAAGGAGTGGGGGGAGGTCAAGGCTGAGAATGCTGAGATAAGACTCTGCAATTTATTGATAACCTCTGCCCTCATACCTGATTACAGAGAAGCTGATGACTCCTGAGATGTTTTCAGAAATCCTCTGTGATGATCTAGATTTGAACCCATTGACGTTCGTGCCAGCTATCGCCTCTGCCATCAGACAACAGATTGAGTCCTATCCCACAGACAGCATCCTGGAGGACCAGTCAGACCAGCGTGTTATCATCAAGGTAGGCAGCTCCTCTCCATGTGCAGGGCCTTGCTTATCCTGTGTGTGGTGGGGCCTGGGACACTGACGGTCCATGGAGCCAGCAGTGAAGCCTGTGCAACAGTGCTCCTGGAAAGCTGTCTTTGAGACAGCATGTGGCTCTGCCTACTACCCCAGGAAGGCGGGCCTGACTCCTCCGAGTAAGGTATCACATTCTAGGCGTATTCAAAGGAGATGAAGCCAGCTGATGGGCAGAGAGGGGAGCCCACAGATGAGCACACTGCCATTCTCTTCCCAGAGGCTGGTTGGGTCGAGCACACCCCTTTCTGTCTCAATAACCCACCAGTCCTGGGATAGATGCTGCTTCATCTGCTGTGTTACAGGTGAAGTGGGCATATAGCCTTGGCCGGTTTGACTCAGTAGATAGAGCATCAGCCTGCGGACTGAAGGGTCCCAGGTTCAATTCCAGTCAAGGCACATGCCTGGGTTGCGGGCTTGATCCCTAGTGGGGAGAATGCAGGAGGCAGCTGATCAGTGATTTTTATCTCATCATTGATGTTTCTATCTCTCCCTCTCCCTTCCTCTCTAAAAATCAATTAAAATATATTAAAAAAAGAAGAAGAAGAAGTGGGCACATGGAAAGATTAGGCCATCTGCCCCAAACTGCCCAGTTGAGAAGTGGTAGACTTGGGATTTGGGGCCAACCTGCCTGCTACAAAGCTTTCTCGGTGTGAAGTGGTTTTGATTTGCATTTCCCTGTTGTTTAGTGATGCTGAATATTTTTTCATGTGCTTATTGGCCATTTGTATATCTTCTTTAGAGAAATGTCCATTTAAGACTTTTGCCCAACTTTTAATCAGGTTTATTCTTTTGTTGTGTTTTACAAGTTCTCTATATCTTCTACGTATCAATCCCTTATCGGATATGTGATTTTTAAGTATTTACTCACATTCTGTGAGTTACCTTTTTATTTGTTTGATGAAGTCCAATTTTTCTATTTTTCTCATTTGTTGCCGGTTTCATCTATTTTTTTCTACAAGTTTTATAATTTTAGTTCTTATATTTGTCTTTCATCAATTTTGGGTTAATTTTTGTATATGATGTAAGACAAGCATGTCAAACCCATGGCCTATGGGCTGCATGTGGCCCACAACGAATATTTTTGTAGCCTAGCCAGTATAATGGTTGTAAGAAATGTTTTAATAAAAATTTCATAACTTAATTTTTATAATATCCTATTATACATAATCCTATATAATAAAAGCATAGTATGCAAATTGTCCCCTCAATGGAGAGTTGATGGGGAGTTTGACCAGGGGATGGGCCGGCTGGGGGAAGGGAAGAAGTACCTCACCAGCTGCCAGTAGCTGCTAGGGGCCCTACCAGTGCATGGATTTTGTGCACTGAGCCTCTAGTTATTAATAACGGACTACAATGTTCGCTAATGACTGAATACTATAATTGTGTTGCATTCTTTTTCTTACACACCTTGCACAGGCACACCATTTCTCTCCACTATTACTAGCAGCTGATTGCCATGTCATTAGTCTTATACTTGTTTGGTGTGCACAACAGGAAATATTTCACTTTCAGAGAACAAAAAAAAAAAAGATTTATTTGCATTACACTTATTACTGTGTACACTTATTCAGTGTCTGGTAAGTTAATGTTTAAGGAAAAGTATTAATTTGTATTAAAGTTTCTATTATTTTATATTTATTTCAGCCCTTTGTATTCAGCATATCTCTATTGAAATAATCCTATGTTTCTATGAAAATTGAAGCTTTTGTTTTTTTGTGGCCCACATAAACTTAAACCTTATTTATTTGGCCCATGTTAGCCTTTAAGTTTGACATGCTTGGTATAAGGTTAGGGTCCAGCTTCATTCTTTTGCAGGTGGATATCCTGTTTTTTCCAGCATTATTTATTGAAGACTATTTTATCCCGTTCAATGGTCTTAGTGCTCTTGTTGAAAATCGTTGACCATATATGCAAGGGTTTATTTTTGTGTTCTCTATTCCATTGGTTTACATGTCTGTCTCTGTGTCAGTATCACACTGTTTTGATTACTGTAGCTTTACAATCAGGAAGTGTGAGTCTTTGTTGTTCTTTTTCAAGATTGTTTGGCTGTTCAGGGCTTAGATTTCATATGAATTTTAGGGTGGATTTTTTTCTACTTCTACAAAAGTAAATTGTTGCAATGTCTTTTATTTATGACTTTAATTGCTTTCAGCATTGTTTTGTAGTTTTCATTGTACAAGTCTTTTATCCCCTTGGTTAAGTTAATTCCTAAGTATTTTGTTCTTTTTAATGCTATTTTAAATGGGTTTGTTTTCTTAATTTTCTTTCCAGATAGTTCATTGTTAGTGTATAGAAATGTAGCTGATTTTTGTGTTTTGACTTTATATTCTGCTATTTTGTTGAATTTACTTATTAGCTCTAACTTTTTTAATGTGATCTAGGATTTTTTACATATGAGATTATATCATCTGTGAATAGAGATAACTTCTTCCTTTACAATTTGGGTGCTTTTTTAAAAAATACATTTTTATTGATTTCAGAGAGGAAGGAAGAGGGAGAGAGAGATAGAAACATCCATGGTGAGAGAGAATCATTGATCGGCTACCTCCTGCAAATCCCCCACTGAAGATCGAGCCCACAACCTGGCCATGTGCCCTTGACCGGAATCAAACCTGGGAGCCCTCAGTTCGTAGGCCGACACTGTCCACTGAACCAAACTGGCGAGGGCGTTGGGTGCCTTTTCTTTCTTTTTCTTGCCTGCTTGCTCTGTCTAGAAATTGTAAGCGCAGGCATCTTGTCTATCTAGTTCCTAGTCTTAGAGGAAAAGCTTTTAGTCTTTCACTGTTATATATTCACTCTGGGTTTTCCATGTATGGATTTTATTATGTTAAAGTAGTTTCCTTCTGCCCTAGCTGGTTTTGCTTAGTGATTAGAGCATCAGCCCAAGGATTGAAAGGTCCTAAATTCGGTTCTGGTCAAGGACACGTACTTTGGTTGAAGGCTCAATCCCTAGCCCCAGTTGGCAACCAATTGGTGTGTGCGGGAGGCATCCAACTGATATGTCTCTCTTACATCGAGTTCTTCTCTTTCCGTCACTACCCCTTTCCTCTACTCTTTCTGAAAAACCATGGAAAAAATATCCTCTGGTGGTGAGGATTAACAACAATAAAAAAGTGGTTTCCTTCTATTTCTAGTTTCTTGAGTGTTTTTATCCTGAAAGGGTGTTGAATTTTGCCAAATGTGTTTTTTTCTATATCCATTCAGATGATCATATAGGGTTTTATTCTTCATCTGTTAATGTGGTGTATTCTCATTGATTAGTTTTCATATTGAACCATCCTTGTACTGAAGGAATAAATTCCATGTGGTAGTGCTGTATAATCCTTCCAATATGCTGCTGAATTCAATTGGCTAGGATTTTGTTGAGGATTATTGCATCCATGCTCATAAGGAATATTGCTCTATAGTTTCCCTTTCTTGCAATAGCTGGCTTTGGCATTGGTGCAATGAATTATAACGTGTTGCCTGCTCTTTACTTTTTTTGGCAGCATTTGAGAAGGATTGATGGTAGTTCTTATTTAAGAATTCACCAGTGAAGCCATTAGGTCCAGGGCTTTTCTTTGTCAGGGTTTTGATTACTGATTCAGTCTCCTTGCTAGTTAATTACTTTAGAGAATTAGTTATTCTTAGCCTGTTTCAGTTTCACATTATGGCCAAGTACCAGAAAAAGGGCACATTTGGGAAAAGGGGGATGTTATGGGAGAGAAATGAGGGAGTTGGGTATAGTAGCAGGAGCCTTTCCCATGTTCCTGTGTATAGCCTGTTACCTCTGAGCATGGCCCTGAGGAGCCTGCTCTGTACTGCATCTTTGTCCTACAACTTCAGTGAGGACGTGGCCTTATGGAGTTAACCACATGGCTCCAAGTGGCCAGGGTCAGCCCCCCACAGGGTCCTCAAGAGTCTGACCAGCTGGCTTCCCTGGTATTTCTCAGAATTGAGTGCCTTGTTGTGGTTGTCCTGATGGGGCTTGTAGGCAGCCAGACAGAAAGTTGTCAGGCAGTCAAAACTCCGCTGGGGCTGCCATCTGCTCCCTTGATTGGAGGTTTTCTTGGTGACTGGACAATTGTCAACTGTGGGAGCCCTTCAGGTGCTCCAACCCACTGTGATCCCTACCCACAGGATGCCATCATCTGGTGGGCTATTGGGAATCTGTCCCCAGATTGGGTTTCCTGCCTGGCTTGGTGGTGTGAGGGCTTGTCTGCTCTAGGGTCAGACACAGTTGGCTCAGAGCGAGCTGTCCCCCTTCTCACAGTGCCTCTGTTGGGCAGGTTCTGACCGTTCTAACTTGGGTTCTTTGGTTCTGGCCCCAGCTGAACATCCATGTGGGGAACATCTCCCTGGTGGACCAGTTTGAGTGGGACATGTCAGAGAAGGAGAACTCGCCTGAGAAGTTCGCCCTGAAGCTGTGCTCGGAACTGGGACTAGGCGGGGAGTTTGTCACCACCATCGCCTACAGCATTCGAGGACAGCTGAGTTGGCATCAGAAGACCTATGCCTTCAGGTAGGATCGCGATGAGTCTCTGTCATTCCTCTGCAAACCTGTTTTTGGGAAATGACTCTCTCTCTGTGCATGGTGATGTGGCTGGGATTTTCTGGAGCTTCGCCTTGGACAGCCTCGCTCCTTCTGCCACCTCTTATGTCCCATAAACCGGGCTTCCCCCAACCCCTGCCCATCATGGAGGGGGGATCTAAGGAAATGCGGTGCCTGCTCCCTTTGTCCTCTACCCACCCTGCACTCCCCTGGGCTGCACTCCAGCAGTCCCTCTGCGGCCCTCATACCCCTCCGTCCTCCTCTCTGCACTCTTGCTCACACTACCGCTGTCAGGGTTGCACCCCAGAATTCTTCATCTGATGGACTTGCGTTCTGTCTCAAACACGGGCTCTTCCATACTGCCCTCCTGGCTCACAGAGCCGGGGAGCCCTCCAGCTGCTGCTTTTACTGTTGCATCTCGCCATCATGCAGTCAGAGGCCAGTTGGTGAGCACCCACGCTGGCCGGACCGCGGACTGGAAGATAAAGAGCCAACCAACTTCAGGCTCCCTGCGAAGGTGGAAGTGTAAAAACATTCCAGTCCAATGTCCTATGTGCTAGGGTGGGAAGTGGACAGACATGGCCTTCCTGCTGGTTTTGGCCCTGCAGTGAGGAAACAGGCCTGGCGGGAGGTAGGACTTGGGGAGCGTTAACTAAGTAGTAATGCTTGCCTGCCTCGGGACTGTGCTGTCAACCGGCCCCATCCTTTGAGCTCTTCTTTCACATTTGGATGGTGTGTGGGTGGGAGGTGGGGGGCCTAAGTATCCCTGCATCAAAACAGGATGTTAGAATTTATTCTGATCATGAAACTGTCATCATACACATGTGGTGGTCATTACTTGGAGACTGAGCTTAAACTGCTGCATGAGGAGCAAGTATAAAGGTCTTTCTGCAAAGACATAACAATTAATGGGGCTTGTGAGTATGTTTGTGTGTCAGCTGGTTCTCCCAGAATTCCCAAGAGACAGCTTTCTTATGGCTTCCTGTAAATCTGAGCAAGAGAGAAGGAATGATCATACACCACAGGACTTGAGGTTCCAGGCCTTGGAGACTCTGAGCCCCGTGGGGGTCTGTGCTCCCAGCATCCAGGCTGACACGGCACATCTGTCACCTCCCGTAACCCTTCAGCAGCTCTGCCAACCAGGTGGTCCTGGCCCAGAGAGGAGAGGGGAGGTGGTGTCAGCCACATCTCCCGCTTCCTGTGTGAGGCCTGCTCGAGGTGTGTCAGTGCATGTCTGTACTCTTTGCTGGAACCAGGGCCACTGAGTCTAAGACCAGTTTGGCACGTCCTTGCTTCCCAGAGCCGACCCTGAGGTCCTGGGAGGTAGTGACATTTTGCAGGTCTTAGGAGTGACATCAACACCGAGTACCTCATTCCCCACATGCTGATTGAGTCAGAACACACGTTCTGACTGGCAAGTGTAGGGGTGGGGGTGTCACGCTCTCAGCAGCAGGACCTTGAGGGTGTTGACACATGTTGCGCCATCCTCCTCTGACCTCCAGGTGAACCGAGCCCTTGAGCCTCAGGACGTCAGCAGGATGCCAAGTAGCTCCAGAGCAGATGCCCCCCAGGAGCCGTGGTGGTGGCAGGTCACGACTGACAGACCAATCCCTCCCTTATCTCAGCAGCCAGTTAATGGATTCCGGTTTTGTGGATGGGACTGTCACAAACCTCCGTCCCACCTCAGTCTCTAGTGCTTAGGGTGCAGATTTCGCATCCTCGGGATTGAAGGCAGGGCCACCCCCCTGGGGACTAGGGGGAGCACATTTCCTCTGCAGCAGCCTGGGCCAGCCAGGCAGGAGGGGTATGGCCTGGTGTGTTTTCCCAGCTGACGAGGCCTATGAGCTCTTCATCATGGGCCCAACCTATTGGTTAGTGTGCAGAGAGCTCAAAGACAGGAAGGGTTGCCTTTGGTCAGGGCTGGCTTGTCACAGGCTTCATCGCTCGAGACAGAACTGCAATGAGCCAGGAAAGTCCTGTCCTCCTGCCAGTACCTGGCTGTGGTGCCCTTTTCAGTGATGGCATTGAGTCATGTCCATGGTAGGGGCAATATGCCCACAGTTGGGAACCAGGGCAGAGAACAGGCTGCTTCCCTTCAGCAAGTAGGATGGGCTGGCCTGATGTAGGTGAACGTGGAGTAGGGTACGGGGGAACACGGGTGTGTGGCAGATGGGTTGGGGCCCCTAAGCTCCTAGAGGACAGAGCTAAACTAGGTTGTCATAAATATGGGAAGCCAGCGGAATGGGGATGAAGAGACTGTGAGTTACAGGAAGGGGACAGGGCTTCATCGAGAGGGGGGCTGGGCTGAACAGAGCATGTGAGGGTGTCAGACATTCACCGAGACATGTGAGGAGAGTTGCATCCAGCAGTTACTGGCATCTCCAGGCCAGCCCTGTGCCCAGGCTGGACACCGAAGAAAGGTGCCCTAACAGAGGAGACTTGTGTGAATGATCATGAGGCACCAGAGGCTGCACGCACAGAGAGGGAGGGAGGGGTTGGGAGGTGGTGGGAGGTGTAGAACTGGGGTGAGGTGCTGGCAAGACAAGTGAAAAATAGGTGGGACCTGGCAGCTGGCCTGATGGGAGACAGTTACTGGAGCAGCATCAGGGTTGGAGACACCAGAGTCACCTGGGATTGGTTGACTATGAGCCACTGAGGTTACTCCTAGAGCTCTGCTCACCTGCCATGGCAGCGGAGTATGTCTGTGAGCGTGGAATTACTGGGTCATGTGACTGTGTTAGCGTTCCGAGGAACTGTCGGACTGCTTTCCAAAGTAGTTGCACCGTTTTCCTTTCCCATCAGTAGTATGAGGGTCGCAGCTTCCCTACATCTTCACCAATGTTCATCTGACTTAAAAAAAAAAATGTTTTTATTGACTTAACTGATTTTAGAGAGAGATGAAAAGGAAGAGAGAATGGGAAATATCAGTGAAAGAAAGATCAATGAGAGAAAGATCCATCAGTTGCCTCCTGCATGCCCCCTACTGGGGATTGAGCTACAACCCAGGCATGTGCCGATTGGGAATCAAACTGGCAACCTCTTAGTGCATGGGAGGACTCTCAACCAATGAGCCACACCGGTCAGGGTTATCTGACTTGTTTATTCTAACCATTCTTTTGGGGTGAGGTGATTTTGAGCATCTTTTCATACGTTTGGCATTTGTGTATCTTCTTTGGGAATATGGCTATTCCAGTAATTTGTTTCCTTTCCAGTTGTTTTTTGTTGTTGTTTTTATAATTGAAGCTTTAAGAGTTCTTTATGTAGCCTAGATACAAGTTCCTTATCAGATACATGATTTACAAATATTTTCTCCCATTTTGTACCCTTTCTTTTCACTTGTATTATTGTGCTCTGAAGTATCAAGTTTTACATTTTGTTAATGTATTTTTACTTTTGTTGTGCTTTTAGTGTTACATGTAAGAAACCAATGCTTAACCCAAGGTCGCCTTGTCTCAGCACCATTTGTTGGAAAGACTGCTTTTTCCTCATTGAGTGGCATGGCACCCTTGTCAACAGTCAGTTGATTTTGAACAAGAGGGTGACATCAAGTTCTGTGTCCTCATCCCCCTCCCAGTTGAGTGGCTGCGGGCAGGCCGTTTCCGTCTGTCTCATCTACACAGTGGGCATAGAAATGCTTCTCAGCTGGTCTGTTGTGTCACGTGTGGTTATAAAAGTGCGATCACATTGAAAATTAACCTCCAGATCCTGTATCATCAGTCCTGGTCTGTCATCAGTCCTGGTCCCTCTGTGGCCTCAAACATGGCCTTACTCCCACCCCCAGGATTCTGGGTTCCCACCTGGACTCTGTGGGGTGTTAGGGCCCATGAGTCAGAGTTCCCTTAGAGGGGTGGGAGGCAGGGTGGGTCTGTGTCTGTGTGTCCTCCCCAAACCGGAGTCAGGCCTGCTGGCTCCTGGCCCATTCTTGTTTTGAGCAGTTCTTATTTTAGAACAACCACTGAGTGGAATCTTCCCAGAGCCCAGGGGGTAAACAAAGGGACTCCAGGACCTACGCACCAGCTCTTGTTTAAATTAAGAGGAAAGCATGTTTTCTTCCCCTCCGTGTGGGCTTGGCGCCTTTCATGTCTGCCCCCCGGAGAAAGGCAGTTGGTAGCCCACAAGGGGAGGAATGATGCTTGGGTCTGTGACTGGTGGTTCCTGGATTGTCAAACCACCATTCAGGCTGGACAA
>JAAGEH010000417.1:15362555-15441404 GCA_011751065.1 Lasiurus cinereus | reverse complement strand
TTTGAGCAGGCTCCTGACAGGCTGCGGGAGAGCAGGGCAGGCCTCGCTGGGGCTGAGTCTCAGGGAGAGGTGCAGCCGCCCAGCTGGAGGAGGGGAGAGGGTCTGGGGGGGCGGAGCGGTGACTGGGGAAGGGGCGGAAGAGGATTGCAGTGAGGCCACACTCTGAAGCTTGTCTGCCAGTCCAGGGGTTGGGCTATCTGCCCTGAAGGTAGGAGACACACAGCCCCTCCTGGCAGTTGTGGCCTCCATGCCTCCTCAGCCTCCTGTCCCCACACCCTCCTCCCCTCCTCTCCCCACTCAGTGCCTTCGTAGCCTTTGCCTAGGCTTAACCCCCCACCCCTGCTTTGTCCACAGGTGGCCCTGGGGTGAGGGACCCCAGGGTAAGATGGACAGGGATGTGGGTTTGGGGCCTAGCTCTCTGCCGTCATCTAATAGTCCAGCCTCTCTGGAGTTGATTTCACCCGTGAAGTGGGCTGAGAGGCAACATTCAGGAGCAGGCTGGCCCAGCAGACCCGCAGTGAGGGGTGTCCGGGACCCTTGGGGAGCCCCCTGCTTTTTCTCTTTTACCCTCCACCTGTCTTCCTGATTGGTGGGTCCTGGCTCTGGGCACTGAGCAGTGCAAACAGCCCTTCCTTTCCACCAGCCCAGTGATAGCACCCGGCCAAGCCACACTGTCCTGTCTAGGGAACCTCCTCCACAGCGAACGCCCCTCTTCAGTCTCAGACCCAGAGACACTAAGTCGGCAACCAAGAGCCTGCTGCTTTGAAGAGAAGCCCAGGGTCATGGGGGCAGCACGCTGTGGCCAGGGGAGGTTCCTGGCATCTCTGCCTTGAGGCGCGGGTGATAGGAGTATCCCATCAGGAGTGCTGCTTTAAGGAGCTGAGCATGGAAAGGGGCCCAGCTGGGAGGAGGAGGGGGAAGAAGCAGGAAAGGCCCAGCCTTTCCACCATGGCCTGGCCCCAGCGTTCCATCTATTGGTGGGCGAGAGGTAGACAGTCGTTTTGGGGGCCTTTCCAGCCTTTCTGTGAACTAGCTCTTTTTTCTCCCCTCACCATCCCAGTGAGAACCCCCTGCCCACGGTGGAGATTGCTATCCGGAACACAGGGGATGCTGACCAGTGGTGCCCGCTGCTAGAGACCCTAACGGATGCCGAAATGGAAAAGAAGATCCGTGACCAAGACAGGAACACGAGGTACTCTCCCCTGCCCCCCAGAGCCCCTGCAGCTGGCTCTGCCTACAGGCACCATCTTCCAGGCAGGTACAGAACCATCACTTCGCCCGTGACCCAGTTTCTTTCTGGGAAGGCGCCTGTGTGCCCCTAGGATGCAGGTTTCAAACCCTGCAGGAGCAAAAGCAAGCCCTGAGATAGGGTCTGACCACAGCCCAGACCCAGGTTTCAGGACCCCTTAGGAGGTGGGCAGGGCCTGAGCAGGCAAGTGAGAAGAGTTTCAGGGCCCAAGCAGCACATGGTCAAGGTCACAGAAGGGGAGGGACTCGGAATCCCACCCACCATGTCCTGTCTGTTTCCACTCCCCGGCTGCCCTAGAGAGCCCTGGGGGATGGCAGTGGCCCAAGCTGGGAGCTGGCCCTGGGTCACCACCCTTTCCTCTCTGCAGGCGTATGCGGCGTCTCGCCAACACCGCCCCAGCCTGGTAACCAGCCCATCAGTGCTCGGCTCCCACACGGCGTTCAGAAGACCAACCTGCCTCTCCATCTTTTGGCAAAGAGGGAGGCGAGGGGGCAGCCCAGGGCCATCCTGAGGAGCAGGGGCAGATGGGGAGGCCCTCCAGGTCGCCCTCCCCCAGCACACTTTCCATTTGCTGAGCCCTAGTCCCCACCCCCCATTTCTGGTCAGGAAGAGGTTTCATTTTGGGTTGTGTTTTTGCATAGGAGCCCCAGGAAGGGCTAGCAATACTTTTTAAATAAAAGGCAACAGTTCGTGTTCCATTTCTTCAAAGTGGCTTTATAAAAATAAGAATGAAGAGTATAATCCTTGCTTTTCATTGGGCCCTGCAGCTTCCCCACCTTCACCCATGCTTGGATCTTTATAGAGCAGGAGAAATGAAAGGTGTGGTCATGAGGTTCAGTGGGCAGCCCCTCCCCTACACCCTCCGCTGTGCTGGGTCAAGGTGATCAGGCCATCCCAGCCAGGACATTGCTTCTCTGGAGTCCTTTGCAGAGGCCCCATCCTACGTAGACACTGCAGGGGCTTCCCCAGCCTGGTGCCTGTGCCCAGCTACTCCAGCTGCAGCAGATGCAGCACTCTAGCCACACCTCCCAGTAGTGTGCGTGTAACAGGTGGCCTGGGACCCATCTCCACCCCTGGCTGGCACATGGCCTAGGCCAGCTCCTTCCTCCCAGGCTGATTGTGAGGATGAGAGCATGTGGAACAGCACACCTGGCCGGGTGCTGGCTTGTGGGGGTGGGGTTATGTGGAGAGGAGGCACGCCCTGGGCTCTTCCCAGCTCTACCTTCAATGAGTTTGTCATCACCTCTGCATTCTCACCTTATCTTTAATGTGGAGACGTTCCCACTCTACAGAAGGGACATGGGACACGAGTGGGTCTCACTAAGTCAAACACTGCTTGGTGAACGAGGCCCACAGCTGCACTGACTGAAGACAATGGGCCAGACCCCAGCAATGGGCAGGTGCTACCTTTAGTTGCTGGCACATCCTTCCCCAGCCAGGGCAGGGCTGAAGGTCAGGACTGCTCTGCTCCCCAGAAGTGTACAGAGGCCTCGTGGCACTTGGTTCCTAGCCTAAGTAGGGATTGGGGTTCTGGGTTGCAGGGTGTAGGGAAAGGTAGGCCTTGCTGTCTGGGCTAGGGCTCCTGTGAGCATGTTCCAGGGTGTGACAGCTCCCAGGGGATTGTCCACAAGCTCCTGCCCTTTCTCCAGGAGTGGACCTTGCTGGAGCAAGGGGCCAGCTGGGTTTCATTGGAAAGCTCTGACAAAGAAGATTCTAGGCCCAGCTGGCCTTAAAAACTAGAGGGAGTTTGCTTGGTCTGTGGGGCAGGAAACGGCCCTGGGGCTCCATAACTAGTGGGAGCCCACCTGCCTGAGAAAGGGCCCACGCACCAGGCCGGGGTCTGAGCCTGCGCTGCTGCAGGGTCGGCTGCTGCTCCACGAGGTCTACTCTGTGGCGAATATTTGTCTTCCATGCACATGACCAGCCCTGTGCTTCTGAACACATCTGGGAATAAACCGTAACGCAGTCTGGTCTAGAGCAACAAAGAAAGCTGGCCAGGTCATCTGATGCTCACTTTGCAGAAGAGGAAGGTGAGCTGTGGGGTTGGATCAGGCTCCTGTGGTCCTCGGCTACAAAGGCAGGGACTTCCCAGAGTTCTCAGTCTCAGCGAGTGCTGAGGTGAAAACTTCTCAAGGCTTTGGAGTCACAGGAAGGACAGAGCCCAGCCCTGGCTCTCCTCTACACCTGACCTCATGGAGCCTTGACTGCATCTGTCAACTACCTGTCTGTTGTTCAGTTGGAAAATGGGGCAAAGGTCCACTTGTTGGTTGTTAGGGCACCACAGGCAGGAGTCCCTCATCCCCCCCAAACCAGGCTTGGCACAACCAGAGACAGCCTAGTACTGGTCCCTGCCACCAAGATCTGGCCAACCCCTCTGGCTGGCAGAGAACAGAGGCCCACCACAAGTGGAATTTTAAATTCCACTGTTCAAGTGTGCATTGAGGCACTGGAGAGGCTAGGATGCAAACCCTGTGTCTACCATCTGTGAGCTCAAAGCTCTGCTGGGCAGCTGTGGGCAAGTTTTTGACCCTCTGAACCTCCCATCCTACCACCTACAGTTGGTCTGAGAGCAGTCCTGGGCAAAGGGTGGGCAGAGTGGTCCAGGCTTGGTGGCCCTAGGTCAGGGCTAGCAGCATCTGCCCTGCATGGTAGGGTGTGGCCAGGCGAGACAAGGGGAGCCAATGCTGTGGTCAAAGACTGCAAGTGATGCTGTTTATTCGGATGGCCAGCCTCCAGGACAGGGTGCTCTGCTGCAAGCAGGAGTTAGGGGTGGGATGCAGGCTTGACAGATGTTGGGGAAACAGGCTCCGGGGCTAGCCCTGCCTTGGGTGGAGTCCCTGCTACAGGGGTCCGGGCTGTTCCTCGGGGAGGGGCAGGTAATTGGGGTCCTCTTCTGGGGCATCTAGTAGCAGCTTCCTGTGGGGAGGGGCCCAGGTTGAGCTGAGGCCAACGTGGGTTCACCAGGGAGTTAAGAGCTGTCTGAAGGAGAGTAGTCACAGGGTTGTCACCTCCAGTACTCACAGGAAGCCGGGGGTCAGCAGCAGCCTCTTGCCTCCAGGCTGGTTGGGAAAGACGTCTTCCAGGAAGTAGTAGATGTGTCCCACAGCAATCCCTGTGGGAGAGCGGAGGACTGCCAAGGCCACTGCCTCCGTGGTCCAGAGTCCAGGGCCAGCACAGCCTGTTCGGGGATTCCATGTGCAGCTCTGGAGGCCTAGCCAGGCCCAGAGAAACCTCAGGCTTCAGAGCATGAGTGCCCAATGCCCTGCACAGACTGCCAACCCAGGATGCGCCTGGGGTTGGCCCTGAAGGACAGTGTTCCAGGACCCACGACCTGAGAACAGCGGAGTGGGAGCCATGGCTGGAACGCTGACTTACCCATCCCACCCCAAACAGGACTCACACAAGCATCAGCAGATGAGGCCTGAAGATGTGAAGCCTGTAGGCCTGCTGGCTTGTTCAAGGGGCTATAAGGACAGAGATCCTGGAGGTAGGGGAACAAATGAGAGGTCCAGGGGAGGGAGTGCTCAGGCAGAGCAGCCAGCTTTGATAGGTTGGATGGACAGACAGGCTCACCCAGCAGGTCCACGAGGATCGAGTTGCCCAGTAGCATTGAGAAGCCCATGAGTGCCCAGGGCAGGAAGGGCGCCTGGAAGGTGAGGAGGCCGAAGAAGTTGACCCTCACTTGAGGGCTGCGGCGGCTCCATACGTACACCAGCATGACGGTGAGGGCCTGGCCCAGGAAGAACAGGCTGCCCAGGAGCCCCAGCAGCTGGGCCAGAGTCAAGGTGCTAGGAGGCCCTCCTCTGGCGCAGGCCTCAGCCCTGCCCAGGGCTCCTCTGACTTGGTAAATCCCTGAAATCCCACTGGTTTCCCTGCCTCCAAAGGGTACCCTTCCCAATCTAAGGCCACATTGTGGCCTTCAGGCCCCACGTGTCTGGCCCTGCCTCTCCACCTCATCTCAGCCTCCCACCACTGCCCATCCTCGCCCCAGTTTCTCCTGCTGCTGGCATTCAGGACTCAGCCCCAAGCCCCCCACCTGGCTCTCTTTCACATCATCCTGCGGTGTGGGGTTTTTGTTGTTTTGTTGTTCTCGCACAAACCTGAAGGTCTAGCTTTGATCAGCACCTGGGGCTGAGCACACCACGCATGCTCCTAGGCAGAGTAAACCTCTCTGTCCCTCCCGGCCTGGGCACTGATGTCGTGCCCCAGGACCAACACAGGCTGGGCGCAGAAGTGCCTGGCCTGAGGTCCCGGAGGCTGGGAAGGATACAATCATAAGGACACCCCCAAAGAGAAACATGAAGACGAAGTCGGCCGTGCGGCCGCGGAAGGAACCCTCCTCCAACATGCGGCAGTAGCGGAACCTGCGGCGTCTGTATAGGAAGTGCCACGGGGCAGGGCCTCCGTTTCCCCGCTCCCGGCCGCCTCAGCGCGGCAGCCCGCCCCCTGCCCTCCCGGGTCCGGCAGGCGCAGGATACACGAAGAGCATGTTGAAGAAGAAGCTGAATCCCAGGGGCCCGAAGAAGAGGAAGTTGGTGAGGAGCCTCCAGACCTGCGAGGGGCAGGCGGTCAGGCGCGGGGCGGACCGGGCTGGGCCCACAGGGAGCAAGGGCGAGGCGACCTCACCTGGAACTTCCGGAACACGAGGTGCGGGTTGAAGTAGAGCTGGAAAGGGCTAAGGAGATCCAGCTGCTGCAGAGCCAGGGCAACGTCAGGTCTGCCGCCCGCGGGATCCCACCCGCTCCCCCGGGACACCCCCTCCCTCAGCTGTAACCGTGGCGACGCCCTTCCCGCCCGGTAGGCTCACCACGGCCGCTGTGGTTAGGACGCAGGCCGCGGTGTACGCCCGGGTCACTGCCGGCACCTGCAGGAACTCTGCCGCCAGCCCCCGCCACGCCATTGACCCTTCTCAGGTCCACGTGGCCCCCACTACGGCGCGCGCTTTAACCCGCCTCCAAGCCCCGCCTTCCCGCCGCCTTCGGCCAATCCGCGCGGGAGGGCACTTTGTGTCCAGGCCCTTGGGGTGGGGCCTGCGGCCAGACAACCAGTAGGAGGAGGGAGCGGGAAGCTGGGGGCGGGGCGGGCACGGGGCGGGTGGAGGCTTCGGGCCAATGAGCAGGCCCCGCAGTTGAGCACGTGGGGGTTGTTGTGATGGTTGCGGAGCGCGCGGGAGACTGTGCCGCCAATGAGGAGCAGCGGGCCGCGTCCCGGCCGCGGGGAAGACCAATAGCGAAGGCCCACGGGGACACTCCGGGGCCTGTTAGTGCAGAAGAGACGGGACCGGGCTCAGCCACGCTGGGAGGGGCGGGAGTAGAGAGTGGGGGCGGGGCGGGACCCAAGCGTCCGGCTGGGCGGCTGGGGGGGCCCCCGTGGGCTGGCCGCGGGCCTGACCACCAGAGGCGGTGCCGCTTCACCCACGCAAGGAAGGCGCTCGGCAGCATGCCCACGCTTCTCCGCGCGTCCAGGGCCTTGCTGGACACGTCAGCTCCGGTGGGGAGTCTTCCTGGGGGCCCGCGGGAGGGGGGCCGGGTGGGGGACTTGCAGACCCCATGGGACCCAGGATGCCAAGATGGGACGGAGCAAGTGGACGGGCTGGAGAAGGCCTCGTGATTTTGGTGGGAAAGAGAACTCCGTGATTCGTTCTAATGAATAAAGTCAACTGTTTGGCCAGCCGTGGCTCAGCGGTTGAGCGTGGACCTATGAACCAGGAGGTCGCAGTGAGATTCCCCATCAAGCCATGTGCCCTGGTTGTGGGCTAAATCCTCAAGGGGGGCGTGCAGAAGGCAACCAATCAATGATTCTCATCTTTAATGTTTCTGTCTCTCCCTTTCCTTTCCTCTCTGAAATCAATCAAAACATGTTTTAAACTTTTTTTTTTTAAGTCAACTATTTATTGAGCACCAAATGGGGTGGATCCACTAGCAGGTAAATGGAGATCTGTTCTGGCCTCATTGAGCGTGTGTGATATCCAGGAAAAAATCCAAGTGTGGCGTTGGGGAAGAGGTCAGGCAAGGGATCTAGACATGGGTATGATTCCTCAGAAAATCCATGGCATTTGTAGCCCTAGGCCTGTGTGAAATGTCCAAGGGGCACGGCTAGACTGAGAGAAGGGAGTCTGGGTCTGGGCAGAGAGAGAGGCAGACCCAGCTGGGAGGCTAGAAGAGGCTGGGAGTGTGGAGGTGGGCAAGAACCAGCCAGGAAAGGGCTTCGGAAGCAAAGCAGTGAGAAGTCCCCAGAGCCTGGGAAGAGACTACGGGATGCAGCCATGCCAAGGTTCCCGGGGGCCAGAATAATAGCAGGCCGGAGGGAAAGGAGGGTGACCAGACCAATGAGCCTTCATCACTGTGGGGACCTCAGCCTTCCTTAGATGTAAGTGTGGAAGGTGAGGGATGCTCTGGACAGGACCTGAGGTCCCTACGGAAAGCAGATTGGGGAGTTATCGCAGGTGGATCCCAAGAAGCCCCCACTCCGGAGGAGACGCTGGGATCACTGAAGGGAGAAGGTGTTCGTTTGGTTCAGGAGTGAGGAGAGAACAGCAGGAAGGGGACCCAGGAAGGAGTGAGAGCCCCTCCCCTGTGAGCCTCCATTGTCCAGCACAGGAGGCCAAGGTTATGTTCGAGGTGGGCTGGACAGAGTAGATGCCATCCTGGCAGCAGGGCGGGGATCCAGGGCCTCTGACGCCAGGGCGGCACCTCCCTGTCAGGAAGGAGCCAGCTGCGGAGGTCGGGTTTCTTGTCTGCATGGGGAAGGGGCGGCATTCCTGCCCCCAGGCACTTAGCAGGCGCTGGCTGGCCCTCCACTCGGGGTCAGGCTGGGGCTAACAGAAGGGGCTGTCATAATCAACAGGGGGGTCTGTCTCCCCTGAGACTGGGCTGATAAGGCAGGCGCCCAGTTTGGGGGTGGAGAAACACATTCCTGGAGCCCAGGGAGGGGGCGGGCCGCCAGCTGGGCCAGACATCTAGGGAGCAACTGCTGGGTTTTCTGCTGCAGACTCTCCCTTCTCAGAGGCTGGGGATATCCTAAGGTGGGGAAACTGAGGCCCAGTAGGAGGCAGAGCAGGGCCTGGGGTCCAATCCAGGCTTCTCCTGTCCAGTCTCCAGGCTAGGACAGGCAAGCCTGGAGACACCAGGTCTACTTCTTCCCTGACCCGCTGGCACCTTTAGACAGTTATTTATGGAAAGGAGCCCTGGGTACCACATGTTCCCAGGGGCCTGGAGGTGCAGGCAGGCAGGGTGCTGGGCGCTAATTTAGCTGTCTGTCCTAAGCCTGCCGGCTGGCCACCTCCTCTGCTGTGCTGAGGGCTGTGGCAGGAGGAGGCCTGTGTTGCTCCCAGACTGTCTCTCTGGCCTGGGGAACCTGCCTGCTGCTGCAGAGCCAGGGGCCCCGAGATCCCCAGGAATGGAGACACCCAGAGGACTCTTCAATCCCCTGCCCAGGTTGCCCAGGGCCTAGAGGCAGGAGAGCACCCCCGAGTGCCCACCACGCCTGCCTCACACACTAGGAGAGACTCTTGCCCGTCGGTGACTATCCAAAAACCTGGGCCTCCGCTGTCCCTCTCCCAGCCCCACATCGAAGCCGATGCTCCCCTGGAATGTTCCAGTCCTTCCTCTCCCCTCCAACACACCTCATAGCCACCACCACCTTTCTTCGGGCCTCAGCCTCTGGCTTCTGGGACTGGCCCAGATCTCTGGATTGATCATTCATTCATTCATTTTCCTCCTATCAGCCTGTATGTTCTGTTAAAAGAGGAGAGCAAGCCCAGCCAGCATAGCTCTGGCTGAGCATCTGCTTATGAACCGAGAGGTCACGGTTCGATTCCTGGTCAGGGCATTTGCCTCGGTTGCGGGCTTGGAGGAAGAGCTGGAGGCAGCCGGTCAATGATTCTCTCTCATCGCTGATGTTTCTATCTCTCTCTTCCTCCCTGGAATCAATAAACATCTATTTTTAAATAAAATTGCCCTAGCTGGTTTGGCTCAGTGAAAAGAGCATTGGCCTGCAGTCTGAAAGGTCCTGGGTCCGATTCTGGTTAAGGGCATCTACCTCAGTTGCAGGATTGATCCCCAGCCCTGACTGGGGTGCATGTGGAGGCAACCAATCAATATGTCTCTCTCACATTGATGTTTCTCTCTCTCTGTCTCTCCTCCCTTCCACTCTCTCTAGAAATCATTGGGGAAAATATATTCAGGTGAGGATTAACAAAAAATAAAATAAATAACATTATTTTTATTTTTTTATTTTTATTTTATTGATTTTTCACAGAGAGGAAGGGAGAGGGATAGAAAGTCAGAAACATCAATGAGAGAGAGACATCGATTAGCGGCCTCCTGCACACCCCACACTGGAGATGTGCCCGTAAGCAAGGTACATGCCCCCGACCAGAATTGAACCCGGGACCTTTCAGTCCGCAGGCCGATGCTCTATCCACTGAGCCAAACCGTCTCTGCGATTATTTTTCTTTTTTAAAAAAGGATATTTTCTTAAAATATAAATATATTTTATTGATTTTTTTTTTTTATAGAGAGGAAGGGAGAGGGACCGAGAATTAGAAACATTGATGAGAGAAAAACATTGATCAGCTGCCTCCTGCACACTTCCTACTGGATATGTGCTTGCAACCGAGGTCCATGCCCTTGACTGGAATTGAACCTGGGACCCTTGAGTCCATAGGTTGACGCTCCATCCACTGAGCCAAACCGGTCAGGGCAAAACCTAATTTTTTAAAATAAAGTAAATAAGAGGAGAACAAGGGAGGGTGGTAGAAATGCCTCCTACTCCAAGAAGTCCTCCTTGAAGGGACCAGAGCCCATCTATCTTCTGTGAGCCCCACACACTCAATTTCTAAATGTCATTTATTCCAAAGGCAACACATGCCGTGGTAACACACCAGAAGAATCAGAAACCAGGTACTTTTGTGCACATATTGGAGGCAGCTGCCTTTTCCTGTTGACAACACATGGTACCCCTGCTGGCCCTGAGCATCCTCTGTCAGGGCCTTTCTTCAGGGGCTGTGAGCTCCGTGCCCACTCCCTTCCCGCACATGGACCCCCGTGCCCACGGTGGGTGGGCCTCTACTGCAGCTTCCGCCAGCCCCTCCCAGGAGCAGCTGTGAGGCCGTTGGCCCTTCCTGTCTAGGTCATGGGATATTTTTAGCACCGAATCCGGAACCCACTCGGCAGCAGCTGCTTGTGGTCCAGTGCAAGAAAAACAAGCGACCCAGGTGGGCTGCATCAGGCCTGCGCAGCCGAGCGGGCGCCCTGAGCCTGGCCCTCTGAGCCTGGTCACAAAATCTGGACTTGGCGGGAATTAGGGGAGCTCTGAGTGGTATGGGCAGGAAGGAGGCAGAGACTGAGAAGGCACTAGCCAGACCCAACAGGGGAATGGCATGTGCAAAGGTCCTGAGGTGGCATGGAAAGACAGGGAAGGCAGGGGCCATGAGAAGGAGCTGTGTGGGAGGTAAGGCTGGAGAAGGCTGGAACCAGGCCGAACAAGGCTCTGCGGGCTGTGGCCTCTGTGCCCAGGGCAGTGGACAGAATTGGGCACGTGACAGACAGGGAGTGAATGGGTCAAGGAGATGAAGCCACAGACCTTAGCACTTGGCAGGGAGAGGGCTGAGACATGGGAGAGGCCCGGTTTAAGAGGGAGACCACCCATTGGTTTGGGGCAGGCTGAGTTTGGGGTGCAGTGGGGACATGACCACCTCAGCTCCTTGCCCCCTGTGGCTCTGGCCATGCCCGCAGAAGCTCTGTGCCATGTTCTCTCTCCCCCCCGCGGCTCCGTGCTGGGCCCCGGCAAGCCTCAGACCTGGACTCCAGAGCCGGATCGCCGCCTCAGGCTGTTGGTGGGCGCGGGCACTCCCACGCCCCTCCTCCAGTGCAGAGGGTCCGCTGGAAGAGTCTATAGAGTGTCCTCTAGCTTAAAGGCTGTACTCTACGCTTGGGACATTGGAGATTTCTGGGCAGGGTCCCTCCCTGTCACAGCCAGGGCTGACCCGCCCCTCCAAGGCCAGTCTCCGCTGGGAATGAGCGAAGGCCTGTGAGGGAGGATGCCCTGGGGAAGGACTGTCTCCCAGGCCTGTGGGCCTGTGTCCTCGCCTGCCTCCTCCTGAGCCTGGGATCAGGAGCCCCCACGGAAGCCGGAAGGGCATGGGAGGGTGGCTGTGGGGCCCCCCTGTCCTGCCGCCCCCCCTCCTCGGGGGGGGGGGGGGGGAGGCGGGGGACTCAGACTCTCCCGCTGAGCAGGGAGGGGAGCTTGACTGGTGCGAGGTCCACGGACAAAGAGCCAAGGCCCTCTGCGGGACTGGGGCTGCCAGCAACGAGGCTCTTGACAAAGATGGTGGGGGGATGGGAAGAGGAGGGGCGCGCTAGGCAGGGAGCGGGGCTTGAGCCCCGGTGTGGAGGCAGGAGTGGACTGTCTCATGGGGGAGTGGGGAGCTCAGAGCCAGTCCCCACGGTGGTAACAGCGCCAGTGGCCTCTCACCAGGCTCCGCACCACAGGTGTGTTTTTTATTTATTTACTTAATTTTATTTTTTTCAAATATATTTTGTTGATTTTTTACAGAGAGGAAGGGAGAGGGAAAGAGAGTTAGGAAGTCAGCTGCCTCCTGCACACCCCCTACTGGGGATGTGCCCGCAATCAAGGTACATGCCCTTGATTGGAATCGAACCCAGGACCTTTCAGTCCCCAGGCTGATGCTCTATCCACTGAGCCAAACCGGTTTTGGCTAGCCTCAATTTTTTAAATATATATTTTATTGATTTTTTACTGAGAGGAAAGGAGATAGAGAGTTAGAAACATGAATGAGAGAGAGACATCGATCAGCCACCTCTTGCACACCCCCTGTTGGGGATGTTGCCGCAACCAAGGTACATGCCCTTGACTGGAATGGAACCTGGGACCTTTCATTCCGAAGGCTGACACTCTATCCACTGAGCCACACCAGCTTTGGCTGTCTCTGATCCTTGGTGCCTGGAGGAGATGGTCCCTTCCCAACCGGCTGCCGGGTGAGCTGGCAGGGGCCTCTCCCCACCCTCAGCAGCTGCTCCTGCTGTGGCCACAATGTCAAAGCCACCCCAGCCTGTGCCCCGAGTCCCGTGTCCGGCGGGCCTCTCCCTCCCCCGCCTCGGCTATTTTGGGGCTCAGCACGCGGCTCTGTTTTGGGAGAAGCAGATGATCTGCTTGGCCGACTCAGCCAATGGCCGGGCCAGAATGTGAGACACGGAGAGAGTCCCACACGTCTGCTGCCCGCCGGGCCTGGGCTGTGCAGCCCCGGGGTGCCCTGTGGGACTGGAAGCCTATGGTCTTCCGACGCGTCACCTGCTGGCCAGATTCTCAGGCAGCTCTGACCCCAGGCTGGGCAGGGACCTGGAATGACAGGGCACTATTCTGAGAGTCCCTCCCTGTCCGGCCTCGTGGTTCGGAGGTCTGGGCAGGTGGATGGAGAGGCTCAGAGAGGCCCAGAGAGGTCCAGGGTTCACGCACCCCCCAGCTGGTGCTCATCACCGACATATCTGGAGCAGCCAGGCCCTGCTCACACCGCCGGGTGGGCTCTCCCGGGCAGGTGCTGCCCGCCCGCTGGGACGGAAACCGAGGCGTCCCTGTCCTCCACTGACGACACCCCAGGAATTGCTGCCTGCACATTTTGTTCGAGAAATTCCACCCTCACAGGCCTTTCCCTTCCATGCGGTATTAATGGCCTCTTTAACGAAACAAATGCAAGATGAGGTACAAAAGTGAATAATTCCTATAAGAATAAAACAGCCGAAACCAGTTTGGCTTAGTGGAGAAAGCGTCAGCCTGCGGACTGAAGGGTCCCAGGTTCGATTCCTGTGAAGGGCATGTATTCTGGTTGCGGGTACATCCCCTTTAGGAGGCGTGCAGGAGGCGGCTGATCGATGTCTCTCTCTCATCAATGTTTCTAACTCTCTATCTCTCTCCCTTCCTCTCTGTAAAAAATCAATAAAATATATTTTTAAAAAAAAGAATAAAACAAACATCAAGAACCTGGCTGGCATGGCTCAGTGATTGAGGATCGACCTATGAACAATTGCATTCCTGGTCAGGGCACATGCTCAGGTGACGGGTTCAATCCCCAGTGTGGGGGTGCAAGAGGCAGCCAATTAATGATTCTCTCATTATTGATGTTTTTCTCTCTCTCCCTCTTCCTTCCTCTCTGAAATCAATATAAAAAAAGGGAGGGGGGCAGCGACCGGGTTGGCTTGGTGGATGGAGTGTCAGCCTGCGGACTGAGCGGTCCCAGGTTTGATTCCGGTCGGGGGCATGTGCCTTAGTTGTGGGCACATCCCTGTTGTGGGGCATGCAGGAGGCAGCTGGTCGATGTTTCTCTCTCAACGATGTTTCTAACTCTGTCCTTCTCCCTTCCTTTCTGTAAAAGATCAATTAGAAAAAAAAAGGTTCATAAAAGCTGACAAATACTACCCCAAATCATAAAATCCAGAAAAAAATGACCTCCCTGGTCTCAAGCCTGTGGCTGCATGCCCACTGTGCCCAGGTCAGGCGGGGGTTGGTGAAAGAACCAGCATCCATTAAGCAGGCCCCTGAGATCCCCTCTGTATAGTGCAGGAAACTGAGTCTGGGATGTGGGGAGCACTCGGGGAAGGGGTGAAGGCAGACCCAAGAAAGGATGGGTGGCCTGTTTAACTCTGTCCCAGAGACCCACCAGGTGGCCCAGCCAGGAGGACTGACTGCGGGGTCCTCCCCTCTCCCCTGCCATGGGGCCAGCTTGGAGGGGCCTCCCCCCAACCATGGAATGCAGGCATCAGCACTTCAGCCTCCGGACTGACGGCCAGCCCCCCTTTCCCTTCCAGATGTGGGCGCAGCTGTATTTTTAGAACAGCCAACCACGAGGACATTCTTTCCTTCTAATTAAATGACTTCAAGTCTCCTAGCCGCAATCAGCCCCATTATTCAGTCCTCAGATATCAAAGGGTGGTCAGGAGGGGCTGCCTCAGCTGGCTGGAGGTTGGGTTTCTTTCTTTCTTTTGAACCATTAAGTTGGAAATGTGACCCAGAACTGGAGTCAGTGCCAGCTCTGGGGTGGGGGGAGGGCAGAGCTGCTCCAGGGCCTTGCGCCCTGCACCCCTGCCTGGGCTGAGGGTGCCCCACTGGGCTGTAGCTCCCATGTTCCCCCCCCCCAAGGGTAGGTTCTGTCTGAGGATTAAGAGAGAGCCTGTGCCTGCCCTCAGGATGCCCAGTGCAGGGGTCAACAGGGGGCTGAGGGCACAGACTCACAGGGGCTGAGGGCACAGAGCCCAGGAGGTGAGGATGGCTCATTCCACAGGTGAGCAGGTGGAGTCCCTGTAAACTGCAGGAGCCTCTTTGGTGTCGGCTGCCACCGGGCTGCTGGGCTTGGCGGTGGCTCACCGCCCACTCTGGTGCCTGAGGTCAGAGGCCTCCTGACCTCCACCAAGGTGTGCCTGGGAGGATCCTGGTGGGGGGCCAGGCTGCCAGGCTGCAAGCAGGGCCTTTGAGCAGCTTGCCCACGGAGCCACAGCTGACAGATGAGAAAACGGGGCTCAGAGAGGCAGAGGCAGCCCCAGCAGCTCAGCCTACGGGTGCCAGGTGCTGGGTACCCCATTCTGTGGGAGGGGCCTACCCACCACTCACCCCGGTGATGGGCCGGCCTGCTGCTAGGCCGAGCCTGGAGGTGATGCCAGGGGCCTTGAGTCCAGCCTGAGCCTTGGATTAGGGGGAAGACACCTCCCAGGACCCGTGTCCACCCCCCCTGGAGGAGAGGCATGGTGGGCCTGGACGCCAGGCCTCCCAGCCTACCTGGCGCCTAACCGGCTGGCTGCGCTGGACACAGGAAGTGAAATCGCTGCGGTGGGTGGAGCGGGGGCACCTGAGCCCCCCCACTGCGCTGGGCAGCGCTGACACAGGCCCCCCTTTGCTCCCCCGGGGAGGCGGCAGCGCTCGGCGGTCCAGAATCCTTCAGAGCCTGGGCTTTGTCGCCCCCTCGTGGCCGGACCCGGTCTCGGTGCAGGGGCGTCGGATAAATTGCGGGAAACTGAGGGGTGCTTGTTGCCGGTGGAGTCTGGGGTGGACCTAATGGGACTCCGCAGGATCTGAAGACCGAATCTCTGGGATGCCCCTCGCTCAAGCCGGGTCTCCAGGCCCGGGTAACAGCAGAGGCATTTTTAGGCCCGGATTGGGGAGGCGGACCCCCACTTCTGCAGGAGTAGGGAGCAGAAGAGCCGGCCGGTCTGGGGGTGGGGGCAGACTCGGTGAAGCCAGCGCCAGCTGCTTTGCTATTTTATTTTTTTAGGGTGAGCCTGCTTCCTGTTGCATTCCAGGGGCAGAATCCCTGCCGAGCCTCAGTTTCCCCATCTGCAGAGTGAGAGGCCCTAGCGTGTAGGAAGGAGCAGGGGGAGGGGATAAGTGGCTTCTCACGAGGGAGGGGTGTCCCCACCCAGGACTGGCCACAAGCCACGCAGTCCCCGAGCAGCTGGTGGCTCGTCACCCCTCCTCCCCTGACCCGCCCCGGGCTGGAAGAGTCGTGGCGGCGGTCCTTTCAACACCTCCCCGGTTTGGCAGCGCTCGGTCGGCATCCCGCAGCGGAGGCCTGCTGGATGTGGAAAGCTGAGAAAGCCCAGCCCCGACTTCCAGCAGGGGGGTTGCAGGCAGGGGGAGGGGCACATGCTTGACCTTGACCTTGCCTAGTCTCAGGGAGGCCTCTGTCCAGGAGGCTGAAGCCACCCGCTTGTGGGTTGAAAGATTAACAGCACTGGGCCCACAAATACAACCACGACTTTCAGATACTCCAGTTACTCTTTGCCCAGGAGAAGCCTCGAGCTCCCCAGCTTGAGGATAATGAAGGGAAAACCCACCCAAGCCAGGGGGACCGAGCCAGCACGGTGCCCAGGAGGCATTTCAGGGAGAACCAAGGAGGAGGGGAGGGCCAGTCTGGGTGTCCATAGCAGCGATCCCGGGGGGGGGGGGTACACATGGTGTGGCAGCGTCCTGGACGCAGAATGTTAAACCCAGTTCTGAATTTGGCATTTCTCCTCCCACGCACTCTCTCTAGTTTTTGCTACATATGTACATAGTCCCACCCAATGTAAGACGTTAAGTGTGGTTTGGGATACTTCCAAGCTTAATGTAAAGGGCTTTATGGTCTACAAAATTTTCTCCCTCTTTATTCACACACCATTGTGGTCTACCTGTGTGAATATGGTTCCTCTACTTCATTGTTTTCCCCCAACGAGTGGCCTTCAAATGTATCTTAACAATTTATTTCTCCATTTGGGTTGTTAACGGTTTTCTGATAGAAACAATGTTGCCTTTGTGAACAGAAGACGTTCTGAGCTTGGGATTCAGTGTTCCTCGGAGGCAAACCCGGGAGTGGAACCTCATCTTACCAGATATGCCCCGTGCTCTCCAGTTACAGTTACTGCACCAGTTCATGTTCTCATCAGCCATAGGAGCATTCGGCTGCTTCGCCCACCTTAGTATATTACCAGGGTTACACTGCCAGCCTGCTGAGTGTGAGACCGCCCGCTGTGGTGGATTCAGTTTGCATTTCCTGATGGCTAATAACAAGTGAGCACCTTTTTTTTTCATATATTTTATTGATTTTCTACAGAGAGGAAGGGAGAGGGATAGAGAGTTGGAAACATTGATGAGAGAAACATCAATCAGCCGCCTCCCGCACATCCCCAACTGGGGATGTGCCCGCAACCAAGGTACATGCCCCCGACTGGAACTGAACCTGGGACCCATCAGTCTGCAGGCCGACGCTCTATCCACTGAGCCAAACCTGTTAGGGCACTAGCTGTTAGCTTTTAGCTTCACCTTTTTCTAGTGTGTTTTAACACATAGTTTTAATTTCTTTTAAATCCTCACCCAAAAATATTTTTCCCATTGATTCTCGGAGAGAGTGGAAGGGAGGGAGGAGAGGGGGAGAAGAACAAAAGGGGGAGAGAGAAACATTCGACTGGTTGCATCCTGCATGCGCCCTGACTGGGCCAGGGATCAAACCTGCAACTGAGTGCTCTAATCACTAAGCCAAACCAGCCAGGGCAACAGTTTTAATTTTAATGATATTAAATCTTCATAGGGAATCCATGTGGTTTATCCTTATTTATCCTGAAGTTATAAAGGTGTTCTTTGTTTTCTTCTAAAATGTTTAAACTTTGCTTTTTTTTGCAGTAGACTTGTGTGTCCCTGGAATGATTTACTTTTGCATGGGGTGAGGCAGAAATCCATTTTCATTTCCCCCCCACATAGATAATCAATTGTCCCACTACCAATTGTTAGCTCATTGTTTCTCCACTAATTTTTTAAAAAATGCAAAAAACATTTTATTGATTTTGGAGAGAGGGAGAGAGAAAAAAAAACACATCAGTAATGAGAGAGAATCGTTGATCAGCTGCCTCCTGCACTCCCTCCTGGGGACCAAGCCTGAAACCCCGGGGCATGTGACCTCCTGGTTCATAGGTTGACACCCAACCACTGAGCCAGGCCAGGCCGGCTCTCCACTGATTTTTGAGAAAGAACACACAATAGTTGTTTTGAAACAATAAATCTACCTAAATAAGATATTCGCAACCGTGTGTTAACGCAACATCCTGAGCAGGTTGTGTTTGCCCCCAGAATTCGAGGATCGCTTCCCCTGAGAAACTCCACTGAGGGCGCTGAGCTCATGGGGAGGACCCCCCCGGTGAAATGGTGAAATGGTAGCACTGGCTAACTTTGTGCTTTTAAAACCCAACCCCCAGAAACGCGGCACGAGCCCCGGAGACGCCGCGGGATGCGTTCGGGGCTCTGTCCAGGGTCCGTCCACCCCAGGCTTTGCTGACTTCCTAAGGTTACTGTGCCGTCCGCGTTTCCATGGCCGCGGGGAGGCTCTTGGGCAAGTCTGGCTTCGGTTTGGCCTTCTTCCACGCTGGGCCTGAGAGAGAGAAGATTAACCCGGCGCAGCGAACCCTGTGGCTGCGCACCTCGCGGCGCGTGGGGACCGAGGCCGCACCGGCCTCTCACGTAATAAATCTCCTGGCGGCAACCCGAGACCCGGACGGGTCCTCCGCCTCCAGAGCCGCCGCTCTGCCGGGACGGACGGATGGCCGTGCTCCGGAGACGGGTGGGTCTGCCTCGGGCCTCCCAGGCCTCCCCCGCCGGGGAGCGGGTGGCCAGCTGGGCTGGGCGAGCGTGCGGGTGTCTGGCTGGAATCAAGGGCTGGGCCCTGAGAGAGTGGCCGCCGGGACAGGGCCCCCCGGGGAGAGGGGACCGGGGGACGCCCTGATCCAGATAAAAGGGAGCCGGGCAGAGGGGCTGCTGCAGGGGGTGGCAGGGGGGGCGACAGGGGTGCAGGTTCGAGAAGGAGGGAGGCAGGAACCTCCCGGAGGCCGCGGCGCCGCGGGAGGAGGACGAGGAGCCAGGGCCGGCTTTCGGGGGGCGGGGGGGGGCTGCAGCGCGGTGACCTGAGCCCTCGGCTGCGACCGGCGGCGGCGGGGACGAATGCAGGGGCTTGGCCCGGGTACCTTGCACCAGACCCCTCCTTCCCGTCTGCAGGGGTGAGCCCCAGGCTCGGCTACTGAGCAAGGAGGAGTGAGTGGCCTGTCAACCTCAGAGCTGCGCCAAGGGAGGGATGGAAGGCGAACAGGAGCCACCCTTACAGCCGCGGACGCAGGTGACCTGCTGGCGGGACACCCCCTTCCCCTCAACACTCTGTGCACCTCGGCCGCGCGCCCCGGCAGCCTGCCACTCACCGACCCTTTCAACACGCACTGCGCTTGCGCGTCCGCCCGGGCTGGGGTACAGATTGGCACTTCTCCGGGCCCCACTGCGCATGCGCCTCCGCCAGACCCCGCGGCGCTCCTGGCTCCCCCCCCCCCCAATGGTGGCGCGGCCCTCCCTCTACGCGCGCGCACCCGCGCCCGCGCTTGCACCCCGCAGCCTCTCTCCTCCTGAACGCCGGAGAAATGTGCACGTGCCCGGTGCCCTCCTGCGACCTGGACAGGTCGACATTGCCAAACCCGCCTGGCGCTGGCGTCTCAGACGAGGAATCGCAGCTCGGCGTGCACTGCACCGGCGTAGCCACGCTGGGAGGCTTAGCGGAGACGTCAGATGCACAAAACCTGTCTCGTGCTTGCTTGTGCAGTGGAGTTAGGTGTGTGGGCTCAGAAGAGCATGCAGGTGCTCATGCGCAGGTACGGCCTGGGGGCTAGCGCAGGGTTGCATGTGGCCACACTTCGGCAGGACCTGCGGACCGCAGCCGCCCGGGCTGGCATCCCTCGCGATGCCTGCGCTATTTTGTGTCCTCATTCATGCAGGCCAGACCCGCCCCGATTCTGGCTACCTCAGCTCCTTCTTTGACTGTTTCCCATCCTCACCTCTCTCCCCAAGCTTCATCTCCTCCATCTCCTGTAACACCCTGTCTGGTCCTGCTTCGCAGCGAGAATGGGGGCAGCCCACACCGCGCATCTCTGGGTTTCCCCCAACCTGCACTGATTTCTATGAGCTACCTGCACGGGGCTTCCCCTTATCTCCTTTAAGTCTATGCAGACGTCACCTTCTCAGGCCATATCCTGGACCACCCTCTCCAAACACTCCCTCACCTTCTCTGCTTCCTGCCGCCCCAGCTGGCACACTATACGCTTTCCTTGTTCATTTTGTTACTGCCTGTCTCCCACACTGGGAAAAAACACTGCACGAGGTCACAGATGTTGTCTCTTTTGTTCACGGCTATATTCCCAACACCCAGAGCGGTAAGTTTGTGGTCCAGAATAGGGAGGCAAGAAATATTTGTTCACTGAATTAGTAATCACCATCATAGTTAGTGTTTGATTGCTTTTCATGACCAGCCATGGCTCTAGGCCAAGCATGTCAAACTCAAAGGCAAACACGGGACAAATAAGCAAGGTTTAAGTTTATGTGGGCCGCAAAAAAACCAAAGCTTCCATTTTCATAGAAACGTAGGTTTATTTCAATAGAGACATGCTGAATACCAAGGGCTTAGATAAATGAGTCATTGTTAACGTAAAATAATAGAACATTTTAATAAAAATTAATATTTTTTCTCGAATATTAACTTACCAGACACTGAATAACTACACAAATTAATAAGCATAGCGCAATAAACCTATTTTTCTTGTTCTCCGAAAGCGAAATATTTCCTGTGGCGCACAGCAAACAAGTCAGTATAAGACTAATGACGTGGCAATCGGCTGCTAAAATATTTGCTGTTGCCGAAACCGGTTTGGCTCAGTGGATAGAGTGTCGGCCTGCGGACTGAAGGGTCCCACGTTCGATTCTGGGCAAAGGCACTACCTTGGTTGCGGGCACATCCCCAGTAGGGGGTGTGCAGGAGGCGGCTGATCGATGTCTCTCCCTCATCGATGTTTCTAACTTTCTATCCCTCTCCCTTCCTCTCTGTGAAAAATAAAAAAAATATATATATTTTTAAAAATTATCTTAAAATATTCGCTGTTAGTGTTAGTGGAGAGAAATGGTGCGCCTGCAGGTAGTATGTGTCAGGGAAATGAATGCAAGACGAATCAGACATTAGTGAACGTTGTAGTTCATTACTAATGATTATCTATAACAGGATATTGTAAAAATTAAGTTACGACATTTTTATTAAAACGTTTCTTACATACCCTTATATTGACTGGGCCGCAAAAATATTGGTTGTGGGCTGCGAGTTTGACATGCTTGCTGTAGGCCGTCTCCACCAACAACCTCAGCGGACTGAACCATTTCCTGCTGTCTGGCAGCTCGGCCAGCATCTCCTGCCACAGGGGCTCCCTTGTCATCATCAGGCGCTGTGTCTCTTGCAGCCTGTGGGGGGCTGTGATGTGACTACACTGAGACGCAACCCCTGGGTTCCTCCTGGAGCTTCCGTAGGCCTGAGAGGAGCTGTGGGTGGGGAGGGGCCTGGCATGGATCTGTGTGCAGACCTGTGGCAAGATCTCTGGCAGAACCCTGCCCTCTGGAGGCACTCCCCCCCACCTAAGTCCCCCCTCCACCACCCCCTCACCTCCCACCACCCCCGCACAGTATCTTGCCAAATGGTGAGTGCATGCTGTCTCTTCCCTGGCTGTCTCTGTCCTCAGCACAGTGCCAGGATGGGGCAGGCCCTTGGCATCGGACTGAGGAATGGATAAGTAGTCCTCGGGAAATTCTTCAAAAACTCTTTTAGCCAAATAACCTTCTGCCATGAATGAAACTTCTACTTATTTAAAAAAAAATAATAAATTTGATTTGTAGCACTTACTTTTTTTAAAATATATTTCTTATTGATTTTTTTTTTAACAGAGAGGAAGGGAGAGGGATAGAGAGTTAGAAACATCGATGAGAGAGTAACATCAATCAGCTGCCTCTTGCACACTCCCCACTGGGGATGTGCCCACAACCAT
The DNA here is from genome assembly GCA_011751065.1 of Lasiurus cinereus. Taxonomy (NCBI): domain Eukaryota; kingdom Metazoa; phylum Chordata; class Mammalia; order Chiroptera; family Vespertilionidae; genus Lasiurus; species Lasiurus cinereus. The sequence continues at coordinate 15,419,783 of JAAGEH010000417.1, read as the reverse complement.
GGCACGTGCCCGTGACTGGAATTGAACCTGGGACCCCTCAGTCTACAGGCCAATGCTCTATCCACTGAGCAAAACTGGCCAGGGCTGATTTGTAGCACTTTCAATTTGCAGATGAATTTGCCAAAACAAGAAAGGCAGTAGGAATTACTGGGAAAAGATCGATGACTTGATTTGTGTAGTTAGCTACTTTGTGAATGCGAGGAGGACAGCTGAGGGAAGCAGTTCCCAGTTATATGTTTGGAGGATAAGAGCTTCAGCATGCACTGAGTTTCAGAGCAGAAGACTGGGTGCGGTTCTGCTCTTTGACAGCCATGTGACCTAGGTAACGCCTCTCCTCCCTCCTCGATTTCCTCCCATTGCCTGGTTCACGCACATTGCGGGGTTCTCATTGGTAGGTTCTGGTCCTGGGAGGGCGGTGGAGGCGGTTGCTGCTCACTCCGTGTCTCCTCCCTTCTCTCCTTAAACTCAGGGCAGGGTCCTGCTCCAGACCATCTGTGCGGCTGGCATTGGTGGGACTTTTCAATTTGGCTATAACCTCTCCATCATCAATGCCCCAACCGTGGTACGTACCTTCTGTGCCTACGATGGCCAGCTGAGTGGGTGCTGGGTGAAGGCTGACAGTTGTCCCCAGCGGTGTTCAGGCCAGCATCCACTTGGTGGCACTTTCTCCCACACATCCGCCCCCACTGGGATGTCCCACAGGTACTTCCCGTTCAAATCCAGCTCTGCATCCTCCCCCTTCACCGGTACTCCTCCTGAATCCCTGATGACGCCACCGTCCAACCGGGGACTGGCGATCAGCCTTGACTCTGACACAAGTCCTTAACTGCCTCTAGCATCCAGCCATTTCTCCCCAGGTCTCTGCCGGACCCCGGTTCAGACACCCTCTCTCCTGTTTGGATTGCTGGCCCAGCCTCCTCACTGGCCTCCCTGCCTTCAGCTTCTCCCCTTCTAGATCCTCTCAAGTCTGATCAAGCCCAGAACATTCTGTGTCTTCCCAGTGCCTATAGGAATAAGGACAGACACATCCACCTGAAATCCAAGCCCTCCTGGGATCAGAGCCAATTCATGGCTCCCACCTTCCTTGCCCACTTTCATCCCTCCTGAATGCACACCGCCCTTCCTCAGACCCTCCTTTTGCTGAGAAGCCCTCTCCCCCCTGCCCCTAGCCCCCACAGAAGCCCCTCAGGAACCACCCAAATGCCATCACCTTCCTGATGTCTTCCCTCACCAGCCCCACGCTGGACATCACCCTTCCCTCCCCTGCCCTTGGTGTGGCTCTCAGCACTCAGGCTGTGTGTTGGTTGTCTGGTCCCATCTCTTTCTCCTGCTGCTTGCTCTCAGTGTTGGACCATCTGTGCATCCCCAGTAGTGGATGCTGGCCTGGCCCCTGTCGATGCTCGTTTTGGGCCTGTGGAAAGGATGAGGCGGTGAGCCCCAGGGATAGAAGCCGCTCTAACTTGCTTCAGTAAGAAGGGCCAGTGTCCTGTCACCTCGCTGGGAAAGTTGAGGGGCTGTAAACCGTGTGTTGGAGGGGGAGGAGAAGAGCTACAGGAACCAGGACCTAGGATGGAATTGGGCTCTCCTGTCCCTGCCTGGCCTCAGCCTCTGCCCAGTGACAAGACAGCAGCTGTCACCAGACTCACTTTTTAAAAATATATATTTTATATTGATTTCAGAGAGGAAGGGAGAGGGAGAGAGAGAGAAAAAAAAATCAATGATGAGAGAGAAGCATTAATTGGCTGCCTCCTGCACTTCCCCTACTGGGGATCAAGCCCAAAACCCAGGCATGTGTCTTGATAAGGAATTGAAACCTGACCAGGAATTGAACCCTGACCTCCTAGTTCATAGATCAATGCTCAACCATTGAGCTACACTGGCTGGGCCAGACTCACTTTTTATCAGCTGGGAATCCCCCAAATAAAAGACCTCCCTGGTAGCTCTCCAATCATGTGGTGAGGAGGGCAGAGCACTTCCATTGGCTACATCTGGGTCAGGTGACCACCAATCCTATATAATAAAGGGGTAATATGCAAATAGACTGAATGGCAGAACAACCAAGCAACCAATCAAAGCATAATATGCTAATGATATGCTAAGGCTGTTCAACTTCTCACTATGATGTGCACTGACCACCAGGGGGCAGACAGGGTAGGTTAGCTTGCTGCTGGGGTCTGGCTGATCTCAGGACTGAGTGAGATAGGCCTGATATGTCCTGGAGCCCTTCCATGGTCCCTCCCCTTCCCAATCATGCACCGGTGGGGTCCCTCAGCCTGGCCTGCGTCCTCTCAAAATCCAAGACCCCTCGGGGGATGTCGGAGAGCCAGTTTCAGCCAGATTCCGCAGGCCACTCCCTTGGGAGAGTGTCAGACAAGAGGCTCATGGCTGGTGAGGGCTGCTACAGCGCCAGCTTCTCCGGATCGGGACTGATGGGGCGTGAACCCTCAGCAAGCACAGTGGGGCCGGGATGAGCAGGAGCTGCAGGTGGGAGCTGCAGGCAGTGTAGACTGCGGGTTTTGGCCCAATCCCTGCAGGCCACCCAGAGGGACCCCACCCATGCACAAATTCATGCACCGGGCCTCTAGTAGGGGCTATAACTGACAAAGGAAGAAGTGGGTAGCAGAAGCCCGGGCTGGGAGCACATTCTGGGCAGAAATGATTCTAGCCGCCAGCCCCTTGAAGAAAGGAGGAGCTGCCAGTTTTAGGAAGGGAGGTCTGAGCCAGCTGCATTTGTTGACCTGCTCATCCAACAAGCATGTGAGTGCCCACAGTGCAGACTTACTTGTGGGCACTCTCATGTCTTGTCTCCTGCGTGCCATCCCTAGCTCATGTCCTGGAGCCCTTCCATGGTCACTCCCCCTATGGGGCTTTCTTGGTCTCGGAGCCTCCCTGATCTCACTGACTGGTCACTTCTGAGGAGTTCCCGTCAAGGTTGGCTCTTGTGGGCAGATCCTTCCTCCAGGGAGACCTCGTGGGTACCAGGCCCAACACGAAATCCCTGCCCTCCTTCCTCCCTCCCTCACATCTGGGTGGGAGGCCCTGTGGCGACACTGACATTTCATCTCTGCCCAAGGGAGGGGGTGTCGGGGTCTTTCCCACGCACAGTCATTCCTAACCACGTGGCCTCTGTTTCGTTTCCGGAGTGGCGGCTCTGGGGGTGGGGTGCCGGGGAGTCTGAACTCCAGCAGCCCTGGCCTGTGGCTCAGGCGGCGGGCCAGTCATTGCACCTCTTTGGGCCTAATCCCCAGTCTCACCAGTGAGCAGCGTCCTGTGTTCTCACAGGCGAGTACTTGCCACAGTCGGGGCCCCACGGAGACATGCAGCCCACTCCGGAGAAGCCAAGTAGTTTATTTATTTATTATTATTATTTTTTAATATATATTTCATTGATTTTTCACAGAGAGGAAGGAAGAGGGAGAGAGAAACATCGATGAGAGAGAGACATTGATCAGCCACCTCCTGCACGTCCCCTACTGGAGATGTGCCTGCAACCAAGATACACGCCCTTGACCGGAATCGAACCTGGGACCTTTCAGTCTGCAGGTCAAAGCTCTATCCACTGAGCCAAACCGGTTTCGGCAGAAGCCGAGTAGTTTAGATACCACAAAGGACTGAGCGGGGCATTGAGAGCACACAGCCAGAGGGAGTGCAGTCATAGCGATGCAGACCTAGCAGCACAGAAGGGCGGCCATGAAAGTGAGGGTGACCTTTGGCCTCTGGCCCTGTGTGTGGTTTCGTTCTCCCTGTGAGGAGAAGGCCTGGCCTGTGTAGCCCCCTCGCTGGGAGGCTGACTGGCATCTCTGTTCACAGCACATTCAGGAGTTCACCAATCAGACGTGGCAGGCGAGGACCGGCCAGCCACTGCCGGACCACCTGATCCTGATCATGTGGTCCCTCATCGTGTCTCTGTACCCCCTGGGGGGCCTCTTTGGAGCGCTGCTGGCTGGGCCGCTGGCTGTTATGCTGGGAAGGTAAGTGCTTCCCGTGTGCCTCCTGGGACCTGTACTGAGGGGTCTGCAGGCCGAGGAATGTGGGGGAAGGGGGGTACCGGGCAGGCCCCAGCCTCCTACTCTGCCTGTGGTTTCACCATGAGAGTCACAGTTCCAAGTGGATTCGGCAGAGGGAGGAGTCTGCGTGTGATGGGGAGGACTCCCGCGTCTAGGTCCACCTCTGCCAGCAAATGCCATTTGTAAACAGTAGCCTCATTTCCCACTTTGTAACCAATCTGTATCTATTTGTTCATCAGTTTATGTTATTACATGTTTGCTTCCCCTTTGTAACCAGTCTTTCCTTTCTTTTGTTTTAAATATTTTTAATGATTTCAGAGAGGAAGGGAGAGGGAAAGAGAAATAGGAACATCACTGATGAGAGAGAAACATTGGTCGGCTCCCTCCCGTGCACCCCACACTGGGGATCAAGCCCACCACCCAGGCATGTGCTCTGACCAGGAATAGAACTGTGACCTCCTGGTTCATAGGTCGACACTCAACCACTGAGACATGCCAGTAGGGCTCCTGGGTCCCCTTCTTCTTTTTTTTTTTTTTTACAAAGGATTTTGAAGAGAGGGGTGCTTAGTCTGAGGGATAAAGCCGTACACATAAAGCTGTCATTTCCAGCTGTGGGACAGGCAGGAAGGAGAATGGTTTGAAGTGCGTTGGGGCATACCACGTGTGACCCAGGTACCGTGGCTAGAGATCCTTTCCACTCAGTTGCTGAGAGCCCTTAGCACAGTTCACACACACACACACATACACACACACACACACACACACACACACACACACACACACACACACGGGTCTGATTAGGGCTGGCCGGGGTTGCAAAGAGGGGCCCCCAGGGATGGTCCCTCTGGACTGGCCTGAGCCTGTCTTGCCTGTGCCCCCCCCCCCAAGGAAGAAGTCCCTCCTGGTGAACAATGTGTTTGTGGTGGCCGCGGCGATCCTGTTTGGCTTCAGCCACAGAGCAGGCTCCTTCGAGATGATCATGCTGGGACGGCTGCTCGTGGGAGTCAGCGCAGGTACGGAGTGGGGAGGGGGGCTTCGCACCTGCCTCTCCGTTCCTGCTCATTCATGTACTCTCTTCATTCATTCATGCACTCTCTTCATTCATTCATTTATTCTCTTCACCCATTGATTTACTTTTCACTCATGCCTACCTTAATTTTGCAAAGTAAGATTAAGAATGGTTTATCTTAAAAGGTTCATATAAGTAGACATTGAAAGTGCACATAGGAAAATCAAAACGTATATAGGGGTGTGAGGACAAACATTCCCAGATCCACACTAACAGGGGTCCTGCGTTTGAGTAACGCGCTAAGGAGACATGAGCTTCAGGCAGCCAACGTGTAAAGGCATCTAAGATGAGTTCTCTGATCTTCCAGACAGAGGCGGACAGCCAGTTAGGGGCTCCTCAGTTTGAGGGGGCCTGTAATGTGAGGGAGCAGAATTTGAGCACATCCATCTGGGCTCCTAGGGGTCCCCATCAGCAAATCCCCTCTTGATCCCTACCGTGTAAACGGCCAGGTGTGAATGTCTATATTAAGAATCCAGTCCCGTAAAACAAAGTTTGTAAAAATGTAGTGGCTTCTTGTGTGACGGTTCCTGTGGGTTGGGACCTGGGAGTGTCTGAGCCCAGTGGCTCAGGCTGAGCCCTCTGGAGGCTGGGATCACGCTGTTAGGCTAGGCTGCCGTCACTGAGGGTTTGAGGATCTGCTTCCAAGATGACTGTTGGCAGGGGGCTCCCACGTGGTGGCTGGTTTCCTCCAGCATAAATGGTCAAAGAGAAAGATGAGTATGTGTGTGTGTGTGTGTATGCTCAAGGAGGGAGTCCCAATTTGAAAATATATACAGTATATTTTATTGACTTCAGAGAGGGAGGGAGAGGGAGAGGAAGAGAGAAACCTCAATGACAGGAGAATCATTGATAGGCTGCCTCCTGTACGCCCCCTACTGGGGATTGAGCCTGCAGCCTGGGCATATGCCCTGACCGAGAATAGAACTATGACCTTCATAGGTTGATGCTCAACCACTGAGTCACGCCAGCTGGGCTGTTTTTTTTTTTTTTTTTAATTTTTTAAAAAATATATTTTATTGATTTTTTACAGGGATGAAGGGAGAGAAAGAGTTAGAAACATCGTTAAGAGAGAGAGACATCAATCAGGTGCCTCCTGCACACCTCTCACTGGGGTTGTGCCAGAAACCAAGGTACAGGCCCTTGACCGGAATCGAACCTGGGACCCTTCAGTCCTCAGGCCGAGGCTCTCTCCACTGAGCCAAACCGGTTTGGGCTGGGCTGTTTTTATGTCCTAAGCTCAGTAGTCGTACCCGGTTAGCTTTGCAGAGGTCTCCTTGTGAGAAGTGAGTCACGAGGAGCAGCCACACTCCGGGGAAGAGGAACGAGGCCAGACTTGGTCTGCGTGCCCCGAGGACGAGGACCCAGCACAGAGGGAGGTCCCCACCTGTTTGGAGGGAGAGCAGGGCCCCTCTGAGGCTTTGCACCGATGCATCACCTTCCTCCCAGCTCCCTGCACCCGGTGCTCAGAGCGCGCAGGCCCTTGATGAGACCCGGCTCCTGAGCCCAGGCCAGGCAGGGAGGGACCGGCACTCCCGCAGGTGGATGGTGCTCAAACACCGGCCCCTAGCGTTTGGCAGCGGTCCCATCTGGGGTGGGCAGGGGGTGCTGTCCAGGTCTGTTCCCCTGCTGGCTGCCTGGGTGCCCGGTGTCTCTGCAGAAGTCAGGATGAGGTGAGTGCGACCGCAGTGGTGGTTAGTGACAGTGTCGCTGTGAGAGCTGGGCAGCGGGTGGGCATCAGATGCTGCCCTTCCCTCCTCCCACCGCCCACTCTGCCCCCCAGGAGCCCTTGACATTCATCCCAGTGACGGGTCTAGCGAGATTCGATGACCAGAGTGGGACTGTGGCGAGGGAACAGGATGGGCTGATCTGTGAAAGACGTCTTTCTATCATCAGAGGTCCTGGGGGCGGGGGGTGGGGGGAACCTGGGGTCCTCCTGGCACTACAGCAGGTTGTGGGGGCCTGTAAGCATATGGGGTGAGGGAGCAGCTCAGGGCCAGGATTCAGGAGATTCGGGGCCAGGAGGTGGGGAGTCAGGCCCGGGCATTGCAGGGAGGGGTCCAGCCTGCAGTCTGACTGTCTGTGTGCACACGGCCAGGTGTGAGCATGAGCATCCAGCCCATGTACCTGGGGGAGAGTGCCCCCAAGGAGTTCCGAGGAGCCGTGGCCATGACCTCAGCCATCTTCACTGCCCTGGGGATCGTGATGGGACAAGTGGTGGGACTCAGGTAAGTGTCCCCCATGAGCCAGTAAAAGCCCTTCTTTGCCTAGACTCCTCCCCACCTGTGACGTAGATTAGGCTGACATACTCCCTCACATCTGGTTGGATCACAGGCCAACCCCTAGACCAATCATGTGGTGAGGCTACATCTGGGTCAGGTGACCACCAATCCTATATGATAATCCTATATAATAAAAGGGTAATATGCAAATAGACCGAACAGCAGAACAATCGAATAACCAGTCCAAGTGTGATATGCTAATGATATGCTTAGGCATAGCATTGCTTCTTTGTATTGCGAAGTGAATACAAAGGAAGCGAAACCTGTCCGCTTCCACCTGCCAGTACACAAAACGGGCCTCAGTGTGAATCACACTTCTCGCCCTCTCCGGATCAGGAAGCGGAAAGCAGGTCTTAACAGACGAGAGTGGGGAGATTTGGGCTTTTGAAGGGGAGCTTGTCTTGGTCATTCCAGAAAAGAGAGGAGAAGGCAAAGCCTGGCGTCCTGGGAAAGGAGTTGTTAGGGAGAAGGTGGGGCCACGGGCTGGGGTCCTTACCTGGTGGGAAGGGGCTTGGTGTCCAGGCCCAGAGCTGGTCAGGAAGAAGCACAGAGCCATGCAGCCCCTCTGCCCTCAAAGGGCAGGCAGGCAAGTTGGGGGTGGGGTGGGGAGCAGGTGGATGTGTCTGGCACGGAGGTGTCTGGCTGGCGTCTGCTCTGCCTCTCCAGGGAGCTCCTGGGTGGCCGGCAGGCCTGGCCCCTGCTGCTGGCCAGCTGCCTGGTGCCCGGGCTGCTGCAGCTGGCCTCCCTGCCCCTGCTCCCCGAGAGCCCGCGCTTCCTCCTCATTGACCGTGGCGACACTGAGGCCTGCCTGGCAGGTGAGTCCCTGACCTCGGGCCCCTAGACCACTCTCGACCAATGGGCGCATCTGCCCAGAGCATGTGGGTCCCCTTTTCTCAGGGAAAGGTTGTCCCTCTCTTTGTGCCACAATCCCTTCAAAACCCCAGGGCGGTGCGGAGAAAGCTCCCCACACGGAGCATGAAATACCATGTACGACCTCACTGGCCCAAGGCCAGCAGGGTGCTGATGGCCTTACTCATTAGCTGTGGCCACAGTCGTGATGCCCCAGAATGATCCCCACATCTTCAGCTTAAAATACAACCATTTACCCCGACCAGGTGGCTCCATACACCAAAAAGGTTGCAGGTTCGATTCCTGGTCAGGGAGGCAAAGCTTCTCTCTCTCTCCTTCTCTCTCTCTCTCCTCCACTCTCTCTCTCCCTCTTCCTCTCTTTCTAAAAATTAATAAACATATTCTCGGGTAAGGATTGAAAACAACAACAATCATTTACTTTACTTTCTACTCATTGACTCACTGGGCTGGTGTCAGAGGCAGCTGAGGATTGGCCGGTCCAGGCTGGTCTGGTCTGGAGCAGTTCAGCTCTGCTGCACATGCCTCTCTCTCTTTGTGTCTCTGTCTCTCTCTCTTTAAAAATGTGTTTATAGCCCTCGCTGGTTTGGTTCAGTGGATAGAGTGTCAACCTGTGGACTGATGGGTCCCGGGTTTGATTCCGGTTAAGGGCACCTGCTGGGGTTGCCAGCTTGATCCCCAGTAGGGAGCGTGCAGGAGGCAGCCAATCGATAATTCTCTCTCATTGTTGATGTTTCTATCTCTCTTCCTCTCTCCCCTTCTCTCTGAAATCAATAAAAATATATTTAAAAAAAAAAAAGAAAAAGAAAGATTTTTTTTGTTTTTTATTATTAAACTAACCTAGCAAGTTTGGAATAAGTTAAATTTAATTACAATTTCTCCTTTCCGAAGGTCTTTTTGTGCTCATGTTTATTTTATTTTATTTTATTTTAAATCCTCACCCAAGGATATTTTTCCATTGATTTTTAGAGAGAGTGGAAGAGAGACGGGAAGACAGAGAGAAACATCGATGTGAGAGAAATACATGTATTGGTTGCCTCCTGCATGAGCCCAACCAGGGCCTGCAACCCAGGTATGTGCTGGTGTTTGTCCTGCCTCCTCACCATTCTCTGTCTGGTCTTGGAACCAATACCCTAAGTCACAGGCCTTAGTTATGGGTGGCACCCACTCCTGTACCGGTTTATTGATCGTTTTTTTTTTATTTCTGCCTAACAATCGCTGCATCTCAGTGGCCAGAACAGAAGCAGCTGCGTAGCTCGAGCCTCTGTGAGTTCTCTGGGGTTGGCTGATTCGGGCTGGCTCTGGCTGGTGGCTCTGCCCATTTCGGTCCTCATGCAGGTCTACTGGGCATCGGCCGATCTGTGCCGTATCAGCTGGGCCATCTCGGCTCCTTCTGGGACCCTTGGGCCAGCCTAGTGAGTTTTTAGGAGGATGGCGAAATAGAAATGAGCCAGGCCCCTGAAGGCGTGGGTTGGAACAGGGCCATGCTCTCCCTCCAGACTCGGCCAGTCGCTGTGTTTTGTTGGATGGATCCTCCGAATCCCCAGGTTCTACAGTCCTTTCTGGTCCATGAGGCTGTGAACTGACAGGGACAGGAAGGCCATCCCATCGGACCACCTGGGGCCCAGAGAGAGAGAGTGGGGAGTTGGGGAGAGGAAGCTCATTGCGGGGGACCAACGAGATGCCAGGGGAAAGAGAGCTCAGCACCCCCTCTTCTGTGCCAGCGCTGCAGAGGCTGCGTGGCTCGGAGGACTTGGCGGTGGAGCTGGCAGAGCTGGAGGAGGAGCGGGCGGCCTGTCAGGGCCTGCGAGCCTGGCGCCCCTGGGAGCTGTTCCAGGACCGCACCCTGCGGAGGCAGGTGGTGAGCCTCGTGGTCCTGGGCAGCGCCATGGAGCTCTGCGGGAACGACTCGGTGAGATTCCCCGCCCCGCCCCGCCCCGGACTGTGTGCTGCAGGACCCCGGGAGCCACGGGAGGCGGCAGGCAGCCAGTGCCCCAGAGCCGCCCTGTGCCCGCCCCCCCAGATGTACGCCTATGCGTCCTCCGTGTTCCGGGAGGCGGGAGTCCCGCAGGAGAAGGTGCAGTACGCCATCATCGGGACCGGGTGCTGCGAGCTGCTCACGGCCTGCATCAGTGTGAGTCTGGCTCCGGGCGGCCTCCCCCAGCCTGTGGAAGAGGGGGGTCCGGAGTACTGACACCCTGAGAGTTTCGTCCTCTTCTTTAAGCCATTCCCCACTCCAGGTCACTCTGTTAAAATATGGTGGCGGGGGGAGGGGGGGTCAGCCAGCATTTACTGCACCTACTATTGGCTGGACACTCAAACCACTATTTTGAGATGAGGGAACTCGGTGAAGTTGGTGGCCATGGGAAATGAATTTCTTTTCTTTCTTTCTTTTTTTTAAATATATTTTATTGATTTTTTACAGAGAGGAAGGGAGAGGGGTAGAGAGTTAGAAACATTGATGAGAGAGAGACATTGATCAGTCGCCTCCTGCACACCCTCTACTGAGGATGTGCCCGCAACCAGGATACATGCCATTGACCGGAATCCAACCTGGGACCTTTCAGTCCGCAGGCCGACGCTCTATCCACTGAGCCAAACCGGTTTCTGCGGAAATGAATTTCTTAATCAGCTGAAGCAATGAACTGCTCCCTACCCCATCATCCGCTTCCTCATGAGGCCTCTCCCCACTACTCACCCCAAACCAAGGGGACCATGCCCGGGGTCCCCGCCAGTTACTGAGGCCCCTTTCCTTTGCAGTGTATGGTCATTGAGAGGGTAGGCCGGCGGGTGTTGCTCATAGGGGGATACTGCCTGATGACCTGCTGGGGGAGCATCTTCACCGGGGCCCTGTGCCTGCAGGTAGCTGGCGGGATGAGGAGGGGGGCTGGGTGCCGGCCGATCCCCACCTCACCCCGGCCTCCTGCTGCAGAGCTCCTTCCCCTGGATGCCCTATCTGGCCATGTCCTGCATCTTCGCCTTCATCCTCAGCTTTGGCATCGGCCCCGGTGAGCGGGCTCGAGCGGTTCTGGGCTTTGGGACTTGCTGAAGGAACATGGGCCCCTGGGTGAAAGATGGGTGGGTGTGAGTGCAATATCACCCGCATGCCCCACCCGGACCAAAGCTTCTGGAAGAACACCAAGGGGTCCCCACTGCCATATCTGGGGACTTTCCCTGGCTGGCAGCCCCCTGTCCCTCCCCTCCTTTCAGCCGGAGTGACAGGGATCCTGGCCACGGAGCTGTTTGACCAGATGGCCCGGCCTGCTGCCTACATGGTCTGCGGGGCGCTCATGTGGACCATGCTCTTCCTGGTTGGGCTGGGGTTCCCCTTCATCATGGTAGGCCTGCCCCTCCCCCCGGGGGAGCCGCCTTAGGTTTTGTCCCTGTCTGCATGAGCACCCCCAGTGGGAGGCCTCCACCCAAGGAGACGGAGACTAAAGGGGATGGGGCTTATCTAAGCAGAGAAAGACAAGTCCCTCTTTCTGACCTGTCGTGGGGCCTTGCATGGTGGGGCCGAGGAGAGCCACACTGGGTCTCAGGGTCTCTTTCAACCTCTAGGAGGGACTGTCCTACTTCCTCTATGTGCCTTTCCTCGTTGTCTGTGTCTTTGGGGCCATCTACACGGGCTTCTTCCTTCCTGAGACCAAAGGCAAGACCTTCCTGGAGATCTCCGAAGAACTGCACAGACTCAACTTCCCCAGGCGGAGCCAGGGCCCCACGTGGAGGGGCCCTAAGGTCACCCAGTCCACAGAGCTGTAGCCCCCCGGTGGTGGCTGAGGCCCAGATCTAGCTTCCGCTCCACCCGTTGCTTCCTCTCCATTTGCTAGCTCCTGTATTTGTTCGTTTCACGAGTGCTTAGTAAATGAGCACCTACTGTGTGCGCAGGAACGTTGCCAGGTGCCTAGCAATAGCGGTGAGCCAGAGAGAGGGATCCTGGGCCTCTTGGTGTTCCCCACCTAGAGGCCGTTAACAAACAGGAAACCAAAGAAAACATAACTACAAACTCAGGGAAATGCAGTGGGAGAAAATCACAGGTTGTGAAAGGTGTGCATTGCCTGGGGGTGGAAGTGCAGGTGGAGCTGACCTAGTTTGAGGGACATGCATGGTCAGAAAAGGATTTTCTGAGGAATTGATTTTTTTTTTTTTAATGAACTTTATTGGCTCTGGTTGGGAAGCTCAGTTGGTTCAAGTGTCGTCCTGATATGCCAAAGGTGTGGGTTTGATCCCCGGTCAGGGCACGTACAAGAATCATCCAATGAATGCCTAAATAAGTGGAACAAGTTGATGTTTCTCTCTAAAACTCAATAAAAAAAATTAAAATAAACTACTGAGGTATAATTTGCATACAATAAATTGTATCCACATTAAGTATACATTGATGAGTTTTGACAGATTTACCTACTCATGAAACCACCAAACCTACAGCAATCAAGGTAGAACATTCACATCACCCCAAACTCTCCCTTTGCAATCAATAATGCACCCCTTCCCAGCCCTAAGCAAACACTGACCTGTTTTCTGTCACTCTAGCCCAGATTGGCCTTTTCTATCTTGAATTTGACATAAATCCATGCTGTCTGTATGCACTGCTCCAGATGAAGCTTTAAAAATTCATGCAGGTTATTGCATGTGTTAATATATACTACTTTGTATTTCTGGGTAGTCTTCCACTGTATGGATATAACACAAGTTGCTTATCCATGTACCTGCTGGTGGACATTTGAGCTGTTCTGATCCTTGGCCACCATGAATAAAACTGCTGTGAACATTCCTGCACCGGCTGTTGTGTAGACAATGTTTTCATTTCTTTTGGGTCAATTGCTGAGTCTAATGATGAAGGCTGCTTGGCCAGAGTGACTCAGTAGGTTGATTGTTGTCCTGTGCACTGAAAGGTTGCAGGTTAAATTCCCAGTCAGGGCACAAACCGGGATTTCAGGTTCAATCACTGGTTGGGGCACATACAAAAGGCAACCCATCAATGTTCTCTTCCTCTCTCTCACCACCTCCTCTCCCTTCCTTCCTCTCTATAAGCATGTCCTTGGGTGAGGATTAAAACACACACACACACACACACACACACACACACACACTAATGAAGGTATGTTTAGCTGTAGAAAAAACTTTTTCAAAGTGATTATACTGTTGGACATTCCCACTGGCAATGTGTGAGAATTCCAGAGTTCCAAATCCTATCAGCACTTGTCCTGGCAATCTTTGTGAGTCATTCTAGTGAATGCATAACGGTGTCTCATTGTGATTTAATTGAGGTATTTCCTTGATGACTCACAATGTTGAGCATCTTTTCATCAGCTCAGAATGGCCATTCATCTATTCTCTCTTGTGAAGAATCTGTCCAAATATTTTGTCTATTATATATTTTAAGATTTCATTTTTTAGAGCAGTTTTGAGTTCACAATAAATTTGAAAGATACAGAGATTTCCCATATGCCTTCTGCATGCCCCCCCCATCCCCGCCCCGCCCACAGCACCTCCCTCATTATCAACATCTCCCACCAGAATGGGACCATTATTACAATCAATAAACCTACATATCACTGTCACCCAAAGTCTATAATGCACATCAGGGTTCACTTTTGGGGTGGTGGAGTCTATAGGTTTGGACAAATGTCTAATTCTATGTACCCACCACAAGGTAACACAGAGTGTTTCACTGCCCTAAAAATCCTGTGTTCTGCCTGTGGTGGGGGTTGGAGGGAGAGTGCCAGCCTCAGAGCTGGTTATTGCGAGACAGGGAGAGTCTGGGCTAGGCCCCTGGGGGAATGGTCCGTCCACTGAGAGGGGCTCCCTCCCCCACTTGGCCCTCTTCTGGGTCTCACCTGGGCCAACCTCCTGACCCAGAGCTGGTTAGGAAGAGGCACAGGACATGCAGCACCTCTGCCTCAAGGGGACAGGGAGGCAGGGGCAGGGCTTTGCCAGGAGGCTCTGGCCCAGTCTCTCCTGTCTCCCCAGTAGTTTCTGGGTGGCCCACAGGCCTGGCCCCTATTTCTGGCCGGCCACCTTGCCTGGGTGCTCCAGTGGGCCTCTGCTCTTCTTCCTCAAGAGCCTAGGAGACCTCCTCATTGTCAGTGGAGACCCCAGGGCTTGCCTGGAAGACACCTTCGGATACCGCGGGGTGAGGGGCACCAGCGGGGGTGATGACCCCAGGTCTTCTTCCACTATGACTAGAGGGGGTGGGGTATTTTTGCTTGTCTCTGCTGAGACTTTTACCACATTCAGTGCAAAGGACACAGGGACTGGGGCCAGGGGCTGCTGGGTTGTTTTAGCAGGAAGGAGTGATGTGGTTAGCATTAAGTCTCTAGAAATTTTCCCCAGATTCACTTTTCTATCCCATTTTTATTTCAATTCAGCAACTCCTTGTACTACAGACATAAGGATGGAAAACATACAACATATTCTGGCCGGATCCAGGTTCCCAGGAGTCACAGGTCAATACAAATGATTTTGGGCCATCACCTCTTCTGCCAGGCCCTCAAAATGGTCGTTTCTAATAGATGGGAGAAAAAATTCTCAAATTTGACCAATCCCCTATGGCCAAATGAAAGGCCAGTGGCTCCTTGCACACACCCTTCTGTGTGGAGGCTGGCGGGCACAAAGTTGTTTCTCGAGCTTACTAAATAACGTGCCCTCAGCCCTGACCGGTTTGGTGGCTCAGTGGATAGAGCGTCGGCCTGGGGACTCAAGGGTCCCAGGTTCGATTCTGGGCAAGGGCATGTACCTCAGTTGCGGGCACATCCCCAGTAGGGGGTGCGCAGGAGGCAGCTGATCAATGTTTCTAACTCTCTCCTCCTCTCCCTTCCTCTCTGTAAAAAATCAATAAAATATATATATTTTTAAAAATGTGCCCTCAGAACTCTAAGATGAAGAAGAGACATTCATGACATCAATGTGTTCAACTTGAACCTGGGTTTCAGATTAGAAAGGAAACTTGCCCAAACCGCCTATCATCAGTAAGTTTTTTTTGTTTGTTCTTAAATATTTTTTAATTGTTTTTTTTAGAGGGGAAGGGAGGGAGAAAGAGAAACATCCACGTGAGAGCAAAACATCGATCACCTTGGGCTGGTGGCCTGACCGGGATTCGAACCAGCACCTGTCAGTGCACGCCACCTGAGCCAGAGCGTCACCGGGGAGCTTCAGTTAGCACGGGTGACCTTTGTGTGAAGGCAATGCAGGCCTCTCTGTGCTTCCGCTTCTCTCCTGCCTTCTTTTGGGCCCTGCTGGCGGCAGCGCTGGGCCTCTACTTACTTCTGTCCCTCCGCTCCCTGCCCTTGGCCCTGTCATCCCTGAAATCCCGCTCTCGGGCCCAGTCATTGCCAGGCCACACCCTGCCGGGCTCTCTTTCCTGCCGCCTCTTCTCCCGGCCCCCATGGTCTCGCTCCCTTGTCCTCGACTCCCAGTGTCTCTCTCGGGATCGGGATCGCTCCCTCTTTTCCCTTTTCCCCTCTCGGTACTGATCGCTTTTAATAACGGGCAAATTAATGGGTTTCCGGAAAGGCCGATCCCGCCCCCCAAATCTCAGTTGCCCAGATTCCTTTTTCCCCCCCAGACCTCCCCCGAGCCGCCGAGGGATCCAGCCCTTGAGGGTCCGTTCCAGTTCGTAGTCCACAAATATCTCATGCTGGTCGATGACCAGGCCGTCGGCGTCCCGGTAGGCTTTGAGCAGGGAGCGCTCCTCCTTGTACTCGATGAAAGCATAGCCCTTGGAGAAGCCCGTGACCAAGTCCCTCACCAGCCGGAGCCGCCGGATGTCCCCGTAGCGGGAAAATACCTCCTTTAACTTCTCCTCTTTGGTCTGCAAGTTTAGTCTTGCCACAAACAGGGTGAGGAGGGGGTCCCCCGTGACGCCTTTGTTGGGGGTGTACTGCGCCAGCATGGCCCTCCAGACGGCGCGGTCGTGGGGGTCCTCATCCGTGCCGTCGATGCTGCCAGCTTTAAGGGGGTCATACTCCTTGGCGATGGGCATCCAATCGTTCATGTTCTAGGAAGGACCACAGCAAGCATTTATGTAGCACCTATTGTGTGCTACTCATTTGATCCTTACGACAACCCATGTCACAGACACCATCATTCACCCCCCTCTTTAATAGGGAAGGGAGTGGATTCCCAGGGGCTGAGGCCTCCCAGCTAGAAAGTGGGGGAGACAGCACCAGAACCAGGCCATGGGGCTCTGAGGTGCTCTCACCCACACTCCCCCACCACCCCTCCCCGGAGGAGGCAGAGGGCACCCTCACCTGAGTTGGGTATATGTATTATCCTCCAGCTTAACCACCACAGGGAACTTTCTAACTCCAGGAACTAATTGTAATGTAGAGATTGAATCAAAATCAAGGATCAAAAGCCAGGCTCACCTATTAGAGACTTTAAAATGGTCAGGAAAACCAGCCTGGGCACCGCTACAGAAATGTCATTTTTAAAAACTTGACTACCGAGGCCCTGGCCAGTGTGGCTCAGTTGGTTGAGCATCAAAACATTCACTGAGCCGAGACCGGTTTGGCTCAGTGGATAGAGCGTCAGCCTGCAGAATGAAAGGTCCCAGGTTCGATTCCGGTCGGGGGCATGTACCTTGCTGGCGGGCACATCTCCACTGTGGGGCATGCAGGAGGCGGCTGATCGATGTCTCTCTCTCATTGATGTTTCTGACTTTCTATCTCTCTCTCTCCCTCTCTGTAAAAATCAATAAAATGTATTTTAAAAACACACACACACACACACACACACACAAAAAAAACATGCACTGAGAGCCACTGGCTCAATTTGCCCATCAGGGGTGTGCAGGAGCCAGCTGCTAGAGGTTTCTCTCTCACTTGGATGTTTCTCCCTCTCTCTGCTCTCTCTAAAATCAATAAAAACATTTTTTTCAAAAACTTTTTTTTTTAACTCTACTACCAAGAATTCCAAACAACGTACAGCATGGCACAACTTTCCAAAATTCCTTGCCTGGCTTCTGCTATGACTAACAAGGGGCCGGTCTTGTTTGCTCTATGCTTCCACTCACATCACCACTCCCCGATGCTTCTGAAGCAAAGTCTAGACGTTTACATCACTCATCTGTAAACATTTCATCTGCGTCTCTACAAGATATGGCTTCTTTCAAAAGCCAAGCTACAAAGGAAAACGGTGCTTGGGATGCAGGGTTTCGAATCTGCCGGTGCTCAGGCAGCAAAGCTAAAACAACGGTCACCCAGTGGTGGGCTCTTGGGTTCGAAGGGACAGATTTCTCCCGAGCTGATAACCTGCTTCTGCCTTGGAGCACAAGAGCTGGTTGCAATGATCACGTTAGTCCATCTAGCAAGCACTGCAATTGTCATTCACACACACACCCCGCCCCCGTACAGGACCATGGTTTCTGAAAGTGGGTGGGGAAATGCAAGTCTGACACCTGATCATTGATTCATGCGAACCTGCTGGAATAATACAGTGCTTGCCAACGTTTCAGATGCTGCTGATAACCATGTGACCACTCTGTAAGTCTTTAGGGCCAATGCTGAAATATGTTACTTAAAACCCAGGGCTCTTTGCTAACAGCACCTTCGAGTCATACTTGTTAAAAGGATACCTATAATGTTCCCCTTCTTCTCACATCTCCCTCCAGAATCCTTTTGCTTTTCTTCTTCTTCAGTTCATGCAGTATGTAGGAAGAGTGATTGTTTGGCAGGCACATCGTGAAATTTCCCCCAATAAAAAGCCAAACACCCTCAGAATAAAATCCGAAGTCAACAGAATCAAGCCCTCTGACCCGCGCTTAGCCTATCACCATATTCCACTGCAAAACCTCTTCTACCCGGGATTGCGCTTCGTGCCTTGAATGTACCTGAGTGCCCCAGGCCATGACTCTCAGCGCAATTCCCTCTGCTGGGAATATTCTCTTTCTTTCCGTCTCTCACATCTCCACTGCGGACATTCCACTGGGCTTTCCAAGTCCAGCTCCCAGCCTCCACCCCCTGAAGCAAATTTGCCTCTCCCACTGCTCACCTCGCTCCTTGGTCAGACTCATCACTTTTTTGCCCCCAACGCACAATAAACGCTTTTCAGTCTAAGGTGTGCCTCACTTCATCTCGATCTTAGGACCCTTCCCAGTATATGCTTGGGGAACTGGATAAATTGCAATCATAATTCACTGAGCTTCTTTTGGTCCAATTCAGATGAAAAGGACCACTTCATTGAGGACTGAGAGGCCGGATGTGACGCTGTCACTACTTTGAAAAAGGAAGGCTTGTATATCTGTCATCATTAACAAGCCCCTTTGGAGGAGGCACCCCTGGAATCCTCACCATGAAAGGCTGGTAAACAGCTGGAGCTACGGAAGGAGCACCGGACACAGATAAGATGATTCCATCTGGGTCCGGGCTCAACCTGTAAGGCACTTCATCTCTCTTCCCCCTGGTGGCTGGAATTTCTCCACACGTTAAGAAGAAGAAAAAAGCCGATGGATAGAGCATCGGCCTGCAGACTGAAAGGTCCCAGGTTCGATTCCAGTCAAGGGCATGTACCTTGGTTTCAGGCACATCCCCAGTAGGGGGCGTGCAGGATGCAGCTGACACATGTTTCTAACTCTCTATCCCTTTCCCTTCCACTCTGTAAACAATCAACTCTCTCTCTCTATATATATATATCGATATATATATGAAAAAAAAAGATACCACTATGTTGTTTGAATCTCCATTCTACTTCTTCTGGCCCTAAATTTCTTAGATTCTAACCTCCATCACAAGGTTGCAGGGGTAAAACAAAGACCATTATAACTATGGTTAACTTGTATTGAATCCTCCGTTTTAGATTCGTCATTACTTCATATAAACGGGGATAGGATGAGAGATGAATGGTGACATGTGGGGTGGGTGGGGCAGTTAACCATTAGCGATAAAGGCGTGGAAAGTGAAAAAAAGGGCATGAGACTGGGAATCAGGGGCACTCAGGTTTAAGACCTCGTCCTCGTTGGGCAAAATGTAAATCGTCTATAAAACGTAACTAAACGCCACTTCACTGGCGAAGATTAGATAAGCTGCTTCACAATTACAAATGATTATACAAATGAAGTTATTATTAAGCAATCAAAGCACTTCTGTCCTCACTGAGTCTAAAAGCACGACATTCCCGCGCTTCCCACCCAGCTGGGTTTAAGGCGGGACCCGCAGTCCTGCCGAGCATGCGCAGAGGCGCCGAGCATGCGCAGAGGCACACAGGCGCTAAGGCGGAAGTGCCCCTGGAAAGGCCTATACCCCTCCAACCTCGAAGCGCCTCCGCCTTGGCCGTCGGCCCCTCACCTTCCGGGTGGGCGTAGAGAGGAAAGGGCAATCTTTCCAGCCCAGCTAATCGCCCCAGCTCCTCTAGACACAACCCCGAAAGATCTCCCCCTTTGCCAGGTTCCAACATGGCGGCCCACACGCGCGCGCGCGGGCAGGCTGTCCAGTTGGAATTAACTAAGTCCTTCCCGCCGGGTGGGCGCCGCTCCCGCCACGCCGCTCCCACGCACCTCACCTAGGCTCGGGTGCTCCCTCCCACGGACACCGGCGCCGGGTTCCTAAGAATGGAAGATTCTCGGTGCCGCCTCCGACCGGACCTTTCTATTGACAACAGCAGATTCGTCACGGGCGCCGTTTCCGCTTTTGCTTTTGTTAGCGGGGAAAAAAAAAAATGTAATCCCTTGTGTTGATCATCGAAGGCGTATTATTTAGGAGCAAAATGAAATTTGTAATATTTTTTTTTCCCACCAAGACAAGACCTGTTCAGTTGCACCGTTGAGTTGAAAGACTATGGAATCTGCAATCAGGTGTCTGAGAGCCGCGGACTTCCCATGCGCCGCGTTGGGCTCCGTCAGCGCCTGGAGAGTTTATCTTTAGACTCCCTTTGACCGTTCAATATGGTTTTAACTTTATATTATGGCTTCTTCTGGAAATGCCTGTGCTGGTTCGAGTGAAATTGGGTACGTTTCCCCAGAGTTTCCCTAACCCCCAGACTTGAGAGTCGCGTGGGAATGTGTCACCGTGAGGTTTCCTAATGGGCGCAAGGAGACACCTTGGAGGTTTGATTTGCATTTCTCCAGTGATGTTGAGCAACTTGTCTTAAGCTTATTAGCCTCTCAAAAGGTCATCCGAAAGGCATCCCCATGATTGCCACATCTATGGGCTGCCCCCCAAAAAATGTACACGGCACACTTCGAATGATTATAAAGGCAGTGCATATTAAAGTAGATTTCACTTTCAAAACTGAGCCATCAGCTGTTGAAGTGTGTATATATATATTCTTGGAGACACCCTGTTCCAAATAAAAATTATATGCAAAATTAATTACTTAACAAAACACCTTATAAACCAAGCAGAAGGTCTGGAGGGCAACATGGCCTACTCTAATAGAGATTTCTCTAGGAGTTTCATACTAATAGTTTTTTGTGTTTGTTTTTTTTTTAATGTGTCTTTATCATTGAAAGTATCACAGGTGCCCCTGACCGGTTTGGCTCAGCGGATAGAGCGTCAGCCTGTGGACTGAAAGGTCCCAGGTTTGATTCCCATCAAGGGCATGTACCTTGGTTGCGGGCACATCCCCAGTGGGGGGTGTACAAGAGACAGCTGATAGATGTTTCTCTCTCATAGATGTTTCTAACTCTCTATCCCTCTCCCTTCCTCCCTGTAAAAAATCAATAAAATATATTAAATAGACTTTATCTTTACAAAATAAATAAATAAAAAAGAAAGTATCTCAAGTGTCCCTTTCCTCCCTATTGACTCCAGCCAACCCAACACTGCCCCCAGGCCTTCACCGCACTATTGTCTGTGTCTATGGGTTATGGATATATGTATATAAGTCCATTGATTAATCTCTTCCCACCCCACCCCCTTCCCTCTGAGATTTGACAGTCTGTTCCATGCTTCTATGTCTCTGAATCTATTTTGTTCATCATTTTCTTTTCTTCATTAGATTCCACATATTGGTGAGATTGGATGGTATTTGACTTTCTCTGACTGACGTATTTCGCTTAGCATAATATTCTCTGTCCCTCCATGCTGTCTCAAAGGGTAAGAGATCCTTCTTTTTTACAGTTGCACAGTATTCCATAGTGTAAATGTACCACAGCTTTTATATCAACTCATCTACTGATGGGCATTTGAGCTGTTTCTAAATCTTAGCTATTGTAAATAGCAATGCTGCCTGGCCAGCGTGGCTCAGTAGGTGAGCATCCACCTACGAACCTTGTGGCTCAGTGGTTGAGCATTGACCTATGAACCGAGGTCATGGTTTAATTCCCAGTCAGGGCACATACCTGGGTTGTGGGCTCAATCCCCAGTGTGGGGCGTGCAGGAAGCAGCCAAAAAATGATTCTCTCTCATCATTGATGTTTCTGTCTCTCCCTTTCTCTCTGAAATCAATAAAAAAGTATGTTTAAAAAAGCGATGCTATGAACATTGTGATTAATACATTCTTTCTGATTGGTATTAAAGCAACCACTGAGCAGTGGGCACTGAGCTAAGCTCATTTCATTCTCTTAACCACTCTTGGAGGAGTGTGTTGCTATATTCCATGGTGGAGCACCAGTAGGCATGGAGGGTCAGGTGGTGATGAGAGGACCACCATAATCTTTATTACTCCCCACCTCTTTACGGTGAATAAACATTTTGTTTTTGTTTTTTATATATTTGTATTTATTTCAGAGAGGAAGGAAGAGAGAGAAACATTAATGATGAGAGAGAATTATTGATTCGCTGACTCCTGCATGACCCCCACTGGGTACTGAGCCCACAACCCGGGCATAGGCCCCTGACTGGAATTGAACCCAGGACCCTTCAGTCCAATGCTCTATCCACTGAGCCAAACTGGCTAGGGCTGCCAAAACCGGTTTGGCTCAGTGGATAGAGCGTTGGCCTGTGGACTGAAAGGTCCCAGGTTCAATTCCGATCAAGGGCATGTATCTTTGTTGCAGACACATCCCCAGTAGGGGGTGTGCAAAAGGCAGTTGACCGATGTCTCTCTCTCATCAATGTTTCTGACTCTATCCCTCTCCCTTCTTCTCTGTAAAAAATCAATAAAATAACAAACAAACAAAAAAACCACGGCTAGGGCATCACCTAAGTTGTGTGTGTGTTTTAAGTGTGCTCTTATGCAAACAGGAACTCAAAAAAAGTGCCCTGGGCACCACCCTTCCTGAAACCAGATTCTTTTCTAAAGACCTTTCACCCCAAGACATGAAGTCACTGATCCAGGATTGTATGCATTTAATCCAAACTTAGAACTTCTCCAAAATCCTTGCTGTATCCCTGCAGGGTTGAAGGGTAACAAGACCAGAAAATAATTTAGAGAACAGGAAGAGGGCTGTATTGAGTGAATGGGCCCTTCAGGAAATAAAGGGTGCCACAGAAGGGCATCAGACGTATGGTGCGTGGTGTACCAAAATAGGACCACCAGTTGGCAGCCAGTGGAACTTTGCTATTGATGGACTAATTTAGTCCCCAAACTTTCATGCTTCCATTTTTATTAAGTGTGACCCACTCACTTGTTCACTTTTTCCTTAGTTTAACCATGAGTAAGGTATGACCTAACTTTGTAGTCACTTGTACAGTCACTTTGGTTTCTACAAAAAGAAAAAAAGCTGCCTATGGCTGCATGCCCATCTTAAATCTCTGGGGAAGAGTTGGTTTTAAAATTATTTTTAAAATCTTGTTACCATGACGTATCATTGGGACTTTTAAATACACACCCACACACATTTTTTTTTTTCCCAATTGATTTCAGAGAGGAAGAGAAAGAATCATTGATTGGCTGCCTCCTGAACACCCCACACTGGGAATGCAGCCAAAACCCGAGCATATGCCCTGACCAGGAATTCAACCATGACCTCCGGGTTCATAGGTCAGCGTTCAAACACTGAGCCACACCAGCAGGGTTAATTGGGACTTTTTACTTTTTAAAATATATTTTTATTGTTTCAGAGATAAAAGGAGAGAGGGAGAGAAATATCAATGATAAGAGAGAATCATTGATCTGCTGCCTCGTGCACGGACCCTGCTGGGGATCAAGCCTGCAACCCAGACATGTGCTCTTGACCAGAATCAAATCTGGGACCCTTCAGTCCACAGGCTGACACTCTTACTGAGCCAAACAAGCTAGAGCTCATTGGGATTTTTTTTTTATTATTATTGATTTTTTACAGAGGAAGGGAGAGGGATGGAAAGCTAGAAACATAGATGGGAGAGAAACATCAATCAGCTGCCTCTTGCACACCTCCTACTGGGGATGTGCCTGCAACCAAGGTACATGCTCTTAACTGGAATCGAACCTGGGACCTTTCAGTCCACAGGCCGAGGCTCTATCCACTGAGCCAAACCAGTCAGGGCTCCTTGGGATTTTTAAAAAAACTTTTTGTAGACATTCTATGTGTGTTACTAATCTAACTTTCTGTATCTTGTTCCCATGTAATGATATGAACTTGAGAAATTTCTTATATTTCTCATTTTAGTAGTTTATAATAGCTGCCATCTATTGAGCATTTACTATGTGCCAGTAGTTTATATTAGCTTTGCTGTTGTAAAGCTCTTCACAACAATCTTAGGAAGTCTCTTCTGTCCTCAGCCCCATTTTACAACTGGGAAAACAGCTTGCGGTAGAGGGAGGCCTAATTTACTCGTCTAATATAACAGCTTGCAAGTGGCTGAACACTATGCTGCCACTCATTGCTTCTCAAACTTGAGTGTGAATCAGAATTCCCTTGAGGGCTTGTCAAAACACAGATGTCCGGGGCCCACCCCCAAAGTTTCTGATTCAGTGGATCAAGAATTTGCATTTCTAAAAAGTTTCCAGGTGATGCTTCCATGGCTGGTCGATTCTTCCGTGGGTGGACATTTGTGTTATTTTCACCTTTTGGCTATTGTGAATGAATGGAGGCCACTTTTAAGAACCTCTACAATAACTCATAATTGTGCCCTAGCTAGTTTGGCTCAGTGGATAGAACGTTGGCCTGTGGAATGGAGGGTCCCAGGTTCAATTCTGGCCAAGAGCATATACCTGGGTTGCATATACCTGGGTTTCAGGCTTGATCCCCAGTAGGGGGTGTGCAGGAGGCAGCTGATCAATGATTCTCTCTCATCATTGATATTTCTAGCTCTCTCCCTTCCTCTCTAAAATCAATTAAAAATATATTTTAAAAAACAACAACCTGTAATTGTTTCATAATTTCCCAACTGAGAAAGAAGGGTCATGATTACCTGCCAACAGATTGTGCAATTAATTGTAGAAGGAATCTAAGAGTTATTAACACTTTGTAATAATGAGCAACATCCATTGGTTCTTATGATGTGCTAGACTCTGGAATAGGCACTTTCTATGCCTTATCCCATCCAATCCTTATCTTAAGGACTACTTTCCCCCCAGTTTACAGTGAGAACATGGGGATTTGGAGAGATTAGGGAATTTGATCCGACTTATATACCAGCAAGTAGGAATTTGTGAAGTCCAAGTCAAGACTACTTGAATTTCTGGCCTGGTCACTCAGTTGGTTAGATCATCATCCCAATATACCAAGGCTGTGAGTTCGATCCTCAGTCAGGGCACCTACAAGAATCAATAAATGAATGCATTAAAAAGTGGAACAATTAATCAATGTTTCTCTGTCTTTCTCCCTCTTTTTAAGGTTAAAAAAAAAAAAGACTACTTGAACTCAATAGCCCTGTTGACTAAGACACTACAGACTTTTCACGGTAAATATTCAGTAAATAAATGAACAAAAGATGCTTTTTTATATCAAAAGCATAGCTACTCAATGGAAAACCTCTTGACATTTTAAAGACATGAGTCACTAGGTTTCACTGTGTAGCAAAGGGTATAAAGCACGAAGGAAGGAAGATACAGTGCCTTAGAGGGTGAATTTCTAAGGAAATTTCAAGCAGACTTTTGACAACCACAATGGTGTGGAAAGGATTGATGCCAGCAGTGGTGGCTGGGGATACTGAAGGCAAAAAAAGAAACTCAACAACGTTAAATTCTTTCTAACAGTGTTGCTTTGGGAAGGCTACTTCCACTTAACAGCATTGGAAGGTAATTCACAAATCATAAAATTAACCCACTTCAAGTGTACAATTCGGTGTTTTTTGTGTATTCACAGAATTGTGCAACCATCACCACATCTAACTTTAGAACATTGTCATCACCCCAAAAAGAAACCCTGTCCACATTCACAGACACTTGCCATCCATTCTCCCCCAGCTCTGGACAAAGACCCATCTACTTTCTGTCTCTACAGAATAGATTTGCTGTTGTGCACATTTCACGTAAATGGAATCATACGATTTGTGGTCTTTTCTGGCTTTTTTCACTTAGCAAAGTGTTGCCAGAGATCATCCTCATTGTAGTGAGTGTCAGAGCTTCATTCCTTCCCTTCCCACCCCAGCTCCAGCAATTTATCAAGGTATGATTTACCTAAAGGAAATGCACAAATATTGTATACAGCTCCACAATGTTTTTTAAAGATATATTTTATTGATTTCAGAGAAGAAGGGAGAGGGAGAGAGAGAAACACCAATGATAAGAGAGAATGAGAATCACTGATAAGCTGCCTCTTGCACACCTCCTACTGGGGATATGCCCGCAATCAAGGTACATGCCCTTGACCAGAACCAAACCTGGGACCTTTCAATCCACAGGCCGATGCTCTATCCACTGAGCCATACCGGTCAGGGCTCCACAATTTTTTTTTTAAATATGATTTCAGAGAAGAAGGGAGAGGAAGGGAGAGAGAAACATCAATGATAAGAGAGAATGAGAATTATTGATCAGCTGCCTCTCTCACGCCCCCTACTGGCATTTGAGTCTGCAGCCTGGGTATGTCTGGGAATGGAATGGTGATCTCCTGGTTCATAGTTGATGCTCAACCACTGAGCCGTGCCAGCTGAGCAGTTCTTGACCAGAATTTTAAGAGAGCTCTCTCTGGAGTGCTGAAAATATGCTATATCTTGATCACAGTGGAGGTCAAACAAGTATGTACACAGATAAAACATTGTGGAGCTGAGCCTGACTGATGTGGCTCAGTGGTTCAGTGTTGACCTATGAACCAGGAACTCATAATTGGGATTCCTGGGTTGTGGGCTCGATCCCTTTTTGGGCACACAGGAGACAGCCGATCAGTGATTCTCAACATTGATGTTTCTCTCACTCTCTGAACTCAAAAAAATAAGTATTTTTTAAATTTTTTGGTCAATAGCACATAAGATAAAATTTATCATTTTTTTCAAATTGATTTTGAGAGCGAGAGAGAAACATCGGTTGCCTCCTACAGGCACCACAGCTGGGGATCAGGCGCCACAACCAGGGTATGTTCCTTGACATCCACTTGTTGTTCCACATATTTTGTGAATTCATTGGTTGATTCCTGTGTGCCCTGAGCAGGGGTCACTCCTCCAACCTTGGCCTATCGGAGGATGCTCTAACCAACTGAGCTATCTGGCCAAGGCTAGTATGATTTTTTTGAACTAGTCTTGCATCCCTGAAATAAACCCCTCTACGTAATCTATAATAATAAAAGCATAATATGCTCATTAGACTGGACATCCTTCCAGACGAAGCTGGGACTGTGAGGGAAACCCGGGTCTGGTGCCAGAGGGAAGCTGGTGCCGGCAGCTAGGGGAAGGCAGGCCTATTCTTGCATGAATTTTCATGCCTTGATTTTTACTTTGCCCATAACTTGGGGTTTTTTGTTGTTGATGATGATGCATTGTAGGCGTTCTACATATATTCTGGATATTAACCCCTTATCAGATATAATTTGCAAATATTTCCTCTTCTATAGATTGCCTTTTCAGTCTGTTGTGTTCTTGAATGCACAAGTTCTAAATATTGGTGTAATCCAATGTATCATCCTTTTGCTGCCTGTGCTTTTGAAGAAATTGCCAAATCTAATAACATAAGCTTTATGTCATGTTTTCTTCTAAGAGCTTTTTAGGTTTAGGTCTTTGATCCTTGTTGAGTTAATTTTTTAAATATATATTTTATTGATTTTTTTACAGAAAGGAAGGAAGAGGGATAGAGTGTTAGAAACATTAATGAGAGAGAAACATCTATCACATCCCCTACTGGAAATGTACCTGTAACCAAGGTACATGCCCTTGACCAGATTCAAACCTGGGACCCTTCAGTCTGCAGGCCAACACTCTATCCACTGAGCCAAACAAGTTAGGGCAGTGCTCGGCAACCTCATTAGTCAACAGAGTCAAATATCAACAGTACAATGATTGGAATTTCTTTTGAGAGCCAAAAAACGACTTCTGTGCACGGGCCACGAAGTTTCAATCACACTGTACGTGCGCACCCGCAGGTGGAATTTTGTGGAAGAACCACACTCAAGGGACCAAAGAGCCGCAAGTGGCTCGAGAGCCGCGGTTTGCCGACCACTGGGTTAGGGCATGTTGAGTTAATTTTTGTGTATGGTGTAAGGTATGGATCCAACTTCCCACTTTTGCACGTGGGTATCCGATTTTCCCCACACCATTTGTTGAAAAGATTATCCTTCCCCCAATGACTGGCCTTGGCACCTTGGTTGAAAACCAATTGACTGTATATGTTAGGTTTTATTTCTGGGGTCCCTGTTCCTTCATTGCTTTTATGGCTGAACACTATTCCACTGCGTGGCTATGCCAGTTTTATTTATATTTTATCTTGGTATTTAATCCCTGGGCATTGTAACATCTGAGCCCTTGCCTAGGATCCTCCCTTTGATCCTCAGAACATCATGCCCTCTGAAAATAGTGTCAATTTTGCTTGCTTACAAAGAAAGCTGGCAGTGTATTCCCCGGGAAAGGCAAGCTCGGTTGCTGAGCTTTCTCCCTCTGTTACAGACCTCTCAGCAAAACAGAAGTAATTCCTTTTGCAAATCCCCACTGCTGATCCGCTCAGGAATACCCTTCTACTAGTATATCTGAGGGAATGTGCCCACCCCAACGCACGTGCCAAGTGTGCGTCTGGCACACAAGTTTCATGTTGGTTTCTGGAAAGGAAGGAGAATACCAGCTGATGTTTTTTGAGCGCTTCCTAGGTGCCTCTGGTCACATGCATTATCTCCACATCGGTACTGTTCTTCCCTGGGGAGGAAACTGAGGCTCGGAGGAGTTAAGTGACTTGGCCAAGGCCGCCACGCTGGTTGCCCGGAGGAGCCCCGGAATCGGCACAGCGCCCAGCACAGGGAATCTCCGCTTTCCTGGGGGTCCGATGCCTCAGCCCCTGGCTGGGAGCCTCTCGAAACCCAGGCTCCCGGACACCCCGGCGCGTGGCCCCCAGCGACTGCGTTCTGCCTTGTCGCAGACTCCAGCAAATATCACAGAGACCCAGGTCGCCCTCCAGGTGCAATGCCGATTCTGAGGATGGAAAGCTTGAGGGTAGAAAGAGAAAAACGTTGGGTGCTTTTTTTACTCTCGCTCTCACCACCTGACCTCGGAAATTCCGCCCCAGTCTCCGTGGAAACCCGGCGTCCGTAGCCGCAGTCACCAGGGGCGGAGCTCCGAGCCGCAGCTCCTGCCCGAGTTTGCAGCGGCTCCCAGGTGGGGAGCAACCACTGTCACCCCGTATCCTCTCCCCGTTCCTCTTCTCGGCTGTCCTCCCTTCCCGTCGTCGTCCCTTCCCCAAACCACATCCTGGAGGCGCCCTTCAGCCGGGTCCTCAGCCCGGAGGGCGCACCGGGCGTCGGGGCCTGAGAGCCGCGCGCTGCCTTCCGATCCTCTCGGCTCCCCCCTCGGCTGCGCTGATTGGCCGCTCCCGGGCCATTCCCCTGCCGCGGGCAGGCGGGCTCCACGGCCCAGCGGAAAGTTTTCTGTGTCCGCAGGAAGTTGGACCTTTGGAGACTCGGAGACAGCAGCTCCCGAGGCAGAGGGGCTCTGCGCGGCCATGGAGATGCCCCCTTTGCGAGAGGAGGAAGAGGAAGAGGAGGAGGACGAGGCTGGGCCCGAGGGGGCTCTGGGCAAGAGCCCCTTCCAGCTGACCGCCGAGGATGTGTATGACATCTCCTACGTGGTGGGCCGCGAGCTGATGGCGCTGGGCAGCGACCCCCGGGTGACACAGCTGCAGTTCAAAATCGTCCGCGTGCTGGAGATGCTGGAGACGCTGGTGAACGAGGGCAGCCTGGCGGCCGAGGAGCTGAGGATGGAGCGGGACAGCCTCCGGAAGGAGGTGGAGGGGCTGCGGAGAGAGGGCGCAGCGGCCAGCCCCGAGGTGAGTGCGGGAGGCAGGGGACGCGTGGGGCAGTGCCCGCTGGCACGGAGGCCTCTTTCCTCTCTCTTTCAAAATATGTTTTAAAAATTGATTTTAGAGAGGAAGGGAGAGGGAGAGATAGAAACATCAACTCTGAGAGCGAATCATTGATTGTCTGCCTCCTGTACGCCCCACACAAACCGGGCATATGCCCTGACCAGGAATCATGATCTCCTGGGTCATACATAGGTCGATGTTCAACCACTGAGCAACACCGGCCGGGCCCCTTTCCTCTCTTGATTATCCAAGCCCCTCCAAGCAGAGCACTGCGAGTATCCAGCCCTCAGATTGGAAACACTGAGATTGTGAACGTTTACGGAGCAGTTAGGAGGTGCTGGGCCCTGTCCTGGGTAGTTCTAAATCAGTGGCCGCTAGCATTTTTTACCGTGACCTAGAGCGGTGGTTCTCACGCTTTAGCGGGCATCGCCATCACCTGGTGTTCTTTAAAACACAGACTGCAAGGCCCCAGCCCCAGAGTTTCTGATTCAGGTCAGTCCTGGGACCTGCGAATATGCATCTCAAACAAGCTTCCAGATAATGCTGATGCTATTGGTCCAGGCATCACACTGTGAGTGTCTTTGACCTAGATTAAGAAGTAAAGTTTGACTAAAGAGAAATTAGTGCTTATGACCACAAAAAAGACCTGTGTGAGAGTATTCAGAGTAGTTTTATTCATAATTGTGCCAAAACTGGAAAGAATCCAAATGCACCAGAGGAATGGGTGGGTTTTTAAATGGTGGTGTATCCATACACTGGAACACTGCACAGCTCTGAAAAAGAACAGAGTGCTGATAGACACAACTGTGTGGCTGAGCTTCACAGGTGTTGCATTGAGAGACAGGAGCTAGGCACAAAAGACAGCCTGCCATACGTGAGATTCAAGAACAGGCAGAATAATCTTTACTTATAGAAGACAGATTGGTGCTAACCTAACCCCAGGGAGGGGACAGCAAGAGGGAGCAGGAAGGAAATGTGCTATGGCTATGTGGGTAGATGCGTATGGCAAAGATCATCAAGCCATAAACTCAAGAGTAGGATGTTTTACTGTATGTATGTTACACCTCCATTTTACAAGATTACATTTCAAGAAGCAATTTACCCAATTCAACATGATGCACAGTCACATTTCTCTACTTTATGAGTTTTTAAATTCTTGTTGCAGCCCACTAAGTTAATATACTCAGTACAGGGTCTTCAGCCACAGGTTTAAAACTAAGATCTGCCCTAAGTGGGCTCTCTCACTTAACCTTTATACTATATTAGAGGCCCGGTGCATGACATTTGTGCACTGTGGGGAGTCCCTCAGCCTGGCCTGTGCCCTCTCAAAGTCTGGGAACCCTTGGAGGGATGTCCAACTGACGGCTTAGGCCCACTCTCCATGCCTAAGCCGCAGTGGGACATCTTTAGCGCTGTTATGGAGGCTGGAGAAGATCCTGCCACTGCCACTGTGCTCGCCAGCCATGAGCCTGACTTCTGGCTGAGGAGCGCTGACCACCAGGAGACAGCTCCTGTTTGGAGCATCTGCCCACTGGTGGTCAGTGCACGTCATAATGACTGGTCATTCCACTGTTCAGTCAATTTGCATATTAGTATTTTACTATATAGGATTATACCCATTTTACAGAAATGGAGGCATAGAACAGGCAAATAATTTATTAAGGACTTAGACAAGTAGGAAGTAGAGGCAGAGCTCAGAGATGCTAGTTTTAACCACACCATACTGAAATGGTCCTTGGACCTTATGCTGTACCAACATGTGTAGAGTGACTGCACTGTGTGGGCGCTGGGGCCATGGAAGTAAATCAGATAAAGGGCCCTGCGTTTTGGAGGCTCACAGCTAGTGGGAGGGGTAAGACACACATTCCTCCAGAACTCGGATCCAAGATCACAGACTGAAGAGCGAGTCCTGGAAGCCCAATGGCCAGGGTCACTGAAAGTCCCAGGGAAGAGTAAAGGTTTCTGGTAGCTCTCCTGCTACACTCGAATTTCACCTACTCCTTAGTCACAGGGGCAATGACATTTGCAGATAAGGGTCTACTCTGTGTGTATGTGTGTGTGTATTGTTGTTGATCCTCACCTGAAGATATTTTTCCATTGATTTTTAAAGAGAGTAGAAGAGAAAGGGAAATACAGAGAGAAACATTGATGTGAGAGAAGTACATCGATTGGTTGCCTCTTGCATGAGCCCCAAACAGGGCCTAGGCTGGGAGGAGCCTGCAACCAAGGTACGTGGCCTTGGCCGGAGTCGAACCTGGGGCTCTTGGGTCTGCAGGCCGACACTCTATCCACTGAACCAGTCAGGCTAGGGCAAAGCTCTACTTTTGTATCCTCATAGGAGGTGGTTGAATATCATGTTGAGCAGCCTAGCTTTTGAGGCTCGAGAGCAGTTCAGAGATTCACCCAGCAACACCCTCCTCCCGTCACCTTCAACTCTACACACAAGGACACAGAGGAGGCCCCACCAGGGACCATGAACAGTGTGACTTCCCATGAGGACACAGTGGACAGGCTTCATCAGCCAGCAGTTGAGATGGCACATTTTCCTCCCAAACCACAGTCTTCAGAACGGGGGGTGGGGAAAAGGCCGAGAGGATGAATGTTTAGTTCCATTAGACAGTTCATACAAATAGGCCTTATTTTTTATTTATTCTTCTAAATTATTATTTTAACTGTGATCATGTAAACATAAAATTCGCCACTCTAACTATTTAAAAAATCAGTAGCATTAAAGTACATTCACACGGTTGTGCAACCATCACACCATCCTCTCCACAACTCTTCATCTTGCAAAACTGAAACTCTGTGCCTATGAAACAACTCCCCATCTCTCCCTCCCTCCAGCCTTTGGTAACTTCCGTTCTACTTTCTATCTCTATGAATTTGCCTATTTTAGGTACTTCCTGTAAATAGACTCAAATAATATTTGTCCTTCTGTGACTGGCTTCTTTCACTTAGCATAATGTCTTTAAGGTTCATCCATGTGTCACAATCGTCTTCCTGTTTTTTAAATCTTCCTTGGATGACATGCTGAGAGAGACAGAAATATGGATGTGAGATTGGTTGCTTCCCATATGCGCCCTGACCTGGGCCTGCAACCAAGGGACATGATTCTGATGGGAATCAAACCCGGGACCCTTTAGTCCATGTGCGGAGGCTCTATCCACTGAGCCAGAGGAGCCCTGGCACTTTTCTTGGAGAATGGTACCTTTGCTTCTTTACCGCCAGCCAAACACTCCCAACAGGCCACACCCCCTCTTGTTAGGGCCCCTGGGAGTAACCAAACCAGAGGACCTTGCTTTCTGGGTTGGACAGCCCACGCTCCTGAGGGAAGCTGCATCAGTGACATCTTTTCTCCAGGGAAGCCTGGGACCAGACAAGATGGTGGTTGACCTGACCGACCCCAACAGGCCGCGCTTCACTCTGCAGGAGCTGAGGGACGTGCTGCAGGAGCGGAACAAGCTCAAGGCGCAGCTGCTGCTGGCGCAGGAGGAGCTGCAGTGCTACAAGAGGTGGGCTCTTCGGCCAGCAAGGGCACCTTCAAATGTCCCCTATTTGTTCCTATGGCCATTCAACCAACTTATCCAAGCCCCATGATGCCCGGTGGTGGGCGTGTAGCCGTGACCAAAACATCTAGGGAGACAGGCTGGCAGCAAGGAAGCCGGAAATAAGCACTCAGGATCCTGATATCAGTGCTCTAAAGAAGAGAAAACCAGGGATGTGACAGAGAATCAAGTGCTGAGGGAGTTGGGGGCAGGGACTTTATTTATTTATTTATTATTTTTAAAATACTTTTTTTTTTTAAATATATATTTTTATTGATTCCAAAGAGGATGGGAGAGGGAGAGAAAGACAGAAATATCAACGAAGAGAGAGAATCATTGATTGGCTGCCTCCTGCATCAGGTGCCCTTGACAGGAATCGAACCCAGGACCTTTCAGTCCTCAGGCTGATGCTTTATTCACTGAGCCAAACCGGCTAGGGCAAAATACTTTTTTATTGATTTGAGAGGAAGGAAGAGGGAGAGAGAGAGAGAAACAAACATTAATGATGAAAGAGAATTATTGATTGGCTGCCTCCTGCACGTCCCACACTGGGGATCAAGCCCACAACCCAGGCATGTGTGCCCTGACCTGGAATAGAACCATGACCTCCTGGTTCATAGGTCAATACTCAACCACAGAGCCACACTGGTGGGGAAGGGAAGGACTTGTTTTAGATTGGATAGTTAGGGACAACCCGTCTGAGGTGAATGACAGGAAGCAGACAACCATGTATAGATTCGGTAGGACCAGAATGGAGAGAGAAGTTCAAAGACCGGAGGTGGGAACCAGCGAGGCCAGTTAGAGACCCAGCAGGAGGGAACCTGAAACTCAGGGGAGGGTGGTCCAGAAGAGACTAGGAGTGATGCCTTGTCTGCCACAGGCAAGAGCTCCGATTTTATTGTAAGTAGGGAAGGTTTAATCAAGGGAATGACAAGATCTGATGTACCGTTTTAAAGGATCAATGTGGTGATTTTGATGACCGAACTGTTTGGTTATGAGAGGATATCGTTGTCTTTGGAAATATACACTAAATTCTTTAGGAATAAAGGAGTAAGCTGTTTCCAACTTCCTCGAAAGTGGTTCAGAAAGAAGGTAGATGCAAGAAGAGTGGAGTGGATGGGTGGATGGAAAGATAAGATAAAAGAAGATAAGAAGATAAGATGGGATAAACATAAATAATTGGGGGATCTAGGATAAACTATTTGGGAACTCTATTTTACTGATCTTACAACTTGTTTGTAAGTTTGAAATTATCTATAATAATAAAAGCCTAAGTGACCAAATGGACAACCAAAAGGCTGCATGAGGCCACTAGGCTAGCAGGCGGGTTAGTGAGGGCGACCAAACGACTGAGCAGCAGGCTTTGTGGGGTGACCGGGCCTGCAGGGGGGTTAGTGAGGGGCAACCAAATGACTGAGCAGTAGGCTGCATGGAGTGACCAGGCTGGCAGGGGGGTTAATGAGGGGCAACCAAATGATTGAGCAGCAGGCTGCGTGGAGTGACCAAGCTGGCTGGGGGGTTAATGTGGGGTGACCAAACAACCAAACAGCAGGCTGCATGGGGCAATCAGGCCCACAGGAGTGCAGTTAGGGGCAACCAGGCCCGTGGGGGAGGGGAGTTGGGGGCCACCAGGCTGGCAGGGGGGAAACTTGGGGGTGACCAGGCCAGCAGAGGGTACAGTTAGGGGCGATCAAGCAGGCAGGCAGGTGAGCAGTTAGGAGCCAGTGGTCCTGGATTATGAGAACCAGGGATCAGGCCTAAACTGGCAGTTGGACATCCCCCGAGGGGGCCCAGATTGGAGAGGGTGCAGGCTGGACTGAGGGGATACTCCCCCTGCACGAATTTTATCCACCAGGTCTCTAGTCTATCAACTTAAAGAGTAATATGCAAATTGACCATCACTCCAACATACAAGATGGCTGCCCCATGTGGACACAAGATGGTCTCCACAAGATGGCCAACAGGGGAGGGCCGTTGGGAGAGACCAGGCCTGCAAGGGAGGGCAGTTGTGGGTGATCAGGCCAGCAGGGGAGGGCATTTGGGAGGAACCTGGCCTGCAGGGGAGGGCAGTTAGGGGCAAACAGGCTGGCTGGCAGAGGAGCAGTTAGGCATTAATCAGGCTGGCAGGGGAGTGGTTAGGGGGTGATAAGGTTGGCAGGCAGAACCAGTTAGGGTTAATCAGGAAGGCAGGCAGGCGAACAATTGGGAGCCAGCAGTCCTGGATTGTGACAGGGATGTCCGACTGCCTGTTTAGGCCTGATTCTACCAGGATCAGGCCTAAACTGGCAGTCAGACATCCTTCAAGGGGTCCTAGATTGGAGAGGATGCAGGCCGAGCTGAGGGACACACCTCCCCCACGTGCACGAATTTCGTGCATCAGGCTTCTAATATAAAAATAAAAAGTTATAAAAGATCACAATATAGGGAGGTCAATCAGGGGAAAAGGAGACATATGTAAAACTTTAGACAATAATAAAAAAGAGAGATCACAATAATATGTGAACAGAGGGACTATAGGACAAGGGAAAGAGGAAATAAGGAAATTGTTGACATATCAGGGTTGGACTTTGCTATATCCACCTGAGCCTCTCTTTCCCTAAATGTTGTCTTTTATGTTAGTGTTTCTTAAAAAGGGGGGCAGGAGGGCTGTGTGGTCGGAGAACTCTGGGAAATAGTGAGTTTCACAAGGTAGGTTTCTTTAGAGGCAGAAGCGGGTAAGAGCAAGCGAATAAAAACACAGAGCCCCCAATGATTAGCAATGCTTGCCACGTGTCGAACTCAGCTAAGTGTATCCCAGGCCTCATTTCACTTAGTGCTCACTGCAAGCCTGGGTGGTCAAGTACCTGCTTAAAGTCCACAGCCGGTGGTGGCAACAGTGAGGTGTGTCCTCAGGCAGCCTGAGCTCAGAGCCTCCACTTTTCACGGTCAGGCCACCTCTGGACCCTGCATGTTGGGAAGTCAGGGCAGATCCTGATTCCAAACAAAGCCCCGAGTGATGTTACAGTGGTACCTCGAGATACGAGTGGCCTAACATACGAGATTTTTGAGATACGAGCCATCGAGCGAGCGATTTTTGCTTTGAAATAACGAGCAACATTTGAGATAGGAGTAATCGCGCGGATCGGCTGGCTACACACGACACACCCGTTTACCGAGTCTGGAGCATCTCATAGTTTCCCACGCCTCAAGGTTACGGAACTAATTAAACTCGTATCTCGAGGTACCGCTGTATTCTTTCCGCATAGCATCCTTAGGACAGCAGTGGCAAAGCAAAACCGTTCGAGGAAGCCAAATCCAAAAGGGCCGAGTTCTGTCAACAGACATTGGTTTCATTGTCCGCCTTCTGCCGAGGTTGGAACCACGTTCCTGGAAAGACCTGACTTTGTCTCATTGGATAAGGATTTCAGACACAGGTAGTTAAAACCAGGAGCAGCTAGACTGGCAGCTTGTGAGTGACTAAAGCAACACCTTTGTTTCCAGTGGTGAATTCCCAGCAAACAGCAGATGTGCACTTCTCCTCTGGTGCAGGCTGAGAGACTGCAGGGTTCGGCTTGGTCTCGTGCTCCCTGACCTGGAGAAACAAGCATGTCAACCGAAGTGTTCTCTTAGCAATGGCATCTGGAGGCCCAAGCTCATATTAACGACCATGATATTTGTAAAATATGTTTTTATATTGATTTCAGAGAAGAAAGGAGAGGGAGACAGAGATAGAAACATCAATGATGAGAGAGAATCATTGATCAGCTGCATCCTGTACGCCCCCCTACTGGGAATCGAGCTCACAACCAGGGCATGTGCTCTGATTGGGAATCAAATTCTGACTTCCTAGTCCTTCATGCTGGCCAGGCCTAAAGATCTTGAATCGGGACGGCCCTATGACTTACTTGGATCAATGGCATGTGCCATTTGGCTTCCGGCTTAAGGATCTAAGAGACCTCCAGGCTTCCTCTTTTTTTAATATATTTTATTGATTTTTCACAGAGAGGAAGGGAGAGGAATAGAAAGTCAGAAACATCGATCAACTGCCTCCTACACACCCCACACTGGAGATGTGCCTGCAAGCAAGGTACATGCCCCCGACCGGAATCGAACCCAGGACCTTTCAGTCCGCAGGCCGACGCTCTATCCACTGAGCCAAACTGGTCTCGGCTTTTTTTTTTTAATATATTTTATTGATTTTTTACAGAGAGGAAGGGAGAGGGATAGAGAGTTAGAAACATCGATGAGAGAGACACATTGATCAGCTGCCTCCTGCACGTCCCCTACTGGGGATGTGCCCGAAACCAGGATACATGCCCTTGACTAGAATCGAACCTGGGACCTTTCAGTCCGCAGGCCGACGCTCTGTCCACTGAGCCAAACCAGTCTCAGCAAGGCTTCCACTTTTTATGCTTTTGGAATGCTGCCTTGAGACCACCATGTTGTGAAGAAGCTCAAGGCAGTCACAAAGAGAGGTCCCATGAAGGAGAACCAACGTGCCCCAGTCCCCAGCTCATCCACCAATTCAGTGCAGCTGCTTGAGAGCCATCAGGCCAGTCCTAAGTAGGACAGCCATCCTGAGGCTCCTAAGCCACCCTGTTGTAAATCTAAGTTTTAGGATGTCAAATAACAATAGGTAGTGGAAAAGGGGAATTTTTAGATGATGCCTCTTATGAAATATTAGTATCATAATAAAAATATAATATTGCCGAAACCGGTTTGGCTCAGTGGATAGAGCATCGGCCTGCGGACTGAGAGGTCCCAGGTTCAATTCTGGTCAAGGGCATGTACCTTGGTTGTGGGCATATCCCAGTAAGGGGCATGCAGGAGGCGACTGATCGATGTCTCTCTCTCATCAATGTTTCTAGCTCTCTATCCCTCTCCCTTTCTCTATGTAAAAAATCAATAAAAATATTAGTAATGTATATAATATTACTAAAGGCCCGGTACATGAAATTTGTGCATGGGGGGGTCCCCTCATCCCAGCCTGCACCCTCCCCAATCTGGGAATTCTTGGGTGATGTCCAACTGCTGGTTTAAGTCGGTTTAGGTCAGACATCGCTCTCACAATCCTGGACCACTGGCTTCTAACTGCTCACCTGCCTGCCTGCCTTCCTGGTTGCCCCCAACTCCCCGCCCCCCCATTGCCGGCCTGATCGCCCCTCACTGCCTCTGCATGCCAGCCTAGTTGCCCCTAATTGCCCCTTCCCTGTCACCTGGTTGCCCTTCACTGCCTCCCTTGACAGCCTAATTGCCCCCAACTGTCCCCCCCACTGGCCTAGTTGCCCCTCACTGCCCTCCCTGCCAGCCTAATTGCCCCCAACTGCCCCCTCCCCGCCAGCCTGGTCACCCCCAACTGCCCTGCTGGTGGCCTGGTCACCCCCAACAGCCGCCCCCCGCCTATCTGGTTGCCCTTCATGGTCCCCGCTAGCCTGGTCATCCCATGCAGCCTGCATGTTCAGTTGTTTGGTTGTCCCTCACTAACCCCCCTGCTGGCCTGGTCATAGGCAGCCATCTTGTGAGGGGGTGAGAGTTAATTTGCATATTTCCTCTTTATGATATAGGATTATAGTAACTAATAAGAGTCTACTTTTTGCAACGGGGAGAGAGAAGGGTGGGTTCTGCTTTCTGAAGTTCATATTAAAGGGGTGTTTTGGTCAGTTCAGGCTGCTGTAACAAAATATCCTAGACTTAATCCATGTCTTTTCTCAGGGTTCTGGAGGCTATGAGTCCCAGATCCAAGTGCCAGTATGGTTGGTGCTGACATTTCCTGACTTTAGGCAACTTCCTTCCTCAAAGGGCCTGAGGGAAAGAGAGAGAGAAAAGGAGGGGGAGTGAGAGGGGGAGAGAGAGAGAGAGAGAGAAACGGGGGGAGGGAGGGGAAAGAGAGAAGAGAGAGCACATGCACAAGCCCTCTGGTGTCTCTCCTCCCAATTGATTTGCCCACACAGGTGCGAAGAATCCTGGAATTGCTCTCAGAAATAAAGAAAAACTGCAACGAGGGCCTCAGGGGTGGGCACCAGGGACTCGGTGCCTCTTTCTCTCCTCTTTGCTTCTCTTTGTCTTCATCATCTTGCACTACAGGCAGTCCTTCTCTGAATCTTAGGAGGCATGCCTGCTGGCAGAACAGCCTTCTTCCAGCTGCTGTCCATCAAGTCCAGGGAAACACTCTGGCCCTCCTGGGACCACCTGACCTCCATATCTTGTCAATCACTAGCAATCTGGCTCTATATCATCATCCGACTTACTATATATATTTTTTATCTTACTTATTTTTTTACTGACCATTCCCTTCCCCACTGGAATGTAACTTGCAGGAGAGAAGATATTTTCTGCTTTGTTTGTTGCTGTATCTACAGCACCATGGCACAGTACGTTGCTTAATAAATATTTGTTGAATGAGTGCCATGTATTATTGTCTCACTTAATCCCTCAATCTAGGAGGTAGGCACTTCTGTTATCCTCATTTTACTATTTACAACCAAGGCCTAAGTTAAAGAATTTACACCTGGTCATATTCCCACAAAGTGGAGAAGCTTGAACTGGTAGCCAATGTAATTAGACAAGAGAAGGAAAGAAGAGGTTCCAGCATTGGAAACGTGGAGAGAAGAGCCTCATTATCTGGGTCAGAATCTTTCTGACTCCAGAGCTTTCCATGCTGAAATTCTTAATGTAATAATAATGATTAAGATTCTTCACTTTCAGAACCGCACCAATAAGAGGTCCGCAATAAGACAACCCATTTGTCTGCCCCCCTTTTTTCAGTGGCCTGATTCCAGCGAGAGAAGGCCCAGAAGGAAGAAGAGGAAAGGACGCTGTGGTGGCCAGGGCCAGCAATGCCAGCAGAAACAAGGAGGAGAAGACCATCATTAGAAAGCTGTGAGTCACCTCGCTGCCCGCTGAGGCCACAGAATGAGTGGGGAACGGAGTGGAGACGCAGGGAGGCTGGCCAGCTACCCCCCGGGTGAGGAGGGCCTACTCTCCCAGTGGTAGTGCTGTAGCCAATGAGAAAACTCAGTTCCAGCCCTGGCCAGTGTTTCTCAGTGGTGAGAATGTCAGCCTGAGGACGAAAGGATCTCAGTTCGATTCCTGATCAAGGACACGTAGATGGGTGTACCCCTGGCCCTTCTCGGGGTGTGTGTGGGAGGCAACCAATTGATGCTTCACTCTCTCTTCCCTTCCTCTCTCTAAAATCAGTAAGTAAAATTTAAAAACATACACGAGCCCTCGAAATTGGATGTATATTTTTGCACTTGCAGCACATTTCAGTAAGACCAGCCATGTGTCAAGGGCTCAAAAGGGACGTGTAGCTAATGGCCACCATATCGGGTATCAGGGCTTTAGCCAGTACATGATAAGATTCTTTGTCTTTGACAATGAACGGAGTTCAAATGATTTAAATTTTTTTTAAATCATGATAAAATATACACAACATAAAATTTATGATTTTAACTATTTGTAAGTGTACAGTTTAGTCGTAATAAGTACATTTACATTTTTTTGTGTGTGTTTTTAAAAAAATATATTTTATTGATTTTTTACAGAGAGAAAGGGAGAGGGATAGAGAGTTAGAAACATCGATGAGAGAGAAACATCGATCAGCTGCCTCCTGCACACCCCCACATCGGGGATGTGCCCGCAACCAAGGTACGTGCCCTTGACCCAAATCGAACCTGGGACCTTTCAGTCTGCAGGCCGATGGTCTATCCACTGAGCCAAACCTGTTTCAGCTACTTTCTTTTTTAAAATGTTTCTTAATTGATTTTGA
Source organism: Lasiurus cinereus (assembly GCA_011751065.1). Lineage (NCBI taxonomy): Eukaryota > Metazoa > Chordata > Mammalia > Chiroptera > Vespertilionidae > Lasiurus > Lasiurus cinereus. The sequence goes on along the minus strand of JAAGEH010000417.1, from coordinate 15,379,035 downwards.
GAGAGAGAAATGGAAAAGACAGATAGAAACATCAATGAGAGAGGAACATCATTGATTGGCTGCCTCCTACACAGCCTCTACTGGGGATCGAGCCTCCAAACCGGGCATGTGCCCTGACCATGAAACAGCCAGCTACCTTTTGGTTCCTGGCTCAACCACTGAGCCACCCTGGCTGGCTATTCTACTTTCTGACCTTAAGAATTTAACTACTCTAGGCACCTCATCTTAGTGGAAGCACATGGTATTTGGATTTTTGTCTTCGTTCAGTGGTAGAGCCGATGGGGAGCCATGGAAGGGCTGAAGCGGGGGGAAGACAGCTCTACCTAGTGACAGAGACATTTGGTTGCTACGCATGGATTATAGGGGGCGGCAGGGAGGCTGCTGAGGTCTGGATGGTGGGGGCGGGAGGGTGTTGAGGGGGTGGCAGTCAGGGAGACGAACGTGGTGGGGTTAGGGACATATTTGGGGCACGATGACTAAGATGTAGCAGATGGGGGGTAGGGTGCGGGAGGACTTGAGAACAACTCCCAGGTTCCTGGCTCGAATGACTGGGCAGGGATGATGTCACTTCCTGAGAGAGGGCACCAGGGTGGGGGAGGGGAGGATGGCAGAACCCTAGGGCCTGGATCCAAACCAGCTCAGGGCTCACAAACAGCCATTGCTGGCAGGGCTGCCAGCAGCACTCAGGAAGTTCTTCTTTGATAAGAAGCGAGAGCCTAGATCCCATCCTGACCTCTCAGCCTGCCACGGCCCTGCAACCCCCACTCCCGGCTATCTTTGCTTCGTTCTCATAACTGGAAATAGCGCTGAGATTGTACTTTCTGATCAACCCCAGACATCATTATTCCTTTTCCAAACTTTGCAGGAAAACACTGAAAGTTTGGTGTTCAGATAGCTTTGTGTGTTTTATGTCTTATCATAAAAGAATTCACATGCTAATCTCTATTTTTTGCAAAAATCCGTTTTACAGTTGTGGGTAGCATTGAGAGGCTAATGCTTCCTCTGCAATAAAACCACCTAAAATTTAAAAAAATAAAATAAAATAAAAGGTGGCAGAGTCCATCTGTTAGTATAGCGCAGTGGTTAGTGGGCTCTGGGCTTGCAACTTTCTGCATGACCTTGGGCCTGTGACTTGACTTCCTAGAGCCTCAGTTTGCTCATCTATAAAATGGGGATGACCTAGCTGGTTTGGCTCAGTGGATAGAGCATTGGCCTTCGGACTGAAGGGTCCCGGGTTTGATTCCAGTCAAGGGCATATGCCCAGGTTGTGGGCTCCATCCCCCATAGGGAATGTGCAGAGGCAGCCCATCAGTGATTCTCATCATTGATGTTTCTATCTTTGTCTCCCTCTCCCTTCTTCTCTGAAATCAATAAAACTATATTTTAAAATAAATAAATATCAAATGGGGATATTGGTTGTGCTCACCTCCTCAAGTTGTTATGAGTGTAAAATGAGTCGATGGATGAAAAGCCCCCAGTTAGAGCCTGCTCAGCATGAGCCCTGAGTAAATATTTGAGCCAAAGGCCTGCTTCGGGGGTTCAGCAGCAGGTCCTAGGCCCCTGCCTTGTCTGTCTGTTCCCTCTGACCCCCCTCTCTCTCCACCCAGGTTCTCCTTCCGATCTGGGAAGCAGACATAGATCTAAGGCGGCGGTTCTCAGATTCTAGAAGACAACCCACTGGGAAGACTTCCCAGTCTGCTCAGGGCCACGCTGACTCACTGCACTCGCTCATGTGTTTCCCCTCAATGCCGTCTGAGGAGCAAGGAGGTGAGGTTCTCGTGATCACTGTCTCCCTGGCTGCAGAACTGGACACCCCTGAAGACTTGGCCAGGACGGGGCAAGTGGCACCCAGAAATCAAAAAAGCAGAAGGAAAAGAAAAAAAAAGAAAGAAAGAAAGCAGAAGGGAAAAAAAACACCAACAGAAAATAAAAAAACGAAAGCAGAAGGAAAGTGCAGGGGGCCACCACCTGCCACATCAACCGTCGAGGGATCGCAGGCTCTGTCTCTCTGGTCCCACACTTGACCTTGCTCTTCACTGTACAGCAGCCCTAGCAGCCACGCCCCAGCCCAAAGGGAGAGGGGAGAAAGCCAGAAAGTGTGGTATCAACCTTTCGGGACTTCACTGATACTTAGTGACTATCTGACTTTGCTAATATGACTTTCTTTTCGAGGAGATTTTTGTATTCAAGTAAAATGACTTCCCTGCTTTAAGTGTTTTAGAGTTGTCTCTTAGCTTGTGTGGCCTTGTGAAAGGTACTTTCACCTTTCAGGGTCTCAGTTTCCAAGTCTGTAAACTGTGTGTATATGGGTATCTGGTGTATCTTTGGTGCATTGAATCTAAGTGACATACCATTATTTTGTGTGTCCGTGTGAGAGAGAAAAAAATGCTACAATTGAGATACTATTGATTTTTTCATTCTGATTTCAGAGATGTTAAATGTGAGAAAGATGTACATTTAGGAACTGAGGAAATACAGGATATATATAGATAGTGGGTGCCTGCACTTTGCAAAGAAATTAATGAGCCCGGTGAGCCAGTGTTCTTAGTAAAGACCGCTGGCGCACTGCTGCAGGGACCTTCTCATTCTGTAACAAGTGGGGGAGATGGAGGCTGTACTCACCCTCCCAACCACCCTCCTCCCTCTAACCCCCATTTGCAGAACTGGAAACTGAGACTCCGCAAGGCTAAAGTAGGTCACAGGTCATACGGCTAGGAGGTGGCTGCGCAGAATGTAAATGCCTAAGGCCTGGTTCTTATCTGTGGAGCTGTGCCAGCCCCATTCTCCAGCAATCACTGACATTAATCACTGACGAGTGTGTGGCAGGCCTTGCCTGCACCGTGAGTACCCCTCCCCGCTGGGTAGTTATTCCCACGGTACTCCTAGGTCCCAGCACTGCAGGCTGAGGGGTTGGTCCAAGATCCCAGCTTGAAAGAGGGGAAAAAGGGGCTCGAGCCCAGGTGCAAGCTTCCCAGCCCCTTGGCCTCCTGAGAAAAGCCAGCAACCTTTAAGAGTCTGGTGGAGAATGCCATCTCAGCAGTCTTAGGTCAGAGCCCCAACTCCGAACTCCGTATGACTCCGCCACCCTGACTGGGTGCCCCCCTCTTAGTGACGGGGTGGGGGGATTCCTGCACCTCGGGGGTGAGGGCCAACTTGAGAAACAAATCTGAGTCCTGACTTCAGAACCACTGGGGCCAGACCAAGGGACAGCGAGAGCAGAGGAGAGGGGGAGGGGCGGCCCCTGGGACGGAGTGTGGAGTCCAGCCGAGATCTGTCCTCCAGGGGCAGATCCGCCGTCCACGGGCGGCATCAGCCTGACATCCCCGAGCCCCGACTGCACCTGCACCATGGACCTCCAAGACGAAGCCGTAACCATCCATGGAGTGGACCCCAGGAACCTTGCAGAGCCGGCAGGCAGGCAGGTGGTTCCCACTCAGACAAGCTTCAGAGAGGAGCTGTCTCTCCCAGAAGGTGCTGGAAGCAGTGTTCTGCTTGTAAACCAAGGACACTACCCACAGTCCCACTCCGCTATGCAAACCAACAACCCATCCAGGGCTGGCGGGGGTCTGAGCAGCACAAGGCAGGTGCGGCTGATCTGACCTCAAACCCGGGACCTCAGAGTGACAATCACAGGCTCAAGTTTGTGCTCACTGCGTGCCAGGCACTGTCACTGTAAGGGCCCAACATGCACACTTATCTTTAGGCTCCTGTGAACGCTTCTACAAATGAAGCAACTGTCCCGCAGGGAGACATGCGCTGAAACAGACGACTGAGGGGGAGTGATCCTTCTGTAAAACCCCGAGAACCCACCCCTCCACTCCTACCTCCGCCTCGTAAGAAACAGACACACATGCTGAAACCGGTTTGGCTCAGTGGATAGAGCATCGGCCTGCGGACTGAAAGGTCCCGGGTTCGATTTCAGTCAAGGGCACGTACCTTGGTTGTGGGCACATCCCCAGTGGGGGGCGTGCAGGAGACAGCTGATCAATGTCTCTCTCTCGCTGTTTCTAACTCTATCCCTCTCCCTTTCTCTCTGTAAAAAAATCAACAAGTTATAAAAAAAAAAAAACAGACACACAAGTGGCCTCGCCTGGCAATAAATATTTTAATTTTTGTTTCATTTTTATGATGACAAGTAATTTTCAAGTTTATTTCCTTTTGTTTTTTAAATACAAAGCTAAACCACAAACAGGTACAACCGAGACATTTTACTTCACATTGACACGCTCCGTCGGATCCTCCTCCAATTGGCTGACCGCTGACCAGGCAAGTGTGGGGCGGGGGGGAAGACTTTCCTAGGTAGCACCGTCGTGAGGCTGGGGTGCGTGGGGTGGGGGCTGGGGGGCACCAAGGTTGAGGACAGGCCCTCACACCTGTCTCCATTCACATTTACCTGGGACCAGGGGGTCAGGAGACCCCAGGTGGTGGTTCCAGAGCCCAGGCCCCCTGGACCGCAGGTGGAGAGAGTGAGATTCGGTCCCCCTTCGGGAGGGAGGGGGCAGCTACCTACGCCTCCTGCCGTCACAGTCATCACAGTCGAGGTGAAAACTTTGCCCTTAGCCCTGATCCCTGGGTGCTGCACCTGCCCTCTCCCCGTGGGGTGGGGCCTGCACTCCGGGGCTCACGGGCTCACCCTTGGTTCGCGGCTGCGCAGCCCGCGTGTCGCAGGAAGAACACCAGGTGGCCTGACAAACAGCATGACAGCAGGCCTGGACCTTTCAACCCAGCAGAGTCGGGTCAGGGTGGGGGTGAGGGTGGCTATTTCGGGGGGAGGATTGGATAAGTAATTTCTGGTCCCACTACAAAACTTTATTTTTTATTAGAATAGAGTACCATCTCAAATCTCTTCTATAAAAAACAAACCAAAAAAAAAAAGCCAAACCCAAAGTAAAAGGAAAAAAAAAAAAAGAAAAAAACGCAGCCACTCCACTCACTTTATGACCTATGTACATGTAAGTTGTTTTCTGTGGTTTTTCTTTTTTTTTTTTTTGCCTTTTGTGTTTTTTGAGTTTTTATTATTATTTTTTTAAAATAAATTCAGTGTTCACATTTCTATAAAGAATCGCCCCAGTTTCGGGAAGCGCGGCCATGGCGGGGCTGGCCAAGCAATGCTGCTCCCTGCCCGCGTCTACTCGTCGCCCGCCCTGATGCTTCGAGGTGCCCGGGAACGCGCCGCCCGTGGAAGAGTAAACCGAGGCCCGGCCCGTGCCCACGGGCCACCGGGTCAGCAAGCTTTCAAGAAAGCAGAGGGGAAGACGAACTTACTGCGAAACCCTTTTAAAAATATTCACGCACTTCCGTGTGCGCCTGGCGGGACGGCAGGAAAACAAGAGCTGGGGAGCGTCCCGCGGGGCCGTCGGGAGGTGGCAGGCGTCGTCTTGGCCGCCCCGTGCTGCTCGACCTCTGGGTGCGCGGAAGAGTCCTGGCTCCGCAGCCCCCCCACTTCCTTGGTTCGTGGTCGAAGACTCTCCTCTGAAACCTGTGCCGAGCCTGACTGCATGCACGCGAGCGCGGGAAGCACAAACGTTCGGCTTGTATGCAAAAAAGGTACAAAAAACAACTAGAATATAAAAGTTTTGGTAATATAAGGCCATCTGTTCAAGTCCACTGTGGAAACCTGTAACAGATATTTAAATACTACAGTGAAAAGGCATCTTAATATACTTTTTAAAAACATCTGAAGTAATCTGCTAATATTAAGTGTGTGTAAAAAAAAAAATCAATTCCCTTTGAGGGCACTTTGTCCACCGAAGGGGGAGGCGGGTGGTTAATGCTTCAGCCAGGGGTAGGCCTCGATGGAGGCCCTGCTGCGGTCCCCATAGTCATACAGGAGCTCCTCGCCCGCCGCGATGTCGCGGGAGGCGATGAGGATGAGGTGAGGCACGCCGTCGATGTCATGCAGTTTGGTTTGGCAGTTCCCACATTTACTGTGATTGATCAGTCTTCCCAGGCGATTTGTCTCTCTAGTTGCATCCACGCTGGCGGGGAGGGAGGGCAACAGAGGATTATTAGGTTGATAAAGAGGCTTTTGAACCCAGCCAGAGTCACACGTGCTCTCAACTCTGGTAGGATGTCAATTTATGGGCACGCCTTTTGGGAAAACAATTCAACTAAAAAAAAAAAATCTCAAGAGCCTGGAGAGGCACCGGGTGGGGTGGCTCAGGCAGGGGGTGGGAGGAGGCAGGAATGCAAAGGCTCTTTGTGGAGGCTCAGGAAGCAACTGTGGAGTTCAGCACAATCAAGAAACGAATACAAGTCAGCGTGCTGGGAGTGAGGGAGGCCATGTGTGTGTGTGCAGCAGGGGAGGAGGGGGAGAAGCAGGGAGAATGGGAACTCTCTGTACCTTCCACTCGGTTTTGCTGGTACCTAAACCTGCTCTAAAAAATAGTCTATTAAGAAACAACACACATGCCAAAACCGGTTTGCCTCAGTGGATAGGGCGTTAGCCTGCGGACTGAAAGGTCCCAGGTTCATTTCTGGTCAAGGGCATGTACCTTGGTTGCCGGCACATCCCCAGAGGGGGGCGTGCAGGAGGTGGCTGATCAATGTTTCTAACTTTTTATCCCTCTCCCTTTCTCTCTGCGAAAAATCAATAAAATATATTAAATAAAAGAGAAAGAAAGAAACAATACACAACCAAAAGCAATCCACCACACGGGCCACCTGGAGAGCGGCCCTGGCCAGATGCCCTGAGGCCAGGGGCGGGGGAGCCTCGGAGCAGTGTTCACGTGATCAGTCCACGTCGGAGCCAAAGTTGGAAAATGAGGAGGGGGTGGAGGGAGTGCGGTCTCACAGCTTTGAGAAAAGGCAGCGAGGACTCAACAGGAAGCCAGAGCCACAGAATCAGGTGTCCCTGGCCGTGGCGGCGAGGCCCGTCCTCTCCGCCAGGCGCAGCACTCGGGGACTTACCAGTAGGTTTTGCTCAGATACTGGAAATAGTACATGTAGCAGCCGGTGGAGGGGTCTTGCGCATACAGGGCCTCCCGCTTCTTGGCGTCCGTGATCTCGATGAGGTCCCCGTGGTATTCCACCACGAAATCGCCCCGGGAGAACTGCTTGGTGGCGATCACGCCCCTGCCTTTGCCGTCAATGAGGTCAATCTGTTGGGAGGTGATGAAAGAGAGGGCCAGTTCTTAACAGCCAGAGATGCCGTGGTGCCAGGCCGGCTCAGGAGGCCCGGGGATTACCCTCGTCTGAACAGCTTTCTAGAGGTATGCTGCAGAGTTCAGTTCCAAGTATATTAAAATGTACACAGGGGTGCAACTATCGCCACGGTCCATCACCTCTCAGTGTCCCATGTCTCCTGAGAAATCTGCTAGGTGGGTGTTGCCCCATTTTGCGGGTGAGAAAACGGAGGCTCAGAGGGGCAGACCCATGTCCAAGACCATGTGACTAGGAAGTAGTGTAGCACAGACTGGAATCCACGCAGCTAGCCTCTTCGGGAGAGGAGGACCCAGCGTTCTGAGTCTCCTTCAGGGGCCCAGACTTACGTTCAGATCTCCTTAGGTGGTGGGTGGAGGCACAGCTTTCTGCCCCTGAACCCCAGCCCAGACCGTCTGGCTACCAGAGTTCTCTCCTCTCATCCACCCAAATGTGTTTGAAAAATACCAGGAGAAAAGCAAGTTTCTTGGGCATTGCCACTTCGCAGGAAAACAGAGTTTAAATTTTTGTAAATCATATTTTTATTGATTTCAGAGAGGAAGGGAGAAGGAGAGAGAGATAGAAACATCAATGATGAGAGAGAATCATTGATTGGCTGTCTCCTGCATGCCCCCTACTGGGGATCAAGCCCGAAACCTAGGCATGTGCCCTTCACCGGAATCGAACTTGGGACCCTTCGGTCCGCAGGCCAATGCTCTACCCACTGAGCCAAATCGGCTAGGGGAAAAACAGAGTTTAGGAAACATGTATGTTTCTGCTTTTAAAAATTTCCCTAGACATGTTGCTAAACGGAGGAAGCCAGACACAGCAGCTTCCTATTCTACGATCCCGTCTGTAGGACTGTCTGGCACAGGCAGGTCCAGAGAGATAGAAAGCTGCCTGGTGGGGGCCAGGGGCTGGGGCACGCCTGCTAATGGGGACAGGACTTCCAGTTCCGTTTGGGAAGAAAAAAAGGTTCGGAAGTGGACAGGGGTGATCAGTGCACAAAACTGTGAATGCACTCAATGCCCCTTAATGGTGCACTCTGAAATGGCTAAAATCCTAAACTTTATGTTATACGTATTTCACTATAAATTTATTTTATTTAAAAAGAATTTTTTAAAAATATATCTTTATTGATTTCAGAGAGGAAGGGAGAGGAAGAGTTAGAAACATCAATGATGAGAGAATCAGTGATCGGCTGCATCCTGCCCGCCCACTACTGGGGATAGAGCCCACAACCTGGGCATGTGCCCTTGACTGGAATTGAACCCAGGACCTTCAGTCCACAAGCTGACGTTCTATCCACCGAGCCACACCGGCTGGGGCTCACCATAATTTTAAAAACGTTTCCTTGGGTTAACATTTTACATAGAGTCTACTATGTGTCCGCATGAGTCTCACCCTTGACAACTGTTTTGGCATTTGGCCCCTCGACCAACTAAGAGTGCCACTAGTCAGTAACATGAAAGGACTGAAGCAATGAGGTGTCCCTCTGACCTTAGCCCATAGCCCGCCTCCTTACCTTCATGCCTTCTTCCTTTCCGCTTTCGATCAATTTGTCTATTCTTCTCCTCTCTTCAAACTGGGAAGGAAACATGGGGCGCATCAGCCTTCCTCCAGGCCACTCTGGACCACGCCACAAGGTCACCCACCGTCGGCCTCCATGACATCAGTCCCCAGGGATGCCCAGCCTCCCCAAACCCCCAAGGCACCTCCGCGGAGAAATCTCCCTGACTGCTATGGCCAGTGGAGCCTCGGCCTGGCTGCACTGTCAGACTACTCTCCTTATTCATGCAAACGCGCCGGCCAAGTCATCTTGTTTTTTGGTTACGTGTTCATAAGCTCCATGAGTGCTGGGCGGGTTTCCTGTGGAATCTCCTGGCCCAGAGCAGAGCCTGGCACATTAGTAAGCCCTCAAGGCAACAACACACAAATGCACACATGCGTGCAACACATGCAGCCCAGGGAGGAGGCACAGTGGCTGAGTCAGTGGGAAACGGGCAGGGCACGGGATTTCCTGCGGTGGGGAACATGGCACCGAGGAGATGAGCTGAGGAAAACCAGGAGCAGCTCGATGCCTCGAATGCAGAGCCAAAGGGCTTGAGTTTCACTCTGAAGGCTGCATGATTTGGGGCACACAACCAACCAGCTCGAGGCTTCTTGGGCCCACAGGGGTCCCACAGGCAGACTGAACGCGCGGAGACATCCCTGAAGTGGAGTCAGCAAGCTGTGTGTGCACAGCAGGCCAGGGCTGGGCTGGGCATGAAGCCAGGGCACTGCCACCTAGCACAGTCCCTGCCCCAGTGCTGGCCGTCACCCCACCCACAACCAGGCCAACCCGCCACAGGGAAGCAATGAGCAGTTTGGGGCATGTCTCGAAGGCCCCGTTCCCACCCTCCTGCCTGGACCCTGGACCGGCCCTCCCCCGCTGTCCTCAGACTCGATGACGTGGCTGCCAGGCTTTTAATGTCTTTCACTCCTGGCTCCCCACACCCCTCTCTTATGGCTCACCCACCGAGGCCCCGGGGCCTGCTGCCCAGAAGGGCAGGCAGGGCCAGATACCACCCTGGCCCACCGCCCGGCCATGGTGTTCACTCAGCAGCGCCAATGCAAACATGAGGGACACAAAGTGGCTCTCGGTCCAGTGACGGAGCGGATCCACCTGCTGCGGGCCAAGCTCTGGGGAAGCCAGCGTCCGCTCCCCTCCGCACGCCGGGTGCCAGGCTCAGCAGACAAGCCGCACAGCCCGGCCCGCTGCGGCCTGCACTCCCCCGGACAGACCAGCCGGTTTTTTTATGACGGCCAACTCAGCTGCCCCACCCCGCAGCCTGCGGCCTCCCTGTGTGGGCACACTGCAGCTCCGACCGCACGGGGAGGCGGGAGGCGTCTGCGCGCTGGGCCTGGCACCGCCTTGCCCTCTGCAATGCTGTCTTTCACAGTGACCCAGCACGGCCTCGCACTGCAGGCAAACATCTTACAACAGCTCCCTCTTGGCTGAGAGACACTGCCTTTCTCAGGAAATCCAGTGAAAGCTTCTCTCCAGAGGGAAAGCGGACCCCTTACTTTGTTTTTCTTTTAAAGAAGCCTCATCAATTCGGCGAAAACACTAATTACCTTCTCTGTGCCTAGAGGCTGAACATTCAAAATGCCGGAGGCACTACTGCAGCAGAGTTCCCCACCTCTCAGTGGGGCGGCAGCAATCCTCAGCCCAGGCCCTCTTCCCTCAGGCTGCTCTGGGGTGGGAAAGGGCAGGGGGGCTGCCGGGTCCCAGTTTCCCTCAGCCCAGAGGCCGGCGTGGAGGGTGAGGGAAGCAGCCAGTGGGCTGCAGGGCCAGAGCACGCCCCGCTTTCCTGCTCAGAAAGGCAGTAACCACACCCACTGCATCAAATATTGACCCACTAGACGGCCGCACAGCTCAGCATCTGCCAACTCAGCGGGCGGAGGCCCCAGTCCAGCTGGCCAGCCTGCCGGTTTTCACAGGGGATTAGGGACCGTGGCTGGATGGCAAAGAACAGAGAGGAGCTTTGGGAAGGGACGAGGCTGGGGAAACACAGCATCTGCTGTGTGCCAGGCCTGGTTCTAATTGTTCTGTGTGGGTTAAGGTGGCTAACCCTCCCAGCTACCCCGTAAGATGCTCCACGATCCCCTTTTACAGAGGGGGCAGCCACGGCGCAGGAGGGTTACGTTCCTGGCCGGAGGAGACACCCAGTGAGTGGTTCCACCTCGAGACTCGACCTGGGACCTTCTGGGCAGCAGACAGACCAGCCTCTGAATGCGTGCGCGGCCTCCCCAGGGTGCCAAGCTCCAATGGCCCTGCCCGCAAGCCCTGGAAAAGCTGCCTTCAGGGTCACGCCTGACTTTCCCTGCCCCCGTGCCACAGGCTTCTCGGCCCCTCCCTTCCCAGAGGCATCTTAACCAAGCCCTATGGTGACCGAGCAGTATGATGATCCCCACTGGGCCAAAGAGAACACTGGAGGATTCCGCGGCCACAGAGGCAGAGACACACACAAAGCTCGGGTCCACGTGCTGAGCACTGCCTACTGGGCAGCCCTCCCCACTCCCCCACCAACGAGCTGGAATTAAAAGCACAGGACTCTACCTGCAGCTCGGCCTTGCTCTTCCTGGAGCTCCTTCGCACAGGGTAGAAATCTGTGAGTTTGCGATTCTGTTGCGTTTTTCCTTGAGCTCTGCGGGGGAGGGGGAAGAAGAGAAAGCCAAGTTGGCACCCAGGGGGCACACAACTCCTGAGGGGCAGCTCCCTGGAAACCAGGTCGCTTAACACCTGTGTTGCACCTCAGCTGTGGCCATAGGCTCATCTGCCCGTGGGGCCTCAGAGAGAGTATCAGAAGCAGGCTGTTCTCTGTGGGGGGTGGGGGGAGTGGAAGAGGCACCACTGGGGGAGGGAGGGCTCCTGGGCTCTGCACACATGGCAGACGGAGATGCTGGCCAAGGATGGGGTCCCTGGGGGGTGACTCAAGGGGTGTGGCCTCAGTGTGAGAGAGGCTGATGTGAGCCTCAGTGTGAGTGAAGCTGGGAGAGAGGGGGTGGCCTGCTTAACCCTAACCAGCTCCCGAGGCCAGAGAAACCAAACTGCAGTGCCTGAGGGGGGCGGGGGGCGGGGCCTGAGAGGTGCTTACTTTTTCCGAGGTGCCTGCTTGCCCTTGCCCGGCTTCTTCAGGGCTTGCTTGGCGATGGCTGCACCGGAGGAATCACAAGGCGAGGTGGGAGTTTTCGGAGGTTCTGCTATTTCAGGTTTTTGGTTTGGAAAAGGTGCCAGGGGGCCTCTCCTGGCGTCTTTGATCTTTAGTTCCTCGGACTTCATGGTGCTTCGGATTGCGTTCCCAGTGTTTCTTTTCTCTGCAGGCGGAGGGCAGAGAGAGAGGTTTATTCTAGACGCCCCATTAGACCTTCAGCCGTATTTGAAGACAGGCTTTGAGAAAAAGGGGGTCATGGGTGTGTGCCCTTGCCTGTTTAGCCCCATGCCCATGACTGGCTACCAGGCGAGTCACCTGGCTTTCCCGTTTAACAGAGACACTGGGCAGAGCTTTTGGTCTTCTGCCCGTTTCTCAGCTTTATTGAGCTGTAATTGACTGCCCTGGCTGGGTAGCCTTGTTGGTTAGAGCGTCGTCCTGATATGTAAAGGGTGCAGGTTTGATCGCCAATCAGAATACATACAAGGATCAATCAATGAATAAATACATAAGTGGAAGAATAAATAGATGTTTCTCTCTCTCCCCTCCTCCCTGTCTAAAGTCAATAAGTTATACAGGCCAGTATGACTCAGTGGCTGCGCGTCGACCTATGAACCAGGAAGTCACAGTTTGACTCTGGTAGGGCACATGCCCGGATTGTGGGCTTGATCCCCAGTGTGGGACCTGCAGAAGGCAGGCAATCAATGATTCTCTCTCATCATGGGTGTTTCTATCTCTCTCTCCCTCTCCTTTCCGCTCTGAAACCAATGAAGATATATAAAAGTAAGTAAATAAGTTAAAATATTTTTAAAGTAAAGGGGGGCATCTATAATACTCTCGACAATAACATCATTAACTTTTTTAAAGTCAATAATACATGGGTGGTAGGAATGTAAAATGGTCCACAAGAGGCCGGTAGTTCTTTAAAAAGTTAAACATTGTGTTACCATCTGACCCAGCAATTCCACTCCTAGGCATCTATGAAAAGAATTAAAAACATGTGTCTACATAAAAACCTGTACATCAATGTTTATAGCAGCTTATTCATAATAGCCAACAAGTAGAAACAACCCTTTATTTATGTCCATCAACTGATGGATGGTAAATAAAACGTGGTCTAGCCACACGAGGGAATATTATTTAGTCACATAAAAGGATGAAGTACCGATCCATTCAACAACGTGGATGAATCTTAAAAATGCTAAGGGGAGAGGCCAGGCACAAAAGGCTATGCATGATATGATTCGGTTTACAAGCAATGTCCAGAACCAGCAAATCCACAGAGACAGGAAGTGACTGGCAGTTGCCTGGGGCTAGAGGAGGGCGGAATGGGGTTTGACTACTAATATTGGGTTTCTTTGAGGGTGATGAAAAAGCATGTCCATTGAAACCCCTTCAGGCAGGCCTTTGTGAGTGGAACCAGGGGGAGTTAAGGCCAGGAGCGCAGGGAGCCCATGAGCACCAGCTAGCACGTCAAGGCTGAAAGTCAACAATAAGAGCCTGGCCTCTGGGGTCTCCTCCTAAGTATATCTGGCCCCAAATTCTGTTCGTTGCCATTTCGTGATACTATGAGCCAAACACGCTTGCTTGTGTGCTGTGTCACCATGGAGAACCATTTACTCTTGCCCCATTCCGGAGGACCAGCTGTACACATAGGTCTACATAAGCAGGAGTCCACCTACCTTAGCAGGGACGTTGGGTTGGGAAGGGACATGAGACAGGCTGCCCACACGTAGGGAGAACATCCTCTGCTCATCCCTACGTAGCAGCTGCTACCCCAAGTGCTGGCTATACAGGCAGGAGCAGGCTGGGACCCTGGAGGCCCAGCGGAGGAAGGACTGTCGGAGGGAGCGTTTCACAAGGCCCTGTGGCGTCCATGCTTTAACTCATCTTCAGAGCAGCCCATTTTCCCACCTCACAGATGGGAGAACCGAGGCTCAGAGAAGAGGAGCAAGGTGCCCACGCCTCCTGACAGATGAGGGTTAGAACCTAGGTCATTTGAAAGCAACAAAATAGCATGGATCCAGACCGGGCTGGCACCCTAGCTGTTTTGGCTCAGTGAATAGAGCGTCAACCTGTGGACTGAAAGGTCCCAGGTTCGATTCCAGTCAAGGGCACATGCCCGGGGTTGTGGGCCTAGCCACCAGGGGAGGGGCGTGCCAATCAATGGTTCTTTCTCATCATTGATGTTTCTATCTCCCTTTCCCTCTCCCCTCTTCTCTGAAATCAATAAAAATATGTTAAAAAAAATAAAATAAAATAAAGACTGGGCTGGCTCCTGCCCCTAGTTCTCAGCTCTGGCACCAGAGGCTGGGCTAATCCACCATTTTCGGAACTTTCTGTTAACATGGAGCTGCTGGTGGTGAGAGTTCTGCTGTTTTAAGGCAACTGTTACTAGAAGGGAGCATGGTGACCTGGGACATGCTCACCCTCCCCAATGCCACGTGGAAAGCGGATGTTAGGATTAGAGCAGGATTTTGGCTTGTTCTGCGGGTCCAGACAGAATTTTCACTAACCATACACTTTTCTTGTTTGATATTTAAACTCACTGCAGATTATGCTGCGTGAGAGAGGAGCTCTGAACACTTGAGTGGAAAGAAACTTTAGAAATGAGGTCAGGGCCAGCTCATGAAAGGGAAGGAAGTCAGGGCCTGGTGCTCACACAACCGTCAGGCCTGCTGCACGCAGCTGCTCTGAACAAGCCAGACTCATAATTTCTGCACATTTGGCACCCGTGAGCCTCTTTCCTTGCAAATCAGGGGCATTATTTTTGCAATCCAGCAAGATAATCAAGCCCGAAGGACACGCCAACTCTTGTGAAAGCAGTAGAACCTGTTAGGCCGACAGGGCACTCGCCCTGGGAATGGCCGCCAGTTCCCCTGTGCCTGTGTTTCTTAGCAGCGAGACAGAATGTGGCTGCCTTTCGCACGGGGTATGAAAAGGCTGGATGAAAACCTAACATAGACGCATAATTACGGAGGGGAGAGGCTCCCGCGGCCCAACCCGCTGTGGTCAGCACAGGGCCGTTTCCGAGGCTTACCTTCCCGTTTCCTGTAGATCCCGGTTAATGGCTTCCCCTGGCATTTGACTTCGTGATGTGCAACTGAGTTCTCTTCCTGAAGGGGGGAACGCATTCCAGAGCATTTGTTCGGGCTCATGTAGGTGTAGATCTTGGACTGCCCGGTAAACACATTCTCCTAGAACGACAAATGCATACTCTGAGAGGCTGGAAGAAGAAGACGCACGGCATTTAGTGGAGAAGGAACAAGCAGACCGCAAAACGACAAAGAACCCGACATCATCATCATCATCTCTCCTCGGCAGGGCGGCCGGGGTGCCAGCCCCGGGAGAGCAATGGGAGACTGCGGCTCTCCCAGGTCCCAGGGGGCCGTTTCGGGAACACGTATGGTCTCTGGCTCTGGTCACTAAGGGGACACCCGGCCAGCAGGAGGACCGGCTGCACACCAAGGTCTACCTAACTAAGCAGGAGTCTACCTACCATAGCAGGGGCGTGGGGCTGGGAATAAACACAGACTCTGAAAGGCCGGCGGGGAGGGGGCAGGGGCTAACTCTGGCAGCAGCTGCAGGCCTCCGGGAACCTGATTAACCACTTCTGGGCCCCAAGGTCAGCTGGGCGCAGGACTTGTCACTACAGTGGGTCGGTCAGAGCCCGGGGTGTGCCCAAGCCCGGCTCCTCTCACATGAAAGCAGCCTAGCGGCCTCCCAGGGCCTTGGGGCTGGCTGCAGGTGGGAGGACTCTCCGGGGTATCTGGGGGTGGGGGTGGGGAGCTAATAAAAGCAGGGCCCACTGCCAGCACATGTAGGGCGGTCCCTCTGTGGCAAATGGGATGGGATGGGCAGGCTGGCAGGGTAGCCCAGGTCGCTGCGGGCGGGCGTCGCCGGGTGTGGGGCCGCTCCGGGGAGTGAGCAGACAGGGAGGGGGGCTTCCCCAGAAACACTGCCGGGGCCTTTCTGCCCGGGGAGCCGTGAAACCCCGACTCGGCGAGGCCCGGGTAGGCCCCGCACCCCTGGGAAGGCAGCCCCCGCCGGGGCAGCTGGGTCTCGGGTGGAAATGCCGTAAAGACACAAACTTTCCTGAGGTCGGATCCTGCCAGGGTCATGGCGGAGCGGCTGTGGACGCCACTCCCCGGCAGGCCACAGAAAAGGAAGCGGCCCGGCCGGGCGTCCCGCCCGCATCCCTGCCCCGGGGCGGCGGGCGGGGGCCGTGGGGCGAGCCCACGTGCTCACGGCGCGGGGCCGGCGGGGCGCCCGGCCCGCGGGGCGCGCTGAGGGAGTGCGGGGAGGGTGCCTGCTTACCCCGTTGGCGCGGGGCCTCCCCAGGCCCCTCCGCTCCACCATGTCCGGGCCCGGGGCCGTCGCTGCCACCGCCACCGCCGCCGCCGCCGCCGCCGCCTCCACCGCGCGGGGCTTGGACATCTTCCTGCCTGGAGAGGGGGACCCGGGGGAAGCGGGGGAGGGGGCGCTCAGGGCGCGGCGGGGCGGGGAGCGGGGCCGCCCGGGCCGGGCGCCGCGACGGCGCCTCCCGCCGCAGCCATGTTCCGAGGGCCCGGCGGCGGTGGGCCGCCCGCACCGCCGGGAGGCAGGGCCCGGCCGGCCGCGCCTGGCCGGGGGCCCTCGTCGCCCTC
>JAAGEH010000417.1:15290050-15362155 GCA_011751065.1 Lasiurus cinereus | reverse complement strand
CAGCGCCTCCTTCCCTGCGTCAGCGGTCCCCACCGCTGCCGCTGCCGCTGCTGCTGCTGCTGCCGCCGCCACCAGCGCCGCCGCGGCGCCCCGGGGAAGGGCCGGCGGCGCCCCACGGCGCCCCCTTCCCCCATGGCCTGCGAGGCAGGGCCCGGCCGCCGCGCGCCCTCGGCCCGGGACCGAGGACGCAGGGAAGGAGGCGCTGGCGGCGCTTCCTCCGCGGCCCGCCCGCCCGCTCGCCGCCGCCCACCGTCCAGCTCCCGGCGCGGGGCGGGGCCGGAGGGGCGGCGCTGCGAGGCTCCTCCGCCGGGAGGAGGCAGGGCCGGCCGCGCGGCGGCGGCGGATCCCGGCTCGGGCGCGCCCCCTCGCGCGCGCCCTCAGCCACTCGCCGCGGACCCGGCGGGGAGCGGGGTCGTGACAGCCCCGGCGCGCCGCCCGCCGCCGGCTCCGCTCTCGCGGCTCGCGGGTATTTTGGGAGACCTGTCCGCGCCAGGCGCGGTCAGCAGCGGGCTGCCCGAGCCGGGGCTCACCAGGCGCTTTAGTGGGCATCGGATCCTTCTCGCAAGCCCGTGGGGCGCAGGTCCCGTGGCAGACCCGGTCAGGATGAGGATACCGAGGCCCCGGGGAGGTGAGGGGCTTACCCGAGGCCATACAACTGGAAAGTGAGAAACCCGGGCGAGAGGCAGAGCCAGGGTTATAGTGGGAGGTTTGCTGGGTGCTTTTCTTGCATAGACTCTCTCATTCAAACCTCACAAACCCTAGGGAGAGAGATATTATTATCTCTTTTTCACAGAGGGGGGAACCGAGGACCAGGAACGGGAGGAGGGTGCCCAAGTTCTCAGAACCAGAAATGGATTTCCAGGCAGCTGGCCCCAGAGTCTACCCTCCCAGCCACTAGCCCTCCGGGTTACAGATGAGGACATTACAGCTGGGAGGAGCAAATGTTGTGGCTGAAGGGGTTTTTCAGCGAGTCACCAGGCGCTCCTGCCCCCACCCCCTCCCCCACGAGGAAAGGTCCTAGCCAGGCGGGGGTTCCAGGAACTGTGGTGTCTTATTCTGCAGAGCTCAGTGCCCTGTCTCACTCTACCGTGTCATCAGGGTTTGAGGGCTGAGGCCAAAGAGTCCCTGTATTTGTGCAAAGTCAGATGTAAACAAGACACCTTGGGGCAACTCACTCGGGCTACTTGGGTTCATGACCTGGGAGCAAAGATTGGGTTTCTCTCAGGGCATCAGGCCTGGGGCGTTTTGTGACCATGGCCACCACTGCACTTTTCCAGTCTAGGGTCTCAGTGTCCTCGTGGATGAAAAGCAAGACCCTTGAATTCCATAACCCACCCAGGGCACCTTCCAACATCCACAGATGCAACAGCCGACTGTCACTTTAAGCAGCTACCTCTCCTTAAAAAGAAAGAAGACTGGATAGGATTAAATGGCAGGGCCCAGCTCAGGAAAAGCCTCTCAGACCCGCTCAGGCTTTAGCATCCTTCAGGGCTCCCCCAACCCACCCCCCCCCCCATCCTCCCAATCACTAACTCTGCCCACTGGAACACCAAGAGGCCATGGGGGGAGTCAAAGAGGATTGGAAAGGGACACCCTGACACCCAGGTGGAGGAGTCATTCAAGACAGCGTCTGTCACATGGGCAGGGCAGAGCTTTGCAGTGGCCCAACTCACCGGAATCATGATTTGAGAGCAGCTGCTTAGACCACCTTATCCACATCACATAGTATGTTAACCCCCACCCTACACACACACACACACATCCTCATGGCCACAGTGTTCTCTATTTTAGGGGACACGTTAAAGTACAAGTCTAGCACCGTGCCCCTCTCAACTCTGCGGCTCTCGTACCCAGAAACTGTAACATAAATCATTCAGTGTAAGTTTCAAAAGCGTCTTTCCTTTCTCTGTACGAAAGTTGTTCATATATACTTAAAACAAATACACCCATCAGCAGAAACCCCTAGATCTCCCAGCAACAGTATGCCACAGCAGTGATACAAAGAGCTAACCCTTATTGACTGTTTACTATGAGTTGGGCCCTAAAATAAGGCACTATTACATTGAACCTTCCCAACCATTTATGAGAAGATACTATTCC
Source organism: Lasiurus cinereus (assembly GCA_011751065.1). Classification (NCBI taxonomy): domain Eukaryota; kingdom Metazoa; phylum Chordata; class Mammalia; order Chiroptera; family Vespertilionidae; genus Lasiurus; species Lasiurus cinereus. The sequence goes on along the minus strand of JAAGEH010000417.1, from coordinate 15,360,055 downwards.
CATTTTGCAGATGCAGAAATTGAGGCTCAGGGAAGAGAACCCTCACTTGCCTAAGGTTTCTGAACCCAGTTCTGCTAGATGAGGGTACTTTGCAATGAAGAATATATATGGGACTCAGACACTATACATAGCAATGCATTCCTTCCACAAACATTTATTGAGCACCCACTTTGTGCCAGGCCCTGTGGTAAGGACACAACAGTGAACACAGAGGCCGATGGAGCACAGTGAGGACAGGGGTGAGTAGGGCCCTAGGGGCCAAGGTGAGGACTGAGGATTTGATCCTAAGAGCAAAGGGGAAGTTGGGGGCAGGGGGAATACTGAAGGTCATATGATACGTGATTGTAAAAACTTCAAAACCAGGGAGGAGTTGCCTGGGGTCTAACCTTTGGTTCGCATGGCCCAGCAAGTCTCACCAAGTGAACTACAAGTTTGAAACAAAGACCACTTTTCTAGAAGAAAACAAAAAAACAAAAAACTGACTCCTTGTTTGAAGGGCTGTAAATAATTTGATATTTATGATACCAAATGCCCAATTTGATAGTTTGCAAGAATAATGTAGCCTAAGAAATAAGTAACTACTAACGTGGGGGTCAGGTGAGGCAGTGAGAATCACTAACCAAAAAACCACAAGGTGATGTGTAAGCCTGCCATGATAGGAGAGGTACTGTGGAACCGGCGAAGGCAGCATGGCCAGAGTCTAGACAGTGACTTTGGACTTCAGGTTCCATCTCTGAAAAGTGGAAAATAGAGCCCAGTGGGGCTCAGTGGTTTGGGTATCGACCTAGGAACCAGGAGGTCAGGGTTAGATTCCTATTTATGGCTCATGTCCCAGTAAGGAGCATCATGGATGCTTCTGTCTCCCTCTCCCTTTCTGAAGTGAATTAAAGAACATATTTTTTTTAAATGGAAATAACAATTTATAAAGATTAACTGAGATAATAAAGTGTCTGGCACTTAATGGTAATTATTAAGTATTTAAGTAATTCAACGGGAAAGTGCTTAGTTTTGTGCCCCCCCTCATAGATTAGTTAAAGCAAACTATTTTTTTTTTAATGCACTAGTGTTGAAATAGGTGGTTTACATTATTTTGCTGTGATGGTAAAATGAATCAGGGAAGCATACCTTTAAGATTTGTCAGACAAATTAGTCAGATACTATTAATATACTTTTAGATGCTTAACACTTTTCTGAAGAAAAATATTCATCTTAATTTCCTCTGTGGATTGAGTTATTAAGCTCTTTAACTTGAAGTTCACTGGGCCTCATTTTTAAATCAGAATCTGGGTAAGTCTTGTCCCTAAAGACCCTAGAGGGATGCTGGGAGAATAAATGATGCAATTGGGTGCAGGAACTGACAACAAAGGGGCCCAATAAATATTTGCTGGATGAATCCTTATTTTATTCATTATTATTGCTGTTGGGAGCATACTGCATTGAGGCAAATTCCTACTAAAATGCAGTGTCTTGGGATATAGAGAAAAATGTAAAACCTCAGCTTAGTTTTTTTTTTTTTAAATGATAATGCTGGTCAAACGTCACGCTCAAGTTTTTGCATGAAGGAGACACAGCAGCTGGAAATGACCAGCAGATCACTTTGCCGCATAACGTGGGTCTCACTGTCCTGACAGCGAACCAAGTGTGCAAAGGGCTTCTTCGGGCGGGGACATCGCCTCCCGTGGCAGTGCTATCCCACCCCGGCCTCTCTGATGGGCAGGGGTCCTGACCAGCTGTGGGACCAAGCGCTGCCCCAGAAGGTGCCAGGGGACCCGTCTCACCCCAAAGCTGGTCAGCGGGCCCGGGTCCCTGCCCTTTGCCCCGGCGGCGCAGAGCTGGCCCAGGGCGTGGGGGGGGGGGGGGGAAGGAAGGTGCCTGCGGTGCGGTCCACTCCGACGCGCTCTGCACAATGTGGGCTGCCGATCCGCGCCCTCGCCTCGGGGTCACCTCCTTTCCCAACGAGAGGGAGTCCCGAAATGGGCAAAGCCTCGCCTCGCCCATCTTTATCCTGAATAACAACCATTCCCCGGAGGTGACCTGCGCTTTAATTTCCAAGAGCTTTGACATATGGATCCCTTGCCTCTGGAGAGGCAGGTCAGTTGGTGCCAACACTTGGGGAAACCGAGGTGCGGGAGGGGCTTCTGGATGCTTCGGGAGGGGTTAAGTTGAGGGGCATGGAAGGTTCCGCGGCATCCCTCACCCCCCACTCCCCACCCCCACCCCGTCCCCGCGCCCCGGGGGAGCAGCCCGCAGGAGGGTGCCTCCCCACCGCCGCTCCCGCCACCTAGTCCCTCCTCCTGCGCGACCTCCCACCCCAGCCGCCCAGCCTCTGGCCATCTGGGCACATACCTCTACCCATGGTCCCGGTCTGTCACCGCCTGGGATCTCCCGGGAAACGCAGCTTTCGAAAAAAGTTACAACTGTAGCCAACTGCTGCACGGAGCTCCGGCTGCTGCCCTGATTGGCGCCGCCTCCCGCCTCTCCCCTGGTCGCGCGCCGTGATAGGCGAACGCGGGAGGGAAAGCCCGCCCTCCTCCCCGCCTCCCTGGCTGGGGGCGGGGCGAGCGGCCGCACTTTCTACAAACACCAGCGGGACAGGTCCCCGTGGAGGAGGTGAAAGGAGGGGGTGTTTAAACTGTACCGTCTCCCTGCGCTGATTGGCTGCGGTGGAGGGCCATCCGCGTTCCCATTGGAGGCCCCAAACTCCGCCCCCTCACGGCGCTGAAGCTCCGCCTCGGGAGGTTTAGTCACGTGGTTGGAGGACCCAGCTCTGACGGGCCATTTTTTTCTCCAACTTGTCTGAAACCCGACGTTTGACCTGCGACCTCCCCTTATATCCTGGGAAGCCTAACTCCCAGCAGTATGGCATCTTCAGTAGCATGACCTCCTTCAGCAGTTTAATCCAGTCATTCCTAGGTTCGAAAGGTTTATTGCCAGTAGTTAAAACCGCTGGCATAGCCCCTACCAACTGGGTCAGTAGGTAAAGTTAGAACCTCAGAGGTCCTAGCCCATCATACCCACCCGTTTCACAGAAACGGAGGACCAGAGGGAACAGGTACCTCACTTGGCCCATGGTCACCTAGCAGCTTAATTGCAGGGCCTGGATCAATCTTTAGGACTACTGGTCACTAGATAATTACCTTAATCCCAGGCAGTGGTTCTCAACCTTTCTAAGACCACGACCCTTGCATACAGTTCCTCATGTGGCGGTGACCCCCAACCATGAAATTTTGCTACTGTTATGCATTGTGATGTAAATATCTGCATTTTCCGATGATCTTAGGCGAACCCTGTGAAAGGGGTCTCGACCCACAGGTTGAGAACCGCTGATCCCAGGGGAGCCACTGTGGGTGTGGTCCCAGAGAAGCACAGGTGTCCTGGGTATTCTTTGCTTTGAAAGAAGGGATGGTATCCAGTTACGGCTCTTTCCTGGGGATGTAGGCAAATACAGTCACTCATCCATTCTCTCTTTGGTCCCCAAGAAGATTTGAGAGACCCCACTATTGCCCAAGGAGTCTGTCTACCAGTGCATCAGGAAGGTAGGAAAGCAAAATAAAGTGAGGTAAATGAAAGCACCGGGAAAAGTAGTTGCTAAGTTGCTGTATGGCATTGGCATATCGTTTCAGCTCTTTGGCCCTCAATTTTCTCAAGCTGTCAAGTGATTTCTTTAAAATATATTTTATTGATCTCTTACAGAGAGGAAGGGAGAGGGATAGAGAGCTAGAAACATCGATGAAAGAGAGACATTGATCCGCTGTCTCCTGCATGCCCCCTACTGGGGATGTGCCTGCAACCAGGTACATGCCCTTGACCGGAATCGAACCCGGGACCACTTCGTCCGCAGGCCAACGCTCTATCCATGAAGCCACACCGGCCAGGGCTGTCAAGTGATTTTGGAGTGGGGCAGAATGATCTCCAAGGTTTCTTCCAGCTTCTACAAATATACAGTACTGAGATTGTTACTTTCTCTAAAGTTTATAAATTCAGCATTTCTTGAGCTCTATACCTGGCATTATCTGATCCCTCAAGGATAAAACAGTGGCAAATTAAGACACGTATTTTTTAGGGGAGAAACAAACAAGAGGCCACTTTTTAGAAGATAATACTACATAGTGAGTAATGCTGTAAGTACAATGAAAATGGGGTAGCTGAAACTGGTTTGGCTCAGTGGATAGAGCGTCGGCCTACGGACTGAAAGGTCCCAGGTTCTATTCTGGTCAAGGGCACGTACCTTGGTTTCGGGAACATCTCTAGTGGGGGTTGTGCAGGAGGCAGCTGATCGATGTTTCTGACTCTCTCCCTTCCTCTCTGTAAAAAAAATCAACAAAATATATTAAGAAAAAGAAAATGGAGTAAAGAGATTGGTAAAGTAAAAGAAATTCTTTTTGACTTGGTGGCTTTAAGTTATACCCTAACCCTGGCTCAGTTGTTTAAGCATTGTCCTATGCAAGAAAGATTGGTGGCTGATACAATTTCTAGTCAGGGCACTTTCCCAGATTGCGGGCTCGATTCCCAGTAGGGGACATACAGGAGGCAGGCGATCAAACATTTTAGATATCTTAAATGCTACTCAGGAGAGTTCACAAAAATAACTAGCAGGGTGTCCATAAAAATATAAAGGATCTATTCTAGTCAAGGGCATGTATCTTGGTTGCGGGCACATCCCCAATGGGGGGTGTGCAGGAGGCAGTTGATCAATGTCTCTCTCTCATCGATGTTTCCAACTCTCTATCCCTCTCCCTTCCTCTCTGTAAAAAATCAATAAAATATTTTTTTAAATCTCGTACTGTTATCATAATAAAAACTTTTTAATTTTTTAATTAAAAAAAAGAAACAGGTGGGCCCAGTAGGTGTGACTCAATGGTTGAGTGTCGACCCATGCACCAGGAGGTTGCTGGTTTGATTTCCCCATGGATGCAGATGCTGGGTTTCAGGCTCCATCCCCAGTAGGAGGCCTGCAGGAGGCGGCCAATCAATGCTTCTCTTCCTCTCATCGATATTCCTATTTCTCTCTTTAAAAATCAATTTTAAAAAAATTATAAAATCAACCAAAAACGAAACAGGTGATGCCCTGGCCAGGTGGTGCAGCTGGCTATAGATTGTGGGTGTCTGTCTGATCCTCGTTCACAAGTTCACAAGCAAGTTTCTCCTCCTCCAGCCTTGCAGTCTCCCTGGAGCACTCCTTGTGACAGTTCCCACTGAGACAGCTGGCAGAGCAGAATGTAGCTTTGCAGTGCATCGCAAAGCAAGGAGGGAAGGAGCTGAGAAGCACTATCTTGGTAAGGGGTGCACTTGCCTTGTTACTGTACCATTTCCTTACTTTGCTCTAGCCTCTTTCATGGAGTGCTGTTTCCTCTCCCAGAAATGCAGGTGCCTCTTCCCTTTGCCTAGATAACACCTGGTTTTCAGCTCAGTCATCACTGCCTCAAGGAAGCCTTCTTGGACTTCCCTGATGAGATCAGATGCCTTTATAACAGGCTCTGTTAGCTTCCCTGTAATAATGGCACACTTCTGAGTTTACACTTTGTGGAATTTTTTATTAGTGCCCACTAGACTGTAAGGGCAGTTGTCTTTTAGAAAGGGAGAGAGGGAGAGATAGAAACATCAATAAAGAGAATCATTGATTAGCTGCCTCCCCCATGCTCCACACTGGGAATTGAGTTTGCAACCTGGGCATGTGCCCTGACCGTGAATTGAACTGATAATTTTTTTAATTGATTTAAAAAAATATTTTATTGATGATTTTTTTACAGAAAGGAAGGGAGAGGGACAGAGAGCTAGAAACATCGATGAGAGAGATTGATCAGCTGCCTCCTGCACACCCCTACTGGGAATGTGCCCACAACCAAGGTACATGTCTTTGACTAGAATAAAACCTGGGACCTTTCACTCTGCAGGTCAATGCTCTATCCACTGAGCCAAACTGGTTAGGGCAAGGGTATTTATCTTAAGGGCAGGGACCACCCAATGCTCCTCCCTTGATTGTTTTTCTTAAACTTGTATTCCTAATTTCTAACCTAATAGCTGGCAAAAAGTAGGGGCTCAGTAAATATTTGATGAATGGAGTGAAGTATATGTGTAAATGGCCCAGGGGAAGTCAATACCATGCCTGAATAGGGATTTTTCTGAATCACCTGCTTCCAGTAGTATCTGTTCCCATCAAGACTTAACTGTTTCAAGTGTTGTCAATTCTGAGATTCTCTGTATATACATGCAAGTAAAATACATTCCTATATATTCTCGTAGGTAGAGGTGCTTCATTCTGTTTCACTGTAGAAAGTCCTATAGTTTAGTTAACCAAGTCCTTTCTTCAAAGACATTTAGGTTGTTTCCCATTTTTTGCTTCATTAAGCAATGCTGAGACTAATATCCTTGTGCATAACATTTGTGTACAAATGTGTGGCAGCTATATTATAACTGTCCGTTGAAACACCATCTTTTATATTGGTTCAAGGTAAAGAGCTTATGCAGAGATGGCAGCAAGGATCTGGCATGGATGCTCAGAAAATACCTCAAAAGGTGTGAGTTTCTAGGTCAGACCTGCTTTCAGAATTTAGTACTCATCTAGTCCTTGTATACAGCAAGAGTGTAGGGGCCATTTTGAATTGTTCCAACCAAGTTCCAAAGATACTGATGTATTAACTACAATTCTTAGATTTTTTTGCTGCATTTTTCCATATTTTTTTCTCCTTTCATGTGACAGAGTTGTAATTGCTTACAACTGACAATAAACTAGTCTAGTGGGTAGCAGTGAACAAGGCAGAGATAGGCCTAGTTCTTATAGAACTATTTTTATATTTTTACCTTTACAGTTTTTTTTTTAAACGAAACAATGGAAGTAAAGTTTTAACAAAACAATTAGTTGGCAATTTAAAATGTTTATTTATGTGGACACATATAGAATACACGTTTATGTTATGTTGGAAGATTCATAATTATTTTTGTATGGCTGGCTACTCCCCGCCCTACACTTCCTCTTGAAGAGCTCCCACCTTAACCTTCAAGCGTTTCAACTCCTAGGTTTCCTTTGAGCACTGGGCAAGTGCGATGCGCCGCCAGTAGGGGGCAAGAAGCAGCCAGGCGTGCCTATTACCTAAGCAACAGAGTCAAACAGCATTCTCAGAATGACTTTACAAAAGGGTTACCAATAAATTAATTTATTCTGTGTTCGGTCATATAATATTAATACAAGGAAGTGAGAGGTAGTAACGACAGACCTATTCTGCAATAGTTTGTTCGGTTTATTGGGTGTGTACGCGGAAAAAAAAGTGGGGCTGATGGTGCTCACACTCGTAATAGCACTGGATCTGCCAAAGGACTCCGAGTTATTTGCGGTTTATATTGAATAAAGTGTTTTGAACGAGCAGTGTATATGCGAACATTTTCTTCTAGGATTCATTATGTAATGAAGAGCTTTCCAGAGTACCAGAGAAGCCACAAAGTAACTTCCTGGGCCGAAGACGCACACCAGAAGGGATCTGAAAACAGCTTCGGGCCCCTCCTAGCCCGACTTTGAAAGCAGGTGTGGGACGCATGCGCCCGGCCCACCCGCTGACCTGCTCCTGGCACCCAGAGCTCAGACCTTCTTCCCGGCAGCCAGCGGGAGCGAGAGGGAGGGGAAACGGAATTCTCGCGAGGTCTCTCGAGCGCCAGCGGAAGCAGTAGACACGTGACTCTCCGAAGCGGCCTTCGGCTTCCCCCTCCCCCTTCTCGGAAACCCGGCCCCCTCACCCTTCGCCCACCCCGGAGCCGCGGTAATGGACCGTTTGGGTTCCGGAATTCCCTTGGATCCAACTACTGGTACCGGGTCGGCGGGAGCCGGCGGAGCCCGTGCTTGGCGGCGAAGGCAGGGGGCGGTCAAGATGGGGGGGGCAGACCATCTTCCTTCATCTAGGAGGGAGGCGGGGCGGAGAGGGGCGCCGGGGAGCGCAGTGGGGGAGGGAGGAAGTCACGTGGGGCGCGCTGCGCGCGCTGCGCCTTCTCCGTCGCCCCGCCTCCGCCCCTCCCGGCGGGGCGGGGGGATAGGGGGGAGGGGCTTCAAGATGGCGGCGGGGAGGTAGGCAGAGCCGGACGCCGCTGCTGCCGCCGCCACCGCCGCCTCCGCTCCTGTCGCCTGTGGTTCTCCAAACTCTCGCCGCCCGGGAGAAGGTGTCCCGGCGTCGCATCCCGCAAGGAAAGTAAGTCCTCCCCTGAGTCCTCTCCAGCTTCCACACTCGCGCTGCCGGACAGCCTCCCACTCCCACCCTCCTCAGGGGGCCGTGTGGGGCCGTGCTGAGGGGAGGGGGGGGGCGCCGCCACCTCACCCCAGTCCGGAGCCTCCCTCGCCGCCCCCTGAGCTGTTCGCCCCGGAGCCCTCCGGGGCACGGTCCCGGCGGCGGCCCCGCCGCGCTCGCTTCCTCCGCCCGTCAGCGCCGGGCCCTGCGGTCGCCGCGCGTGGGGCTGTCGGGCCCGGGGGCCTCGCTGTCCCGGACCCGGAGGCACCCCTTTGGGCGGGGGAGCAGCCTGTGCGGACGCCGGCGCCGGCTCCGCGGGGGTCGCCGCCCTCGCTGCCCCCGCTGTGCACCGGGGCTGCGAGGTCCCGGACCCGTAGGAAAGTGAGCTCCGCGACCCTTCCAAAGTCCTCCCGCCCAAAGGTTGCTCCCGGCGCTCCTGGGCGAGTGCGGGAGGCTACGGGGTCGCCGCCCAACCCGACCCCCGCACCCGTAGTGCCTAATTTCCGCGCTGTCGGCGTGGTGGGGAGGTCCGGGACACGTGGGGACCCCCTTCACGCCTCGCCGGGTCTGGAGGTGGGTCTCACGCCCAGCGACCTCGCCCGTCTCCCCGAGCATCTGTCTGTGGAGGGGAAGGGCGGTTGAGGAATTTGCTTCTACTTTGCGAGAGTTTGGCGTAACTGGCACCTAAAGTTCCCCAAACGGGTGGACGCGGTGGTTCCCCAGCAGTGGTTGGGGGTCTGTTTAACCGCCGAGGAGCCTGGGACGTGCCTGCGCCGGTGATGGTTTCTTTCCTGCCCCAGGCACCCGGCTCCTGCCCTGCCCACCCCGGCTTTGTGCCGCCGTTGGGTTAGTGTTTGCGGACCACTAACTTGATCCTCGCCCCGAGAAGCTCTCTTCTTGTCCCCTCCGGCCGTGCTCGGCGTCCTGTGGGAGGCTTTTGTGGGTGTTTTTTTTTTTTTTGGGGGGGGGCTGTCGTCGGTAGAGAAACGGGGAAAAGGACGGGGCGAGAAAAGCGAGAGCCGAATGAAGCTACGTTTTTTTTTTTGTCCATTGAATTGCGCAGCCAATTGTAACTGCACCCGGAAGTTTGTGCTGAACACGTGTTGACGAGGGAAGGTTAAAACCTGGGTCCCCTTTGACCTCTGAGAGTGGGTTGTTAGACTGTTTATGTTCAGTCCAGTGTTTCCTATTCTGCAGACAGCCAGCGTTAGGGGCGGCACGGGGCTTCTCACGGGCCGGCCGGGAGGTCGCAAACGCTGTCAGAGCCCCCGCCGCCCCGGCGCAGACAGACTGAACGCACTTTCACACACACACACTCCAACCAGCTACCACCGCTGACAGATGCCATCTCCCCCGTTACTTAGGGCAGTCAGAACTGGTTTTCAAGCTGGGGGGCGGGTGGTTTTTTTTTGGGGGGGGGGGGTCGATCTTATTGCACAAAACAGTTTGTCCAGGGTTGTTAGTTAACATGCCGGATTTGCTGCTAGTGCTTTGAGTGGCACAATCATTTTGCAAACAAGGGAACCTCTTATTTTCATGTGTAAAGAGGCTTCACCTTACCAGAGCAGTGATACCTTAACTTTATGCCACATGATTCTCTCCAGAATTTTAAATAAATTTTACATTAGTTGCTGGGTAAGCATTAAAAAGGGAGGCTTAGTGTCTTGCTGTTCATTCATTCATTGCATGCTGCTGTCAGGCAATTTTACATGTTTTAAGGGCTTAGCTGAAATTATTAATTAAAAAATAGGTAGTATGGGCCCTGGCCTGATAGATCAGTTAGTGCGTTGTCCCCAGTAATGACAAAGTTTCAGTTTGATCCCCAGTAAGGGCACATACAAGGATCAAACAATGAATGCCTAAGTAAATGGAACAACAAATCAATGTCCTCTTCTCCCTTTCTCCCTCTCTCCCTCTCTCCCTCTCTCCCTCTCCCTCTCTCCTCCCTTCTCTTTCCCCCTCTCTCTCCATTCAATGAATTAAAATTAGAAAAAGAAATAGATGGTATGGAGATTCTTTATATGCTTTTTTTTAAGTTTTGAAAAATTTTGATTTGAGAGAAATACCGACTTGTTCCATTTATTTATCTATTCATTGGTTGCTCTTGTATGTGCCCTGACTGGGGATTGAACCCACAACTGTGGCATATCTGGTCAACGCTCTAACCAGCTGAGCTGCCCAGCCAGAGCTTTATATGCTTTTTAAAATGATTCACCTCAAAGACTAGCTACAGCTACATTTTGGCATTTCTTAGTCTCTAAATTGAGCTTTGATTTCAGAGCTGCCACCTGTGAAAGATAGTAATCTGACTTTTCATGAGGCTCTATGGGTTCCCATGCTTTCTCTGCCTAAAGTAAAGACAATTTCTGGGAGGAATTGCTTTCACATTAAATAGCTAATTAATAACCAAAATGGTGTCATCCTAAGGTTTTTGGAATGGTCTTTGTTTTTCAGTGCTAATTGACTTTGTGGTTGAATTTACTAAATATTAAGGACCATCTTGGCATAGTGCTGAAACTCTCCCCGCTAACCTTTTTACTCCATATCACAGTAAGAAATATATTTTACATTGTGACCTAGTGCATAAACACATAGAACTGAAAAACTCCTCTTATGAAGTAATGTCTTCTAATTTTCTGTTCTGTGCTGAGATGTTTAAAAATACTGGTATGGTTGCACTGAATTGATTGGACAACCCACTGTGTTGTGGCCAGCAATTTGAAAAATACTGGAATAAGGTTAAGAGTACAGAATCTTGGAGGTATGTGGTGTGAGACCTCCTGGGTTTGTAATTCTGCTCCACTCTGTTTTTTTTTGTTATTTTGCTACACTTCCTCTTTAGGCCTCAGTTTCTCATCTGTGACAAGGGGATAATGGGTAGCATTTACTCAGGGACTATTTTGAAGGTTAAAAGAGAAAGAAAATTCAACCATATACTAAAAATAAAGCTAGCCATGTGAATTTGATGGTAGTGATCAAGAAAGTTGTTTCATTTCTTCATTTGGTTTCTCCTCACCCCCTCTTTTTTTTTTTCTTTAAATCCGTACAGGATATTTTCCCATTGATTTTTTTAAAAGAGAGAATGGAAGCCGGGGTTGGTTGGGGTGGAGGGGAACATCAATATCACACATATCAATTAGTTGCCTCCTGAAAGCATTTCCACCAGGGCTGTGGATCAAGCCTGCAACCAAGGTACATGTCTTTGATCAGAACCTAACCCGGGAGTGGATGCTCTAACCACTGAGCACAGGTTAGGGCCTCACCTGATTCTTAGGTTTCTTTTGTGAAGCATTTTTTTTCTCTTGTGAAGATTTTTGAAACTTTGTTTTTCTTTTCTTTTTTTCCAGAGAGAGAGAGGAAAGGGGGAGGAATGGAGAGAGAGAATCATCAATTTGTTGTTCCAAACCTTGGCTATCTGGATGAGCCTTAACCAACTGAATTATCAACCAGGGCTTGACACTTTGTTTATAATCTACAGATTCCTTTGTGAATCCTTTCCTCCTGTCGGTTTTGCAATGAGAATGGGGAGAAGGGTTCTTTAACTGAGCAGTTGCTCCCTTAAGAATTAGGTGTTTAGCCGAAACCGGTTTGGCTCAGTGGATAGAGCGTCAGCCTGTTGACTGAGAGGTCCCGGGTTCGATTCTGGTCAAGGGCATGTATCCTGGTTGCGGGCACAATCCCCAGTGGGGAGCAAAAAAAAGAATTAGGTGTTTTAAAAATACAAGTGATATACTATTTTTGGGTAAAGAAAACTATACTGACCATTTTGCTCCTCAAGTTTTTTTTTAAATACATTTTTACTTATTTCGTAGAGGAAGAAAGGGGAGAAATAGAAACATCATTAATCAGAGAATCATTCATCAGCTGCCTCTACAAACCAGTTACTGGGAACCAAGCCCGCCACTCAGGTGTATGCCCTTGACTGGAATCGAACCTGGGACCCTTCAGTCCACAGACCAACGCTCTATCTATTGAGCCAAACCAGCTAGGGCTCTCCTTGTATTTTTTTTTTTTTTTTAATATATCTTACTGACTTTTTTACAGAGTGGAAGGGAGAGGGACAGAGAGCTAGAAACATTGATGAGAGAGAGACATCCATCAGCTGCCTCGCGCACGCCTCCTACTGGGGGTGTGCCTGCAACCAAGGCACTCTATCCACTGAGCCAAACCAGCCAAGGACTCTCCTTGTATCTTTAATGAACCACTCAGTAGACACTTAATAAATACTTGTTGTCCTTGCCAGTTTGGCTCAGTGGATAGAGCATCCGCCTATGGACTGAAGGGTCTCTGTTTTATTCCCAGTCAGGGCACATGCCTGGATGGTGGGCTCAGTCCTCAGTAGGGAGCATGCAGGAGGCAGCTGATCAATGATTCTCATCGTTGATGTTTCTGTCTCCCTCTCCCTTCATCTCAGAAATCAATAAAAATATATTTAAAAAATGAATACTTGTTGATGGACTATATCTGCTAAATTCTAAGTGGCATGTTATCCTTAAAAAAAATTTTTTTTAATACCCAAGGATACTTTTCCCATTGATATTCAGAGAGAGAGGAAGGGAAGGTAGAGAGAGAGAGACACATCAGCTAGTTGCCTCTCGAAGGTGCCCCAACGGGGGCTGTGGATGGAACCTGCAAGCCAGGTATGTGCCTTTGACCAGGATTTGAACCTGAGACCCTTCAGTTCGTGGGCTTATGCTCTAACCACTGAAAACACTGGACAGGGCCAAATTCTTAAACTATATGTCAGTTACACATCTGGGCTGCATGAAAGCAAAATTAAAGCTGAGTCAAAAATCAGACATGCTTAGCACTGTTAAATAAGGAGAAATAAACCTTTTTGTTATTGGTTCTGGTAAAGATAACTTGCTAAGTGATATTTTCTGTGCACACTTAAAGATATCGCTGAGACCGGTTTGGCTCAGTGGATAGAGCGTCGGCTTTCGGACTGAAATGTCCCAGGTTCGATTCTGGTTGATGGCATATACCTTGCTTGCGGGCACATTTCCACTGTGGGGCGTGCAGGAAGCGGCTGATTGATGTCTCTCTCTCATCGATGTTTCTGACTTTCTATCTCTCTCCCTTCCTCTTTGTAAAAAAATCAATAAAATATATTTTTTAAAAAAAGATATCTATCAATCCTGAGACTGATTAATTGGATACATGACACTTTCGGTAAAAAGGGAACTCGTATTTTATAGAATTAATTTGAAAATTAATTATTGGATAAGTTTCCAACCAATAGTTTGTATTCTGGGAAATAAAGTGTTGCATCAGTGATATAGGGAAAAAAGATATTTTGGATATGATACTAATGTTTATCAAAATGATAGTAGCTAACTTGTTTCAACTAGTACAGCAATTCCTATTAGGTAAGTTCTATTTTATTCCTGTTTGAAGATGAGGAAACTGAGTCATAGTATATTACTTGACCATATTTTACTTACTAAGTGGGTGATGTAGCCAGTATTTGAACTCAGATATTCTGCTTGACTGCATGGTCTTTTCAACCTCTGTTGTGTGCGGCTGCCACTGCAGACACATCCCTCGTATCTGGCATGAGCTGTAAGCCATAAAGATCGGTTTTAGGTCTCAACAAGAGAAACCTTGTCTTCCTTGATAGGTTTCAGGGTTGGTATTCTCTGTGGGAACTGTATCCTTTCATTCTTCCGATTGGCTATTGTTTCCTCAGGATTCTCTTCCTGCCAAGGATGGCTCTTAGTTTCTCTCTACTACTGTGTCCTTGTTTCTTATTTACCATTGTCGCTCTTATAGTGTACTATTTTGAACTAGGTGATTATTTTCAAATGTATTTATGATAAAAACGAAGCCATTTTGTTGTCCATTGTCTGAGAGAGAATCACTGCTGTGAGTAACTTTTGCGTTTGTTAGATTGCTACATGTTGCATGTCATTCGAGTCTGTGTGATCCTTAGTAGACACAATGTAACGTGTTCTCTTACACCTAACACTATTTGCATTTATATTGTATTTAGACAGTTTAAAGTGAAAATGTTTTCCTCTCTCAGTAATAAATCCTACTTACTAGTATTATAAAGCGAGAGGAGAAGATTGGACAATATAGCCTTTTAAGGGCTCTCTCAGCTGAGCACTGAAATTCCATGAGTCTGTAATAATTTCAGAATAGGAATATGATTAAATATTAAGGGGTTTGCCTAATGGAGTTAGAGAGTGGCACAGATGTTCCTTTTCTATCCCTTTTCCTCTTCCTCACTGCAAAAAAAGTAGTAGAGAATTTGTATTCAATTGGCTAAGAGAAAGTATCCCTTGATTTGTTTGTTTGTAAAGTGTATATAAAATTAAAATGTCTTTTATTAATAGCTTTTACAGGCATTGTCAATAGTAGGTCACTACTCGAATCAGAGGTCTCAAATTGTGATTCCGATGGATGAATTTTGAGTAGGTCACTGAACTGCTGCCATCATTTCTCGTCTGAATATCGTTTCTCCCCCAAATTCTTCCCTTTCATGATGTTTTTGTACTTTTAAAAAATAGATATTTTTTTAAATTTATTTCAGAGAGGAAGGGAGAGAGAGAGATATCAATGATGGGAAATAAAGTGTTGCATCAGTGATATAGGAAAAAAGTATTTTGGACATGATACTAATAAGAAAATCATTGGTCACTGCCTCCTGTACACCCCTACTGTGGATGCAGCCGAAACCCGGGCATGTGCCCTGACCAGGAATCCAACTGACCTCTTGGTTCATAGGTTGACACTCAACCACTGAGCAATACCAGCGAGGCATTATTTGTGCTTTTAATGCTCATTGTTCAGAAAGTATATTTCAAAAAGCTGTCATTCAGTGACACTTTTCGGTGATTTTGTTTTGTTTTGTTTCTTGAGTTAATGACGTTTCTGTACTTTGGAGTATAAGTAGACCAAGCTTGGTGCAAAATTGATGGATTAAAGGGCCCTCGGACCTCCAGGGGTTCTGTCTGTAGTTTAGGAGTCACTGCCTTAAACCAGTATGCTTTTGTTTCTAATGTATATAAACTATTTCCAGTAATTACTTTTAAAATAAGCATTTTGATAGCCTCAAGTTCTATTAAGATTAGCCATAATGCCGAGACCGGTTTGGCTCAGTGGATAGAGCGTCTGCCTGCGGACTGAAAGGTCCCAGGTTTGATTCCGGTTGGGGACATGTGCCTTGCTTGCGGGCACAGCTCCAGTAAGAGAGCGTGCAGGAAGCGGCTGATCGATGTCTCTCTCTCGTCGATGTTTCTGACTTTCTATCCTTCTCCCTTCCTCTCTGTAAAAAGTCAATGAAATATATTTAAAAAAAAAAAAGAAAAAGATTAGCCATAGTAAGTGGGCCAAGACTCCTATTCCCTCAGGTCCTAGGATAAGGTAATTTATGGGTTGAAAAAATTTTTTAAAGCATTTAAAGTACATTTTTATATGTGCATCTTGCTGTCTAATACTCCGTCTTCTTCCAATTTTAAGTTAAGTGTTGAAACTTTCAGGGTTACCAACATTGACTTTTTGATCTATTCATTGAAAAAAGAATAAATGGGCCCTACCTGGTTTGGCTCAGTGGATAGAGCATTGGCTTACAGACTGAAAGGTCCCAGGTTCAATTCTGGTCAAGGGCATGTACCTTGGTTGCGGGCACATCCCCAGTGCGGGGAGTGGAGGAGGCAGCTGATTGATGTTTCTCTCTCATCGATGTTTCTAATTCTTCCTCACCTTTCCTCTCTGTAAAAAATCAATAAAATGCATTAAAATTAAAAGAAATGGGCTTTGAAGATACAGATGTGAATGGGTGATCTTGATCAGGGAATTTACTAGTAAGCTTTCTGAGCCTCAGTTTCACCTTAGGGTTGTGGGCTTGTGATATATATGGAGAGCCTAACACTGTGTCAGGCTTGTAAAAGGTAGTCACTGTCAGTTCCCTTCCCTTCCTCCTCCTTGCGCAAATTGTTTTCCTTCGTACGCTTCTTTTCCTTTTTTTGAAAAGTTTTGGGAAGTCTCCTTTGGACTCTCTGTCCTTCCTCCCATCCTTTAAACTGTGATTCTGCCTTCAGTTTCAGTTCTGAATGTCTAGTTTTTTTTACCTTTTATTCATTCATGGGTTCATTAGAGCTTCTAAGTGATAACATGCTTGTGTGGCATAGATCTACCTAGGAGAAGATTTCTCTGTTAAATATACTGCTTTCATCTAAAATAGTAGTTCTTACTAGTATATGTTGGAAGTCATGTTTATTGCATTCTTGGCTAACACCTTTATGTAGGACATAATGAAACATTGACATTTAATTCTGTTGCATAGTTTGAGAACTAATGGACTAGCTGAAAATTAGTATGTTTATATAACATGAAATTAGCTTTCTGAGAAAAACAAGTACAGATTTCCCATAAGTATGTTTGTATATATAAATTAGTTTTTTCAGATAAATTAATGAGAAAAGTTAAAATTGAGAAAGTTCTGTTAAGCTTTTGTTGCATGTGGTGGTAGAATACTTTGATCTCACTCCTAAGAGTACAATTGGGAAACTCTGATCTAAAATGTACTTGCTGCCGAAACCAGTTTGGCTCAGTGGATAGAGCGTTCGCCTGCGGACTGAAGGGTCCCAGGTTCCATTCTGGTAGGGGGCACATACCTTGGTTGCGGGCACATCCCCAGTAGGGGTGTGCAGGAGGCAGCTGATTGATGTTTCTCTCTTATCGATGTTTCTAACTCTATCCTTCTCCCTTTCTGTAAAAACTCAATGAAATATATATATTTTTAAAACGTACTTGCTTGCTCCTAAATAGGCATTTCCTCTTTAAGATCCATATAACTCATCTTTCAGGTCTTCTGGGCTCAACTTTTGATTACTCTTTTTTGGCTTACCTCTAATTATCCATCAAGTTGTGTGTTTATTTTGTTTGTTTGTTTGTTTCTTCATATTCTCCTTTCCATTTTGAGCTTTTATTTAAATCTGGTCTTAGGAATTCTTTTTTCCTAAATATGTTGGAATCCATATCTGCTTCTTTATTTCCTGCTGTTGCGCACATCAGCTCTCCTGGTCTGCTGTAGCAGTTTCCTAAGGTGTCCTCCCTGCTTCTGCTCTTAAGGAGTGCCAATGTCTTTCACGTGCCCATGGGTTTGAATACACTGTCCAGGAGATCCTTGTTCACCTGGTGATTTTCCTTGACACTCAGCTCCAATGTCATCTTCATAACCTCTCCCTCTGCAAAGTTCAGCATTTCCTTTGGTTTTACCACAGCATTTTGTGGATGTATTCTTGCTGTGATTGACATACTTTGCTGTCCTTTATATCTTAACTATATCTTAACTAGAGGCCCGATGCACAAAATTTGTGCAAAAGTATGCCTTCCTTCCCACAGCTGCCTGCATCGGCTTCCCTCTGGCACCGAAAACCTGGCTTCCCTCCTGCCATCTGTGGGCACCTGGGACCCAGGCTTCCCTCGAAGTCCTGGCTTCTTCAGGAAGGGCATTCAATCTATTATTAGTGTAAATTATTATAGATTTGAATTTTGGGGGATCAGAGACTATTCCTCCTTTTTGCCTGATATGCAACCAGTTCTTTATAAACATTGAATGAATGGATCTGGTAGAAAATGAAATGCTGGTTTATATTTAGAAGAGAATTAATTATCATTTTACTTTTTTATGTTAATATTTAATATTTTGTTCTGAAGATGGTGGAACCAGGACAAGATTTACTGCTTGCTGCTTTGAGTGAGAGTGGAATTAGTCCGAATGACCTCTTTGATATTGATGGTGGAGATGCGGGGCTTGCAACTCCAACACCTAGCCCTTCAGTTCACCAGGTAAGAGTCCTCCAAAGCCTCTAAAAAGTAGATTCCCCCCCCCTTAATTTTAATTTCTACTTATAAAAGTAGGTAATATTAAAGCTTAATTTAAACATGTATGTGAAGGTTATTTGTTGTTGTTATTAGTCTTTATTCATGAGATGGAAAACATTTGCAATGAAAATCAAAACATTTTTTGCTTCATTGTATATATAAAAGTAAGAGATGAATTGTTTATTTTTCCGGGAAGATGGTTAATCTCCTTACTAGTTGTCTCTATGTACTTTATAGGGCATTTTTCTGAGGTTTTACTATACACATTTTCTGAAAGCAAAAGTGAAATTCTGGTGTTAGTGAAATTTTGTGAAGCTGATATGCTTGCAGAGATTGTTGCTTTTTGGCACTAGTGATTTTACATTCCGTTTGAATGTAAAGCTTAATATTTTTTGTTTTAATAAAAATACATACATCTCTTGTTCTTGAAACGGAATTCACTGCGTCATTCTTTTTCTCAATGTTGTTTTCTCTCCAGTCAGTGCCACTTAGTACATTAGAACTAGGTTTGGAGACTGAAGCAGCAGTTCCTGTTAAACAAGAACCAGAGACGGTACCTACTCCAGCACTGTTAAATGTTAGGGTAAGAATTATTTAGATTTGGCATTACTACGGAAATAGTTTAGGACTATAGTAAGGAAATAACTTTTCATACAAAACAGTTTTATCTCACTAGTTCTGATTTTTGCTACTTCTTTCCCAATAGTCTGCTCTCATCAAATGTTTTGTAAAACATTTGTTTCATTCTTATTTATATTGGTCAAAAGATAATTTGAAAAAAACAGAAATTTATTTTATTTATTGCAAATGATACAAAATTCATGAAATAAAAGATAAACTGCATTATTCCACTACATTTTTACTTAAGTTATTGTCCATTGGTATGTAATTTTTATGTGATTATAATTGTGCTTTAAACATAGCCGTTATTAACTGAAGCCTAATGGTATAAAATTATTGGACAAACTGTTTAAAACTTGGTAATGTGATAAACTTGAGTTTTATTTAAAAGTGATAAGTAGTATCTGGAAGATTCTTGTTACAGGGGTCATGGAGAAATAACATAGTTTGAGATGAAAAGGAAGTAGAAATATGACTTATATTTATAAAAGTATCTCAGTTATACTTTAGTTGCTTGTAGTCACAGACATACTGTTATCTCAAATCTTGACCTTTTTTTAATTGGTGATATGATCACCGATTATTTGTAATGTACCTGTCTGACCATTTGTGTGACTTGGGAATTTAGAGCTCTGCTTGGTGGTTTTATCTTGTTAAGTTCTAAACATTAGTAGAATCTGTGTGATAGCAAATATTGGACAGGAGTCCTGGAATCTTAGAAACCGAAAACAGTCCTCAGAGAGCTTGGGCCTCCAGAGGTGAAGTGATGTACCCAGCTGGGGCAGTGCTGAGATTATACACTCTTTCTCTTCTGTTCCTTATGTTATAAGGTTACTGTACATCACAACTTGCTTAGGAGAGTCCCATTTTTTGTTTACTCTCCCTAACAGTTATATAAAAAGTTGCACTACTATTCCTTTTCCTCAGAATGGTGTGTTCTAGTTGATAGTTTATTGTAATCATATTTAATTAAAAATGAAATGTCAGTGGTTAGGTAAGAATAACAATTTTAGGTTTTAAATGGACCACTGTGTTTATGATAGTGGCTACAATAGAGGACACAGCATTTTTCAGTGGTGTGATGTATATGGTTTTCTTTTCTAACAGCAGCCTCCATCTACAACAACATTTGTGCTGAATCAAATAAATCAACTTCCAACCTTGGGATCTACAATTGTAATGACTAAAACACCACCCGTAACAACAAATAGGCAAACCATCACTTTAACAAAGTTTATCCAGACCTCTGCAAACACACGCCCTTCAGTCTCAGTACCAACAGTACGAAATGCCATGACCTCTGCACCTTCAAAAGACCAGGTTCAACTGAAGGACCTTCTGAAAAATAATAGTCTGAATGAACTTATGAAACTGAAGCCACCAGCTAATATTGCTCAGCCAGTTGCAACAGCAGCCAGTAAGTCTGCTTTCAGTGGTGTCCGTTGTCTGCCTTTGATAAGATATATCAGTGTGTTTTTATGGGTTTCTTGGGTCTTCAAAGAACTGGACATGAAAGAGGTAATAACTTGTATGACTGTATACTTACAGTATTTACACAATTCAAGTGAAGCAAAATTTTAGAAGACTTAGCATTAAACTTTGAAATGAGGTGTGGAATTGACAAGTAGTTTCATTGACATCATGAGACCTCAGTTGTATAAATGGTGAATAACCGGTTAATATTTTTCTCAATCCTTTAAATCAGTGCTTCTCAAATTTAATGTGCCTGTGAATCACTAGGGATCTTGTTCAAAAACAGAATCAGATTCTATAGGTCTGATCTGGTGGGGCCCAAGATTTTGCATTCTAAGCTTTTTGGAGGTGCTGTTGCTGATGGTCCTTGGACCATGTTTGAGGTGAACAAGCTTTAAACTGATAGTCTGATACTTTAACTTTGACCTTTACAGTTTTATGATTTTGCCTGTCATTGGCTTCATTACTTAAGGAAAGTTTTGTTTTTAGTAAATTCTTCTTTAATGTACATATATTCTCATTATAAAATAATTCACTATGTTTTCTTTGATGAGTCAACACCTATAATAATTTTTATAGCACTTTATTGAGATACAATTTACATACCATAAAATTTTCCCATGTATGCCAAAACCGGTTTGGCTCAGTGGAGAGAGCGTTGGCCTGCGGACTGAAAGGTCCCAGGTTCGATTCCGGTCAAGGGCATGTATCCTGGTTGCAGGCATATCCCTTGTGGGGGGTGTGCAGGAGGCGGCTGATCGATGTCTCTCTCATTGATGTTTCTGGCTTTCTATCCCTCTCCCTTCCTCTCTGTAAAAAATCAATAAAATATATTTAAAAAAAAATTCCCATTTAAACTGTACAATTCAGTGGATTTTAATATATTCACAGGATTGTACAATCATTACCACTAGCTAATCCATAATACTTTAAAGGGAAACATCCCAATAATATTTTGATCACACCTTTTTAGGAATTCATTTATGCATAAAGAATGTAGATTTTATAGTTAGTTTTTTTGCTCTGGAGTGGCTTTTTTTTGTTGTTGTTCACTCATTGAACAAATATTTATTAATTCTATTTTACCTTTAAAAATAATCATACTATACTAAACCGAAGGTTGAGTACTTCATTTAAAATTATAACCTCTATGTCAAGCTCTGTTCTGAGATTTTTGAGGCTATGGCTGAGATGAAAACTGTTGAAATCACTTCCCACATGGAGCTTGCATTCTAGTAGCATTTCATAGTATATAAGTTACATAATAGTCACAGATAAGTGTGATGGAAAGAAACTGAAAATGTTGTATAGGGCAGGAAGAGGTTATAATTTTAACCGGAGTACTTGAGCTTCGTGTTTAGTACTGTTATTTTTAAAGGTAAAAGAGAATATGTCTCTTTAATTTTGGTTATATCAACTTACAGTAGTATATCTTTTGAAATGGAAAAATGTGAATTCTTAAGAGGGATATTTTCTCCTTGTCTTCTCCATTGAACTAATTAGTATTTGAGTTCCTGTCTTATATATGAACAAACTATGTTGACTGATGGAGATGTTAACTAATTTCAGTTATATCCTGAACTGACCACTATGTTATATAGTATTAGCCCTGATTGGGAGTCGAACCGTGAACCTTGAGGATCATAGGTCACTGCTCAACCACTGACTCACACCAGCCAGGCAGGAGGCAAGTTTTAATACCTGATGTAGACTAATGTATAATTTTGTGGCAGAATTGACTGCTTACAAGTTGTAATGTGCTTGTGTTTATAAAGTAGAGGACTAGAGACATGCCAAAGGAAGGGGCAAAGTGTTTGTAAGATGTAGAACTAACTGTATCTTTAGGGACAAATGCATTTAAAAATACAAGATAATTTAATCTTTTATGTTTGGGTCTATCCTATTGTGCCTTTATCACTGTAGTCTTACTCTCAACATCACTCTCTTAAACTAACTGTAATCTGGCAGCTACATATACAATGAGAAGTTATTTTCACTGTCTTAGTACTGATTTCTATTTTCTGCTGGGGAGAGGAGGACTGTGGCACCTCGTTGAGGGTGCAGGATAACATCTGAATGGCTCCTGGGAAACTTGGAGTGATCAGCAATTAGTGGGAGGTGCTTTTCATTAAAGTTTTTGGGTTTAATGAAGAGAGACTGCTGCTTTTATGTGAGTACCTCTCTGAGTATTCCACTCCACCCTTCAAGTCAGCATGTGCTTTCATAATTTAAAAGAGGGTATATGCCATGTGAGGAAAAATATTTTTTTGAAATGGAAAAATGTGAATTCTTAAGAGGGATATTTTCTCGTCTGTTTTTGTTTTTCTTTTGTTTTGTTTTTTAAATATATTTTATTGATTTTTTTACAGAGAGGAAGGGGGAGAGATAGAGTTAGAAACATCGATGAGAGAGAGACATCGATCAGCTGCCTCCTGCACGTCCCCTACTGGGGATGTGCCCGAAACCAAGATACATGCCCTTGACCGGAATCGAACCCAAGACCCCTCAGTCCGCAGGCTGATGCTCTATCCACTGAGCCAAACTGGTTTCAGCAAGGAAAAAGTTTAGAGAGAACAGAAAACAGGAGAAATATAACCTCTGAGTAGAGCTGTACAGTAACACTCCCGCATCCAATATGGAAATTTTAAAAGACAAAAGACTGCAAATCAAGGCCGTCCTTGTGTGGAAGCCTCAGCAACTCTGTCAGACCAGGCCAGGGCTGAAAAAGAAACAGTAAGTGAATGCTGAAGATAAGCACAAGTTTGTGTTGCAGGAGAGAGTCATGTTTATACTGAAAGGGAAGAACATTAAAAGTATGAAACTGCACAGAACAAGGTATTGCATGTTCTTCTTGTATTTCTTATCTCTTGCTGTTGCCCTATTTGGAGCCCTTAGCCCTTAGGGGGTTCTCATTTCTCACTAGAGCTCCAGTCCTGCCACTTTGAGAACTGTTCACTGGTTCTCCTACAGTTCTGTGACACAAATTGGGACCCACAGTAACTTTGTTATCTTTGTTCTGCCTTATTTTTGTCAGCACTTTAATCCTAGTTATTTTGGACTGCCCCTAAATACTCCCCATCTTTGTTAGAACAGACAAGATACTAATCATTGCCCTTGGTATGATTTTCACACTGTGATCTCAAGAATCCCAGGTACCAGGATGCTTCCTGAATACTTAGTGATGTAGGCTAGTTACAGGGGCTCTGGACTCCCTGACCAAGCAGTTCTACTTTGACACTGAGATTGAGGGCTTCTGTTACTCTATCTAAAAAGTGTGCAAAGCTTTGGTATAAGAGAAGAAAAGGTTCATCCTAAATTACTTGTTTTCTTTATTCTGAGGAAAGAAGGAAGATAGTCCCCATTTGTGTGTGTGTGTGTGTGTTTGTCCTTTCTGGAAATAATTCTTTTGCCTTGAAAGTTAGTAGGTACCTTCAGATCCAGTGAGATTGATTCTATCTTGTTGATAATACTAGGTTTTGTTGTTTCTTTGTTGGTTTTTAATGAACCAAGTGTATCTTTTTTAAAAATTGATTTTAGAGAGTAAAGGGGGCGGGCGGTGGGGAAACAGAAAGACATCAATTTGTTGTTCCACTTATTTATGCATTCATTCATTGCTTCTTGTATGTGCTCTGACCGGGGATCTAATCCACAACCTTGGCATATCAGGGTGAGTTTGTAACCTCTGAGTTCCCCAACCAGAGTCCCAAGTGAAGTATCTTAAAGAAATGCTGGACCTTGGCATTTGTATTAAAATGAATTATCAAATAGTTCTGGTTAAAGCTTTCTTTTTGATAAGTAGCTTTCAAGTTTTTTGTGCACATTTCCTTTTAAATTACTTGTTTTCTAAGGTTAATTCTTCCAAAATGGGACACAGCTTTGAATATTTTCATCCTTATACAAACCTTAAGTTAGTTTGATAAACAGATTGGTGTATTTAGGTTTATGAAGTGGGTAAACTTTACTGAATTTTTTAAAAACTGTAGGAAAAGGAATTGAGACTTTGTTCTAAAATATAAATTGACTCTCCCCTTCAGCTGATGTAAGCAATGGCACAGTAAAGAAAGAGTCTTCTAATAAAGAAGTAGCAAGAATATGGATAAATGATATGAAGATGAGGAGTTTTTCACCAACCATGGTGAGTTTCAAAGCTGTATCTGTATTTTTATGTCATGTGAAAGATACTTGCCTAAAAGTGCTCTATAACAATCCTCAGGAAACTTTTTTGAGGTGAAGGTGGGCTATTCAGCTACATAAACTAATGAAACGGCATTAAACGTCACTGAAAAAAACATATATATTGAACAAGGTGGTTAAAACTTGCATAGTTGATAAGATGGATGTAATGATATATGAAGTACTGACATCTTTTTTTTTTTTTTTTTTTTACTCCTCACCAAAGGATATTTTCTCCATTGAGATTTTTGAGAGAGTAGAAGGGTGAGAGGGAGAGAGGAAGGGAAAGAGTGAAAGAGAGAGAGAAACATCAATGTGAGAGTGACATCGATTAGTTGCCTCCCGCATGCATCCCAACTGGGGCTAGGGATTGAACCTGCAACCCAGATAGAGGTGTCCTTGACCAGAATCAAACCCTTGATCCTTTGGTGCGTGGGCCAACACAATTAACTACTGAACAACACCAGGCAAGACAACATCTTTTTATTGTGAATCACGTCTAATTGGGGGAAAAAAACCCATGGAAGTATTTGGTAACTGTTCATTTAGGATTGAATATGAATGTATTGCTGTTTATGAGCTGTCAGATCATATAATGGTCTAGGTATGAGTAATTATATGATAATCTTTTTCTTACATTTTGGAAATGCTATATGCTTCCATTGTACAGAGTCCATCAATTCTGTACATTTTTGTAAAAACTGCGCGTTGGCCAAGACCAGTTTGGCTCAGTGGATAGAGCTTCAGCCTGCGGACTGAAAGGTCCCAGGTTCGATTCCGGTCAAGGGCTTGTACCTTGGTTTCAGGCACATTCCCAGTGGGGGGTGTGCAGGAGGCAGCTGATCGATGTTTCTCTCTCATCGATATTTCTAGCTCTGTCCCTCTCCCTTCCTCTATAAAAAATCAATAAAATATATTTTTTAAAAACCTAGGCTAATGTACAATACTAAGTGTGTGTGGTGGGTTTCTACCAGAAGTGTACTGCATTGCATGGCTCCCCCTTGAATAAACATGCAATGTGACACTTTTAAACTAACATTTTTTAACTAACAAGGTACAGCAAAATAAGCTCTCACAATAAGGGTTATGAGTGTGGAGGAAAGTGAGATCTGCGAAGACTTCATTTTATAGAGGAAGTATCACAGAGCTTGGGTATTGGGTATAGAGAGACCTCAAGAGGGCATTTTTGGAAGGGACCAAAATTAAAGCATTAATAGGCACAGAGGAGGTGGTGGTAGCCAAGTGCTTAGGTGACACTAAGCCAAGATACATGGCTTGCAGAAGATGGAGTGGTTGGTTTGGGCTTTGTGGAGGGTCCCGACTTGAATTTGAAGGACCTTGGACTTGGTGCAGCAGCCTGGAAGTGGAGGGACCTGATAATGATTCAGGATGAGTTCGGGTAGGGAAGAGAGCTTGGAGGAGGTTGGTTAAGTAATTCTAAATTTGGTATTAGAAAGGATTAAGGGAACAGGGAAAAGGAAAACGATATAAGACAACTACACATAACAGTATGAGAGGATTGATGGGACTTGGGGATGGAGTAGGAATTAGATGGCATTAGAATGTGCCTGAGGCTGTGTGTTGGGGACCTGGAGAACAGGTGCTGGCGGCCCCAGTTCTTGATGTTGGTGCATCAATAGCCTACCTAAGCGGATTTCTGGAAAGTTAATGGTGCATTTTTCTCCAAGAAATATTGTATGTAGTTAGTGCTCAGGTTCACAGTCAACCCGTGTTTGCCTATAATATGCCAAAGTTTATATTGTGTTGTAGTTTGGGAACATCCAACAAATTGCAAACTGGTAGCCTATGGACCCAAACAGTTGATACATGTGTTTTATTTGGCCACCACAAGTTTTTTAAAATTATCGAATTTTTGTTAACACATAAAAATCTTGATTTCTAGGTTGTCTAAAAAAAATAGGAGTACCTGAGAACTCCAGGCTCACATTCCCCAGTAAATTGTGCCTGGATTTGACTAGTGACTTTTACTTTGTGTGTTGGGCAGGCATTGCCCAGGTCCCACAGTCTCCATGCTTCCCGTGTGTCTCCTGTATTCTCAGCTTGGTGGCAGTTGCCATTTTACTAGTATATCCCACTGGCTTAGAAATATTACCTGTGTAATCCCTGGATTTTGTGATCCTTTGGCATTACCATCTTATCCTCTAATTAAATTTAAGTAGGGGAGCTAAAGTGTAGAGGGAGACAGAAGGAGGCTGGTCATTTAACGGAGTTTGCATTCCTGTTATAGTTGAGATAAAGTGGAGGTGGGCGGACTTAGAATTTTAATTTGCCCAAGGCTATACAAATAAAAGGCAGGTGGAGCCCTGTGGTGGCCCCTTTGTGTGTCAGAGATGAGAACAAGTCATGGATGATCTGTGCTCATTGGAGAAGCGGGGAAGCCATGAGGAACCCCGATGTCAAGAGAATGTAGCGGTGATGTGTCACTGGCCTAAAGATGGTGGATATTCCTGCAGAAGAGTTTTGATGTGCTGCCTGGACCTCTAGTCTCTCGAATTAGAATTGATTATGCTCTCTTTGTGTTACAGAAGGTTCCCGTTGTAAAAGAGGAAGATGAACCGGAGGAAGAAGATGAAGAAGAAATGGGTCATGCAGAAACCTACGCAGAGTATATGCCAATAAAATGTATGTCTTTGGGATTTGCCAAAATAATGAAAGACTTCTAGGTTCCTTTTGAATTTAAAAACTTTCCCACGTGTTATTATCTGTTAGGATTTGTCAGTGTGGGTACCCAAGGATTTGACAAGCACCAGCTTTGTAGTGTTTTAAATTAGAATATGTTTGAAAATATATACGTACTAGAGGCCCATTGCACGATATTCGTGCAAGAATAGGCCCCTGGCTTCACTGCCAGCTGCCCGGGAGCCCATAGCTGGCAAGTCCTTTCTTCTCTCTGGAGCACCACTCCAGCAGCTCCCTCCACTGCCCCCACCCCCCCTTTCCCTCATAGCAGGCTTCACACTGCTCTGCACCTGCATATACAAATTAACCTCCATCTTTATTTGGTTAATTTGCATACCGATTGGCTGTGGGCATAGCAGAGTGATGGTTAATTTGCATGTTTCTCTTTTACTAGGTAAGATATACTGTGTTATGTTTTTCTTCTATACAAAGTAAGAACTTTGTTTTAGGTTGAAGTCTTTTAAAATCAAGAAAATAAAAGCTTTGCCCAGCCAGTGTGGACTGGTGGTTGACTGTCGACCTATGAACTAGGAGGTCACAGTTCAGAGCACATTGATGTTTCTGTCTGTCTCTCCTCCTTTCCTCTCTGAAATTAATAGATACTTAAAAACAAACAAAACAAAAAGAATAAAAGCTTGGGTTTATATTGTTTTATTAAATATATTTTTATTTCTTGAGAGAACGGGAGAGGGAGAGACATAAACCTCAATGATGAGAGAGAATCACTGATTGGCTACCTCCTGCACACCCCCCCACTGGGAATCCAGCCAGCAACTCAGGCATGTGCCTTCTGACCAGAATCGAACCCAAGACCCTTCAGTCCACAGGCTGACACTCTTATCTACTGAGCCAAACCAGCCACAGCGGGTTTATTTTGTTTTGAGTTAGCAGTGAATACAAAATCAGTAAGTTCAATAGATGTAAATATATACTTTGTGTAGTTTATAGAGCTTATTTAAAACAAAAAACATTGCCCTAATCACTTTTGCCTGTCTGCCTGATCACCCCCTAAAAAAAAAAGGAAAGAAAATAAAACAAAAAAACATGGGGATCTTAAAGATAAAATGTACTAAATGCAGTGGCTAGCAGAAACCAGTTTGGCTCAGTGGATAGAGCGTCGGTCTGCGGAATGAAGGGTCCCAGGTTTGATTCCAGTCAAGGGCATGTACCTTGGTTGCAGACACATCTCCAGTAGGTGGTGCGCAAGAGGCAGCTGATCGATGTCTCTCTCTCATCGATGTTTTTAACTCTATCCCTCTCCCTTCCTCTCTGTAAAAATCAATAAAAATATTAAAAATAAATAAATGCAGTGGCTTACATTAACATAATTTCATTCCTTTTTTCTATAATGACCATGAAAATTAATAATTACTTGTCTTTTATATACTGTTTTCTATAAAGAGCCACTAATAATACCACTTGAACTAAAATCTCTATTTACCATCCATGTATGGGTTCTAAGATCTCATACTTTTTTGCTCATCCAAAATGAGCTTTGGGTTGCATCTGAAATTTTCCAATAATAGTCTTCACAGAAGGATTGAAAGTTTATCGATGGCCCTTTAAATGAGAGGTCAGCAAAGTAACTCTGGACCATTGTTCGTTTTTATAAAGTAAGTTTTATCTTGGCTGCCATGGTTGAGTGTCAGCTTTGTAATGTTTTATTCTAGAATATGTTTGAAAATGTATGCAAGAATAGGCCCCTGGCTTACGAACCAGGAGGTCACGTTTCGATTCCCATTTAGGGCACATGACCAGGTAGTGGGCTTGGTCCCTAGTAAGGGGCATGCAAGAGGCAGCTGATCAGTAACTCTCAACACTGATATTTCTCTCCCCCTTTTCTCTGAAACCAATAAAAATATATAAATAAAGTTTATTGGAACATAGCCAAGCCCATTGTTTATTTATTGGCTTCAGCTGCTTTAGCCCTGCTACAACAGCAACGTTCAGTAGATGTAGAAAAGACCAGATGCCTCACAAAGCCAAAAATACTACTTGACCATTTATAAAAAAAAGTTTGCCAATCCTTATTTTTCTTTTTTTAAAATACATTTTTATTGATTTCAGAGAGGAAGGGAGAGGGAGAAAGAGATAGAAACATCAATGACGAGAGATAATCATTGACTGGCTGCCTCCTGCTCGCTCCCTACTGGGGATCTAGCCCACAACATGCGTATATGCCCTTGATCAGAATCAAACCCAGGACCCTTCAGTCCATAGGCGGATGCTCTATCCACTGAGCCAGACCCCTATTTGAAATTATACTCACTTTATACATTTTGGGGAACTAATTACCGTTTAATTTTATAGCCAGGATTTCTTTTGAAATCTTTTTCAAGTTAAAGTTATATTGCAAACCTTTTCCACTGATTGAAGTGAATGATCCATTCACTTAAACCCCTGAATCTAGGATTATGTTCTGCTACTACTGGAGAACCTGGTGTGTATTTTTCTAAGTCTTTTCAATCACCAAATCACTATTTAAAACATAGATAGTTGATAAATTGGTCATTTGAGTCAAACTTAAATAGTACTTTCCCATCAGTCAGTGACTCTATATAGTTACTTATTTACTTCTAGGTTTGTCATAGTAAAATATTGCAATATCTTGTAATATAAATGGAAGTATTATTACCTAGCATGATTAAAATGAAATATTTTTAAATTTTCATTTAGTAAAAATTGGGCTACGTCACCCTGATGCTGTGGTGGAAACTAGTTCTTTATCCAGTGTTACTCCTCCCGATGTTTGGTACAAAGCATCCATTTCTGAAGAAACCATTGACAATGGCTGGTTGTCAGCATTACAGCTTGAGGCAATTACATATGCAGCCCAGGTAAGCAATAATGTTTTATACAGTATTTATTCTTTAATCTTAGTCTGTATAATATAGTTGTTTCAGTCCAGAGGTAAGTTTTCCTTGCACGAAAAACTTGTGAATGCAATATTTATAATAATTTTATTTGTTAGGAAATTAAATGGGTAGCACGGGTGTGCAGAGTGCATTACTAGTGGAAATGACAAATGCTATTACTTTTTGGAATTCAGTGGGAATATGTATTAAAACTAAAAATGCATATGTCCTTTGACCAAGCAATTCCATTGCTGGGAGTCTATCCCATAGAACCACTGGATAAGAACATACATGGTTATTTGTTGCAGCGTTTCCCCCCAGTGGCTGAAAGTTGTACAAGTGTTGAAAGGGGCATGGAAGAATGCGTGTTACATTGTTAATTTTAGTTAACCTGGTACATGTGAGGGTAGCAAGATGGACTATGTAGTAAATAAAAGGAAAGTATCCATGCCAAGCCAAGCTGTATGCCATTTATATAAACATAGGTCACGTTAATATAACCCTAAAATACGTACATTAAAGACAGATCACCAAAATATCAAAAGTAGTAATTACCTGCTTTTTTTTTCTCCCAGCAACATGAAACATTCCTACCTAATGGAGATCGTGCTGGCTTCTTAATAGGCGATGGTGCTGGTGTAGGGAAAGGAAGGACAATAGCAGGGATCATCTATGAAAATTATTTATTGAGTAGAAAACGAGCATTGTGGTAAGTGCTAAAGACTGGCTGTGGAAGCTTTCCTATGTGGATAGTTACTTCCTCATGTGGGCAGGGAATTTAATGAGTTGGTATATAGTTTTTGAAGGGTTGAGGTCTGGTTTTATTTCTGAAAACTGGCAGAATGATGGAATTTGTATGTATATACTTACTATTTATTTTTGTGGCAGGTTCAGTGTATCTAATGATTTGAAATATGATGCTGAAAGAGATTTGAGGGATATTGGAGCAAAAAACATTTTGGTTCATTCATTAAATAAGGTATGGAAGTTTTCTATTTCAGTTGGTCATTCACTAAATGTTGACTCGTGTGTGATATGGGAATAATAAATTTCTTTTTCAGAGGGTTGTTGTAAGGATACAGTGAGTTATTTCACAGGAAACCTAGTGAGTGCTGAATTAACTTCTGAAAGGGTACAGTGTAATAAAGCTGGACGGATGGTATGCCCATCACAGTGTTTAGGCCATTACTGTGGTTGGAGACTGGTTTAGATCCTTGTGCATCAGTGGACTGTGTACCAGACCTGTGCTCATGTTAAGATAGTTCTGTCAAGTGGAAGAAAATGTGTCTCAACGTCTATAGCACAGTCCAGTGTGATTAGAATCTTAGGTTTTAGCAAATCTTCATTGTCCTCCAGCTCTATACCAATTGCTCAGTTACAGGGTGGAGCAGACACCTATTTCCTGCGCGCCTCTCCCTGTAGCCCTTTGACAATAAGTGAACATGACTCTACCTGTCACATAAGCCCAAGTGGGCTCAGTGTTGTTCTACTCCCAGGGCTTTTCAGGGTGGGCCTTCCTGACTGAATTGGCATGTAAAGTGCTAGGCCTTGAATGACTACGAACTGTTCAAAACAAAAACATGTAACTGGCACCTGAAATGTGTTTTTTTTTTTTTTTTGAGACAGTGTAATTGAAGAGGGATCATTAACTATTAATTGCAATTCTTGTATTTCCTTCATTACTTAAAATTTCTATATAGTAAGTGCACAATAAATATTTGTAGAATGAGTATTGTGACTTTTGTAGGGGAGTTTGATTTGTAATCTTTTTTGTATGATAGGCTTTTCTAGACTTTGAGAACTGTACCCTTGTAGCATAAAGCTGTGTATACATTTATGTGGGGGGATACACATGTATATTCTTATGTGTAAGAAATTTTGTGTATACTCTTAGGAAGTCTTTAACTTCCCTGAAGCCCACTGTGGACTATCAGATTCCTATCAAACATACGGATGGGATTCATGTTTCAGAGAGAAAAGTGTATTTATTAAATTCTTCTCTTTCTTTTTTAGTTTAAGTATGGAAAAATTTCTTCCAAACATAATGGGAGTGTGAAAAAGGGCGTGATTTTTGCCACCTATTCTTCCCTTATTGGAGAGAGTCAGTCCGGCGGTAAATACAAAACAAGGCTAAAACAGCTTCTGCATTGGTGTGGCGATGACTTTGATGGTGTGGTATCCTTTGCAACCAGTGTTTTTATATTTTTTAATGGCACAAAAGTTAATATAAGCAGGAACATTTGGAAAACAGGAATCCTGAGATTAAATAAATTGCTGGGACATCAGCTTTAATGATTACCCAGAGTCCAGCGGGTCAGAAAGTTGGCTCTACTTTGTGGAGGAGGCCAACATTGCAGTTCCTAGTTAGGAAAGTGATGTGGGAAATGCTGAATGTCCACATGGTAAAGTACCTGAAAAGACAGGTGACATTTGTGCCACCATGCCTTCCTGACTGATTTGCTCACAGCTCACCCTCACTGTCCTAAATGGGAACAGCAGTATTCCACATGTCGACTAAGAGGGTTACTAGTAGTGCTTCTATGGACAGAATTTGACAAAATTACCTGTGTGGTGGACTTACTTGCTGCATGGATATTTTCCTTCATTCTAATTAAAAATAAGTATCCAGTTAAGTTGAATACCAAATTCAGAGGGTGCCTCTGAGGCTGGAGGGAAGCATTGAAGTCAAGGAGAGGCACATAGAGGACTTCATTGATGTTTGTAATAATGAAAAAGAAATCAATCTGAACAGGGCAAAACGTTAAGATTGGACAAAGCTAGATGATAGCCACGTAGCTGTTATTTTAAAAAGTTATTACCCAGGAGCTTGTTATCGACAACATCCTTTCTCCTAATAATTTTGAATTTTACGCCAGGGCCACCACCTTAGAAATCCTGGATGTTTCCAAAAACTACTGGGAAGTAAAAGTTAACTTCCTGGGAGATTGAAGACACATGCTACTCATGTGATACATTCCTTAACTCATTCCTTACAGATAGTGTTTGATGAGTGTCATAAAGCAAAAAACTTATGTCCTGTTGGTTCTTCAAAGCCAACCAAGACCGGCTTAGCAGTTCTAGAGCTTCAGAACAAATTGCCAAAAGCCAGAGTTGTTTATGCCAGTGCCACTGGTGAGTAACTGTTTATTTAAAAGATAGCTGTGGTCTTTTTCAGCTGTAATATGTTTTATTTTGGTCTTTTTCAGGTGCTTCTGAACCACGAAACATGGCCTATATGAACCGTCTTGGAATATGGGGTGAAGGAACTCCATTTAGAGAATTCAGTGATTTTATTCAAGCAGTGGAACGGAGGTAATGCAACTGACAGTGTACACTGTTTGCTCTCAGAAGCGGTCTAAAAGATGTGTATTGCGAAAACCTCTCCCATATGTTAAAGCCCTACTATATTTAATGATAGTTACTGTGTGTTTTAATTTTATTCAGAGGTGTTGGTGCCATGGAAATAGTTGCTATGGATATGAAGCTTAGAGGAATGTACATTGCTCGACAGCTGAGCTTTACTGGAGTGACCTTCAAAATTGAGGAAGTTCTTCTTTCTCAGAGCTATGTAAAAATGTACAACAAAGCAGTCAAGCTGGTGAGATTTTTCCCCTTAATTCCTAGTATTTTTAATGCACCTGCTAATGTTTCTGTTAGTCAGTTTTTGTTCAGTGTAATGTGGGTGAACCCATGAGAGTATATTTCTCCCAGAAAAAACACACATCACCATATCTTTATTTCCTAATATTCCAAGCCTTGTCTTTCCTAATTTATTAAAAATAGCCATTTATTTAAATTGCATGGTTTTAGAAATCACAGTGTAACTATTTCCTAAAATACCTTTATCTGTTCTTAAGAATTTTGGGACAGCTTTATGTAAGCATCCTAAAAATTCTTTTTAGAGATCTCAACATTACTGAATATGCTTCATTAAATTAATGTAAAATGTCTCGACTGTAAGATTATTTGATTGGCCGAGACCGGTTTGGCTCAGTGGATAGAGTGTCGGCCTGCGGACTGAAAGGTCCCAGGTTCAATTCTGGTCGGGGGCATGTACCTTGCTTGCGGGCACATCTCCAGGAGGGGTATGCAGGAGGCAGCTGATCAATGTTTCTCTCTCATCATGTTTCTGACTTTCTATCCCTCTCCCTTCCTCTCTGTAAAAAATCAATAAAATATGTTTTTAAAAAAGATTATTTGATTGAATCAGTTATTTTAAAATAATTTGCACTCAAAGTTGAAACACTTAAAATGTTGGTTGTGCATCTTCAGTGGGTTATTGCAAGAGAGCGGTTTCAGCAAGCTGCGGATCTTATTGATGCTGAGCAGCGCATGAAGAAGTCCATGTGGGGTCAGTTCTGGTCTGCTCACCAGAGGTTTTTCAAATACTTGTGTATAGCATCCAAAGTCAAGAGAGTTGTGCAACTGGCTCGAGAGGAAATCAAGAATGGAAAAGTAAGTTGGAAAACATACTAAGAGATTTCTTCTTTGGTTATGTGTTTCACTTTTTTTCAAAATTTTTGAGTGTTGAGGTTTCCTGTAAAGTCTGCTCTTTTTAAAGGATAGTAGTAAAAGTATTAATACATCTAAGACTGTAAAAAAATACAGGTTTTAAAATAACAATAGCAACGTGTAGTTATAAAGAATTTAGATAATTCAAAAAATGTAAAGAAATAACCATGACTATAATTTTTGGCCATCTGTTGATATAACTACTGATAACATGTGGATATATATTAAGGTTTTTTTTCTTTTTGATGAATATATCTCTACCTAAAGCACAAAGAACTGGGGCGGGGCTTCCAGCATGTCCACTGATGTATGCTATTTCCTAGCTAAATTCTTACACACGTAGCATCTCTCAAATACATGTAGACTAAATAAATGAGCACATGTGTACAATAATGCTCATTCTTGTTTGAAATAATTTATTTTACTAAGTATGTAAAATGTATGTTAAAACCATGTGCTGTATGTTTTTATTTATAATCACTATATTTTCTTTTTCTCCAGTGTGTTGTAATTGGCCTGCAGTCTACAGGAGAAGCCAGAACATTAGAAGCCTTGGAAGAGGGCGGGGGAGAGCTGAATGATTTTGTTTCAACGGCCAAGTAATGTTTTTAGTTTTGAGTTTTTACTTAGATCAGTGATTGTCAACCTTTTTCATCTCATGGCACACATAAACTAATGAAAATTCTGTGGCAAACAAATATATTTTTTGCCAATCTGACAAAAAAAGAGTATAATTTTGATAGATTCATACTGAATGCCTAGTGTTATGTTGGCTATTGTCATTTTTTTATTTGACAGTCTAAGAGAAAAGAGGTCAGTGCTCCTATGTTTTAAAGATTGGTATTGGATGTTTTAAAAATTATTGTGCCACACTGGTTGAAAATCACTGGCTTAGATTAACCTCAATGTTGGCATTTCCTGGAGGTAAAATTTTTGATTCACCTATATCATCTTTTAAAGTTTTTCCAATCTTAGTTTTTGCAATTCTGTGTGGATCCATACACTATTATCTATTGGAAAACAACAGAAATGCTGACATGTTAAACATTTTGACAGTATTATTCCAAGAATTTGGATGATTAACAAAAGGGCTTGATTTTTGTTTGTTTTATACCTCTTGGAAATGTGACAGCTGGGTCTAATTTCTGTTTTACTTTCATATTTGTGTATTTGAAATTGCAGTTTCAATAAGTATATAAGCAACAAGTATAATCCCAATTTAGTAAGCTCTAATAATTGCAAGTAGTCATGAGATTGAAGAGTTTTAGAAAAATGTTTTGGCATTGTATTTCAGTTTGTTTGCCTACCCTGCCAGTTCCTACTGTGGTAGTAAAATTAGCAAAATGACTTTTGCCACTATACTATCCCTTGCTTTAGGGGATACATTCAAATGGCTCCTTTTAAAATAGATATAAATAAAAACCACTTTTAAAGGCAAAATATGCCCTTGTTAATTGTGTATTTCTGTGCTTGGGTGCCTAGTACTGCCCTTTATAAAATGATAGGCACTAGTCATATGTGGATATTGCGCAGGTGACTTGGCTAGTCTAAATTAAGTTGTGGTGTAAGTATAAATTACACACCAACTGTCAAAGATTTCAGATAAAATAAGAAAATAGTTAATTGATTACATGTTGAAGTGATATCATGAGTTAAGTAAAATATACGTATTGTTAAAATTTTACGTTTTTTACTTTTTTTTTTTTCTTACAGCGAGGAAGGGAGAGAGATAGTTAAAAACATGGATGAGAGAGAGACATCAATCAGCTGCCTCTTGCACACCCCCCACTGGGGATATGCCCGCAACCAAAGTACATGCCCTTAACCAGAATCGAACCTGGGACCTTTCAGTCCGCAAACCGATGCTCTATCCACTGAGCCAATCCAGTTTCAGCTTCTTTTACTTTTTAATATAGCTACTGGAAAGTAAAAATTACGTATTTGGCTCTACTATATTGCAGTTGGACAGCCTTGGTTTAGAATATTTAAATTCATTTGAGTTGGATTATCAGTATTTTGTAAGATTGAACAAAGTATATTAATTATCAATAAACAAAACAAAAAAAAACTGAACAGCTCAATGTCACTTTCTCTCTCTCCTACAAACAGAGGAGTGTTGCAGTCACTCATCGAAAAACACTTCCCCGCTCCAGACAGGAAAAAGCTTTATAGTTTGCTGGGAATCGATTTGACAGCTCCAAGTAACAACAGTTCACCAAGAGACAGTCCTTGTAAAGAAAATAAAATAAAGAAGAGGAAAGGTTTGTATGTGTGTTGATGTTGTTTTAAATGTTGTTAAAAATAGTATAGATTTGAAGCAGATATACTTTGGGAATTAACTACTTTCATTAAATCAGCAAGTGGCTGCATATTTTCAGTGTCACTCATGTAGTTTGCAGAGCACAAGAAACACTTTTTAAATCATGGTTTGAACCATTTGAATAGTGCTGTCATGGCCTGGCTGGCAAGGCTCAGTGGTTGAGCATTGACCCATGAACCAGGAGGTCATGGTTCAATTGCTGGTCAGGGCACATGCCTGGGTTGTGGGCTTGATTCCCAGTGTGGGGCATGCAGGAGGCAGCCGATCAGTGATTCTCATCCTTAATGTTTCTATCTTTCCATCTCCCTTCCTTTCTGAAATCAATAAAAATATATTTAAAAAAAAATAGTGCTAGCATGGTGCTAAGCGCTGGCATCCATATGAAAGTAGGTTTTAGGTTTTCAGTTTTGTAGACAGGAAATTAAGGTACCGGAAGACAAAGAGGTTAAGGAGTTTTCCCAGGTTCACAATGGCTAGTGGGTGATATATGGGAAGCAGAAGCCAGGCCTTTGTGTTGTCAAAACTGCACATAGGTGTATTTATAGTCTTATTTAAAGAGGCTTCTGTTAGCTTATTATTTCATTATTGAAATACATAAGCCAATGTTTGTTAGATATTTTATAGTAATACAATCATGGGTTTGTGTTAAGATGCTTACCAAGTAATTTGAAAAGTTGCCTTCTCAGGCTCTTTATAAAGGGTGGTGATAACTTACTACGAAACCTGATACTGTGAACTCAAAACACAATGTGTGACACTTGAACCTTGTTTCATTTATTCTAAGAAATACATTTTCTAATATGCCTGAAAGTGGCTTATTATAGTATAATTGACAATGTTTTTATTATCTTAGTGTCATGGCATGAAAAGTAATGCTATTTCAGCCCTAACCAGTTTGGCTCAGTGGATAGAGTGTCGGCCTGCGGACTCAAGGGTCCCAGGTTTGAGCCCCGTCAAGGGCATGTACCTTGTTTGCGGGCACATACCCAGTAGGGAGTGTGTAGGAGGTGGCTCATCAATGTTTCTAACTCTCTATCCCTTTCCCTTCCTCTCTGTAAAGAATCAATAAAATATATTTTTTTTAAAAAAGAAAAGTTAATGCTGTTTCAGATATCTTCTGAATATTGAGTAACATAATTCAAATCAGCACCTTCTGTGGCTTTATAAGAACAGTTTTATCTATTGTTTGTACAGTGGAACCTTGAACAACACAGGAGTTAGCACCTTCCCCCTCTCCCCCCAGTCAAAAAGTCTGTGTGTGATTTTTGACTTCCCCAAAACTTAACTACTAACAGCCTATTGTTGACTGTAAGTCTTACTGATACTATGGACAGTCAGTTAACACATTTTTTGTGTGATATTCTGTGTATTATATATTGTATCTTTACAATAAACTAAAACAGAGAAAATGAAATGTTATTAAAATCATAAGATTGCAAAAATGACACTTATAATACTTATTGAAAAAAATCAGTGCGTAAGTGGACTTACGCAGTTCAGACCCAGGCTGTCATTCCAGCAAGTCTTTTTTTTTTTTTAATACATCGTTATTGATTTCAGAGAGTAAGATAGAGGGAGAGAGAGATAAGAACATCAATGATAAGAGAAAATCATCTATCGACTGCCTCCTACACACACCCCTATGTGGGTCAAGCCCACAAACCCAGGCATGTGCCCTTGACCAGAATCGAACCTATGATTCTTTTTAGCGAAGACCGGTTTGGCTCAGTGGATAGAGCGTCGGCTTGCGGACTGAAAGGTCCCAGGTTCGATTCTGGTCGGGGCCATGTATCTTGGTTGCTCACATATCTCCAGTGTGGGGCGTGCAGGAGGCGGCTGATCGATGTCTCTCTCTCATCGATGTTTCTGACTTTCTATCCTCCCTTCCTCTCTAAAAAAATCAATAAAATATATATATATATATTTTTAAGTATTCTGTAAAACTGTGATTATTTAGTCGTCTTCTCAACCTGATAAATAATTACATTGTGACAGCACCAAAGATACTGTTTTATCTCTGTTCTGATTTCATTTGAAACTTGTACACTTGAAGGCAGTCTTGAGTTTTTACATATGTATCTAATTTTTTCTTAAGAATAAATTAGATACATAATTGACCATAACTTTGGCTAGCGCTTTTTTGTAAATTTTATTTGTTCTTATGTATTTACATAAATGCTTCTTCTCTACTGGTCTCATTTGAATTAACTCATGAACTAAATGTGATTTCCTGGATTTTGAGAACAGTGTGTTTGGCTGACTATCTTGTCCGGGGTTTGAGGGTAGGTGAAGAAATAACTCGAGAAGCCAAAAAAGCTCGGAAAGTGGGTTGCCTCACTGGGAGCAGCTCTGACGACAGTGGGAGTGAATCCGATGCCTCTGATAACGAGGAGAGTGACTATGCGAGCTCCAAGAACCTGAGTTCTGGAGATGACGATGACTTCAACCCATTTAGAGATGAGTCCAGTGAGGATGATGAGGATGGTGAGTTCGTCATTGTGTTAAATGAAAGCTGAAAGGTCATTCCTTCTGCGTATTTGACATGAGATATTGTAGTAACTAACACTTTTTATCCTCTGTGAAGTAAATGCATGACACAGATTCTAGTCTTTGCTTGGTGGATTGCTCCTAGCCTGTCTTCTGGAGGGTTAGCTCACTTATGTGAAATGATCTTAGTTTTGTGCAGTTACTTTAATCTCAAACCATGGACTTGTGTGTGGATGTACTGGACACTGTAGTTGGCGACCATTTACAAGTTATCCATTAACAATCCAAAAACCTCAATGGTCCTATCCTTTGAAGATTCCCACTTGTTTTAATAAATGATTTGACACCTATCTTTTCTTAACTTTCAGATCCCTGGTTAATCAGAAAAGACCACAAGAAAAACAAAGATAAAAAAAGAAAGAAAAGTATAGATCCAGATTCTATTCAAAGTGCCTTATTAGCATCAGGTCTTGGATCAAAACGACCTAGTTTTTCATCCACACCAGTTATTTCACCTGCTCCTAACAGTGCACCAGGTATCCATGTGAAAGCTTGCTTTGTCTGTGAAATGTACTTTTAATTTAAACAAAACAAATATTTAAACTCTGTATTGATTTTTAACAAATGTACTTTATTTAGCTAACAGCAACACCAACAGCAATAGCAGCCTTATAACAAGTCAGGATGCTGTGGAAAGGGCCCAGCAAATGAAGAAAGACCTACTTGATAAACTAGAAAAATTAGCTGAAGACCTCCCTCCTAATACCCTGGACGAGCTGATTGACGAACTTGGCGGCCCTGAGAATGTTGCTGAGGTATATAGGATTTGAGCGGGGCTGTGTCTCTCCTTGATAATTTTTTTGCCACCCTTAAAACCCTGTAGAATGAGTGCTATTTTGGGTATCATCATATAACGATCTGTCTAGTTTCCTCAGATCTTTGGGCCCTTGTTCTTACTGTGTTCTCATCCCAAGCTCCTAGTATCTGCGGGTCTGCCCTGAGACACTCACCTCTGTCCCTGTGCTGCAGGCGGCCTCTGATCGTTGCCACATGTCTGCTATCTCCACTGGAATCTGAACTTTTCAAAACTAGGGGCTATGTTGCAATGTCTCTCCCACAGTGCCTGGTGCAGCACAGGGTGTACAACACATGTTGGCTCATCATCCCTTTTGCCTCGCACCAGGTTTCTCCATGAAGGAGTCCTGGGTCTGAATCAGGCATCTTAATTGTAAGTGGCAGTTTGTAAGTGGTTTGTTTGGCTTTGCAGATGACGGGCCGCAAGGGGAGGGTCGTAAGCAATGATGACGGAAGCATATCTTATGAGTCAAGATCTGAACTTGACGTCCCTGTGGAAATATTAAATATCACAGAAAAACAAAGGTTTATGGATGGAGATAAGGTATGATTTTCTGGGATGCTTTCTTTTTTTCCTTATGTGGGATGATTTTCAGCGACAAGAATACTGTCCATGTAGTTAGACATTTAGGTTAATCTTTAGAAGGTTTTTTTCTTTTAATAGAAATGGTCCCTGTTGAATGTTGTTATCCTATATATATTTTTTGTAATTTACATGTTTTATATATTTTTAAAGTATTTTTTTAATTGATTTCAGAGAGGAAAGGAGAGGAAGAGAAGTAGAAACATCAGTGATAAGAGACAATCATCGAAGGGCTGCCTCCTATACACACCCTATTGGGGATCAAGCCCGAAACTTGGGCATGTGCCCTGACCGGGATTGAACTGTGACCTCCTGGTTCATAGGTTGTTGTTCAACCACTGAGCCATACTGGCATGTTCTCAACTTTAAGGACATTTCCTGGACCTTGTTCACATTATTACTACCTACTAGCTGTAGCATGTCCACACTTAGCTTCGAGGGAGACTGGGAAATGTAATCTTCATTCTGGGCATCCATGCATCTAGCCAAAATTGGGGGTTCTATAATTTAGGAAGAGGAGAGTTGGTAATGATGGATCCCCAGTAATCTACATAAGGACTTTATTTACACTTCCCTGCTTGTCTTTGTGCAAAGACTACCTTTTTTCTCTCTTATATTTGATCCAGAATATTGCTATCATCTCGGAAGCTGCCAGCTCAGGTATTTCATTACAAGCAGATCGGAGAGCCAAAAATCAACGACGGCGAGTGCACATGACTTTGGAGTTGCCCTGGAGTGCAGACAGAGCCATTCAGCAGTTTGGTAAGGTCCCAAAATGTGTGCATATCAGTCTGTATTTAATGTCATACATCTTAAACTCCACATACATATAGATTTTAGAAGTGTTGTGTGTAGCATGTACCTTAAAATAGTGACTGCATCATGAATTCATGCCTGTTTTACTTATTTAGTAGGTTTTCTTTCATACCTGTTTTAAAAGATGTAAAAGATCTGCAGTGAGGCTTCATTGGGCTTGTGGCATTCTCTCCCAGAACATGATTTCTCAGGAGTGTCTTCATTACAGACCTTTAGGTTGATCAGGGCATGTCAGAGCAGCTGCTGCTCACGTCCTTTTCACTCCCCACAGCCTTCACTCAGGGCACATCACTCCTCCCCTCCTTCCATCTTCACATCCCTGGGACCTGGAGATTATAAACAAGAATCTGGGCAGAATCCAGAGCAGCTGCGCATCAGCAACATTGTGGTTAATCAAACTGGGGTAGCATTAGTGATATGTTTCACATTTAACAGTTTTATATTTTTCTTCTTGCTTCGGGCTTTCTGAATTCCATCTTAGTGTTAAATGTTAGGAATAGATCTCAGAATTCTCTGTTTCTAGTGAACACAGTCCGATTTTTTTTTTTCTTAATGTGGTTACAGGACGAACTCATAGATCAAACCAAGTTACTGCTCCTGAATATGTCTTTCTAATTTCTGAGTTGGCGGGAGAACAAAGATTTGCATCTATTGTTGCTAAAAGACTCGAGAGTTTGGTAAGTTTAGGAATTGTGTGTGTGTGTGTGTGTGTGTGTACACACACACACACATATATATATGTAAAGGCTGTTGTATGTTACCTGTCTGATTGGAAATTTTATGTTTTGATAGGGGGCACTTACACATGGTGACAGAAGAGCAACAGAATCCAGAGATTTGAGCAGGTTCAACTTTGACAATAAGGTACATTTCAGATTTCTATCTCTGATCTCACAGTAGTATACTGGGTTCGTAGAAGTAGAGGCTGTTGAAAACCTACCAATGCCACCTCTCTGCGTTTTGCTGTAAAATCATGGTTTCCAATAGAGAGGAAGACAAGATTTCACACGTCACTGAGATCTTCAATGATCAGCTCTGCAATATAGTTATCTTTTTATTCCTATTGAAAATAGGACTATAGCACATGTTTGTGAATGAAAAAGGTGTGAAGAACTTTTACAGAATGTCTGCTATGTGCAGAGATGTGAAGGAGACATTAGGCAGTGCAGAATATGTACAAAGATAATTTATTCCTGCTGTTTTTGACTCTGATACAATTATAATTTTTATAATACTGACTTGGTCA
Source organism: Lasiurus cinereus (assembly GCA_011751065.1). Classification (NCBI taxonomy): domain Eukaryota; kingdom Metazoa; phylum Chordata; class Mammalia; order Chiroptera; family Vespertilionidae; genus Lasiurus; species Lasiurus cinereus. Next base: position 15,317,370 of record JAAGEH010000417.1, on the reverse strand, counting down.
TGTGATTAAAGAGTATCCAAATGTTAAAACTGGTTTATTTGTTTTATTGCAGTATGGAAGAAATGCATTAGAAATTGTCATGAAATCCATTGTAAACCTAGATTCTCCTATGGTATCACCACCTCCAGACTACCCTGGAGAATTCTTTAAAGGTAAAATTTAAGAATAATCATAACAAAGGAAAATGAGTAATGATGAGGTACTCAAACCTCTGGGGATGTGCCCGCAACCAGGATACATGCCCTTGACCGGACTCGAACCTGGGACCTTTCAGTTCGCAGGCTGACGCTCTATCCACTGAGCCAAACCGGTTTTGGCACACAGCATTTTCTTTACATTTGTATGTGTTTGGAAATTTTTATCCTATATACCGTATTTTCTGGCGTATAAGATGACCTCCAACTTTTCCAGTTAAAATATAGAGTTTGGGATATACTCGCCCTATAAGATGACAGCAGGCGTATAAGACAACCCCTGACTTTTGAGAAAATTTTCCTGGGTTAAAAAGTCTTATATTCCAGAAAATACGGTAATAAAAGGCTAATATGCAAATAGACCAAATGGCAGCCCGACCAGTCACTATGATGAACACTGACCACCAGGTGGCAGATGCTCAATGCAGGAGCTGCCCCCTGGTGGTCAGTGTACTCCCACAGGGGGAGCTCCGCTAAGCCAGAAGCCAAGCTCACGGCTGGGTGAGTGCAGTGGTGTTGGTGGGAACCTCTCTTGTCTCTGCTGCAGGCGGGCTGTAAGGAGCAAGGGGTCCCAGGCTGTGAGAGGGCGCAGGCTGGGCTGATGGACACATATACGTACACATAACATACCAGTGCATGAATGTTGTGCAGTGGGCCTCTAGTCCTATATGATAAAGAGATAATATGCAAATGGTCTTTATGCTCTTATGCCGGGGCTGGGGGACCTGAGTCTGCACCCCTTGCCCTGTGGGACTTAATGGGTGGGGCCAGCAGGGTCTGGGCCTTGCACAATTTCAAGGTGCAAGTGAGTGGACGGGGACTTGACTCTGGGTCCCGTGGCGCACCCCAGACTCTGACAGGAGGGAGATTTTCTTTTTTCTTTTTAAAATATATTTTATTGGTTTTTTTTACAGAGAGGAAGGGAGAGGGATAGAAAGTTAGAAACATCTATCAGCTGCCTCCTGCACGCCCTCCACTGGGCATGTGCTTGCAACCAAGGTACATGCCCTTGACCAGAATGGAACCCAGGACCTTTCAGTTCGCAGGCCAACACTCTATCCACTGAGCCAAACCAGTTTCGGCAGGAGGGAGATTTTCATATACATTTTACTAATTTTCTTTCATCTCTGACCCTTCTATTATAGAGAAAGGGCAAATAGCAATATTAAAATATTTCCTCTAATTCCCTTTTAATGTGCACGAATTTCATGCACTGGGCCACTAGTATTAAATAAAAGAAAGTTCTAGGTAGTATTAAGGAAATTCTTAGTCCTATCTTGGAGATCTGTAGTATAGACTCTCCCCTATAAATGTAAGTAGTCTAGATGGTTATAGTAGCTCAGGAAACTATGAACATATTTTGGAATATAGATGTAAGAAGTAGTTGTAAGATATTTGATGTATCATTGTAGAGTTAGCATTTTTCACTGCAAGTGCCTTTCCAGTTCTATAGTCTTGGCCTTGTTGTCTCTTTCCCTCTCCCCTTCTCTCTAAAATTACTTAATCATCTTAAGTAATGAAAGAAACCTAAAGTGTATGGTGAAGAGTCAGTCTTGTCCTTAACTCCCACCTTCATTTCCACCACCACGGTTATAGATACTGACAATCCTAACAGTGACAGCCTTCCAGCATATTTCCTCCATTTTCTTCTAAACACATCTTTTAAATGCAGTTAATAATGCTTTTACAAAGTACTTTTCACTTAATTCCTTACCGACATCTCTTATAAGCCAGTAGCTATAGCAATAATACTTTTTTAGTAGCTGCATAATGTTCTACAGCTAGCTCATGTAAGTTTCTCTAGTTATTCAGTAACTGACATTTAGTGGACTTTCCTATTTTTGCCATTACAGACAGTGCTGGGATTATATCCTTCTGTTCAGGGTGTGGCAAAGTAGGTTTATAATTTTTTGTGAGTACTTAATTTTTGAACAACTGTAAACCTACTTTTGTCCCACCCTCTACAAGTAATTTATGGGGATAGGGAGGGTTCCCAAAGGAGGCGTTTTTGCAGTAGAGATTTTTGGCTACACAGTTGTCATCCGCAGAATCTAGACAATTTTGACCATGCAAATGCAAGTGTGTGAACAATGTCATCATGCTTCCTGTTGACCCTTTTCTCTCACTTCCTTATTCTGTAAGACCAGTATTTTTTAAAGCTCCTTAAACTTCTCTTAGTAACAAAATTCAGAACATGCTTACTATTATAGATGTTTTTTGTTGCAAATTCTATGGGTGACAGCTGGTACTCTAAGATACCCACTGCCAAAGATTACTGTTGGAAAAATGAGATTTAAAAAAAAATTATTTTAGAGAAACATCCATTTTTTATTCTGCTTATTTAATGCATTCATTGGTTGACTCTTGTATATATGTACCCTGACCTGGGATTGAATCAGCAACCATGGTGTATCAGGATGATGCTCTAACCAACCCGGCCAGGGCCATAAGATATTTAATGAAATATTAAACTAGTGTGTGGGGCTTGAGTACTGTAGGAGTTCTGAGTGTCTAAAAGACCTTTGGGCCTGTTAATTCCATTTAATTTGGCTAATAGGAACTGTGGAAGATACATAGTTTGTGTCCTAGTGCTGAAACTTGATCTAGTTTGATTAGTCAGGTGACAGTTCATTTGTGGTTTTTTTATTAATTTATTTTCTTACAGATGTTCGGCAAGGACTGATAGGGGTTGGCCTGATAAATGTAGAAGACCGCTCAGGAATTCTAACTCTAGATAAAGGTACTGGTATTAGTTTTATATATACACATAGCTGTTGCTGTTTTAGTAAAGTCCATTTTGTTATTTATGTCTTTATCAACTTGAAAGGGAAGGTTCAAGTTTGTAATTTTTAATCCCTCATTACTGAGTGCTCACAAAGCACTCTGGGTGGTTTCTTTCTCCTCTGGTTTTTCAAAAGAGGTTTGACTTCTGTCTCCATAGCCGCAGTTCTCATCCTAAGTTGCACATATGATCAGCTGCCAAGCTCTTAAAAAATACTGAAGTCAGGGCTAGAGATCAGGCATACATGGTTACCTTCCAGAAAGGAAGGGAGAGAAACATCAGTGATGAGAAAGAATCATTGATCATCTGCCTCTTGCACACCCCACACTAGGGATTAAGCCTGCAACCTGGGCATATTCCCTGACCGGGAATTGAACTGTGGTCCTAGTCCATAGGTCAACACTCAACCACTGAGCCATGACAGCTGGGCCAAAGCTCTGAGACATCCTAATTGTGCAGCCAAAGTTGAGCTTCACTGACGTCTGGCACTTAACACTTGACTAGCTGAGACTTGATGTTGGAGAATGAACATTTTCGTGCTAAATTGTGTTCATACTTTTAATAAGTGAAGTTGAAGATGCAAAAATTCACTTCAGCAAACATCCTTTGAGCATAGACTATGATCATGCTAGTTGCTCGAGGTAGAAATTGATTAAAGCTGTTTTGGGAACAGAGCAGGAGGTGTGATGAAAACTTTAGAAGAGAAAGCAAGACTTTGAACTAAGCTTAGATGAACAAATTTTAAATTGTCAATTTTGTGCATTAAATTGTTTCCTATAATCTTGTCATTGCAGATTATAACAACATAGGGAAATTCCTGAATAGAATTTTGGGCATGGAGGTGCATCAACAGAATGCGTTATTTCAGTATTTTGCAGACACACTCACTGCAGTTGTTCAAAATGCCAAAAAAAATGGAAGATATGATATGGGAATCTTAGGTAAGTGGGGAATTTTTTTTAATTGATTTTTTTTGAAAGGGTAAGGGAGAAGAAGAGGGAGAGAGAAACATCAATTGGCTGTCTGCTGCACATCCCCTACTGAGGATTGAACCCACAATCCAGGCATGTGCCCTGACTGGGAACCAAACCGGCAACCTTTTGGTGCACAAGACAGTACCCAACCAACTGAGCCACACCAGCCAGAGCAGTGGGAAAAATTTTAAACGTGTATTCCTGATAAAATGTTCTTTTTGCATTTATATGCTGCTTTTTTCTTATTTAAGATCTTGGTTCCGGAGATGAGAAAGTGAGGAAAAGTGATGTTAAGAAGTTTCTGACTCCAGGATATTCAACCTCTGGTCATGTAGAGTTATACACAGTAAGTCTGGCAGTCATGTGATACTTGTGTGCTGTCTTTCTGTGATAGCACTCACAGAAGTGAGTTGAATCTAACTGTTACTGTTTCTCTTATAGATTAGTGTAGAGAGAGGGATGTCCTGGGAAGAAGCTACCAAGATTTGGGCTGAGCTCACAGGACCAGATGATGGCTTTTACTTGTCACTGCAGGTAAGACTTGTTTATTTACTTATTTATTTGTTTGTTTATTTTTCAGAAAGGAAGGGTGAGAGAGATTGAAACATCAATGGTGAGAGAGAATTATTGATTGTCTCCTGCACACCCCACACTGGGGGATCGAGCCCACAAACTGGGCATATGCCCCAACCAGGAATGGAACCTCCTGTTCATGGTTTGATGCTCAACCACTGAGCCACATCGCCAAGACTTGTTTCCTTTAGATATGAACTATCCAGATATGTGTTTTCATTGCCAGCATTGTGATTCTCATCTTGGCTTTGAGTATATTTCCCAATTATATTTAGCTTTCTCTGGTTTGATCATTTATCACTGTAATAGTGGGTTTTTCCATTCATGTACAATTTCAAATACTATGTTGAGATGTTATTAGATGCAATTTTTAAATTTATTTTATTGATTTTGAGAGTGAGAGAGACTTGTCCCACTCGTTCATGCATTCATTGGTTGATTCTTGAATATGCCCTGACTAGGGATTGAATACCCAATGACACTAACTAACGGAGCTACCCTAGGCCAGGGCAGATTTTGCCTGGTTCTAAAACTTATTTTCTCTTGAATTATCTATCTTTCTTTCCTTTTTTTTTTTTTTTAATAGCTTAATTAAAATACTAGAGACCCAGTTCATGAATTCATGCACAGGTGGGGTCCCTCAGCCTGGCTGGCTATCAGGCCTATGGGGGCCGGCTGGCCTGAGAGGGACTGCGGGAGGGCTCCAGGGCATGTCCAGCTCTCTCACCCAATCCCAATCATCTGGATTCCAGCAGCAAGCTAACCTACCGGTCAGAGCATCTGCTTCCTGGTAGTCAGTGCGCATCATAGCAACTGGTCCAGCAGTCGACTGAATGATGGTTGACAAGTCGGTCAGAAACTTAGCATATTATGCTTTATTTTATAGGATAATTTATATGCCATACAATTTATCTATTTAAGTGTATATGTAACAAAATTTGTCACTTTAACCATGTTTGAGTGTATAATTGAGTGGCATTAATTATATTCACAATGCTGTACAACCATCACCATTATTTCCAAAGCCTTTTCATCATCCCAAATAGTAACTATAAGCATTAAACAATAACTCCCGTTCCCCCTTCCCATAACGCCTGGTAGCCTCTAATCTGTTTTCTGTCTCTGCATTTTCATATCTAAGTAGAAGCATTCTTTGTCCTTTTGTGTTTTCTTTCGCTCAGCATGTTTTTAGGGTCGTCTGTCTGTGCTGTGGTCTGTTTCAGAACATCATTGTTTTTTGTAATGGAATCATATTCCACAGGGTGGGTTTACCACTTTTGCTTTTTATTTGTAAACTAGAGGTCTGGTGCACGGATTCATGCACATTAAAAGGAAATTAATTAGAGGGTGACTGCGGGGCAGGACTGGGCGAGATGGACCAGGCACACCCTGGAGCTAACCTCCCGCAGTCCCTCTCTGGCAAGCTGCACCTGAGGCGGTGCCAGGGCTCAAAGGATGTCTGCAGAGTGAGCAGGGTTCCTCCAACAGGTGGGGCCCCTCCGCCTGGCCTGCAGGGACTGGGCGGAAAACAGTCCAGCATCTCCTGCGAGGTCCCAGAGTGTGAGAGTGCAAAGTTGCTGTTGCTTGGTAGCTCCTGTATTGAGTGTCTGCCCCCTGGTGGTCAATGCGTGTCATACATATCTGCCAGTTACTTAGCCTTTTTTATATATATATATAGGTGTTTATTGAGTGCTGACGGTCAGTAACGGCCTGTTTCAAGATGTAACTGTGTGCAGTGGAGTGTCTGTGATGTTGCAGGCAGGGCCATACACGAACACTAGAGCAGGAATCCTGCTTGCCTTCTGTAAAGGGGCAGATAGTAAATATTGCAGGTTTTGCAGGCCATATATGGCCTCTGTTTTGGCTTTTTTCTCTTCCCTCTCACTTCCCTCCCCTCCTGCCACTGTTAAACTTGAGAGCTGCAGGCCAGACTTGGTCTACAAGCCTGGTTTACTGATCCCTGATCCAAGAGCAAAACTCTCAAATTGGATCTGGCTCCTTGTTTGTTTGTTTGTTTGCTTGCTTATTTGAAAACCTTACTTAGATCATTGTAAATTCACATGAGATTATAAGAAAGAATACAGAGAAACTTTTTGCACACCAGTTTTCCTAATGGTAACAGTTTTCAGAACTATAGTATAATATCACAACCAGGATATTGATACACTTCACTAGATTTTATCCATATTTCTCCCTTAGAGGTATTTTGCTTGGTCCACAAAGGGTATTGCTTATTGTTTTTCATTTTAAATTACTGCCAGTATTTAAAACACTGGGTTACAATACAGTGAACTTACTTGACTCTACCAAGTCAGATCACACTATTATTTGCTTGAAACATTGTACTTTCATAAGTTTATCAAGTGTTTTACCTTAACAGATTAAAAAAATTTGAAAATGTAATTTTCACTTTAACCATTGTTTTATTGACTGTAAAGAATTATATAAACAATGTTTCAAATTATTTGAGCCAGTAAAAGACAAAAGATCTTTAATATCCATGAAAAGTAAAATGTCTTTTTATCAATATAAGAATGACCTTAATATAAAAATGTAGTTGTTCAGCAAGACATTCATGTTGTAGAGCAGCTGGGGAAATGTCTTCACTTTGAAACTATTCTTTTTTATTTCAATTTTTCGTCATAGATTATTGCTTCTTGAAAGCAGTGGTTGCCAACCGATGGTCTACGGACCACTGGTGGTCTGTGAGGTCTGGAAAGTTGGCGACTGCTGCTTTAAGGAAACCTTTGGAGCAGCGGTAACCAAGGGCCGTGGTCCATGAGGTCTGAAAGATTGGCGACCGCTGCTTTAAAGGAGATATTAATTTTCCAATCTTACTTTTTCTTGAATTAAATGGGCGGCTTCTTATAACTCCTTCTTCCTAGGATTTCTCTCATAATTCTGACTTTCAAAATTTATGTAAGTTCTGTCATTTGTCAGGTGCATTCTTTTCTTCCGCTTCTACATACATAGATGGTTCTTACTCAACACTGGAACTCCCTGGGGCAGTAGTAGGGGTAGGTGGCACCAAAGGATGAAATGAACTGAGAGGCCTGTGGGTAATCAAAATCATTATCTTTAAGGTCATATTTTATTGCAACTTGAAGGAGAGTGACATTTTTTACAGCATTCAACTATGAAAAATTTTAGCCACATGGCAGAGGTAACAGAATTTTCCTATGAAGTTCCTTCATGCCCACGCCCTTGACTCCTGCCTTACTTGTCTCTAGGCTGTTTGGGTTCTGAGGCAGGTACGTGGACTAGAACTTGTGAAGTGTCTTCACTGGACATTTATGCTTTTAACGCTTATTCAAAACCATTTTTTAAGGAAAGTCTTTAGCGTCCTCAGAATTCAGGTCCCAGAACCCTCTTTTAGGAGAGACTGTGTGAAACTGTCCTGCAGAATGTCATTCTTCTCCATTTCGAGTTCATGCTCGTATGTTTGCTTTGCTGCGGTCAAGGGATTTCACTTGCCATTGTCATGGCACCAAACACCAGTGTCTCACAGTGAGCAGTCACCGGTCTTTGTGTTTCCTCACTTTTTTAATAGATAAGGAACAACAAGAAGACTGCCATCTTAGTTAAAGAAGTGAACCCAAAAAAGAAGCTTTTCTTAGTTTATAGACCAAATACTGGGAAACAACTCAAATTAGAAATTTATGCTGATTTAAAGAAGAAATATAAAAAGGTATTTTTTTCATTTGTACATTATGCTGTGTATAAGTAACTTGTTTTATACGATTGAAAGTATGTTTATACCCAATTTTAATGTTATCTGCTATTAAGAAACCTGTAAGGTGATTATTTAAAGTAGCTTGTGTTGTTAGAAAAAAAGCTTTCAATGAAACTAGAAGTTTTTAAATAAAGGAAGATTTGCAAGACTCAAATTCCTTCCCACCAATTCTGGTTTCATTATGAGCTGTTGTTTATATTTTGCAATGATTTCTAGAAAAAAACAGTGAATGACTATGTTTTTCTTAACATTACTATTACTAGGGGCCCAGTGCACAAATTGGTGCACCTTGAAAGGAACTGTGGGCCCCAAGGCTGCAGTAGGAACAGGAGCGGGTCTTGGCCCATCCTCTGTGCCCCTCCCACCACAGCCCTAGTCCTCTGTTTGCTGGCAGCCCAGCTTTCACTGCCAATGCTCCCACACACAGAAGGCACTCCTACATGCAAAAGGCACTCCCACATGCAGAAGGCGCCATCCCTGCTTGCATCCACTGATAGTGTGGAGTGATTTGGGCTAGCGCCATCAGTGGGTGCAAGTAGCAGCTGCCCCGATCGCCCCTTAGGAGCAGGGGGAGGTGGAGAAGCCCTCAGGTGATCAGAGCCGGCAGCCACCACTCGAACTTGCTGATGGCACCAAGTGATCAGAACTGGTGCCGGGCGCCGGCAGCAGGTGTGAGCACTGGGTGGGACCGGGGCATGCAGGAGCAAATAATTTTCAGTAACCACCAGAGGCTCACCCCAGTGACAGTGACCGGTGCCTGCCTTGGTCTTGCACCCCCACTCACCTGCTCCACCATCACGCTACTGCCATTGCCTGCCATGTTCTATGCACACCCTCTAGTGGCCAGCACACATCATAGCGATGTTCAGTGGTTCCAGTTGTTTGCTGTTTGATCTATTTGCATGTTAGTCTTTTATTATATAGGATAGGGTTATTAGTGTTACCTTAAACTTTTATTCTCTTGTCCATTGTCACTTGAAAATCTTTTATAATAATAAAAATGTAATATGCTAATTAGATCAGACAGCTGAACGACCTTCTGGACAAAGCCAGGGCTGTGAGGACGGAACCCCTTGCACAGATTTTGTGCATCAGGCTTCTATTTATAATTAAGCTATTTGAAAACTGTTTCATAAAAAAGTCCTCATGGCAGAAGTTGATAATGTCCCTCAGATGCAGCCTGTAGCAAGGGTCAGGTAGTCTGTATAGGTCACCTTAAGTTGGCTTTACAGACCAGATTAGGCAGCCAGTTTGTGAAAAACAATTCTTTCCAACAGTTTTTGTCTTACTTTCAACAGGTCGTCTCGGATGATGCTCTGGTTCACTGGTTAGATCAGTATAATTCATCTGCAGACACTTGTACTCATGCTTATTGGTCAGTATTTCATGTTTCTCACAACATTCTTCAGTATCATCAAGATTTAATTAAACATGCCTTTATTCTAGTGCTGTCTATAAATATATGAGCACGTTATTTGCTATTTGGTGTGGCGCTCTCAGCAATGCTTGTAGGATATGTATAGTTGATTTTCTTTTAATTGTTTAAAGTATTACATATGCCCCTTTTCCCCCAATTGACCCTCCCCTGGTTAATTCTTTTATGTGCCCTGACCTGCAGCCTTGGTGATTAGCACCATTTCTAACTAACTGAGCTACCCATGCCTAGGTTTTTAAATTTATTTTTATTTTTACATATATAGGTAGATGAATTTACTTTTTTAAAAATTTGCTTTGATTTGAACAGTTTTTGTAAAAAATAAATATATTGCCAGAACCAGTTTGGCTCCGTGGATAGAGCGTCAGCCTACTGACTGAAAGGTCCCAGGTTTGATTCCGGTCGGGGGTATGTACCTTGCTTGCAGGCACATCTCCAGTGTGGGGCGTGCAGGAGGTGGCTGATTGATGTCTCTCTCTCATCGATGTTTCTGACTTTCTATCCTTCTCTCTTCCTCTCTAAAAAATTAATAAAATATATTTAAAAATAAAAAATATATATATTTGTATTGATTTCAGAGAGGAAGAAAGGGAAACATCAGTGATGAGAACCATTGGCTGCCCCCCATACCCCCTACTGGAAGTCAAGCCCACAACCTGGGCATGTGCCCTGACTGGGAATTGAACCGTGACCTCCTGGTTTCATAGGTCGATGCTCAGCCACTGAGTCACGCCAACCAGGCAACAGTGTTTTTGTTTTTGTTTTGAGAGTAAATTAGTGACGTTAGAAATTAAGAAAACTCTTTAAAATAAAATATATTAAAGATTAGCCTACAAAAATTCTCTCTAAAACATTTGCTTTGAGTTTTAGCAAGAAAAGTGCCCTACTACTGTACATTCATCTTAAATTAATACTGGAAAGATATTTTTATTGATGAATTGTGAAAGTAATTTTGGTATGTCTTTTTTTCATAGCTTTTAAAATAAATTTATATGCTTTTATTTTGTTAGCTGAGACCTTTTTCCACTTACCCAAAATACTATAGAAATAACTGGCAGGATTATTTATAAGCTTGCATTAATATAGTAATATCCAAAATAAACTAATGGATAGAAAATGACAAATGCTTAAGTAGATATAAAGCCAGTAAATCAGCTATTGTGTAGGGAGTTAAGTCCCAGAAATAACTAATGTTAAAAATCAGTAGTGATAGCTTACTTTGAAAAGACAATTCATTATATTAAAAGGATTATACTCTAAGGAACTGCCAGTAAAGGCAAGTTATTTTCCACTTGAAATTTAGGTAGACCTTGCAAGCCTTTTGTTTGAGTGTATGTTTATAAATATCTCCCCTCCTCTTGTCTCCTAGGCGTGGCAATTGTAAAAAAGCAAGCTTGGGATTAGTTTGTGAAATAGGTCTTCGTTGCCGCACGTATTATGTATTATGTGGCTCAGTACTGAGCGTCTGGACAAAAGTTGAGGGTGTTCTAGCATCTGTCAGTGGCACAAACGTGAAAATGCAGATAGTTCGGCTGAGAACAGAGGATGGACAGCGGATTGTAGGTGAGTTTTTTTTTATTTGAGTTCTGGGAAAAGATCTTTTTTTTTCTCCTTATTTTGCTTTTTACACCTTACAATCTTACCTTCTCTTCTTGTAGTGGGGTAGAACTTGCTTTCTATGTTCTTAAAGAGTTGAACAGCAGTTACATCTTTGAATGGACGTTGCTGATTCTGGTTAAAGTTCTGGGATGGCCTTTTATTTTATGCTGCTCTTGCTCTCCTTTCTCCTCTTCTTCACTGGCCATCTGTGCAGGCTCCCAGCCTCTTGCCCCAGGGTTGTCTGAGGTCCACCCTGTCACGTTATTATCCAGGTTGAGATGATGGGACTCTGCCCAGACGGTGGATGGGGTCCTGCAGGGCTTGCCACACTTGCTCTGTCCCAGGCTCTCTGAGGATTCCCCCAGTTCTTTCCCTTTCCCGCTCCTTGGTCTCTGTTATTTGCAGGAACCTTCCTCTCCTCTGCAGATTGGTGGTAGCCTGTGGCCAAAGGCAATCTGTGAACATTTTTTTCACAAAGTAATTTTGGTTGCAAGTTTTCATTTATTTGAATTAGTTGCCAACATGTAAAATCCAAAAGCCTGGATTTTCATCTTTTCAAACACACAGCAACCTCTCTGGAATATTGAGCCCTCCCATTCCCACCAGAGAGAAGTCTAGAGTTTCCTTACCCAGGACATTTGCTGTCCAGTCTGCAATTATCTGCCTGCTTCAGTCAGCATTTGAGTTTGTGACCACAACTCTATAGTCTTTTTGTTACATTAGTACCTGCCAAAGAAGGTAGTGTTTGCGGAGCTGTGCAGGATAATAGATAGGAAGGTCCAGTACTTCACTGTCTGTTCTTCCACCAAAGAGACAGTGTGACGTGAAGACACTGTGTATGCCCAGGTATTTGTGGGTAACACTGTCGAGGAATCAGGTTTCTTCTGAAGAAGCCATTTTGGTTGTTAGGTCTTTGTTTAGGTTTTGTGTAGAGTGTTGTTTGTTACACTTAATATTATCCTCACTTGGAATTTGCTGTGCAGTGTAAATTACTGTGTAGTTGCTCCTGAATGCAACCTTTAAAAATTCTTGTTTCTAATGGTAGGTCTGATCATCCCTGCAAATTGTGTGGCTCCTCTTGTAAATCTCCTGTCAACTTCAGACCAGTCTCAACAGCTTGCGGTCCAACAGAAACAGCTCTGGCAGCAGCGCCACCCCCAGAGCATTGCCAGCTTGAGCAACGCATAAGAACAGACAGGTTTCAACATGGATGTATCTGAAATGCTGTTGAAGCATATCATTTGCATAAAAATCAGGGACAGTTTCCAAAGAATTATAATTTTTTTCAGTTGTGCTCTCTCTAGTTAATTTTTTTTGGGAATAAGGACAAACCTGGAATAGATAGCAAAACTGAAAACAGTGCCGATGGTGGTACATATGTCTTTCCTTTGCTTTGCCTATGGTACTTCCCATATGCTCCCTCCTTTGGGGGAGCCGAGGGGTGTGTGCGCGCGTGCGTGTGTCCGTCTGTTTGTTTGTGAGTTTGTTAAAGGCTACGAACCACAATTGGTTTAAAAATGCTTGGAACTTCCCAACTGGCTTTACTTAATGTTCCACAGTGCTCAGGGTTAACGCAGGTCATCCGTGCCATTGCTGTGGGAGTTCTCCCCGGATGCATGTGTTTTGGGTCTATAAATATTGAAAATATATATTGGTTTCTTTTTCCAACTTATTAAACACTAGGTCTATTAAAGCATGAAACGAAAGGTTGCACATCACATTCAGGTTCTTTTCTAGTTTCTGTTCTGACAGTGCATGTCTTTGAAAGCATGCGTAAACAAGATTAACAGATGTCATGTGACGGAGAGAAACATTTGTAGGTGTATAGCATTGGTCACTGCATTTTTATAACGTTTATACCTGGGTATTGCTTCTAACCCCGTGACTCCCCTCCTTACCCCCATTCTCCCTGTCCCAGGTTTCTTGCTAAGGTGATAAGTACAAACATTTTTTTGTGTGTGATAAAACTCTTAAAAGTTAATTTTAATGTATTAATAGTATTCCTAATGAGTGCTGCAAAAATGGCTACAAGCCTGCTTTTCTCAAAATTCCATTTTCCTTAACTTAAGGTAGTTTTAGAAAAGAGGACAACTCGGCTTCCATTTTGCAAATCATCTTTTTTTTACTTTATTATCATAATATGTTGGTCGCTCATTAAAAAGGAAACCATACTTGAGCTGTAAAGTAGACAATGAGGAAACACTTGAGGCTTCTGCTGTATGTTTATTTCTTGTTATTGTTACCTAGTAACTTGAATATTGTTTAATGTGTTGTAAGACATTGTAGAGTTTATCTCAAGCTGTTAAAAATGGTAATGTACAAATGTGAATAGACACTTATCTATAATATGGGTAAGTTTTGTTTCGCCTATAATAGATGTTTTATAAAAACAAGTGAGGGGACAATTGGTCTTTTTGTTTCCTCCCCCCCCCCCCTTTTTCTTTGCTTGCACAGGTTGCACTATTGAAAAACTGAGATTGTATAAACCTGGTCAAAAGCTGCAAGATACCACCATCTTGTAGATGTCAAATAAAAAGTTGTTACCCGAACCAGCAGTTGACTCTTGTTTAGGCCCCACCACCTCCAGAGGTAGTCTGTCGGGGGTTCTGCAGAACTCGGGTGCTGCTCAGCGTGTCTTGGGTTTTAGAATGAGAAGGTGTTGAGATGCCAGTACCTGTGAATCCTTCCAGCTGAGTTGTTGTCCTTTATGACCTTTTAGACCCTCAGAACCAGGAGAGGTAGTGATGGTGGCGGAAAGCTGGGCTTTCGTCGTCTTGTGTTTCTTCCCGCCTGAGTGTGGTTGTCAGTTCAGTTGTGTCGCCTTTACCACAGGTTTGCTTTCTTTGGATTCATTTATTCCTGATGCTTAAGAGACAAATGGAGAGTAATTTCTGTTCTTTGGCATATTTTGCCTAGTGGATGCAACTTTTATCTTCAGTCTAGTCCCTATATCTCAGGCAGTGATCCACACGAATGTCGGCCAATCCCTCGTTAGGGCTACTAGCTCAACCCCCAGCCTGGAGCAGAGTGGTTTCACCTGCAGCAGCGCTTCAGGTGTCCGTTTTTAACCTAGCGCCATGCTAGGTGAAACAGCTGGACAGGACGCCTAACAAACCAGCTCCTCCAGTTCGACCGAACGGCTGGGTTGGGGAGGAAGAGAGACTTGGGCTGTAGGCCAGCTTCTCTGTTCTGGGTATGGGTACCAGCAGGTCACCGTACTTCCCAGGCAGCGTCAGGATGAGCATTCTTTAGCCTGCAATTAGTGGCCCCATGGTTCATGATGTAATGTTTGCTCTTGGAATAGCTACCTGATGCAAAGGGGCAGTCAGATGTTCTGTTCTCGGTAAAACAGCTTTGTTTTGCTTTTTAAATAAGGTCCAGAAATAAGGCCTCTGAAAACTCTCAAAAAGGCAGCACTCAGCGTAAGTTGGAAGGGGGCTGAGGTGCCGTTCCCACCTCCTGCATAGGGTGGCATGCCAGAGCCTGGTGCCCATCCCCCTTCCTCGAGGCGAGCATATGACCTTTACACTGTGCCCTTAGCCAAGTCAGCAAGTTCAGGTTGGCCAACTATGGGAAAACCCCGGCATTCAAGGTCCTCCTCTGCCAGAACATCAAGTCTGAAGCAGGCCCGTGTATTTTAGGATCTGAATGCCTCGTCTGAACCCAGGGGCTCTGGGGATCTCCGTGTGAGCCCACTTGGCCTCCGCAATGCCTTTTCTCCCTTAGCAATACGACTCTGAGCACAAAGATTGGTCTGTAAATCACGGGAGTGTATTTAGAGTTTACAGTGTCCAGAGCTGCTCAGATGGTACCTCGGGGGAATTCGTGTTCCCCTAAGTTAGCGCCCTCCGCACTACAAGGTCTGTCTTCGGTTTAGTGGGTTATCCAGAGAGGTGTCAATGGTGTGAATTCCTAAAGGTATTAACCAAGTACTTTAAATACAACTTGATCAAAAAATAAATATCTAAAGTACTTTTCCCTTTTTGCTGCTAAATTGCAGATCCCCTTGTCAGTATCTTTACACCAGTGTATAAGTTAGCAAGATCCTGCATCCAAAGCAATGTGGTAGTGCGTGTATGTATATATATTTATTGCTGTCCAATGAGCACTTCAGAAACCTTTTTGAGTTGCAACAATGCACCTTTTTGTTTTATTTTGCCTCATCTGTAAAAGTGAAAGGTCTAGAATACCAAACTCCAGAGAAATAGAAATAGACTCTTAGAGACAGAGTTTTCTGGCTGGAGCCCCTGGACATTCATTCACTAATCGCTGTGATGCTATTAGACAGCTTGTGGCAGGCTTGACAGGAGAGGGTACCCGCTCAGCTTTTAGACTTGTATAACTCGGGAGCCTTTTCCCTCCCGCCCCACTTTCCCGTTAGTAAGAGAAGGAAAAGCGATAGAACAGAAATGACGGGTGCATCCCAGGTGATGAAAGTAGGAGCAGAGGCCACGTATTTTCCCTTTGGGTCCTTTTCTTGATGAGATGAAGAGGAAGTTCCCTATCTGAAACCTCTGGTTTTTAAAATGTACCTGAGGAATATTCACCAGTTTCTAGGAATGGTGTTGCGTGAGAGTTGCTGGCAGGCTGGGACCCAGTTGTCCCATGTTTGGTTAGTTCAGGCCGTGAGGTGACAGTGGTCGCCACTGGGATGATGGGCACTTATTGACTCCGCTCCCTGTGTCTGGGGTCTCCCCTCTAACACCGCATCCATGCACACACACTGTGCACACTTGGCTACTCGAAGTCTATGCAGCTCACAGTCCATACCTATCTGGCCGCAGCTGTGAGCAAAGTCCATTTGCAGAAATTCCTCATTGGCTGCCAATGTCTAATACAAAAGCAGTGTCTTTTAAGGGCATGGAGGTGGAGGAAGCACATCTAGACACCTGCCACTCAAGCTAGCTAGTCATGCTTTCCTGAGTCCTTGAGGTGAAATCGATACCCACCTTCTAATTTCATGTTGTTCTTATATATGTGTACATAAGGGTGTATATATAGAAATGTTGAGCTCTTTCGAATTCTGAATGTAAATATTTCTTGTAAATTGAGACCCTTACCAACTGGTTTTCCCTTCAATCCTATTTATTCTTTTCTTAACTTCCTATAACGGGGCATTGTATAAATTTTTTTTTAATGTAGAAAAAGTATGAAAACTTCTTAGTTGAATTTATTCACATATTTTAGAATTCAGTTTTTCATCTTTGCTATGAATTCCAATGTGTGTTTTGTGTTAATATTTTTCAATATGCGATTGTGTTTTGCATTTTTATTACAAATTTACTGTGTGCAATGCATTGTATTGGGGGAGGGGTGAACTTGAGTGCAATTTCTGATACTGTCATTATATGACTAGTTACGCTCATTTATGTTGCTCTTTGGAAGCTATAGTGAGCCTGATATTTTCACATTAAAAAAAAAAATTCTTCCCGAGACTTCCTTTAAGCTCCTCTAACTTCTTCAGTGCATTGGGATCAAATTGTAGCTCCCCAGCAAACCAGCCGTTTCCAGCCCTGCGCTTTTTCAGGCCTGCACCGCACTCGTCACCTGCGCCCTCCCGCTGGGGGAGCGCCTGCAGGCAGACCTGCGCACCGAGGTATGTCCTGCTGCTGCTGCAAAGGCCCCGTGTTTCTCCAAGAATCTGGGCCTGTGGCTAACTGATGGGGATCACCAGGGATGTACTTTGCAGTGAGCTCAGGTAACATGTTAGAGAGATTGACAGCAGACAGGGAGACAAGCCCGGGGCAGCCTGTGTCCATGGTGACAGGGCATGGGACAGTGTCCTCCCACAGAGAGCAACGAAACTGCCTTGGAGGCTCCCCAGGGTTGAGCTCATGGGGGGATTCCATGCGGAGGGTAAACCAGGCAGTTACCTGAGGAAGGGCTGGCTGTAGGGTCTCCTGTCGCCCTCATTGTGCTGGTGACTAAATGAGCCACACACCTGGTGGCTGAGCTGGATCAAGGCTTCCTTCATGGTTAGTGTTGCCAGCAGGGAGGCCAGGTGACTCGTGAACCCACGTGGCAGGGTCCATCACCCGGGAGGCAAGCAGTGGGTTTTTATGAGCATTTCATTTGTGAACACGTTTCATTCATTGCTGATGAACTTGGTAGACTTGTTGAAAATTTCAAAGTTCTCTGCATTTGGCTAAGTCTTGGGAGACGTAGTGTGTCCTGGAGCAGGGCCTGTGGGATATGCTCCAGCATGAATGCCCTTCAACACCTGCCAGCTGTCCTCCTCCGGTGCCGAGTGGTTGAACCGAGCTTTGCAGCAGCAGCCATGCCCTCTGCAGCCACGTGGCAGGGCGCAGGCAGGCTGAGGCTGTCCCTTAGTGTAGTCAACCAAGGGCCAGCCTGGGGAAGCCAAGGCCTGAAGGTCACCCCGGCTTTCCCCCCCCCAGCCTTTGCCCCGGGCCTTTCTTGCTGTGGCAGCATTGTGGCACTGAAGAGGGTAAAGAAGCTTGACCTTTCTGACTCCACCTTGGGGGGCAGAGAGCTTGTTTTCTACGTAGCACGTTGACGTTTCATCATCAGACACAAAATCATCCTGTCCATGGTTTATACTGAATTTGCAAACTACTGATGTTATTTTTCAATAACCACTTGTATCTACCATCAACCCCGGGAGGTGGGAAGAGGCCCGCGGTATCTCTGCAATAAAACTTCCACCAGGTTCTACCTCCACTGAGCAAAGGATACTTTTATACGTAGGTGTAGACCTTCCTCCGCTAACCCGACATGGTGCGTCTTGAGACAACACGATGGAGTCCAAAGACAATTTGAAAATGAAGGTGGATGTAGACTGTTGGCATTGTTTTTCTTTCCTTCTCTTTTTTTAAGTCTCCCCTTTGATATGGCTACTCCGTGTGAATGTCCGTCTGTATGTGAAGGTCCTCACTGTTCTGATACTGCACTGCTTTGCCCGGCATCGTGGTAACCAGGACCCACCCGGTGTCCGGAAACGACTGTTCCCACCGCTCTGATGTGTGACTCTCCAAGCTGGGTCTCATGCAATAAAAATGTATCGGGCTGCATTGGGTGAGGCTGACCCTCGCCAGGAAAAATGATCAACCAGGAAGCGTAACCAATTCTGTGTCTCGTCGTCGTGGGTTTTCTTGTTTTGTTTCCTTTGGTTTTCTTTCTTTGTAAGATTCTTAAATAAATTAAACCAGCTAATATACTTCCTCTCTCTCCTTGTTTTCCTTGTCTGGGTTCTGGGGTGTATCAGTGCCCACATGCTCACCTGGAGAGCGGCTTCTACGTGTCCGTGTCCCTAAAATGAATTGTACGTGTCCGGGATGTGGGTGAGATGGAGGCCAGGGCGCGGTGGAGCGGTTAGGACCAGGCCTGGCGGAGGTCCTGCTCCCACCCCTGCTGAGACAGGTCACCCAGCGTCTTCCCTGAAAGAGGCCACAAAACAAGGGTAGCCACGAGGGGAGGACATGGGACACGAGGCTCTCTGTTGAAAATCCATTCCTGCTGTTGAGCCAGCCACCCAGCCTGTGGCCCTAAGACTTCAGCTCTGCTCATGAGACAACGAAACAAACGAATGCAGACAAGCCGCAGGCAGTGGCGAGCGCTCGGCTGGGTGTATGCCTGTCGCAGTCGACTGCCTTCTGGATTCATTTCCGCAGCCCTCAGTCCCCTAGTTTTCAGGTGAAGTTACTCTGCTCAGAAGCTATGACAGGCCTTTTAGTTTCTCATTTCTATGCACTCGGTGCCCGAACTCAATATTCATTTATTTGGCGAGTGTTTAATAAGCAATTGCTGTGGCTCTAGCGTCAGGCCACATGCTGTCCCCGGAGGTGACTCCTCATGGGTAGTAACTCCAGTGTCGCAGATGGTCAACAAGTCGTCCTGAGCGAGGTGGAAGGCTCAGGGCAGCTGTGCAGGCGGCCCATGGGTGGAAGTCTGGGGCCCCCAACTGCCCTGAGGAAGCCAGAGGGTGGAGAGGAGGGGGGTGATTTTATGCTAGTGCTGAGCTAAGGGCTCACTGAGGGAGAAAGGAGTTTTGGCCAGAAAGCCCAGTCAGCTCCTTACAAGAGGAAATGGGAATAAACGGGAGAAAAGACTGCTCAAAAAGGAGAGGGGTGAGCTGCCCAGGAGGTGACTAGATCCCTTTGCCATATGTGGGCACCCTCACTGTCACTTCACAGACGAGGTGACAGACACTGAGGTCAGGGAGCCAGTAAGGGGTGGGGCCCGTCCCCAAGGTGGTCAGGGCTGGGAGTGACTGCTCCCTCTAGACCAGGGGTGGGGAACCTTTTTGCTGCCAAAGGGCCATTTGCATATTTATAACATTCCCAGGCCATACACAATTATCAACTTAAAAAGCCTGCTGCATTGGGTTAGACATTTAATTAACTCACCACAAACGCCTGGCTGGGCCCGACCAAATGATTTTGAGGGCCTTACCCAGCCCGAGGACCAGATGTTCCCCACCCTGCCCTGGACCTGGAGAATGGCAGTGGGAGGGAGGGAGGGAGGAAGGGAGAGAAGGAGGGTGGGTGGGTTTTCTGAAATGTTCGGAGTTCGGCTTGTTTGTAAGTCCTCTCTTCGGGGTTTGAAACGCTCCATCGAATCCTATTTGTAGCACGCAACACTTAAGGGAATTTAATCACATTTGTAAATGGTGTTAATGTGTAGGGGAATTTAATCTTGTCAAATACATAAGATAATTGAGCATTAATTGAAGAGCAAGTGAAAAGAGAGTGTTTTGCCTTTTGACTAAAATATTTGTACCTCGAGCTTGAAGACCGAAGGGAAACATGTTTTTAAACGTATAACTTTAACAAGTTGAATAGTAATTGGAATAAGACATGGGAGACCAGACTTCATGTAGACTTTCCACATCCTGAGCTGTTCTGTTCCTGGTTTTTGTGTATCCAAGTCTGCTGTCAGCCTCGCCACACGTGCCCTGGGTCCCTGCACTATTGACACTGGGGCCGGGCCATTCTTTGCCAGGGTGGGGGCTGTCCTTCCGGTACCATTGGAGGATATTTAGCAGCACCCCTGGCCTGTACCCACTAGATGCCAGGAGGGCACACTACACCGCCCTCAAGCTGGACCCCCTCCCCCCAGTTTCTAGGCATTGCCAACTCTCTCCTGAGGTACAAACTTGCCCCTGGTAGGGAACCATGGCCCTCGGCAAAGTTAGCCATAAGGAGGCCAAAGAACGGGTCCCTGCACACGAGTGTGTGTGTGTGTAACAGAGGACAGAGCCGGGGACAAGAGACACCACCCCTGAGATGCGGAAAGTACAAATGTTAATTGGCTGGGGGTTTGGAGTATGTGCAATTTCCATACATATGAATATTTATCAGCTAGTCATTTGAGAGGAGGATGTAAAGAAGCCATCTGGGGAGGCCTTTAGGGAGAGAAAGGAGGCTTTAAAAATGTGCAAAAATGCTTATTTTTAGAGTCCAATTCTCGGGAAGTTGGCTTTGTCCTCTGAAAGCTGCCCACCCTGGGTGGCAAGTGCACCCTAGGGTTAGGAGGCACACGTGACACACTATTGCTCCCAAATCACTGTTGTGAAGAAGTAGCCGCAAAGGGTAGGGCAGGCGAAGAGTTGGGAGGATGCTAAAGGAGTCTGCAACACTTCATTGTTTTTATGTTTCTTATGCTTGAGGTTTTGATCCCCGGTCAGGGCACATACAAGAATCAACCAATGGCCGAAACCGGTGTGGCTCAGTGGATAGACCGTCAGCCTGCGGACTGAAGGGTCCCAGGTTTGATTCCAGTCAAGGGCATGTATCCTGGTTGTGGGCACATCCCCAATAGGGGGCGTGCAGGAGGCAGCTGAGCAATGTCTCATCCATGTTTCTAACTCTATCCTCCCTTCCTCTCTGTAAAAAATCAATAAAATATATTAAAAAACAACAATGAATGCAAAATCAAGTGGAATAACAAATTGATGTTTCTCTCTCTAAAAATCAATAAATAAAAAATGTAAAAAGAGAACAATTTCAGCCCTAGCTGGTTTAGCTCAGTGGATAGAGCATTGGCCTGTGGACTCAAGGGTCCCAGGTTCGATTCTCTTCAAGGGCATGTACCTTGGTTGGGGACACATCCCCAATGAGGGATGTGCAGGAGGCAGCTGATCGATGTTTCTAACTCTGCCCCTCTCCCTTCCTCTGTAAAAAATCAATTAAAAAATATATATACAAAAAAAAAAAAAAGAAAACAATTTTATTTACAATAGCATCAAAGAAAACGAAATGCTTAGGAATAAATTTAAAGAACTACAAGACTTGCACACTGCAAACTAGAAAACGTTAAAATTAAAGAAATAAGACCTAGCCTGGCTGGCGTGGCTCAGTGGTTGAGCGTCAACCTATGAACCAGGAGGTCAAGGTTCGATTCCTGATTGGGGTATATGCCTGGGTTGTGGACTCCATCCCAGTATGGGGTCTGTGTGGGACATTCCGGAGGCAACTGATCAATATTTTCTCTCATCATTGATGTTTCTGCCTCTCCCTTTCCCTTCCTCTCTGATATTAGTAAAAATGTATATTTTTAAGAAGGAATAAGCTAGCCCTAGCTAGTTTGGTTCAGTGGATACAGCATCAGCCTGTGGACTGAAGGGTCCGGGATTCGATTCCAGTCAAGGGCACATAACCTGAGTTGCAGGCTGGATCCCTGCCATCGGGGGCATATGCTGGAGGCAACCAATTAGTGTGTCTCACATTGATATTTCTCAGTCTCTCTCCCTCCCTTCCACTCTTTCTAAAAATCAATGGAAAAGTGTTCTCGGGTAAGGATTAAGGAAAAAACAAAAAACAAACAACAAAAACCTATATAAATGGAAAGCTATCCTGGGTCGTGAATTGGAGAGTCTAAAATTGATACACAAATATAATACAAGTCCTATCAAAATCCCAATTGCCTTTCCTTGTGTGTCCAAAAATAAATAAATAAAATTTAAAAATGGACAAGCAGATTCTAAAACTCATGGAAATTCATTGGACCCAGAATAGCCAAAACAACCTTGAGAGAAACAAAATTGGACACTTCCTATTTTCAAAGTTTATTCTAGGAAGCCACAGTAATCGAAGCAGTGTGGTACTGGCAAAGAACCGACATAGAAGATCAGTGGAGTAGAACTGAGTCCAGGAATACACCCTTCATTTATCCTCAACTGATTTTCAACAAGAGTGTCAAGACCATTACATGGAGAAAGAGTAGTCTTTTCACCAACTGGATATCTATGTGCAAAGAATGAATTTGGGCCTACCTCACATCATACACAAACGTTAACGAAAAGCCAATCAAAGACTTAAATGTAAGAACAAAAACTCTTCAACAAAAACATAGGTGAAAATCACCATGACCTCAGACTCGGTATGTATGATGCCAAAAGCACGGCAAATCAGAGAAACATTGGACTTTGTGGAAATTAAAAACGTGTGTGGCCGAGATCGGTTTGGCGCAGTGGATGGAGCGTCGGCCTGCGGACTGAAGGGTCCCAGGTTCAATTCCGGTTGGGGGCATGTGCCTTGCTTGCGGGTGCAACTCCAGTGGGGGGCATGCAGGAGGAGGCTGATCGATGTCTCTCTCATCAATGTTTCTGACTTTCTGTCCCTCTCCCTTCCTCTCTGTAAAAAAATCAATAAAATATATTTTTAAAAAAACGTGTGTGTGTCAACGTGCCCCATCATAAAAATGAAAAAGATCATCCAAAGAATGGGAGAGATTATTTGCAAAAAAATAGGTTGCCCCCCAATAATGTCTATACCATGTAACAGCTGATATAACTCACTTAATTTTCACTCCTTTTCAGGTTTGATTGATTCGAATAATGGGTGAAGTCAGACTAAGCTTTGAACAAAGAAAATGTATCCTAAAGTGCCACTAGACTTTCTTTCTATGGGGATACATGAAAGATACAGTTTACGGTACAAAACCGGCAACAGTTGATGCATTGAGGGCACACAAATACTGAGCGAAATGATCCTTGATGTCTGTGATTCTATTGCTTCGAGTTCACAGCAGTGCATGGACCAGAATAGTCATCAATTTGAAAATAGGCATTTTTACATTTTAAAAATGAACTGTATGTTAAACACTGACTTTGTAATTATTCAAAGTCCATCTGCAGTGTTTTGGGACACCCTGTATATATCTGAGAAGGAACCAGTATCCTGAATATCTTTTAAAAACTTACCAATTTAATATAAAAAGAAAACTCAATTTAAAAATAGGCAAAAATTATAACAGCTATTTCTCTAAAGAATATATACAAATGACCAGCAAATACATAAAAAGATGCTCAACATCACTGCTCATTAGGAAAATGCAAATCAAAACCAGGAAATACTAGTTCACACCCATTAGGAAAGTAAAAAAAAAGTCAGATAATAACAAGTGTCAGTGAAGATCTGTAGAAACTGGAAGCCTCATGCCTTGCTAGTGGGAATGTACCATGGTGAAGCCACTGTGGAAAGCAGTTTGGTGGTTCCCAAAAAAGTGAAACATAAGACTCAGCAATTCCATTCCTGGATATATATATATACCCACCCCCCAAAATTAAAAGCTGTTGTCTAGAAAAAAAATTGTATACAGATGTTCATAGCAGCCAAAACAATTTTAGCTTGGTGGATACAACATCGGCCTGAGGTTCCAGGGGTCCCAGGTTTGATTCCAGTCAGGGGCATGTGTCTTGGTTGTGTGCACATCCCCAGAAGGGGGCGTTCAGGGGGCAGCTGACAGATGTTTCTCTCTCATTGATGTTTCTAACTATCTCTCTCCCTTCCTCTCTATAAAAAAATCAATAAAATATATTTAAAAATAACAACAAAAAACAAATGTTTATAGCAGCAGTACTTATAACAGCCAAAAAGTGGAAACAATTCAACTACCCATCAACTGGTGATGTGTCCTTCCCTCCAGGGGAATAGTATTTGCCCTGACTCAGAGAGTAGCAAAATACTGTTACATGTTACCATGTGGATGAACCTTGAAAATATGATACTAAATAGCCCTGGCCGGTGTGGCTCAGATGGTTGGGTGTCCTCCCATACACTGGAGCGTTGCTGGTTCGATTCCGGGTCAGAGCGCATGCCTGGGTTGCGGGCTAGATCCCTGGTAGGGGCGTGCAGGAGGCAGCTACTTGATTGATGCCTCTCTTTCCCATCCATGTTTCTCTTTCTCCCGCCTCCTTTCTTAAAAAAATAAAGCTCTACCGGCTTTGGCTCAGTGGATAGAACATTGGCCTGCAAATGGAAGGGTCCTGGGTTCGATTCCAGTCAAGGGCACATAACTGGGTTGCAGGCTCCTCCCTTTCCCTGGCCCTGGTCAGGGGGCATGCAGAAGGCAACCAATCGATGGATGTGTTTCTCTCACATTGATATTTCTCTGTGCCTCTTCCTCTCTCTTCCACTCTCTCTAAAACAAATAAATTTAAAACACATAATAAAATAAGTAAAGACAAAAAACAAACAAATACCAAAACAAAACATGCTAAATAAGCTGCACAGAAGGTCACACATTGCATCACTCCATTTATATGAAATGCCCAGAGTCGGTGCATCCGTAGAGACAGAGAGCAGGTCAGAGGTGGCTAACGTTAGGGGAGTGGGAAAAGGGCGGTGACTGCTTTGGGTTTGGAGGTTCTTTTTCGGTTGACCTTGAATCAGATGGTGGTGATGCTTTCACAGCTCTGTGAATGCACTAAAAGCCAATAAGTTGCCGAGACCAGTTTGGCTCAGTGGATAGAGCGTCGGCCTGCGGACTGAAAGGTCCCAGGTTCGATTCCGGTCGGGGGCATGTACCTTGGTTTCGGGCACATCTCCAGTGTGGGGCGTGCAGGAGATGGCTGATCAATGTCTCTCTCTCATCGATGTTTCTGACTTTCTATCCCTCTCCCTTCCTCTCTGTAAAAAATCAATTAAATAAATAAATAAATAAATAAATAAAAAGCCAGTAAGTTGTATGTTTTAAAAGGGTGAATTTTATGCTAAGTGAATTGGATCTCAAACACAAAAGGGAAAAATATTTTTCAATGACCATTCATGAGGACTTAGAATGAGGGGCTGGACATCCCAGTAAAAACACAACAACATGGAAAGCGGGGAGCCATGCCCTGAGATCTGGATTCTCGCCCCAAGGCCTTGGAGCCACAAACAGCTCGGAGGCAGTGGAGCCAGGATGTCTGCCCAGCTGTGTCTGCCCTATGAGCCCTCTGCTTGTAGCCCCTCACCCCCCACCGACGTCCAATAGCAAAGCAGCCAGCCCTTGTGGTTAATAGGAGCTTGAAATGGGGTGGGTCTGAATTCTGACACACTGTGAGTGTAAAATACACGTTTGCAAGACTTTGATAAAAACGATACAAAGTAGCCCTAACTGGTTTGGCTCAGTGGATAGAGCATAGGCCTGTGGACGGAAGGGTCCCAGATTCAATTTCTGTCAAGGGCATGTACCTTGGTTGCTGGCACATCTCCAGTGGGAGATGATCAGCAATTGAGCTGATCGATATTTCTCATCGATGTTTCTCTCTATCCCTCTCCCTTCCTCTCTGTAAAAAAAAATCAATACACTATATTAAAAAATGATACAAAGTATCTTCATTTCTTTACATTTATTACATATGGAAAACAGTGTCCTGGATATATTGTGTTAGACTGTATTAAAGATTCGTTTCATCAGTTTCTTCTTACTTTCTAAAATGTGACTACGGGAACAATTGAACTGTGGCTAGGAATGGACAGTGCTACTTTTGAGGAGTGGGTCCCTGGGGGAGGGGGAGGGAGGCGAGAAGGTGTCATTCATTGGTTGATGAAATAAATTTCCCCGAGCACCCTTGGCTGGCCCAGCCTAACGGTGACCACAGGGGTGCTGGTTAAGCCGGGAGAAGCAGGCTTGGTTGATAACCCCTCCTCCCTAGATCCAGATGTCTGAAAGTCGGAGACTAAACATTTGCAAACCTCGGTTATCCTAGAGGATGGCCGAGGGCGGGCATCTTGTGTATTTTGATGAGCTTCCCTATTTAAGCACAACACTAGGCAAGAGAACCTTCCCAGGCTTAACCCCGGATCTCCCCCACGTCTGCTGCAGTCAGAGCTGAGGCCGGGCCGGGCCGGGCCGGGCGCCCACATTGGTACGGAAAACTCCGGGGAGGAGAAGCGTGGCCGCCTTCATGCCTGGACCCTGGGCGCCGGGGACGGCGCGGGGCGCGTGGTGGGGGAGGCGCTTCTGAACCGCCCGAAGGAGTTAAGATGCGCAATTATGTAAATGCCGGGGTGAGTCTCCCAGAGAGGGGGGCGGGGGGGGGATTCCTGGCTTTTGTCAGGAGTCGCAGGCCCCCAAAGGGTTAAAAAAAAACCCACTTACTGCAGACAGGGACGTGGAATTTATTTGAAATCAATGTCAAGAATTGGTTGTTCTGATTCTGGGGAAGAGCCAGACCTCGGCGTCTGGAAGGATCTACGTGCTTAAAAAAAAAAAAAAAATACCGCTCGCCACCACCATTTTTCCCAGGTAATTTTCCATCCCTGCCCCCACAGGCCCGGGGCCGGAAAGTAATTCTGAGACCCAGCCAGGCTATTTAACGTGAAAGGGCTTATTATTATTATTATTATTTTGGGGGGCGGGAAGCGGTACAATAAGAGAAACCTCCAGGCGCTGGACGCGAGGAAGAAGAGGAAGAAGAAAGGAGCCCCACGCGGGCCACCGGCGCCGCCCGGACCCCCGCCCCCCAAACTTTGCCAAGTTGCGGGCGCCGGGCGCGCGCGGGGCGGCGCGGGGCGCGGCCGCGGGCGGAGCCGCCCCCTGACGCCGGGCCGCCCCCTCCCGGCCCGGGCCGCCCCGCTGGCGCGGCTCAAAGTTTGCGGCCGCCGCGCCGATGTATGGGCGATACGCTGCGGCGGGGGCAGGGTGAGCGACGGCCATATTTGCCGGCGCGGCCCGAGCCGCCAGCAGCCAAAAGTGCGCGGGAGCCCGGCGGGCGCTCGGACGGGCGCTCGGACGCCGGGCCCGCGCCGCCGCCGCCCGGCCTCGCCGCCGCCGCCGCCCCGCGGGCCGGGGGGATGTCGTA